>CAVLJG010000006.1:7830194-9030194 GCA_963669975.1 Acanthoscelides obtectus
AAATCTAGTGATTTTATCTAGATGAAACGAACAGCACGGATTTTTTCCAAACCGTTCCCTAGAATCTAATCTTTTGTGTTACACTGATTATATTTGTGAAGCCCCAGATAGCAAGACTCAAGTCGATTGCATATACACCGACTTCAGCAAGGCTTTTGATAAAATAAATCATGAATTGCTGGTTGAAAGGATTGCTGAGACTTGTGTCGACGATGCACTATGTCATTGGATATGGTCTTACATTACCAATCGTAAGCAAATTGTAGCTATCAACGGTTTCAAGTCGCTGCCAGTTACGGTTACGTTTATTATTTATAATTTTTATCAACAACTTGAAGAAATCCTTTAAATGTGCTACGCATTCTCCAACGCGCCTAGGCATGCTTCTGATCAGGTGATCAATGTCATCCTGTGGTATCTCATTCCAGGCAACCACCAACTCCTCTCGAAGTGCTTCTAGAGTCTGAGGAGGACGTTGCAAATTGAGCAATCTCCTACCCATCATATCCCACACGTGCTCAATTGGGGATAATTCGGGAGATCTTGGTGGCCATGGTAACAATGTGACATCATTATGTTGAAAGAAGTCTATTGTGACTCTTGCAACATGTGGTCGGGCATTATCTTGTTGGAAAGTTGGATCTGCCAGGATGTCAAGATAGGGTAAAAGATGGGGTTCTAGAACTTCGTGGATATAACGCTGCGCGTTCATGTTACCTCTGATGAAGATTAAAGGTGACCTGGAACTATAAGCTATAGCACCCCAAACCATAACTCCAACAGTGTGATGAACATGTCTTTCAACAAAAAACTGTGGATTCCTCCTTTCACCACGTCGCCTTCTAACCCTGGCACGACCATCGTGCATGCCTAAACAATATCGAGACTCGTCACTAAAAACAATACTGTTCCATTCCTGATCCTAGCGTGACCGTTGTCTGCACCACTCAAAGCGATTACGTCGGTGTTCTCGAGTTAAAGGGAGGACCCAGTGTGGCCGGTATGAAAACAAGCCAAAACTTCTCATTCGTCGGTAAACACTTCGCATGCCAATAGGTCTTCCGTGTTCTGCAAATCATTCATTTGCAATGGACCTGGTAGTGGAGAAACGGTCCCTTAAGGCCAATAATCTTAGGCGGCGATCTTCACGGTCTGTTGTTCTACGGCGGCGTCCAGTGCCCCTTGCTCTTTGCGTACGGCCTTCTAGAAGCCATGCCTGACAACACCTAACCACAGTGTCTACACTTCTTTGCACTCTAACTGCAATTGCCCGAAAAGAAAGTCCAGCTTCCCGAAGTCCCACTATACGGCCCCTATCAAACTCACTAAGTTGACGAAATCGTACAGGTCTCCGTACTATAGGCATCGTAACCGATCGTTAAGGATGTCAAGAACCAAAATCCGCCAACGTTGATTCTTTACTGCGGCTGAAATATTCATTTTTAGAGCGTTAGTGAATTAAAAAAAGCAGTATAAAAACCGGAATGTCCAACTGATAAGGCTGAAAATTTTTTCACTTGTTATTTACAGTAAGATAAATACATTCACCCCAACTTTTATTAAAATAAAACCATTTAAACTGGGTGTTCGGATTTATATGTCACTTAGTATAGATACTTTTGTCAATTTTTGTGACAATAATGATTTGTTTCTAAATGCTGATAAATGTACTTTTATTAGACTCTCCCGGAACAAATCTCTCATAAAATACCGGTACCAAATCAAAAATACACCTTTGAAGGAAACGGATATAGTGAAGGACCTAGGAGTCCTCCTAGATGCAAAAATGACTTTCCAACCATACATAGAAAGCTTGATTTGCGAATCAAACAAAATGTTGGGATTTATCTGCAGGAATTTCAAGAGTGCAAGAGCCATGGCATCCCTATATTATCCATATATTTATAACAAATTGAGCTTTGCTTCCGTTATATGGAACCCTCAGTATATTACATACATAAATCGAATTGAAAGTGTACAAAATAGATTCCTGAAGAGATTAAGTTTTAAAATCGGCAATCCGGTACGTGACTGAAACTATGATCATATTAGACATCATTTCAATATCATGACCTTAAATCATGACCATTCCAAGTTTTTCAGGATTCCCTTCTGTAGAACGAATTTAGGAGTCAACTCACCTGTAATTAGGGCCCAGAGGGTGTTTAACGATAATACTATAAATTTGGACATTTTTGTGGTTAATTTTAACAAGTTTAAAGCAACGGTAAGGAGGCAGCTTACATAGGATAGTATCATACTATCTAATTGTTTGTTTGCTGTGATACTGTTGTCAACCATTAATACTTTTATATACTTTTATACAGTATATGTTTTGTTATCGAAGCTGTCTAGTAACGTGCTCTGTGTTTGTGTTTTTTGGTGACTAGTGCGATTCATGGAATAGTGTAACTGATACATGATAATTTTTTAAAAAATTAAATTTTAAATTTATATCGTTTTATAGTAGTTGCAATGTCATAGTATTGTTTATTCTCATATTGTAGGCTTGTGTTACAGATTTTCATCTTCTGGATTTCGTAATCTATGTATCTTTTTATTTTATCACTATAGTAAGCAGCGGGTGCTGTCTTTGTAATTCACATTCTGTTGCACCCCAAACATGAGTAAATAAATAAATAAATAAGTACCAAAAAAAGGCTTGTAAGAAATTGGATCCAAACTTAGACAAATATACAGGGTGATGCATTTGAAATTTTTGAGAAAAAGTACAAATCGCGTTTTTGACCACCCTGTATCAGCAAAAATGAAAATAAGAAAAAGTAACAAATAAGGTAAAAGCTGAGGTATGTAAGTTTTTTGATACAAAATTCAGCACCCCAAATTTCAAAATGGCGGGCTGAGGCGTTGCCGAAGTGGACGGTATTTCTGGACAAAACACCTCACATCTCAGTAGCTAATTACCAAAACCCCATAGTATGTCATATCAATCTTCTTCTTTTGAATTGGTTTATACAAATATGCAATAAAAGTTGAGGCATTCCATTTAAAAAATCACAACTTTGATATGTAGGTCAAAATGGGGACACTGTATAATTGCCAATATTTTAGAAATGTGCCCTCAAATGTCATGTATACCATGCGATGAATAGAAAATTTGTTTATGAGTAATATTCAGTCCAAACATGTATGGGCCACCCCGTATATCTTCATATCAAAATTTTGAATATAGATTGTGTGAGTTTATCTTATAAGGCGAGTGGAAGAGCACAACTCCCGCTTTTTTGACATCTTCTTTTCTAGCATTTATTCTGTTCTGTGTATATCGTATTTGTATCTCTTAAATTTCCAAAACAGGGGCGGTATACAGGGTGTTTCAGTTTATTGTTGCATAACTTTAAGATTCGATAGAACTTTTAAAATTAATGCATAAAGTCTATATAAACATGGGTTGAAAAATGCGTGGCTTCCGAAATACAGGGTGTTTAAATTTACTTTTTAAAATAGTTTATTTTTAAATATTTCGAACAATATTTGAAGCATAACAGTGAAAATTGGTATACAAGACACACAAAGAAATCTAATGGATTTAGGTCAGGGGATCGTGGAAGCCAGGCGACTGGTCCTCCACGGCCGATCCATCTTTCTGGGTAATTTTCGTCCAGCCAGTTTCTAACTATTCTCGAATAATGAGCTGGACAACCATCAAGCTGGAACCAGGCCAATCTTCTTAAATCTAACATAACATCATCCCACATATTTGCATATTCAGCCTTTAAAAATTCCAAGAAGGTCGCAGCATTTAACCTTGCAGGCAAAAGGTAGGGTCCAAATAGTCGATTACGGTAGATACCAATCCCCACGTTCGCACTGAATTCATGCTGAAAATTTCCCGAACTGCATGCGGATTTTCATGCGACCAAATATGTTGATTATGAAAATTTACCACCCCACGTCTAGTGAAGCATGACTCATCGGTCCATAAAACGTTACTTAAAAACTCCATATTATTATCAGTTCTATCAAGAATCCACTGACAAAATGTGATTCTTCGTTCTCCGTCCCCTGGCTGTAGTCCTTGCACAGGTTGCAAATGGTAAGGACGTCTATGGTCATTTCTAAGAACACGGTGAAAATGGCTTGCTGAAATTCCCAAGGCACCAGAAACTCTCCTAACACTTGTGGTCGGATCTCTATCAAACTCACGCAGAATCATACGGGTAAATCTGCGCTGACGAACATTTATGTTTTGATCCCTTTGGAGATTTCCAAAACCATTTTCAACTATTTGGCGTTGCACTCTTACAAATACTGAGCGAGTTGGATGTCGTCTGTTTGGAAATCTTCGTGCGTATTCTCTGGCTGCTTCTGCTGGGTTTCCATTTACAAGGCCATACACAAAATGAATATCCGCTAACTCTTGATTGGAGAATAAAAATGGCATTTTTATAAAACTTACAAAAAAAAGAGGTAACAAAACTAACTGTCAATTAATTGACGTTTAACCTTATTCTGCTTTCAATTTCAAAAATATTTGCAGGCACAGCCTACTTCTAAAAATGATCGAGATACTGACTTTTTAACTGTATTTTATCATAAATAATTAAAAATGCATCGAACCTTAAAAATCGAAATATCTCAAAAACGGCTAACTATAACGA
Source organism: Acanthoscelides obtectus (assembly GCA_963669975.1). NCBI lineage: Eukaryota > Metazoa > Arthropoda > Insecta > Coleoptera > Chrysomelidae > Acanthoscelides > Acanthoscelides obtectus. The sequence goes on from CAVLJG010000006.1 coordinate 7,834,817, forward strand.
AAATTCACAAGAGAGCTTTTTTATGTTGAAAAGTGCGAAGAATCAGTTTTTTTATTCAAAAAGCAAAAAATTGCACTAAGAAAAATTTTTCGGTCATTTTAATACACTACAGGTACAGTAGAGAGCGCCCTCTAGCGGCTACAGTGAAACTATGCCATGGTTGGTTTTGTCATACCAAAAAACCCTTGTATACCAATTTTCACTGTTATACATCAAACATTGTTCGAAAGATTTAAAAAAAAAACTATTTTAGAAAGTAAATTTAAACACCCTGGCGTTCTTCAGGTGCTCCGTAACATCTTTTGTAAGAACTTTTGGCATTATTTTTCAGGTTCTATGTATATGAGAAAGTGCTATCTTTACCTGGAACACTCTGCATACCCACCAAATGTGAGTTTATGGATAGTCGTTCAATGCTTATCCTATTTTAACCTTATTAACTTAAGTATATAGTTCATACTAAGCCAAGTGTCTATTTCACGAATTAATTTCTGATATGAAAATGTCAAGGAACGTGAATCGAGGACTCCCATGTACGTACAAGGTGCAATATTTTTTTAAGAAATTGCGTACATACTTATTCCAAAAGTAATTACCAATCAAAGTGATTACGGACTCGATAGTTGCATCTACCGTCTACATGCTGACATTAATATACAAATTGATAGGTGATTATCTACTATACAGTTTAATATAATGTCGATCTTAACCATGTAGAAAATTGGTCATAAAATGCTTATCTCGTGATCCGATGTTAGTTCTTGGTAGATTAGATTTGCGACTTATGGACATTTTATAATGCAAGCGACTCCACCCAACATAAACAGCGTAAAGCATATGTCATAAAACTTTCGATTTTGAGTAACTTGCATTTCTTCTTATAATTTTATCCATAGGATAGGCATCTAGGTGATTTGGATAGTGTCTGGGGGCTACATGAAAAAATGGCGTCGAGTAGGTTGACTCAATACCTCCTGCGCCTTTGTTGGAGGTTTCAAAGTTTGAGTCAAATCGTTTCGACAGACTAAATCGAATCACGAAACCATATAATTCAAATCTATCATCACAGATGCTGGGAAAATATGTGTGACTTATTGTCTCTAATAGATGCGTAGTATCACTGAGATCAGCAGCTTCTTATTAATAGAGGGTATCTCACTGACACCAAATATGCAACAATTTACAACCATTTACCCATATACTGTTCCATAGATTTTATTTCCCCTGCAACCGAATCAATTTTCAAAATCTATGATTACCTAAACGATGGAAGAATGAAACTCGCGATAATATTTAACTTCGGTCTTCATCACACGAGTCCGTGTCTCTCAATAATGTCGGTTTGTCACTCGGTGTCTGTTGATTACCAATGCGTCATAAGTACAGAGTCAATCTACTTGACAAAATATTCAGTGGTACTATGAGTGGTACATGTAAGCATAATAAAATTCATAAATATATATATATATATATATATACAGGGTGTCCCAGAAGTCGACGTCAAGCCGAAACCGGGTGATAGGCAAAGTCATAACAGCTATCAGAAAAATATTTAAAAAAATGTTATGTATGTGTTTTGAAAATTATAGGATATAGAAATTTCACACCCTACGGCAGTCTGTCAACTCCTGTTACTACAAATATTAACTTTTTTTGAATTTTATTTTTACAATGTAATGATGAATAATGCATCTTCAAACTGGTGTCTCAACCTTACTGCCAACTTTTCTCGTTCAGGAAAAATTGCCACTTATTTCCCAACCAAGTATTCCAAAGTAAAACTTTGCTCAACTTTAACTGGCTGTACTGGAAAAAAATGTAATACGAGAGTTTGGCAAGTAACCTTAAAAGTTGGCGCATTTAATAACGATTCCAAAATGGTATAACACTTAGAAGATTACTCGTTAACTTATGCACAATTTTTATTTGAAAAAAAACTGATGAAAATTTTTCAAAATTTCCTAATTAAACAGCGATTATGAAAACGCACAAGGACCCTTAAGGATAACTGTTTGCACAACAGTGGGCGTCAAAATGCTGCTGATGATGATTTACCTTTACAGCAAATGCTCAAACTGTTTTCCTTCAGCCGCAATACACGCTCGACATCTTCTTAAAAAAGATCAGGTTATTAAACGAGCGAATCCACGGTTATTAACGAACTCAGCTGCTTCCGAAAGTCTTTTCCGTAGCTCAGCTACATTTTGAATCGGCTTGAAATACACTTTTTCTTTTACAGTTTGCCAGTAAAAAAAATCTAACGGATTCAAATCTGGTCACCGGGCTGGCCACGGTATTGTACCAGACCGCCCTATCCATCTGCCTGGAAAGTTTTGATCGAGATACTCTCTCACTGAGAGTGCATAGTGCGCTGGGCAGCCATCATGCTGAAACCACATGTCCCTGTAAATACTCAGTGGCACGTCCACCAATAAATTTTGTACATGATTTTTCAAAAAATCCAAATAAACTTCAGCAGTCAAAGTCTCTGGGAACTCAAACGGACCGATTATTTTACCATTTAAAATTCCTGTCCAATGGTTTATCTTGAAGCGATATTGAGATTTATCTTCTCTCATCAAATGTGGGTTTGCTACGTGCCACTCGTGTAGGTTATGCAGGTTCATGTACCCATCTTTCTTAAATGTGGTCTCATCCGACCATAACATTTTTTCAAAGAACTGTGGATCTTTCCTTTGTCTTTCTCACATTGTGTGACAAAAATCAACTCGGGGCTCATAATCCCGGGGCAGGAGAGGTTGAACACGCTGTATGTGGTATGGATGAAGCACATCACTTACTTGCTATTGCACACTTTGATACCTTCGTTTACTGCGCATCTTTACATGTTCGTGCTTGTTGATTTCGTACTGTTACTAATTTTGGATTCGTGAACTGGACTGTTGATCGCTTGTGATTTGGATTTGGACTGTTTAATTGCTCTTCAAAACAACATTTGCTTTCCTTAGACTATCTTTGATAGTGTGATTGTGCAGTGCCGCTATATCCGTGTACACCGTACAAGAATATGCTAACATGCACCTCATTTATGGGGAATGCAGATGCAACGCTAGTGCTGCAGCGAGACTTTACTGTGAGAGGTACCCGAATGCAGCTCGTCATCCAGATCATCAAGTGTTCACAAATGTGCACCGCTTACTGTTCTCAGAGGGCCAACTACCAAACCAATCACACGGTGAGGGAAGATCTTTCCTTCCTTACGAAGACGTGGTGCTAGGAGCTATCGAAGAAGACCCGAGTACTTCAGTGCGTGCAATAGAACTAAAAACAGGTGTGCTCAAAAGTACAGCCCATAGAATCTTGCAAAAAAACGTGCTCCATCCATACCACGTACAGCGTGTTCAAGCTCTTCTGCCCCGGGATTATGAGCCCCGAGTTGCTTTTTGTCGCACGATGTTAGAAAGACACAGGGAAGATCCACGGTTCTTTGAAAAAATTTTATGGTCAGATGAGACCACATTTAAGAAATATGGGTACGTGAACCTGCATAACTTACACGAGTGGCACGTAGCAAACCCACATTTGATGAGAGAAGATAAATCTCAATATCGCTTCAAGATAAACCATTGGACAGGAATTTTAAATGGTAAAATAATCGGTCCGTTTGAGTTCCCAGAGACTTTGACTGCTGAGGTTTATTTAGGTTTTTTGCAAAATCATTTAGAAAATTTATTGGAGGACGTGCCACTGAGTATTTACAGGGGCATGTGGTTTCAGCATGATGGCTGCCCAGCGCACTATGCACTCTCAGTGAGAGAGTATCTCGATCAAAACTTTCGAGGCAGATGGATAGGGCGGTCTGGTACAATACCGTGGCCAGCCCGGTCACCAGATTTGAATCCGTTAGATTTTTTGAGCATTTGCTGTAAAGGTAAGTCATCATCAGCAGCATTTTGACGCCCACTGTTGTGCAGTTATCCTTAAGGGTCCTTCTGCGTTTTCATAATCGCTGTTTAATTAGGAAATTTTGAAAAATTTTCATCAGTTTTTCTTCAAATAAAAATTGTGCATAAGTTAACGAGTAATCCTCTAAGTGTTATACCATTTTGGAATCCTTATTAAATGCGCCAACTTTTAAGGTTACTTGCCAAACTCTCGTAGTACATTTTTTTCCAGTACAGCCAGTTAAAGTTGAGCAAAGTTTTACTTTGGAATACTTGGTTTCAGTCTAGCAGTCCAGATCTGTCACCTATTGAAACTTTGTGGCACGAGATGAAAAAGGTTCTACGGCAGCATCCTGCTCGTACAATCACCGAACTGAGGTAAAAGCTTCAAGAAATATGGGATTGTTTTACACCAAATTTTTGCCAAAACTTGGTTAACACTATGCCCCAAAGAATTTCAGCCGTAATAAAAAATAAAGGTGATGTTACCCAATGGTAATCTTTAAACTTTTGCTTTGTTAACTTCGCGCATTTATTCGCACATTGTTTATTTGTTCAGATGTTCTATTAGTTATAGGTCTAAGTGATTTCAAATATGTATTTTTTACGACTAGAGTGTATCTAAAATGTTTTTGAGAAAATAAATTGTTTTAGAAGTAAATAGTTTCGTCATGTTTAGTTTATAAAGGCATATTTTGGTACAAATCTTGAAGTGGGAAGGGGCTCGTATATCTTAAGCCCTTACTTACGGGGAATTCCTCCGAGAGTTCCTTGTTAGTCTTGAACCGCAATAGAATTTTTGCCTGAATCCACAGAGGCCTTATCAACACCGCATCTAGTCATGCATTCTCATAACAAGCATCGTAGTCAATAAATGTTACATGGTCAGATCTGCCTCTTTCTACTTTCTCATCTATCAGATTCTTTAAAGTGAAGATTCCATCAATATATGATCATCCAGCCTCAAAACCGTCGTACCCTTTAGATTTCCCTACTTGATCTTCCAGTTTTGTTTTTAGTACCTTTCTATATTATAGTCTCGCTATCCAACAAATTACACTAATTCCTCGATAGTTGTTGCAGTTACGTCTGCTACCTCTCTGATATACTAGTGTTATAATTGCTCTTTTCCAATCAGCAGGTGGATATCTTTTACTTGTTTTAAGAGTATCTACGACTCGAACAAGACAGAAAACTGCAACAGGAAGTCTAGTTATACACTTTTAAGCCATATTCTGACCCAGTTCGCTGACATTCAAGTACCCAGTTACGCAACTGATTATGCAGAAGTCTAGTCTGCGGATTTTAAATATCACCGAGGATCGTTGCAAAGTTGTACGTAATGCAATATATCAAAAACATCGGTGGTGAATTTTTTCATGACATGTCATAAAACATACCAGATTAGAAATGGGAAATGGTCATATGCCAGATATAAACCAGCCTGTCGGACAAATTGCGCTTGTTTGGTAACAGTCGAAGAGTCGAGGTGCATATTAATGAGACGCGGGCAACCCATGAAGTATTCAGGGATTTCTTTATGGTGAAACATTGATATTGATTGATAGATTCCAATTTGGGAAGAATTTAGTTTTCAATATTCGAAATTCTATTTCAACAACGTTCATTTTATTGTTAAAGTTGAAAAAAAAACAGTGTCAAGTAGATGGACTTTATAATTCCCTAAGAGAAACGTCCATAAACACATTTACCAGATTAGAAATGGTGAAACATTGATATTATTATTATTATTATTATTATTATTATTATTATTATGATAATTGAGATGAGCAGAGTACACAGTACTATAAGCTCATGCAGTAAATATAGTGTACGGACACGTAACACAAATACATCAAATAGAAAAAAATAAAAAAAGACAGTTCATAGCTATAAAGTTTGTACACACCTCCAGCTATCATACTGCACTTTGAAGCTATTAACTGAAGTAGCACCAACCACACTTTCAGGTAAACTATTTCAGGTGTTGAATATGCGGTTGGGAAGAAACCACTGTCGGACTGTTGTTTTAAACGGCTCCTTATGCAGTTTGAAGCTGTGTCCGCGTAGATTGCTGCGCGACAGACGGTATAGATGCATGAGGTTGGTGCCCATCAAACCATGAAGTATCCTGAACGTAACTATAAGATCGCCACGAAGTCTTCGCTCAGAGAATGAGGTCAGGTTGAATAATTCAAGGCGATCTTCATAGCTTGGTCTTCGTGCTCCAAAAGGGATACGAGTAGCCCGACGCTGTACTGATTCGACGAGATTTCTATCGCGCAGAAGCACAGCGTCCCATACCGGGCCAGCGAATTCAAGAATTGGCCTCACGAATGCCTTGTAAATGTAGGCGTAAGTGTTGACATCGGATCCTTTGAAAGACCTCTCCAGCATGTATAGAAGTTTCTTGGCTTTTGATGTAACGTGGTGAATATGCTCTGACCAGGAAAGACGATCGTTGACTACAACGCCCAGATCAGTGTGGCTGGAAACTGCTTCGATGTTGTGGTCAGAGATCTTGTATGTAAATCGCTGATTTGTCTTCCCGAGGTGAAGGACACAACACTTAGTTAGATTTAAGGGTAAAAGCCAACTGACTGACCATTGACAAACAATATCAAGATCTTGTTGAAGCATAGCAGAATTTACGACAGTATTGTAAATCTTGGTGTCGTCGGCATAAGCTGAACATGTGGAGGAAATCAATGCGGGCAGGTCACTTGTATACAGAAAGAACAGCACTGGCCCCAAGACAGAGCCTTGAGGAACTCCACTTGCTACATGATGAAGGTGAGACTGGTTATCACTGACGCGCACAGAGAAAGTCCTCCCGGTGAGAAAAGCCTTAATCCACATTAACAACTCGCCTCTTATTCCCATACATGCCAACTTAAACAGAAGCCTTCTATGTGGTACGCGATCGAAAGCCCTAGAAAAATCTAAGTAGATTATATCAACAGGAGTCTTTGTGTCCAGATACTGAGTCCAATCGTTGAGAGAGTGGAGAAGGTTGGTCATTATTGATCGACCAGGGAGAAATCCATGCAGATTCTTAGGGATAAGGTCATTTTCGAAAGCAAATGACAGGGGCTTATCTAATATGATTCTTTCAGCTATTTTGGCGGCGATAGGAACGAGACTTATTGGTCGATAATTTTTAGCGGAGGATTTGTCGCCCTTTTTGAATACAGGGGTAACAGAAGCACTAAGCCAGCATGAGGGTAGGGTATGAGATCTAAAAGACGATGTGAATATCAAGCTTAATGGTAGGGCCAGTGCTGAAGCGCAGTTTTTAACTACAGCAGCCGTTATCCCATCTTTACCAGGGGAGGAAGAGGTCTTCAGATTTCGCAGGTGCATTAATACATCTTCAGGCAGGAACTCAACTTCGCAAAGGCTGTTGGGACACCTATGGCAGATAGTGGTCGGTAGAAGGTCTCCATTAGGCTCATCGACGAAGTCATCACTAAAGGACTCTGCCAGTAAGTTGGCAGATTCGGTGGCATCTATGTGGAGATGACCGTCAGCGTCGCGGATCTGAGGTGATGAAACTTTGGAATTCAGGTTTGTTCTTAGATACCGAAACAGCTTCTTCTCATTTTTGGAGGTAACGAGTTTTCGTTCATAAGCATGTTTGGCATTATGTAACGTTCTAGATAGGAGGTTAGAAAAGGATCGATGAGACACGTAATCTTGTGAATGGCCACTCCTCCTAAACCGTTGCCACAAAGATCTCTTGTGACGAAGCATCATCGATGTGTTAGAGTTGATCCAGGGCTTTGAGGGGTCACAGTGTACCTTTTTTTCAACAGTATTGTCAGCCGTTTCGCTTAGGACTCATTGAGCGAAAGTGTCCCACATATCTTGGGTGCTACCGTTGTTAAGCAAAGCAGGCCAGTTGACTTCAGACAGGGCTTGGTTAAGAGCATCGTGGTTTACAATTTTGATGGTTTTAAACTTATCGGTTGTAGAACGACTATTTATATTGAACTGGAGAGAAGATAAAAGTGAACAGTGGTCAGACTTGCCAAAAGGTGGCAAATAATCTAAATTAGAAACAAAGTCGGCGTCGTTAACGAATATCAAATCCAAAGCCCTAGGCGTCTGTCCTTCCCTGAATCTCGTTGGACGATCAACAAGTTGAGATATGCTAGAGTTGCGTAGCAAGTCGATGTAAGCAGCAGAAGAAGAATTGCATTCAGGAATGGTTGACATAGACCAGCTAATGTCACGTAGATTGAAGTGACCAGCTAAGAAAGGGGAAGCTGAAATTTGGGCACCTCAATTCCAAAAATAGATTGTCAATGCCATCGAAAGGACTGAAAGAGGGAGATACCGAGAAAGCCGACGCGATTTCCGTGCGAACCAAAACCAGGAGTGCGTGGTGAATCCATTCTGTATAAATAGTATCCAGGCAAATTGATGGAAGAGTCGGACACGTTGGAATGGAGCCATATTTCAGTAAGGCAAACGAACGTTGGATTATTGTCTCGAACAAATGCTTTGAGTTCAAGTAGCTTAGAAAAGAGAGATTGTATATTAGTGTAACAAACCGTCCAGTTTGCCACAGAATTTATCAGTTTTTTGAAGGTGTTATCTCCTGGGTAGCTGTGTGTACTATAGAAGGTTTACCACGAACGTATTTTATAGTAATATTACTTTCGCCTGTTATTTGACGACGTCTCAGCTCTTCGCGAAGGTGTTGTAGTTCTTGCATTTGACCTCTGGTTTTGTCGTCAGAGATTTTTACGTGACGAAGCGTGGGGTGGCTAAGGATGGAGTTTTTCTTCCGCAAAATATTGCTGACGATAATAGGTGAGGAAAACACAACTCTAATTAAACGATTGCTTGAAGTTGTTCTGCCAAGACGAGTGATGCTGAGTCGGTGATTTTCGGCAGATGGTTCAATATGCCTAATTATCTCTGATACTATGTTTATGTCATCGTGCCCTTCAGCTATGCCCCTCAGAATGATATTGTGGGAACGTCTAAATAACTCCATTGTCTCAGCTTGGGAGCTTGGGGCAATAGGGGTAGAAGAAGCGCCGTTGCCTGATTGCATCGTCTCCATAGATCTTGCAAGTCTCGATTCAATATTAGCAATGTTAGAAGACAGCTCTGTTTGAGTAACCTGGATATTTTGTATGTTGGTTTCGCAGGCCGCTATTAAGTCATCATGCCGAGAGATCGAGTCCGAATGTTGCTGTAGCAAGTTTCTACAATATGCAACATCAGTTCTGAGTTGAGATTGAGAGTTCTTAATATCCTTTATGTCACTGGCCATAGTAAGTATATTATATATATATATATATTGGTTAAGTATAAGGGTGAGAGTGTCGGTAGGGGTAGACTGATTGATAGATTTCAATTTATCAAGAATTTAGGTGCCAATATTCGAAATTCTAATACTATAAACACCAGCGCTACTAAATGTCATTTTCGTTATGTTTTCATTCAAAGTTCAAAAAACAGTGTCGAGTAGATGGACTTTATTCATTCATTCATTCATCATTTATTGGTCTCTGCGCTTTTCTCACAATTAGCTAGCTCAGTTGAAGTGTCCTGAAGCCGTACACCATAGAGACTGTTTTTTACTTAACTTATTTGATATAAAATGCACTCAAATGAAGCAGAAAATCCACATGACCCGTCTAGCCAATGTATCAGTAGCTCCACAGTCTGATACAGCGGGCTACCCAGGTCCTGGAGATGGATTTGTTTAATTCCCTAACACGAGGAGAAAAACAACAATAAACTGAAACAAATCAACCAAGTATCATATTCAATCAGCCTTCGGAATGTGACAGCTCCATTTCATTTATGTTGACAATGACATGATTAAATTTATCGGTGACATTTTTACTTTTCGGCACGTCGCGTCGCACAGTGATCTAGAATACCAAAAAAGCTGCAAAACTCATGTAGCATCCTTACGAAATTTGGTACAGAAGAATTTTTGAGGTTGATTTCAAATCTGCTGTCAGAAATCAGAAATTCAACATGGCGTATCGAATATGGCGATGGAGCCTTGAAATAAGTTGATATTATGATGTTTGATAGGAGATTGGATAATTGTAGTATTATAGTGAGAGGCGAATAAGAAAGATTCATCGAAAAATACAGAAATATTATATTTCAAACGTAACAAGAAAATACGATATGATTATACAGGGTGACTTCGAAGTCATTTATTTTAACAGTGAGTAGATATGATCAAAAGAAATGTTTTTTTCCTTTACCATTTTTCTGGTAAAATTAAAGTAACAAAGTTATAGCCCTTTGGAAGTTTGAGTACCGCCCTGTCTCAATAATATCATGTACTCGTGTTTGGCAACAACGGATATAATCCACCTTATCGGTTCATCGCATCGGAAACAAAAAAGCGAAAGAATTTGGAACGATGTTTATTTTATTCAGTTCAGTTATACTCGTACATACAGTCGCGTGTGAATAGTGTCTGTTGCGTGGCTCAAACGAAATAAAAAATGGCACATGTTTATGCGGATCGGTTTCCCAATCGAGTGCAACCAACCCCTCGTGCCTTTGTTAATGTAGTACAACGGGCTCGTGAATCAGGTGACTTCAGACCTCACAGGGGACCTCACGATCAAATACAGGTCCGCACTGAAATACTTGTCGGGAGGATACTTTATAAAACAAGGTAATAATTTTTTTTTATATTTTTTTTATTTTTATACACATATTTTGGTTTATCTTCCTTCTACAATCATTATCTGAAAATTAATGACTCAACTTCAAAGTCACCCTGTAGACATATATCTGGAAGAACGATTCTGAGGTTAAATAAACATTTGATTAATTTTGCATCGATTATATTTCCCTGTGCTCTTAATTTAATTTGTGATGCATACGTCAATCCTTGAGCGGGCGTGCTGGTTCGTAGTTCGAAAGTTTTAAATCTTTTAGTTGTTTCAGAACTATTAGTGAATCTAGATTTTGGTCGGCCTTTAGTGCTTGGTTTTCTTGGGTTGATCTTCCTTGTAAATTTTATTATGCAGTTGAGCCAATCTTTATCTTTGAATAGAAAAAGGGGTTCTCAAACATAAATAAGTCCAACGGGGACAAAGGGCGGAACCTTATAGTAACAGAAAAAATGACAGAAAGGTACTGACACATTTAACCCACGGTGTGCGTGAATACGACAATCAGGACACATATTTATTACATATCAGATAAAATATTGTAGCTTAGCTTCTTTAGTAGAATCCGTATTGAGATAATAATAATAATAATAATCATCTTTATTCGTTGGTACCAAGGTACAGAGATATGGAAGTGATAGTTGGAAAAGGCGAAGTTCAGCTTTCATTCCTATAGAGGAATGGCTGGTCTTCCACTTAACCTAACAAAATCTACTTAACTAACTTAAAAGCTTAAAAGAAAAGATATACGAGTAGTATATGTTACCGTAGTAATATCCAAACAATAGCCTTTTTGAAAGCATGAATAACTAATATACAGGGTGACTTCGAAGTTGAGTCATTTATTTTAACAGTGAGTAGATCTGATCAAAAGAAATGTTTTTTTCCTTTACCATTTTTCTGGTAAAATTAAAGTAACAAAGTTATAGCCCTTTGGAAGTTTGAGTACCGCCCTGTCTCAATAATAATATGTGCTCGTGTTTGGCGACAACGGATATAATTCGCCTTATCGGTTCATCGCATCGGAAACAAAAAAGCGAAAGAATTTGGAACGATGTTTTTACAATTATTTCATTCAGTTGTAAACAGTCAGTGTCAGTCGGTAGTGGATAGTGGTGTCTGTTGCGTGGCTCAAACGGAATAAAAAATGGCACATGTTTATGCGGATCGGTTTCCCAATCGAGTGCAACCAACCCCTCGTGCCTTTGTTAATGTAGTACAACGGGTTCGTAAATCATTTGACTTAAGACCTCACATATGGACGGCATGCCGGTGCTCCAAGACCTCACGATCAAATACAGGTCCGCACTGAAATACTTGTCGGGAGGATACTTTATAAAACAAGGTAAAAATTTTTTTTAATTTTTTTTCAATTTTTACACACATATTTTGGTTTATCTTCCTTCTACAATCATTATCTGAAAATTAATGACTCAACTTCAAAGTCACCCTGTATATATAGAAGAAATGAAATGAAAAAATTCACAGAATACAAAAAAAGACATAAACAAGTTAAGGAAAAGCGTACAATGTAAGGTAGGTATAATCATATATATGTAATTTAGGTATGTGCATAGAAACAAAAAACATTTAGATATTCGATGTTATTAATTATTGTAGCGAGATCTCAGAAAATGGAAGTAGCATTTAGACAAATTATATAGCGATTTGGATTTCAAGTATTGAGGGACAGCGTTATATATTTTGGAAATGTTATAAGAAAAAGATCTTTCAAATAGAGCAGTATAATGAGCTGGTTATGTGATCGTGGTTTTAGACCTTATGTTTACATTGTGTGCATCTCGGCGAAGGTTTATTTTTTATTATATAAACTCGAAGGAGTTTTCATAGTTACAACCTTATGATAGAAGCATGCGCTATGCAGCTCTCGTCTATCTTTCATATTTAGCCAGCTTGTTTCTACTAACTTATGTGAAATGCCTTCTCTACGTCGAATTCCATGGATGAGTCGTAAATACGAGTTTTGAACCTTTTGTATCTTTTTTGCATCATTTTGGTCTATACACTTACTATACAGAACGTTACAGATGTTAAAATGTGATAGCACAAGAACATTTGTTAATAAAATTTTGGTATTCATATTCAACAAAACTCTATAGCCATAGATACTTATCAGGTTGCTGAAAGCCTTTCTGATGTACAGTTTGTTATGTGATTTTTAAAACGCAGGTCCTCATCAAGAAGTACACCTAATTTTTTTACTTCAGTTTGCCTATTTATAGTAACGCCATTGATATTAATATTTATTCTGTTCGTAAGAAGATTCCTCATTTTTTTGGGACCAAAAATAATAAAATTTGACTTATCAGGGTTGAGGTACAAGGAGTGCTGTTTGGAGATATCGGAGATACTTTTGAGATCAGAGCATATTCGATGACAACCTTCATCTACTTCATCTAGGCGAAACGAATAAAGAAGTTGCGTATCACCCGCATATAACTGTAGTTCTGAGTATTTGACAGATTTTGGAAATTTTGATGTATAGACAATATACAGTAAAGGACCCAGTATTGATTCCTGGGGCACACCTGCAACTACTCCCAGAGCATCCGACACATTCCCATTCAACACCACCTTCTTTTTTCGATATCTTGATTTTTTCAAAACGCAAAATGATGGATGAGGTAGAATGTCACCATAAAAAAAATAAAACAAATTATGTGCCACAAACTTTAAGTATGACGATCTTTCATAGCGAAGATGGTGTAAAGAAGGTTTTGTTTTCATGGTCAAATAATAATTCCCGGTATCAACTTTCAAGTACATGGTGCATTACTTCATTTTTTGACTTTTTGATAGCTTTTGGGTGCTCTAGACCACTGTACGCCATGCGTCCAAACTGAAATGCCTGTGGAAAAGCGACACATTGGGTGATATGCATAAAGGCGAGTGGGTTCTCAGAAGTAGCGACTCCATATTGTAGCGAGTAACTACTCCTGTTAGGGAGAGCATACTCGGTTTTAATATGCATAAAATATTTGTCGAGAAACGGAGAGGCTACTCAAGTGCTAATGAAATACTTGAGTAGGCACTCTGGTTTTCGAGTTCCGACTTGTATTTTGTTGTCTCGTCGAATTGGCAATTTCTCTATTGCGAGCAGTTACTACTGCATACCGGTAAACGTTTGTGTCGGTGGTGTTTAGGACGATTATTATTTGTTCATTTACATGATGTCAACCTATTCTGAAGACCATTCATCTGAAAATCAAACAGTATTGTTGATATAATTAAACAGTATCCTGTTTTGTTGGAAAAATCTAACATCCCGGAAATCAAAAATAAACGACGTAAGGCGGCTGAAGAAAAGAAATAAAAGAAAAGGTAGAAGCCGAATTAGGAGTTAAATATAATGAAGGGGAGATTTGGAAGAAGATTCAAAACATAAAAACCAGATTAAAAGCGAAGACAGACAGATATCAAACCGGAAACAAACCAATAAAATTGAAAGGATGGGAACAAGAACTGTTCAATTTTCTACAAGGAGAACCAAATCCTAGTATTGCTCGATTGCAATGTTAGTTGTATTTTTTTGTTTTTCCATACAGTAGGTATAAGATGTGATTGAGTATAATATATATATATATATATACATGTCAATAAATATAAATAGCATATATTTTAAATTTTAGGTGCTGTTGTGGCAGGTTGCCCACAAAAAAGCGTTGATTACACTACAACAGCCTGTGCTGAAGAAGAAACAATCACCGAAGAAGCATCTGGAAGTTCTGGACTAGTACTGAAAGCTACCACAATGAAAGCTGGACCCAGTAAGGAGCCTTCTAAAAAAAAGGAAAACGAGGATTAGTGGAAACTGATGAAGCACGAGATTTATCAATAACAGAGCTCCAACGTCTCGTTTTACTTGAACAAATACAAGTGTTTCGGCTAGCTAAGGAACTGCTACTTCACAAGAAAAATATTAATGAATCTGATCCAAATTTATCAACTTTAAATGAAAGTGCAGAAACTGGAAATCCAATTTTCATGAGCCTATTTCTAGGACAGGACTGACAAAAGTACTTCATGTTTCATAAATCTTATTTTTTATTAATTTTAAGAACTTTCTCTTAAGTTGCCATTTTGAAAGTGTTATTAATTTAATTTTTGTTATGAGTAATTAAACATCGTTCTTCAACGTATATCTACATAATTTGTAAATTTGGATCATGCTAGATACTTACTTAGACCCGACAGCCATGAATAATTCTTGATATTGCATCTCTTCTAAATTGATCTCTCTGACGTATCACTCCATCTGCATAGTCAGCAGCATGTTGATTATGGATTTCTTCTTGTTCGCCATCTCCCGGTATATCAACAGCAAAATCTTCATCATTAAGGTGCTTAGCCACATTATGCAAGATAAAACAACTCAGAGAGGGCACTTTTTCTGTATCGACGCGTATTTTGTTATGTAGAATGGGAAATCGCTGTTTTAGTTGCCCGGAACATCTCTCTATTATAACTCGCTCTCTCGTAAACAGCCGATTGTATGATCTTTGTTCTGCTGTTTCTGCAATCCTAAAAGAAGTCATGAGCCAAGGAGCTATAACATACCCAGAGTCTCCCAACAAAACAGCACTAGCCCTATACCATTTCATATATCAGAATTCTTCCATATCCGAGAGTCGTGTACAGATCCTGGCCAAGAAACATCCACACTTGTGAACTCTTCGTTTGAATTGCACGTTGCTTGTACATTTATACTAGCAAAGTTCTTTCTGTTCACATATTCGTCTGCATGAATAAACGGGTTCAGAATCGGTATATGGGTGCAGTCGATAGCACCAATAGCTGAAGGAAAATTGAACTTCTCTTGCCACTCATTTTTAGCATTGTGTAGATCTTCAAATGTGGTTGGGAATCTAACCCAAATGTTCGACTTCTGCACAATGCGTGTTATAACGTTCGAAACGGTTCGGGATGCCGTAGATTGATGGACGCCAATAGCTTCTCCTATGACAATTTGAAATCCTGGATCACCCAAATATCGTAAAAAAACCCTCATTCTTTCTATATTGCTCAAAGCACCGCCCCTATATTCTTCTGTCTATCCAAAAAAATGGTTACTTATCCACTCAACATTAACTTTACTAAACCGATATAAGGCCGATAGTCTACTTCACTTGATTCCCTACGATCTTTAAACACCTTCGTAGGCTGATAAATAAGCATAAATTCGGCCATTTCGTCCACTTCTTATAAAGCTGAGTCTACTACTAAGGAATCTCGCATTTCTTCAAGTATGCACTCAGCGGTCAGAGTGGACGCTCACTTTTATTCATATAAAAATTGAAGTCGGCACTCAAGGAGCGAGTACAGCCTCACGGAAAGAGTAGAAACTTATGAGTGTGAGCTTCTACTAACATTTTTATGCATATCAAATGGAGTGGCTACTTTAAAAATGCGAGTCAAAAGTAGCCACTCTCCTTTATGCATATCACCCATTCATTACGGTGGTAGTAAAAACGTATACGGGGTGTTAGGGAAATAATATTCGTAACTTTAAGAGGTGATTCCTTGCATTATTCTAAGCAAAAAAGTTCATTATAACCTATGTCCAAAAATCAACCGTTTCGGAGCAAAGAAATGCTGGACTTATTTCTTTTTAGTCATGAAATAAATTAATTTAAATATGCCTAATAGCGTAAAATGTATCAATACAATACAATATCAATAGCTGTCTCTAACAAAATAATTTTCTTGCTTATTAAATACAAATTTACGAAGAAAAATAGACAAACAAAAACCCTCACATAACTGGCAACCTCGTACTCCGTCTGTACTGCATGTATCATTGCGTGTTGTTGTGATTACTAAGGCATTTAACTGTAACTTTATGTGATTTACGGATGTTGGTTTTTTCTTTTTTCGTGCATCGCATCCTTTCAAACAAGTGACTGATAACACTGGACAACAAATTTTAGTTTTTTAATTGTATCTTGTGGGAAAGGTGCACTTTTTGGTTAATTTTGGGGCGCTCAATCCAAAAATGACAATGAAATAAAAAAATTAGTTGCGGTTTAGAAAAAAAACTTTTTATTTTTAAGGATATATTAAAAAAAGTAACAAGATTCATATACTTATAAGAATCACTATATGCGCTGTCTTTTTGCTGTTCTTTTATGGATCGTTTCTGGAGCATCTCTACCAAGAGTCCAACAGTAGTCTGCAAGCATGGAAGGATTCCACTTTCCCTGGTACCTTTTTTCCATTGTTGAAATATCCTGATGAAAACGTTCGCCTTGCTCATCACTTACGGCTCCGCAATTGTCAGGAAAAAAGTCCAGGTGTGAGTGTAGGGAATGTATCTTAAGAGACATATTACAGCCCATCTTTTGATACGATGACAGCATATTTTTGACAAGAATTTTATAGTTGTCAGCTTTTCTATTTCCCAAGAAATTAGTGACCACCAGACGGAAATCATTCCAAGCAGTTTTTTCAATACCTGTTAAAGTGTTTTCAAACTGTGTATCTTTCAGAATATTTCGAATCTGTGGCCCAACAAAAATACCTTCTTTAACCTTTGCCTCACTTAGTCTTGGAAATTTCTGACGCAGGTATTGAAAAGCTGACCCATCTCTATCTAATGCCTTGACAAAGTTTTTCATTAGGCCCAACTTGATATGCAGTGTTGGTAATAAATTTTTTTTCGAATCTACTAATGGCATATGCTGTACATTTTTTTTGACCTGGCTCTAGGGATTGACGAACAGGCCAGTTTTGTCTGGTGTAATGAAGTGCCTTTGCCCGACTGTCCCATTCACACAAAAAACAGCAAAACTTTGTGTAGCCTAGCTGCAGCCCAAGTAAAAGTGCAACAACTTTCAAATCGCCATAAATATGCCATTGGTGCTCATCGTATTTTATGCATGTCAATAGGTACTTCATATGGTCATATGATTCTTTCATGTGAACTGCATACCCTACAGGAAGAGATGGTAAAATATTTCCAATATGCAATAACACTGCCTTTAAACTCAATGTTGAACTGTCTATAAACAATCTCCATTCTTCTGGGTTATAATTTATATTTAAAGCCGCCAGTAAGCCGTTAATGTCACTGCAGAAAACCAAGTTATTCTCCATATTGAAAAATGGTTCTAAGTCTTTGTGGCGTTTACGAAAAACACATACCGAAACATCGTCTTCTAACAAGTTCCACTGCTGCAGTCTTGATCCAAGTAACTCAGCCTTACATTTTGGAAGTTCTAAATCTCTTACAAGATCATTTAATTCTGACTGTGTTATTTGTTAAATCAGGATCTCTTGACGTTGATGGCATATCTTCTTCCTGACGAATCACTCGATCGCCATGATCTGATTCGTTTTCTGATTCGCAAGTGTAGGATTCTGGAGGTTTTGGAATAGGATTTTCGTCACTGTGAGGCACAGGTCTCATCGCAGATGGTATGTTTGGGTAGTTAATAACCGATTTTTTTTCTTGGACATACCTGTGGCTTGTCCAACACAAGGTACCATGCAAAAGCATTCATCGTCATTAATATGATTTGTAGGTTCTCTCCAAACCATTGGGACAGCAAAGCGCATAGACCGTTTTTTGCCATTTAACCAGCTCCTCAGACTTGAAGCACATGTATTACAGCAGATGTGGGGTGCCCACTGTTTGTCTTGATCACCTAGTTTACAACCGAAATAAAGCTGATATGCCTTTGTTATTAGTGGAGTAATAGATCGTCTCTGAGACGCAAACGTCACATCACCACACACGTAACAAAACTGATCTGGATTGTTTACACACTTTCGCGACATCTTGCATGAACGCTGTCAGCCAACTGAGGAAAAAATGGCTAATATAAAACAATATAATGTACACGTATGTATAACGTAACACAATCATGCCGATTACATCATCAATCCTTGCCGAATATAAAAATGTAGCACGTGCATTCTTGTGAATTACAGTATATTAACACTGTCACAGCAGGAACACATATAACTACCGTATCTCTAGAACTTGAACTAGTATTGAAAAAATAAGTTTCATTCCGGTTTTAGCACATTAAAAATAGTAATATTTTGTTGATTTTATTTAGGATATTTTTTGGCTGTTGATCAGTGAATCGTGGGAATTGGTGGTGTGTATCGCCACGTACCGGTAAGTTTTGTCATTTTTTTTAAGTAAATGTACTGTACTGAAAGCGTTATTAAATAAACAATAGTAGTCACAAAAAAATGCCTAGAAGTCAACAGAAATATCATACAAACGTAAACAATTCGATGAATCAATTGAGGTCGTCGTGCGCTCGTATCGCGGTTGCGTTGCAGCGTTGCCAAATGTTTGAGATGATTTAATTATTTACGACTCACTTTCCTCGAAAACGATTGTTTTTCAGACATAAGTTATAATGAACTTTTTGCTTAGAATAATGCAAGGAATCACCTCTTAAAGTGACAAATATTATTTCCCTAACAGCCTGTATACTTATGAAGCAGTCTGGTAAAAATATCTCGGGTAGTCCATATCTTTTGGCGCGCAGTGTATGCTTATGAATTAAAATGTTTACATGTGCTCAGTGCCAAATTCAGATTAGTGCATTAATTCTGTTTTATTCCCAGAAGCGCCTAAAGATGATATCACAAAAACTATGCAACTACTTGGTATGTTGCAAGTGCTAAATCTTTTGTTTACTGTAAAGATCCTCTTGTTTCTATTTCCAGAGCAGCAGATAAGATGAATGAAAACGATAACATAGAATACGCTAATTAATTTGAGCTCATTAAGGAAAAAGTTTATGGAGGTGTTTTGCAATATAATATAACGTTTTCGTTATGCAAGGTAGTTTTTATATTCGTTATTATCGACTCCCTGCTTGGATTTTCTTCGATGCAAATGATTGTGAAAAACCAAATGTCACGAATGTATAATACGTGTTGTTTATATGGATATTCGATTTTTTTCTAACGTTTTTAACAATGCCCTTGTAATAGTTATAACGATAACAATAAAAAATATAAATCATGCTTCCAAAATATGTATTTGGTAACTTCGATTCAAATCTAAGCTTTTAAATTGACTGTATTGCAATACAAGTATCGGGCTTAAGATGAAACCATAAACATTCAGACGACTTTTTGAGAGTACATTCATGTATTAGTATGGAGCTCAGTATTGGTTGACATGTCCTTCTCTGACATACAAATTTGCGATTTATATATTCTCGTATATACAGGGTGGCGCATCGAAAACGAAACAGACGCATTTACTGGCAGTTCAGTTTTTTTTTTGGAAAAACGCTCAGACCCGTCGATTTTGTTTTCGAGGGGGACACAAGTTTGGCAAAAAATCACGTTATCACGTGCAGCCCCCTGGGCGGGGGTGACACCAACCCTAAAATCTTAAATGGAAAGGGGGGTCGAGTGATACCTTATTTTAAAGGTCTTTCAATTCCCTTTACAATGATATAAAATTGATGTACTTCAGTTCAGTAGTTTTGAAGATTCATTGATTTAAATCATAAAGTAGACTTTAATAGGTACATCAGATTAGTTTGTAATACTTTCAGACGAAATTTGACTAAAAGAATTTACTTAATAAGTAAATGCTTTTCTTCACTACGCCCATGGTTTGTTTATCATTTTGTTGTTGAAAATAGCTATTGGAGTGTTTTTGTGACAAAAAGTTATTTCTTTGACAAAGATAAGGAAATATCTCGTACTTATTTTAAATAGGAATTTAGTACATAGTTTGCGATTGATTTGACCAAACTTTGTTGCTAAAATAACTAAATGTTTTACGTGACAGTTATGTTGTAATTTACTTTGCTCATTATAAGTATTATTCATATGATTAATAAATTTTAATAACAGCCAGATAGTACTGTTTTATTTATTTATTTATTTATTTTTATTCTCACTGACGACTGCTTAGGGTTGGGAACCGCTGTACTATTACATATACTAAGTGACATATAAATCCGAACACCCAGTTTAAATGGTTTTATTTTAATAAAAGTTGGTGAATGTAATCAACGTTGGCGGATTTTGGTTCTTGACATCCTTTACGATCGGTTACGATGCCTAGAGTACGGAGACCTGTACGATTTCGTCAACTTAGTGGATTGATAGGGGCCGTATAGTGGGACTTCGGGAAGCTGGACTTTCTTTTCGGGCAATTGCAGTTAGAGTGCAAAGAAGTGTAGTAGACACTGTGGTTAGATGTTGTCAGGCATGGCTTCGAGAAGGCCGTACGCAAAGAGCAAGGGGCACTGGACGCCGCCGTAGAACAACAGACCGTGAAGATCGCCGCCTAAGATTATTGGCCTTAAGGGACCGTTTCTCCACTACCAGGTCCATTGCAAATGAATGGTTTGCAGAACACGGAAGACCTATTGGCATGCGAAGTGTTTTCCGACGAATGAAAAGTTTTGGCTTGTTTTCATACCGGCCACACTGGGTCCTCCCTTTAACTCGAGAACACCGACGTAATCGCCTTGAGTGGTGCAGACAACGGTCACTCTGGGATCATTAATGGAACAGTATTGTCTTTAGTGACGAGTCTCGATTTTGTTTAGGCATGCACGATGGTCGTGCCAGGGTTAGAAGGTGACGTGGTGAAAGGAGGAATCCACGGGTTTTTTGTTGAAAGACATG
The DNA here is from genome assembly GCA_963669975.1 of Acanthoscelides obtectus. Classification (NCBI taxonomy): domain Eukaryota; kingdom Metazoa; phylum Arthropoda; class Insecta; order Coleoptera; family Chrysomelidae; genus Acanthoscelides; species Acanthoscelides obtectus. The sequence continues at coordinate 7,856,025 of CAVLJG010000006.1, forward strand.
TTCATCACACTGTTGGAGTTATGGTTTGGGGTGCTATAGCTTATGGTTCCAGGTCACCTTTAATCTTCATCAGAGGTAACATGAACGCGCAGCGTTATATCCACGAAGTTCTAGAACCCCATCTTTTACCCTATCTTGACACCCTGGCAGATCCAACTTTCCAACAAGATAATGCCCGACCACACGTTGCAAGAGTCACAATAGACTTCTTTCAACATAATGATGTCACATTGTTACCATGGCCACCAAGATCTCCCGACTTATCCCCAATTGAGCACGTGTGGGATATGATGGGTAGGAACGTCCTCCTCAGACTCTAGAAGCACTTCGAGAGGAGTTGGTGGTTGCCTGAAATGAGATACCACAGGAGGACATTGACCACCTGATCAGAAGCATGCCTAGGCGCGTTGGAGAATGCGTAGCACATCAGGGTGCATCCACACATTATTAAAGGTCAAAGGGCTTTAAAGCAGTGCGATCATTTTGAAATTTTTATCATTTACTTATTATGCTTCATTAAGTACTTTTACAAATTTTTATTAAAATAAAACCATTTAAACTGGGTGTTCGGATTTATATGTCACTTAGTATATCTCCGATAATGTCACATAAGAAAAAACAACCACAACCAATTGAGTTACATAATAGTAACTCATGTATCTAGGGTGTTAAGTGGTCAATTTAATCGTGCAGATATTTTACTGCATGCATCTGAAATAGGGTAGTCAGCAATATTTTTAGCCTATATTGTTACATTTCCGAACTATTTTCATATATTGCTGTCAGGTTGTCGAAATATCGGAATCCTACTTCATATAATGTAATACGTATCTATACATTTCGTCAGCCATTCCTGTCAGATTTTCTTGCCCTTCTGATGAGAAGTTCTGATAAGTGTATACGTTTTCACATTATACACAATATTGCCAAAAATATCCGGGCATGGCCATATACTGCAATATGGTCCTGTCGATTGAACTATAGTTGCCGCCATAGTCGTGCCCAAATATTGCTCATTTAGACGCCTCATAGATAACACGCCCATGCACATAATAGTTATTTATGTATATGAGGCGTTAAGAGTGCACTCACAATCTATACAAAGTCAAGTCAATAAAAATAGCATGGATTTAAAAATAAATAAACTCACCGTACCATTATACCACCGATAGTTCCCGGAGAACCTATGTAGAAAGCACTCTTTACCGTCTGGTCGCTCATTACGAAAAAATACAAAAATACTTTGATCTCTTACCGCATAAGGCGACAATTCCATATTTTGAAAATTGAAGCAAGAGGAATTTGCTTAGTAGAGCATTAATTTTATTTATTATTATGTTATATTAGTTAAAATACTTTCTTATTAACTCACATTCAAATGAACATACCGATGATTCAAAAATTGTATACCTAATGAGCTTCATTTGTTACTTAGTTCCGTAGATTTCCGTTTGCGGAAGTACTGTACTAATGTGCAACACATTTCTCTGCAATGGGAAAAATTTTCTCAATGTCATTTCCGTACCATACGCGTGATAATGATTTATATCAAGATCAAAAGTCTTAAGGACACCATGAATCTTTCTCCCATCATGAGCTGAGTTGGGATTTTCCGTTCGGCTTGTGTTCATAGACAGTTCAAGTTTGAAGACTAAGAAACTTATGTCTCATGCTAGTGTAAGGCATGTCTCACAATTATCGATGCAATTTGATACATATACACTGTAATACACTACAATTTATAGATATAAATTTCTGTTATCGCTTCTTGATACAATTATTGATTAACGTGTTCAACCTGGAACATGTTAATAATCAGCAAATAGAGTCAAAAGGTCAAAGGTGGCCTAGTTGCCAGGCATATTCTGAGAATGTGTTTTTCGAAATCTTCACACGTCCTAAGAAGAATACTCTCAGGTCCGCCTATATCCAAGAATCTGGTATTCAATACGAGGGATGTCTTTTAAGTTTTGCATATGGAAATAAAACAACACGGTAGGTAGTTTTAAATGACTTTATTGTTTTTCGAAGTATTCTCCACGAAGATTAGTACACATCTGCATGCGCTCGAACCAATTTTCGAAGCACTTATCCCACTCGTCTACCAATCCGCAGTAACAGTTCTTTGCTCATTAAGAGGAATTGTTGCAATATGACCCGCTTTTGACACAAATGTCGCGACCATCTTTTTCGAAACACTTCGAGAACGGATGACTTTTGTTGGCTCTTCTTCGTCTTGGAACACCCAAACAGCCGTTTATTTTCTGGTTCATAACAGTAAATCCACGATTCATCAACATTAAACATGCTGTACACATTTTTTGAGTTTGCGGAATTGCAACGGTCAAGCGTTTTTTGACACCAATTAACCCTGGCTGCTTTCTGCTCTTCAGTCAACAAGTGGGGTATCCAACGAGAAACTAATTTTCTTACTCCTAATTCTTCATGTAAAATTTTTTGAATTGAGGTCTTTGATATCTTCAAGGACGCCTCAATCTCGCGATATGTCACATGTCTATCTTCAATGATGAGTTTGCGCACAGCATCGACGTTTTCCTGGGTGACTGACCCACATGCTTCTAAAACCTACCACTGCGTAAATGTGACAACACTGCTCGATGTCTCCTCCCCACTACCTTCCTATAGTGTGATGAAGATTATATATCTGTTGTCAGTGTCAGCGCAGTCGCAAAGCCGAGTGTGTTGTTCCATGTTTCGGATTTCAGACCCAGCGCGACTGAATACAGGTTTCTCGCAGTGTCAAGACTCTTATGGGGAGAGAATGGGTTCTGAAAATGACAGCAATTAATTTGTCATTATTCGTTAAGTCAATGTTTCTTATCGATCTTTATCTTTGCGTTCAATGTTTTATTTCACTCTTTTCTTTTTTTTATTGCTTTTGGTTTGACATTTTGATGTAGATCCTTTGAGAGATATCAATAAACGCATTTCATTTCGTCGATCTTCCATCGTTGGAAACGGAAAGTTCGCCTGGGTCTGATAGACCCAGCGCGACCAACAGAGTACAAAATCAGGGCGCGACTACAGGCGGGTTAAATTCTCCATACCATCGGGAAATTGTCGAATGATGTGGCGCTTCGTTTCCGAAAACAGACAGTAACTCAGCAAGGCATTCTTGTTGCGATAATTGTCTCTGAAAGTTGTAACAAATTATGGCGCGAAAATGTTCTCGGTTGAGTTCCATTTTTCTAATGACTTGGTAACACTCAAAAATTCACTGTAGTGAGAACACTGCACGTATTGTAGTAAAACTTTGAATTTAATTTTACTAAAGAGTGAGGTTAAGATTCACTGCTGACGTTCGATCCGCGCGGCCTACTATGTTTCTATATGCAAAACTAAAAAGACATCCCTCGTATACCCAACAGATTTCCACAATGTTTGTGAAGTGCTTCGTCATACTTGATGTCATTTCTTATTTATATTAAAAAAATGAAAAACATGTTTTTAAAAACAAGCTCTTATTTACCTGTCCATAAAATGAACGTTTTAACAGCAGGTTCGAAAAAAATGTGTAACACTTTCAAATATTTTGTTGTCGGAAAAAGATATTTTGAATTTTCAGTTAATTCCATGAACAGTTGAGTAAAAGCTAGTTTTTAAAAATGTATTTTCCGTTTTATTATTTTTTCATGTATTTTTCTTTATTTGTAATATAAAATTTTTATAGATATAATTACATAATGACAAATCGGTATTCGTTTCGTGTTCCTCTCAATAAGCCTTTTTATTTGATACCCATATCATAGGTGACTGTAAATTGTAAATCGCTTTATTGCAGTGACCGCCATATTGGATTTAGAATGACATCACTATGCTTATTGCGTTTCTCTCATCAAGCCGTTTTATTTAATGTCCATATTATTGTGGTGACTATGCAATATGTAAACCAGCATTATGCGACGGCCGCCACATTGGATTTAGAATGGCATCACTATGCTTATTACGTTTCTCTCGTCAAGCCCTTTTATTTGACACCCATGCCGTAGGGGTGGCGATGAAATAAGTGAACCGCCATTTTGCGGCAGCCGCCATATTGAATTTAGAATGACGTCACCTGCCTTTTTGTGTTCGGGCACTTTTATTTGATACCCATATCATGAAAATGACGCATCTCTATCTTGTCTTGGATGCAAAATGGCGGTCTTTTCTCCATTTTGTATTGGCAGCTCAGTTGGTTTGCTGATTCAAAGTTCAGTTCCACACATACTAACAAACAAGTCAAGTTAAATAAAAGCTCGAAAAGTACCAGAGATTCGATCGGAGTTTCGTTTCGTGATTATCAAATGTGACTGGACTATAACGCCATTACTATGCTGCATCTCGAGGAGTGACTGGCGAATCTCCAGTAATTCGCATGTTTCGCCGTATTTCATGGAAATAATTAGTTTCTGTCTACATTCGAAAGGCAAAAATCGTGTTACTTCACTAACATCTCGGCTACGGCTAGTCGATTTCGAAACCAAACGGTAATGCCTGGCATTTTTATGAACGTCCATTAATATATCATCAAACTGGGCAGAGTGATTCATGTGAGATACCAGATTCTGACATTGTATGGTAATCGTTTTAGTGAAATGAATATAAAATCACCTTTAGCAGTTTCTTCACATTTAACATTGAACTGCACTTGCTTTCACAATATTGTGTATAGATAAAAAACAATCGTATAGTCAACGCCAAACAAAGTGGCGTGCACGTCATCAAGGTGGGTGTGTTGAAAAATTTACATTGTTGCCAAACTTTTTGTAAAATAATAAAATTTATTATTTACATATCTAGGTTTATAAGCAATATTAACCTCAAATGAGAACAAAAATAATAGTATAATAAAATTATAGATCTGTACTTGCATAATCATTAAGTATGACAATTATTGATCAGATGACACTATGAAACTACCATATTTAATTGATAGCTTAAAGGTACTGAATAAAAATCCAAATGGGGTCCTCCAAATTTTATGCATGGTATTTATTTTACAGAATTCATACAGAAAAATGCATTCTAAAATTAGGTAAGCTACTGGTGTAAGCTTTTTCTGTACAATAAAGTTAGTCGGAGTTTCTTTCTTCAGCGCTGTCTGAATCTGAATCTTCATCCCTCTCAAAGTTGATTATTAAAGGTTCGATGTCTGGTCGATCAAAAATTCGTTCTCTTTCATACCATTTAAAAATTTCTTGCTCAGTATGTCGAACACTATTTTTCCACATGTCTGGGGTAACCGTTTGTAGAGCCTCGTTCCACATATCCAAACAGTCTTTTTCACTGTTACCATCTCTACCAATATGTCTGTTATAGTAACCTTTTGCTATGCCCCAAATTAACTCAATAAGGTTAAATATACAATGGTAAGGAGGCAGACGAAGAACTTTGTGTCCATGTTGTTCCGCCAATTCATCAATCACGTATATTTTAGGTGGTTTGTTTCTAAAAAAGCAGTTATTTTAAGAATAGGAATAAACAAAAGAAATATAAACTGTCGACCAAAATATATATAATTAAGAAGCATTATGTACCGAGCAACAATACTCAATAGCTCTGTTTTAAACATTGTGTTTAAAAATGGTATGTTTTGATTTGTCAACCAGTCTTGGATATTTTTTTTTGTCCATGCATTGTTGGGCACTTTGTTCAATATCATGCTGTGATAAGGGGCGTTATCCAGTATAATCATAGATGGACTCTCCAATTTTTCTAATAACTGATGTTGAAACCATTTCAAAAAATTGTCCTGGTTCATCTCTCCATGGTAATCGCTCAATTTTGTTTTCGAAGAAAATATCGCTTCACTACCCTCAATAAACCCATTTTCATTTCCAGCATGTAATATAATGTATCTAAAATATATTAGTTTTAAATTTTATAGTGCAAATTGTGTAAAAGTACATACCTTTTACCATCTGTTTTAATAGCTTTCACGCTTTTTTGGTTTCCATTTTGCCAAGAGCGACCTATGGTCCCATTTTGAAATATGCAAGTTTCATCGAGGAAGACAAACTGGTATAAGGCCTCAACCTTGGCTTGATTGTATTGCCTTAGAAATTCCACCCTTTTCAAAACTATACTTGGTAGTTCCATGAGCCCTAGTCGCGGATTGTCCTTAAGCCACTTAAATGCAAGATCTCTAAGCAACCGCCTTAAAGACGTGGCACTACCATCAAATAATGCCCTATCTCTTAATCGAGACCATAAAGTTTGTATCGTAACTTGTTCTTCTGAAACCATGTGTAATATGACATTATAATTTAGTTAACAAATTAATGCAAATTTCTGATAAGTTATTATAATAAGATCTTACTTTTGTGATACACTTCTCGAATGGCACTTGTATCCAATGTCGCTGTGTTGGTTACACGTTTAATATAACTCCGCTTTTTCTTGGGCGATTCTAAATTTGCATCACTTTTCACGCCCTCGGAAATACGACTAACTAATTTTTAAAGCAGCAGCAACACGCTACAAAAAATGAAATAAAATTTCACTATTATTAATATACATTACATATAATTATTAGTAACCTACCTCTTGAACAGCATTTAAAGGCAACAAAGGCCCGTTGTTGTCCCTTTCTTGCTCAAAGTAGTGCATTAACGAGGCCACGAGTTCCTTACACCGACTATTTAACTGTTTGGGCATCTTTATATACCAAAATTGCCTTTATCTACTCGTAAAATGAATAATTTTGTTTTGAAACAAACAGTTGTTGATTTACAGTATGCGGGGCCAAAGGATTTATAAAGATTTGAAATGCCACAAATTGATTCAGTGTCAAAATTAATACAAATGTCAGTTCCCAGTTTAAATAAGTTTCAAGGTGACAATGTGTCAACGCTGCGAAATCGGTTTAGTGCGTTTACATGTCGATAAGTGATTTGAGCGTTTGCAAAACATTTTATTTCGCATAATGCGTCTAAATTTATCAGAAAGCAACTTATGTGATATTTTAATAACAATGTTTATATGACTATTAACCATAATAAGAGAGTAATGACCATTTTACAATTTATATATCACATTAATATGAAACTGCAATAGAGCAATTGTTTGTGATAGAAACCTAGGCATTAGGTCGGGGAATTTTTATCGTGATGACGTGCACGCCACTTTGTTTGGCGTTGACTATAGATACTTTTGGGTGTTTGACAACAAGTGAAAACCCTATTTCACCAGTATCCATCACGTTTTGACGTCTACTGAGGTGTACATCTTTGAATTAATCTGTGAAGTTGGCAATAATGTTAATCTGGTATGAAATTGGTAACACTTGCTTGTAGGGTTTTGTTTTTTGTATGCAAATGAACTTTTCTGTATATAAGAGCTGTTGACAAGTACAAAATGAATCGATACTCTCATTTCTGGCGGGGTACTAAGTAGCTGTTTATAACAAAGGGAGCCTTTAATGCTACAATAAAGCTCAGTAATATAGCCAGATGTAGCTTTGGGTAGAATACTAAATTGCCAATTCATGTGATGCTGCAAGAGACCTAAAATCTTTATCTTATAATTTGGAAAACCGTAATGAGAAATTAGCCAAAATGTTGATTACGATGTTGTCTATGTTGAAAGGGGAGGATGGTATAAATGATATGAAAATAGTTTTGTGCAGCAATATCGTCATCGAGATTGTCAGGAAACGTGAAGTAGAGAATATACCAGTCGACGGTGCTATTTCTCGCTCCCCCACAGCCTCAGCCTTCCAAAAAAAATCAGGAAACGGGAAAGAATGAGAGACCACATTATTTTTTGTTTGACAACTTAAAATAAATGTGCATTCTGTTCTCACACTGCTGCTTATTATTGTTATTTCCCTTCTTAATTACTGTATAATAAGCCTAAGCGACTCCACAAAATTCCTTGAAAGTAGGCAACCCACACTACTTGACCCCCCAAGACATTATCCTGGATCCGTGCCTGATCAATGCGAATTTTCTTATATTCCATACTGATTTGCTAATGCTAAATCCAAATTCACTAAAAGCAATTTTTATTATTAGAAACCGTCTTACTTTCTGGAGTATTATATAGTACTTAATGAAGCATAATAAGTAAATGATAAAAATTTCAAAATGATTGCACTGCTTTAAAGCCCTTTGACCTTTAATAATGTATTGATGCACCCTGATGTGCTACGCATTCTCCAAAGCGCCTAGGCATGCTTCTGATCAGGTGGTCAATGTCCTCCTGTGGTATCTCATTCCAGGCAACCACCAACTCCTCTCGAAATGCTTCTAGAGTCTGAGGAGGACGTTGCAAATTGAGCAATCTTCTACCCATCATATCCCACACGTGCTCAATTGGGGATAAGTCGGGAGATCTTGGTGGCCATGGTAACAATGTGACATCATTATGTTGAAAGAAGTCTATTGTGACTCTTGCAACATGTGGTCGGGCATTATCTTGTTGGAAAGTTGGATCTGCCAGGGTGTCAAGATAGGGTAAAAGATGGGGTTCTAGAACTTCGTGGATATAACGGTGCGCGTTCATGTTACCTCTGATGAAGATTAAAGGTGACCTGGAACCATAAGCTATAGCACCCCAAACCATAACTCCAACAGTGTGATGAACATGTCTTTCAACAAAAAACTGTGGCTTCCTCCTTTCACCACGTCGCCTTCTAACCCTGGCACGACCATCGTGCATCCCTGAACAAAATCAAGACTCGTCACTAAAGACAATACTGTTCCAATCCTGATTCCAGAGTGACCGTTGTCTGCACCACTCAAGGCGATTACGTCGGTGTTCTCGAGTTAAAGGGAGGACCCAGTGTGGCCGGTATGAAAACAAGCCAAAGCTTCTCATTCGTCGGTAAACACTTCGCATGCCAATAGGTCTTCCGTGTTCTGCAAACCATTTATTTGCAATGGACCTGGTAGTCGAGAAACGGTCCCTTAAGGCCAATAATCTTAGGCGGCGATCTTCACGGTCTGTTGTTCTACGGTGGCGTCCAGTGCCTCTTGCTCTTTGCGTACGGCCTTCTCGAAGCCATGCCTGACAACACCTAACCACAGTGTCTACACTTCTTTGCACTCTAACTGCAATTGCCCGAAAAGAAAGTCCAGCTTCCCGAAGTCCCACTATACGGCCTCTATCATACTCACTAAGTTGACGAAATCGTACAGGTCTCCGTACTCTAGGCATCGTAACCGATCGTAAAGGATGTCAAGAACCAAAATCCGCCAACATTGATTCTTTACTGCGGCTGAAATATTCATTTTTAGAGCGTTAGTGAATTAAAAAAAAGCAGTATAAAATCCGGAATGTCCAACTGATAAGGCTGAAAATTTTTTCACTTGTTATTTACAGTAAGATAAATACATTCACCAACTTTTATTAAAATAAAACCATTTAAACTGGGTGTTCGGATTTATATGTCAGTATATTTTAGAATTTCTAGATATACAAAAAAGCGTGTAGGTTTTAGTAAAGGAAAGGCCAATGATACTGAAACTACAATACTTGAAACGCAAATATCGTCATTTTCAAATTCTGAGCACTTTAGTTAGCTTCGTACCACTAATTGCCTTTTAAATTGACATTTTCGTATAGAATAATACGTGAGGTGTATTTAGATTATCCGATAAATGAAATAAAAAAGCAGAGTAATTTTAAGGTTTTTTATTTAGAAAAATAGAAATTTGTAAAGTTGAAAAGAGGCATGAGGGCTGTACATTCAGTTATTTTACAATATTTACAATACGTTTGCTGCCAAAAGAGGTGCTATCACAAGAGTCAGAGTGTAGAAATTTTCTAATCACGCTTTAAGACTGGTTTGGTGTTTCTTTTCCTTTGTCGATTTTACCACCAACCGCTGCTACCTCCACCTGAAATTAAAAAATACGAGATTGAAAATAAATACAATATCAAAAATATATTATAGGTACCTTAAAATGTTTCTAGCCCAAGGTACAAGCAGTTACTTTAAATTACGATATAGTGAGCTAATCAACTGTATCGTAATCACTTTACTACTACCAAGTCAATACATACAAGGTGCCAAAATTTAAAAAAAAATGTCAGCAATTTTCAGCTGATATCGTTAAAGGTTGCTCTATTTTCACGTGTACCTACAGAGCAAGTACTACTGATATAAACCGAGCAAGAAAAAAGCATCAATATATCCCAAGCTCTCAAAGAAAGAAATTTAATAAATTTAAATAAGATGATCTATAGTGTATTCACACCCAAGATAGAATGGATGCGTGGACGGCGTACAGTGCCGCATTCAGGGCTACCTCCGAATGATGGACTACCACCAACGTGTTGTAAAACAAAGATGACAGTATTTAACAGAAACAGAAACTTAACAAATTACTCAAATACACTTAACAACAACAACAGCAACAACCAAGCAAGGTGAATACGAAAACACGAGCACGCAGTGATACACGCGACGGACGGTGGCCTGAGTGCAACTCTGCCTGCCTTGCCCATGCCCCGCGCCTTATTCCGCCAGGCGGCCGCTTGAAATTTAATGGCGAATTGACCAATAAGAGGCGTTGTCCCCACTTGTTACCGAGAGATCACGCGCTAACTGTTATTATTTACAATTTATGGTTTCAATGAACCACGATTTTGGCTAAATGTGGTTTAAGGTTCCATCATCAGTTTTTGAGAATTTTATTTTAATCTTTGTTTCTGTCTTTTTTCTCTACCCACTTAACTTGTGTACTCGTGGAGATGTGTTTTTCGACGCCTATGAGCATCTGATCCACCATTTCTGCACTTCCCTACGTATTCATATGAACCACGACCCATGTCTACTAGACCGGCATTATATGGGGGAGGATGGGACGGAGGTTTATGAAAGTAATTCCTGTAGATTGCCAAAAAAACATGAAAAGATATATATATATATATATATATATATATATATATATATATATTGAGACGTGGTCATTGTCGTCTAGACCAGTTAGGCGAAAAATAAAGCTTCCGCCTTTAGTTGGGTACTTCGACAAAATTCAAGCAATGAGGACACTTTATACTTTATTAGTCTCTAGCTTTCAATGGACTAGGCCATCATCATCAGGAGCTGCAATAACATTAAGAAGAAATAGCAACTATTGTGCAAAATGATTTGAAACTACTTACAATAGTATGTGAGATTGTTGCTAAATGTTATTAAAGGTTAAGTTGAGGGAAACATCTAGTAACCTGGTGAAAGCTGGATCCATGGTACATTCGTTAAAATTAGTATAAAATACACATGGCTGTATGTCAGGAACACATCAAAACGGATTGAAAATATTTGGAAAAAAAGTTAAAATTATTACATGATACATCGTGAAGCTCCTGATGATGATGGCATAGTCCATTGAAAGCTAGAGACTAATAAAGTATAATCCTTATTGCTTGAATTTTTGTCGAAGTGCCCAACTAAAGGCGGAAGCTTTATTTTTCACCTATATATATATATATATATATATACACGGAAACAGTTTATCTCATGGGAATCTGGAACATACTGATTCCATCCGCTCCTACTTCTACAACCGTTTAAATGTGAAAACGAAATAGGAAATGTTAAAATGGCAGAAATACTGCCCTGACGACCACAGACAACAACAGCAAGAGTGAAGCGAAAAAAGAAAAACAGACAGAAGAAGCACATCGTAGAATAAGTGAGAAGAAAGGGAAGACAGACTACCAACGTTGTCCGTGGTCGGCTCTGCTCGGCGATACAAAAATTAAAAGAAGTTGAAAACTGTTGATATTTCTGGCAATATTACTGCCAAGTCCCCTCAGTCCTGGCATATGCCAGTAATTACTGGCAGAACCCCAGAATAATGAGTATATTTTTCTTACCTGACTTCCATCCGCCACCGCCTCCGCTGCTGATCCATCCGCTGCCGCCGCCGCCTCCGTAACCGCCTCCGCCTCCGCTGCTCCATCCACCGCTGCTTTTCCATCCGCCTCCGCCTCCACCGCTCTTCCATCCGCCGCCGCCGCCACCTCCGTATCCGCCTCCATGACCGCCTCCATATCCACCGCCGCCGCCTCCGCTAGGCACGAGGATTTTGATTATTTTTACGATTTGGCCGCCTCCGCCACCGCCTCCGTGACCGCCGCCGTAGCCGCCGCCTCCACCGTAACCGCCTCCGCCTAAAATAAATATACAAGAATAATAAAAAACTTAACATCAACGTCCAATGTCACATTTTTTCATTAGCTTGTTTGGAGGCATATTCTTAATACTTTAATGATAGTTTCATGCTGAATTTAGAGATGTTTGAAGAACAAAAATATCGTTTTTGTCAAAAAATGCATTCTGTTATCCATTTTTCCTTCAATCTCCTTGATAACAGCTCTAAAATTGTATGTGAATATTCCTTTTTTATAGGAGATTAAAGATAAATTATTTTTTATCGCTTTCTCTCTTCAAAAAAAAATCAATTTGATACAAAATGAGGTTTCAAGAAAGTCAATAAAAGTCAATCCGTTTCATTCTTCCATAAAAGTGGAATATTCACATACAATTTCAGAGCTGTTCTGAGATTTGTTAACAAGTTACGGTTGAAGAAAAAAATGCACAAAAAATGCATCTTTTGACAAAAACATTGTTGACATTGATTTTTAGCCATCTCTATACACATAGGCAGTTGAAAAAAAGGGACATGACCTTTCAACAATTTGAAGAAGTCTGATTAACTTGAAAATTTGCATAGAGGCTAGGGGTCGGTGACAATACAAAAATCAAATTTCAAAAATTCTTGAATAATTTGAGTTTTGAAATTTGGAAAAAAGTGATTTGAAAATAGTTGAATTTGTATATTTTGAAACAAATTTGGAAATTTTGAAATCTGGAAAAAATTTCAATTATTAAAATGTAAAGAATTGGGGATTTTTGAAAGCAATGAATTTTAGATTTGAAAAACAATTTGAAGATTTTGAATAGAATTATAAGCGCTTTTGTTGTCGTTTTGAGACTAAGAATTAGGAAAATATTTATAGTTTAAAAAACACTATTTAATAGCAAATCGAACTAAAAAGTAGAAACCTATTTTCAAGCATAGGAGAGTTGGTGTTCTGCAACCAACAATCGACCATGACTAATTAATTTGGTTTAAGAATAATATAAAAATTAAGATATTAATAAAAAATGCAGTTATAGGAAAAAAGCGTGGGGTAGACCTCTAATCAGAAATATCTTGTACCAAACTCAGATAAAAATGTGTGGATGTGTCTTGTCCTCACTTTCAGTCATAACCTTACCTCCAGATTTCCATCCGCCGCCGCCCCCGCTGCTGATCCATCCTCCACCGCCGCCTCCATAGCCTCCCCCACCTCCGCTACTGATCCATCCACTGCTGCCTCCTCCATAACCGCCTCCGCCACCACTCTTCCAGCCGCCGCCTCCGCCTCCGTAACCGCCTCCACCGCCACCACTCAGGTAGCCGGCTATAAAAAAAAATCGTCAAGTAGATTAACACTGCAATTGTCAAGCAACGCTGTCATCAGTTTATAAGGGAATATTTTCAGCACTAGTTAGACCCTCTAAGAATAAATGTAGTCACGAAAACATATATCAGACAAAACCAAATCAGTAAAACAGGCCTATACAACTAGCCTATAGAAATGTGTTCCTGTCCAACCGAAGGTACTGACAATGTGGCGACGTTGCTATGACTAACCTCGCTCCTCTCACATACCTCGCCGCTCATGAGTGAACCAGTGATGCCGGTGTACGAGACAAGAGACGCGTTTAAAACAGTCCTCTACCATTCTAAGTTTTAACAAGGTCAAAGAAATAAAAAATGATCAGGGTTCCCAACAATGCCAAAGAACGGAATTTGCGAGTATTTTATTACATATTTCGTTTTGGCTTCCAGCTGCACCGCTACTGGACGGATTTTCAAAAACTACAACGCCTTTTGTCAGTGGCGTAGTAACATTGTTTCAACATTTCGTCAAACTCCGAGAGGTACTTTCGAAGTTACAGGCAGGTCAATCACACAAAATCGCGTCATTTATTTCGGTCGGTATATCTGCGTGTCTCACGGCAAACTCTCGTTCTTCTATAGCTTGAAATGTATTATTTTTCATAAAATTTTTACATAAGGTTAAGTTATAGTATAAACAGTTTGAGGTATGAATAAAAAAATGCTCTACGTAATTTAGAGTAAAATGTGTTCAAATCTCAAATCTGATATTGTCGTCTCATTTTCATACGTTTGTAGTCACAATGTCCTGAATACTTCATTTTGCTGAGAGTATTATAGCTTTTTTTATATTAATCAAATATATAAAAAGTATATATGGTCAAAGTATATCATAGTTACTATCATTAATAGGGTATGGAAAGAGTACAAACTTATTGTTGCAATTAGTTAAAAGATAAGCTAACGAACGAAAACTCATCGCAACTAAAGCTAAAGGTACGTTCTATCGAAATAAGACAGTGCAAAGCGCCATCTATCACACCAGAATCGATCACTGCGGAAAGCGCAGTTTATCCAATGGCAAGTAGACCACATCTATTTTACAGTCAGAATCGTCAGCCACCGAGCGGTCACGTGTTGACCGGGCTATTAAACGTGAACTGAGATCCCAAACAGTTCCAACTGATAGTAGCTATGCGCTTTGTGCAGTAGTCGATTCTGGTATGTTAGAAGACGCTTCGATCTGCCTTATTGGTGAAAAGATCAGGTGATGAAATAGACATCAAGTCATCGTTGGTTGTCAGAGCGGTCCGTGGGACCTTAGCTCTTGAGTCACAGTGTCAGTTTGAAAGTCTGTCAGGTCTGGTAACCCAGAATAGACATCTTAAGTATCTATGGCAAATGAGATGGATTGATTAAAAGGAAAAGGAATCGCTTGAACCGATGCATTTTCAAAGTGCCTGAAATGCCTTTAGCGTCATTTGGCATTTATACACCAGCTTGAGGTTGAATCGTTTACTTTATTAACGCAGCTAACAACCAAACATCTCAATCCCACTTGCGGATTTCTCTTGCTCTTTTGTGGAATTGAAATGATAAAAGCATCTGATAACCTCGAGCATTACTCGTAGCGTTTTAATGCCACGTTATGAAACTAGTAAATTTTTAAATTACGGGAGTGCGTTAATGGAGAGTACTCATTTTCGTAGATTAATCTTGTTGTACAGAAAAGTAAATTACTGAAATTCATTTGCATCATGTTTTTTAATAACTTTATTCAGTTGAAGTACTTGCATCTAAGTAGCGTGGTGAAGTTACCATCGAAATTGGGATAGATAATAAATATATTTAGTACTCCCTTATATACATATTTATGGAGTGAAGTATCTTAAAAAAAACAAAATTCATAAATCCATTCATGGTTTGTTGTAAGTGGAGTTTAATCTGTCAAAATTTCAAATCGAAACTAATCTATTCATAGTGGCGTGTTTTAAGGTATTTTTTATAAATGCAGCACTAACTAAATGATGTCCCAAAATTCAACCGAGTCATGTAATGACACTTGATGACAGCTTACCACGTTTTCTGCGACTATTGTATTTATTTATTATCAGAAACGCTATGGATACGAGGTAGCCCATTTATCGTGAATATTATATATTCTACCAATTCTGATCACTTGTTAAGCGACAACACTCTTTATCCAACGGTTTTGAGCACGGGAAGAAAAGCGCAGGTTTGTCGCTCCAGAAGAATTATACTAAGTGACATATAAATCCGAACACCCAGTTTAAATGGTTTTATTTTAATAAAAGTTGGTGAATGTATTTATCTTACTGTAAATAACAAGTGAAAAAATGTTCAGCCTTATCAGTTGAACATTCCGGTTTTTATACTGCTTTTTTTTAATTCACTAACGCTCTAAAAATGAATATTTCAGCCGCAGTAAAGAATCAACATTGGCGGATTTTGGTTCTTGACATCCTTTACGATCGGTTACGATGCCTAGAGTACGGAGACCTGTACGATTTCGTCAACATAGTGAGTTTGATAGGGGCCGTATAGTGGGACTTCGGGAAGCTGGACTTTCTTTTCGGGCAATTGCAGTTAGAGTGCAAAGAAGTGTAGACACTGTGGTTAGGTGTTGTCAGGAATGGCTTCGAGAAGGCCGTACGCAAAGAGCAAGGGGCACTGGATGCCGCCGTAAAACAACAGACCGTGAAGATCGCCGCCTAAGATTATTGGCCTTAAGGGACCGTTTCTCCACTACCAGGTCCATTGCAAATGGATGGTTTGCAGAACACGGAAGACCTATTGGCATGCGAAGTGTTTACCGACCAATGAGAAGTTTTGGCTTGTTTTCATACCGGCCACACTGGGTCCTCCCTTTAACTCGAGAACACCAACGTAATCGCCTTGAGTGGTGCAGACAACGGTCACTCTGGGATCAGGAATGGAACAGTATTGTCTTTAGTGACGAGTCTCGATTTTGTTTAGGCATGCACGATGGTCGTGCCAGGGTTAGAAGGCGACGTGGTGAAAGGAGGAATCCACAGTTTTTTGTTGAAAGACATGTTCATCACACTGTTGGAGTTATGGTTTGGGGTGCTATAGCTTATGGTTCCAGGTCACCTTTAATCTTCATCAGAGGTAACATGAACGCGCAGCGTTATATCCACGAAGTTCTAGAACCCCATCTTTTACCCTATCTTGACACCCTGGCAGATCCAACTTTCCAACAAGATAATGCCCGACTACATGTTGCAAGAGTCACAATAGACTTCTTTCAACATAATAATGTCACATTGTTACCATGGCCACCAAGATCTCCCGACTTATCCCCAATTGAGCACGTGTGGGATATGATGGGTAGGAGATTGCTCAATTTGCAACATCCTCCTCAGACTCTAGAAGCACTTCGAGAGGAGTTGGTGGTTGCCTGGAATGAGATACCACAGGAGCACATTGACCACCTGATCAGAAGCATGCCTAGGCGCGTCGGAGAATGCATAGCACATCAGGGTGCATCCACACATTATTAAAGGTCAAAGGGCTTTAAAGCAGTGCAATCATTTTGAAATTTTTATCATTTTATGCTTCATTAAGTACTTATACAAAATTTTATTAAAATAAAACCATTTAAACTGGGTGTTCGGATTTATATGTCACTTAGTATAGTACTGTTTTATTTACTCTCACTGACGACTGCTCAGTATAGTTCCTAACGCATAGTACAGGTACGTATGTCAAACAATTACGCGGAAAGGTGTTAAAATAATAGTATAGTGACAGCATTATAAAAATCAACTTTATGGAGTGAACTTTGAAAGAAGGCTGCATTCAAGTTAACTGTGGTGATAAGTACGTTATAAAATGCCTTAGCTAAAATGCATGTCATCAGATTGGCGATTTCAGACATTACACTATACATTAGAAAATTCTAACGTTATAAATGCTACTAACCTTGTGAGACAGCTACCACTGCTAAGAGACAAACGAATACCTGAAAGTAGAGAAAATTATTAGGTAAACCATAACAATTAACGTGAGAAATATTTATTTAGAACAACATGGTCTTGACAGTTTAAAATTGATTCATGTAATATGTTGATTTTTAATTTATTAACCGTGTTGTTAGTCGGATCACAAATATTTATATAGGATTGAAAGCAATCCAGGCTTTTTCTTGTGCATTGATAGAGCTTTTTTTGCGAAGTGGGTTATTTTCTTTGTGTTTTTTGTAAATATGCCCGACGTCGTGTCATTTAAAAGTGAAAAACTGAAAAAAATTTGAGATTCGCTTTAGGCAATGTCGATTTTGCATTCACTTATTAGATAGACCATAGATATTTATATAAGTTTGAAAATAATCGGACTTTGAACTTGGGCATCTATAAAGTGGGTAATTTTTTGGGGTTTTTGTAAATATCTCATTTGAAAGTGAAAAACTGAGAAATTTTATAAAACCTAAAATGATAATGATATTTCGCAACATTAAAAAGCGAAAACCGTGAAGTAACTTGTTATTCCACTGGCAATTAGTATTTTCGCCTAAGTACAGAATTTTTTCTTCGTACATGGATTATGCGATGAAATCTGAAAACTTTTTAAACAAGGCACAGGCACAAATTTCGATATTCGCTCTATTTGAATATGACCAGTTACAACAACAAGGTATTTTCTAAATAGATGTATTCACGAATATATGATACTTTAAAACCATGATGTATTAGTTTCAAGTTGAGAATAGAGTATACAAGTACATGTTGAGCTAATTATTATATTAACAAAAAAAGTAAAATCAAAAATTGTAAAATTTAAAAACAATAGAAGCACCACATTAGTTTTATTTTCTCTTATAATCGTCTGGGTCAGTTGAAAACAAAATAAAACCAATTTTTGAAAAAGGTTATGTGTTGATTATATATAAAGGGCGTCCTCTAAAGATTTCACGTTTACAATTCTATTTACAGGACAGAAAAACAAAAATCACCAAAACAAGGGAAAGAAAACCAATAATAAAAAGATGCTCTTGCAGACAGTTATTTAAGGTGCAATTATTGCACCTGCCATTGTAACTCATGCGAATGACTCTTATCGCAAATTTTACAGCAAAGTTTGTGTTTGCACTGGTTCAAAAAACAATGTATTGAATCTAGCAAATGTCCTAGCAGCTAGAAGTTTGAGCTGCGGCAGCGCGTCCGAAGATACTACTTTACTGTGCAATCAATAATATAAATAGACAAATCAAAGCATCTGAATGTCTTAAAACTATATATATATATCTAAACTTCCAATACCGTTTCTTATATATTCGATATTAAATCAAGTAGTGTACCGGTATTAGATGCGAATAAAAATTTCTTCATCCCGCGCAATACATACTCTAGTGGTCAATAAGCCAATCACACATGTGGAACTAATTACGTTATTGACGTTTCGGTTACCCTACACCCGGCAGCCTATTTTCGAAATGAAAAAAAAATTAATTGCTCCTAGTAATGCGTGTAAAAGCTCCCGAAATTTTGGAGAGCATTTCGATAATTTAAATGCTTCGCCCGAAGAGCACCGCGTATTGTTTTCACTTTCTTACACTTTCACAACGCCGTAACACACCCGCTAGCACCTCACAAAAAAAAAACGATCTAAATCCCCAATAAGAACCACAACCGATGTTCAATTACCTTCATGTTGGTCCTGAACGGAGGCAACTGACGTACTAGTGCCCAAAATGTTCTTCTATATATAGTAAGAGAGTCCCATGGATGCCACGATTCGCCTTGGCCCCCCTTTCTACGTCGTAGCATCACCCCCCTGTGATGTGCAATGTCCCCCGGTACATTTATCAACGATAATTGCTTGCTTGGGTGCTCTCGGTAGTCGCACCCGCGACGCAGAGATTCCTTCCTCTGCATCGGTCAGCGCCCATGCGAGAGAAAGAATCGCCGTATTGTTATTACGGCCCAGCTCTCTAAAGTTTACGTGTGTTCGTAGATGCAAAAGTTTTTATATACTCTCAAATAGGCAGCCGAAACGTTAGCAAATCCTCACTATACGTCTGTGGTTTTATTTGGAGACCAGTGGAACATCTAGACCTGTTAAATGATAATAATGAATAACTCAAAGGACTACTCGTAAAGTTAACTTCACTGTGTAAGAAAAAGTAACAAAGAAAGTAGAAGGAAATAATAAAATAATGTTCCGAAAATGGTCGAGAGCCTCTCAAAAGTTAAGGCGATTTTTATTTTTTTGCCCCTAGTTCCGCCGCCACTAGTCAAAAAGTACAAAGCTTTTTCATCCTTGGCATAGTAGTAAACTTGTATGAAAATTTCATCAAAATCCGAGCAGTACTTCCAAAGTTATAAAATTAACGGACAGTCTGACAGACAAACAGACCAACGAAGTGACATGGTTTTTGTGATGTACATATCATATAGCATCCCAGAAACGTAATATCTCAGTTTCGAAATTTTTTGCGATTATAATGCTTCGCTAGTTTTGGCATAGGAAGTAAAAGCAAGTGAGTAGACAAAGTGGAAAGATAGTGTTTACAATACTCACATACAGAAAAAAGCGATTTAACAGACGCATAGTTTAAACAGTTTCACATCACACTAAATTTGAAGTATAAAACACAACATTGATTACTTAAAAATACTACTCGACCAAATATGGTACAATTTTGATCTAATAGTTTTAACTGAAACGTGGCAAGTGGTTGATATTTCTTGCTTCAATCAGCAGGGATATGACACGCTGTATAACTTTGGCACTTATAACCAAAACGATGGGGTGATAGTTTTTGTAAGAAATGAGCTACAATATAATCATGATACATTCACTTTCACCGATGGAATCAAAATTTTAAACATAATGATCCAAATTAACCATAACAAAATTGAGGTATCTGCAATTTATCGTCCGCCATGTTCAGAACCCCACGAGTTTTTGAAGAATATCGAATTTTTTTTTCAAAATCAAAATAAAGTTCATTTAAAGCAACATATTTTCTTGGGAGATGTCAATATAAATATTTTGGACAATGATCCCATCACAAATGAATACTTGAATATCCTATCAAGTAACGGATTTCTGTCCTATATAAACCTACCTACAAGGTCCATCAGTGGCACATGTATAGATCACTGCTTTGTGAAAGACCTATCCAACAAAATTACTTGTATACGAATAATCCTAGAAAGCGATATTACTGACCTCTTCTCCACTATTTTACTGATATCTTCAAATGAAAAACATTCTAACATCCCTACCGTTAATAACAACCAGGAAAATTACAAATTTTTTGTCGACAATTCAAAACTAATATCAAATGTCAAACAAGAATCCTGGGAACAATTATACTCTATAAATAATATAGACAAAGCAACGGGACTGTTCATAGAGAAAATAAAAAAACTAATAGATATTAGTACCAATAAAGTAATAATTAGTCACAAAGAGAAAAGCAGAAATGCCTGGATTACCAAAGGATTAATAACATCGGCAATAGAAAAAGAAAGACTATGTAATGTAATGAAACTAACGCCAACTACAGAGAATACCGACTGTTACAACCAATATAAAAATAAATTTATAGAGCTTGCAAGGCAAACCAAACGAAAACATTACCTAAATAAATTGAATAATAACTTAAATGATCCTAAGCGGCTTTGGACAACTATTGATGAGATTACTGGGAAAAAAAAATGTAAAGAGTGTGTCACTGAGTTAAATACAACATCGGGAACAGTATTAAAAAATACTCAACAGATATGCGATGAATTTGTACAATTCTTTACTGACATAGGCGAAAATTTAGCAAGTAATATACAAGCAAATGTACAAAATACTCAGCCTCCAAAAAGAACTTTGAACTCATTTATTTTGGATAAAGTCGAACAATGTGAATTATACACCACTGTTATGTCCTTAAAAAATCGGAAAAGTCCTGGGTTCGATGGTATTAAAAGCGAGCATTTGAAAATTATAGCCGAGGACATAACAGAACCACTCACTTACCTAATCAGCAAATGCTTTGAATCTGGCATATATCCCTCAATTTTAAAAAAAGGTAATATAATACCGATACATAAATTAGGAACAAAAACAGATGTTAACAACTATAGACCAATATCAATAATATCCAGTGTAGCAAAGGTTTTTGAAAAAGTTTTATCTACTAGAATGATTCGATACCTCACAAAATTTTAAATGAAAATCAATATGGATTTACAGAAGGGAAGGCTACATTGGACGCAATAACTAAAATTGTAAATCAAATACATCAAAATATTGATAACAGAATCCCTTCAATCTGCATTTTTGTTGATTTAAAGAAAGCTTTCGATACAGTTAATCACAAATTATTATTAGAAGCATTAGAGAGAATTGGTTTCAGAGGAAACGCGTACTCACTGATTGAAAATTATTTGTCAAATCGCCCACAATCTGTGCAGATATCCGGATCATTTAGTAAAGAAATGTATATTAAGTGTGGTGTCCCACAAGGAACTGTCTTAGGTCCGCTGTTATTCAATATATATTTAAATGATATTTTCCAAATTAATTGTGTTGGCAAAATAACTAGTTTTGCAGATGATACTGCAATATTATATGAAGGCACTGACTGGTCTGATCTGAAAAATGTAATTGAAAATGATTTTATCAAAATTATTCGGTGGTTTAACAGTAGAAAATTAAGCATTAGCTACTCTAAAACACATTTTTTACCATTTGGATCTTATGCTAGACATCTGCCAAATTACACAAATTTCTCCTTCAACATTAATGATCAAAAAATGCAAATTAATAGAGTGCCCAACATAAAATACCTTGGAGTGGTCTTGGATCCTCACTTACAATGGGACATCCATGTCAATTATATTTTAAAGAAAGTTAGATTTGTATCCTACAAAATTAAATACCTTGGGAATATATTGACAGAAAAATATCTTCGAACATTATACCATGCACTGATTGAGCCTCATCTCACATATGGTATATTAGCATGGGGAGCTGCATGTTCCTCACATATCTATAATTTAGATGTTTTTCAAAAAAGTATTCTAAAAATGATATTTAAAAAACCGAAACTTTATCCCACTGAAAAATTATACGCAGATGTTCGAATGTATGATATAAGACAGCTTTATTTCTTACACAGTATCACTCACTACCATAAATTTGTAAACATCGACCAAAAAATTAAACATAATCATTATACCAGGTACAAAATTCGTGGCACAGTAGTTCCTCAACCGCATAAATCTAGAATGCAGCGTTCATATCTCTATTTAGCGCCTAAATTTTATGAAATTATACCTAAAGACTTAAAAGATTTACGTTTCGGAAATTGTTTCAAAAGAAATTTAAAAAAGTGGCTACATTCTATATCTAGGACTGAAATTCATAAACTCATAAATAGGAACATCAACTAAATACAGAATCTACTGTAGCTAATTTTTGTCCTTTTTTGTCATTTGCATTCTACAGTTTCAACTTAAATTATTGGTCCATGTACAGGCGATGCCTTCTATTGGGCCTGTTTTGATTTTATATTTATTTACTCATATTGTTTGTTATCTTTGTACATTGAGTAAATAAATATTATTATTATTATTATTATTATTCCATCGGCTGTCTCTTAACAAGTCTCCTGAAAAGTACTATAGGTATACTGCGATAGTTTGGATCAGTAAAATTATATAACCTGACAGCGTAAAAGGTAAAGCTTTTTTAGAAAAGGGCTAAGTAGAGGACTGGCATCGCAAAATTTTGGTTCTGTCATTAATGTTACCTCCTGCTACCAGCGTTAATAAATAACGGTGACTCTTTAGTGCGAACTACTTCATGGATAAACACATATCATACACAAACAGTGAATCCATCTTCAACCAATTCAAACCTTGAATCTTCTACACCCTATACAGGGTGGCGCATCGAAAACGAAACAGACGCATTTACGGGCAGCTCATTTTTTTTTAAACGCTCAGACCCGTTGATTGTGGTTTCGAGGGGGACACAAGTTTGGCAAAAAATCACGTTAGCATGCGCAGCCCCCTAAGCGGGGGTGACACCACCCCAAAAATCTTAAATGGAAAGGGGGGTCGAGTGATACGTTATTTTAGAGGTCTTTAAATTCCCTTTATAATGATATAAAATTAATGTACTTCAGTTCAGTAGTTTTGAAGATTTATTGATTTAAAGCTTAAATAAAACTAATACATCATCATTACTGGAGATCAATACATTCGGCAGCAAAGTAATTTAAAAATGAAGAATGAACTGACCCGTTAGGCAAGTAAATGTTGAAAATGGCCACCATGACTCTCGATGCAATAATAAAGATTTTGCTCAAAATGTTGCCGCACATTTTGCAATATTTGAGGAGCAATTTGAAGGCACTCAATCACAATTGTTTGTCGCAGGTCTTCTAATGATATTGACTGAGTAGCATATATTTTACCTTTTTAATGGCTCCACATAAAGAAATCCAAGAGTGATAAATCTGGCGATCTTGGGGGCCATTCAATGGCACCTCTTCTGCCAATCCATCGATCTGGAAACGTCTGATCTTAATATTGTCGAACACGTAATGCCAAAAATACCAGCCCAAACATTTAATTTTTGTGGCTGCTGTGTATGAACCTCATGATAAATTCTGGGATTAGAATCGGACCAATATCGGCAGTTATAAAACGACCTCGGATTCGATATGGGCAGCCCAAAATACGTGGAATAAGGGTCATTTGAACCGCATTTAAAGCATTTTAACATTTAATGACCATGCATATATGGGTATTCTTACCAAAAATTCACAAAATGGGTCAGTCGGGAACTTGAACGCAACATATCTTATAATACGCTTTTTGGGTCGCTGGAACCGAATCCATGGCCCATTCCGTCCGAAAATGCCTCCTTTTCAAGATACTGGCAAGAATTCAACTTTGTCAAAAAACGACTAATAAAAAATTTCTAAAAACCCTTGCGCGTCTATGATCGAGATGGAAACTTGTTTTCCGGGTAAATCGGGTGCGTAGATTCCAAATTCGGAGTCGATACATCGCTAGAATTTACGGCTAGCCCGGAAAAATAGTTTCTCGTCAACTTTTCACCCTAAATTCCGTCTGATAACACTTAAGAAATTTGTCACTGTGATATTCATATTCATATTATTACTACGCCATTTAAGAAAAAGGAACATTCGTCGGAAAAGCAAGTGTTGAATATAATTTTTCATCGCTTATAATTCGTTCACTCATGTCTTCACAAAATTGTAATCGCCGATCAAAATCGTCTTCATTAAGTTCTTGTACCAGGTGAATTTTATACGGATGAAAACTATGGGCCTTTAGAATCCGTTGGACAGTACGTCGACTAACACCACACACAGTCTCCAATTTGCGGGTACTAAACTTGCCCTAAAACCCCCACTTCTATTGCTTCGTTCCTGATGGGATTTTAAGTGTTGCGTTTTTTATTGGCGACTGACCCAGTTTCCAGAAATTTAGCTACAAGTTCTAGAACATATTTTCGATGCACGTACTGTTCTCAAGTCGCTCATTAAATATTTCTGCTGTTCTATTCCCGAAAAATATTTCGATAATTTCAACTCTTTCTGGTGTGGAATATACCATGGTTAATTTATGTAATAAAGCGTTACAAGTTATTTTAGCAACAAAGTTTGGTCAAATCAATCGCAAACTATGTACTAAATTCCTATTTAAAATAAGTACGAGATATTTCCTTATCTTTCTTCTAGAAATTACTTTTTTGCCACAAAAAAACGCACCAATAGCTATTTTCAACAACAAAATGATAAACAAACCATCGGCGTAGTGAAGAAAAGCATTTACTTATTAAGTAAATCCTTTTAGTTAAATTTCTTCTGAAAGTAGTACAAACTAATCTGATGTACCTATTAAAGTCTACTTTAAGCTTCAAATCAATAAATTTTCAAAACTACCGAACTCACGTATTTTACATCATTATAAAGGAAATTGGAAGACCTTTTAAATAAGGTATCACTCGACCCCCCTTTCCATTTAAGATTTTAGGGTTAGTGTCACCCCCGCCCAGGGGGCTGCACGTGTTAACGTGATTTTTTGCCAAACCTGTGTAACCCTCGACAACAAAATCGACGGGTCTGAGCGTTTTTTCAAAAAAAAAACTGCTCTGCCAGTAAATGCGTCTGTTTCGTTTTCGATGCGCCACTCTGTATTTACACAAACCTGCAGCAGTTGTTTTGAATTTTCTGTAGCATATGCTGATCCGACGAATCCAAATAAGAATAATAGAACAAAATTAAAGGATATTGCGAAAATGGTAGGGAATGTAGAGTTAAAAGATGGAGGCCATGTAATAGAGGGAAAAATGCCAAAATCAGCACAAAGCGAGCGTGCATGGGAAGCATAGGATTAAATAGGAGAAAGTCTCAATATTGCGCAAAGATGTTAACACTTTAAAGCAAAGGTAAAGGAATCAGCGTATATGAAATTAAACAACGATTGTCTTTCTAGTTCTTTTGTGTACTGTGACCCAATTTGGTTGGGTATCTTTGACGGAAAGAACTAAATGATATTCTTCAAGCTGACTGATGGATCGTGGGTTTCTTACTTCCAGGTTTTTTCTTATAATAAACTGTTAAATGAAATTTTCAACTATTATTTTTATGTTAAAAATAGTATTGATGAGCCAATTCCACCAACTTGCATTTTAGCTTACTAACGTGATCCGTTCAAAGTAGGGGGGGATTTCTTGAAAAGTACTGTATATTTATGTTTATTTTGTGATGGATCATAAAATGCAGGGTGTTCCGTACTTGAATGGAGATAGTAAAATGGTAGGTACTATGGACCAAGACATTTTCATGTCAGAATATAAAAAAGTTCTAAATTCAGTTCTTACTAATATATTTATCTAAATATTTATTAACATAAATCCTCTCACGATAGCAAAGTTTAGCTAGAAGTAATATAAAACTAGACGGACAGGTACAAAATCCATGGCCGATCACGATTTTTCACTTTCTTGTTTTTTATCAAAATCAACAATCAATTATTTACCTAAATATCCTATTTTTAGCTGTTTATCTGACACGAAACTTAAAATTTCAAGCGTCGTCAACCAAGTTTCTTACTAAATCGTGCTGAAAATTGAACAACAGTTGTTTTGGGAACTCAAAATTTCAGTATCGAATCCAGTTTTTTTCAATGTCCTTGTATTTTATCAAATGAAGGGTCTGTAAGTTATTTTGAATTCATTATTATTTTGCAGCAAAAAGGGCAATGAATGATATAAATAAGCGTCAAAACTATTGTTGTACACACTATTAAGTTTGCTTAGTAATGTTTCAATGAGTTAATTCTACTAACTGATGGTATACAACAGCACGAGTCCTGCTTTAAATGGAAACTGCACTTAGCACACAAATGCACTGAATATGATTCTCCAGACAAATTCAAGATCATGATGATATATATAATATACAGATCCGGACTCAAGCTGGTCTTGAAGGTCAAATTTAGTGAAATGTACATATACTAAATGACATATAAATCCGAACGCCCAGTTTAAATGGTTTTATTTTAATAAAATTTTGTATAAGTACTTAATGAAGCATAATAAGTAAATGATAAAAATTTCAAAATGATTGCACTGCTTTAAAGCCCTTTGACCTTTAATAATGTGTGGATGCACCCTGATGTGCTACGCATTCTCCAACGCGCCTAGGCATGCTTCTGATCAGGTGGTCAATGTCCTCTTGTGGTATCTCATTCCAGGCAACCACCAACTCCTCTCGAAGTGCTTCTAGAGTTTGAGGAGGACGTTGCAAATTGAGCAATATCCTACCCATCATATCCCACACGTGCTCAATTGGAGATAAGTCGGGAGATCTTGGTGGCCATGGTAATAATGTGACATCATTATGTTGAAAGAAGTCTATTGTGACTCTTGCAACATGTGGTCGGGCATTATCTTGTTGGAAAGTTGGATCTGCCAGGGTGTCAAGATAGGGTAAAAGATGGGGTTCTAGAACTTCGTGGATTTAACGCTGCGCGTTCATGTTACCTCTGATGAAGATTAAAGGTGACCTGTAACCATAAGCTATAGCACCCCAAACCATAACTCCAACAGTGTGATGAACATGTCTTTCAACAAAAAACTGTGGATTCCTCCTTTCACCACGTCACCTTCTAACCCTGGCCCGACCATCGTGCATGCCTAAACAAAATCGAGACTCGTCACTAAAGACAGTACTGTTCCATTCCTGATCCCATAGTGACCGTTGTCTGCACCACTCAAGGCGATTACGTCGGCGTTCTCGAGTTAAAGGGAGGACCCAGTCTGGCCGGTATGAAAACAAGCCAAAACTTCTCATTCGTCGGTAAACACTTCCGTGTTCTGCAAACCATTCATTTGCAATGGACCTGGTAGTGGAGAAACGGTCCCTTAAGCCCAATAATCTTAGGCGGCGATCTTCACGGTCTGTATTCTACGGCGGCGTCCAGTGCCCCTTGCTCTTTGCGTACGGCCTTCTCGAAGCCATGCCTTACAACACCTAACCACAGTGTCTACACTTCTTTGCACTCTAATTGCAATTGCCCGAAAAGAAAGTCCAGCTTCTCGAAGTCCCACTATACGGCCCCTATCAAACTCACTAAGTTGACGAAATCGTACAGGTCTCCGTACTCTAGGCATCGTAACCGATCGTAAAGGATGTCAAGAACCAAAATTCGCCAACGATGATTTTTTACTGCGGCTGAAATATTCATTTTTAGAGCGTTAGTGAATTAAAAAAAAGCAGTATAAAAACCGGAATGTCCAACTGATAAGGCAGAAAATTTTTTCACTTGTTATTTACAGTAAGATAAATACATTCACCAACTTTTATTAAAATGAAAGCATTTAAACTGGGTGTTCAGATTTATATGTCACTTAGTATATATTAAATACTGTTTCCATTTTTAACAAGAGTTGTCCAGTATCAGTTTGTAGAATTAAATCACTAATACATTACCGAAAATAGTAAAGGAGCATAGTATTACTTTTGCGTTATATTTATACCACTTGTTGCTCTTTTTGCGAAAAACTAATGCATTCAGAATATAACTTACACGACGTTGTACTTAATAAAATACAAGGAAGTATAAAAAACAGATTCTACCCTGGAATTTTGAGTTTCCAAATCATCTTCAGCTTCATTTTATAAAATGTTGATGAAACAAAATTGATAAACCTTGATAATAATAAATCAAAAATGTCAACTTAAAAACCAAAACAGGCGCAATTACTATATTTGGGTAATCAATTAGCACCTTTCATTGGCTTTTTGTAGTCAAACATTTTAATCACTGGACAACAAATTTTAGTTTTTTAATTGTATCTTGTGGGAAAAGTGCACTTCTTTGTTAATTTTGGGGCGCTGAATCCAAAAATGACAATGAAATAAAAAAATTAGTTGCGGTTTAGAAAAAAAAACTTTTTATTTTTAAGGATATATTAAAAAAAGTAACAAGATTCATATACTTATAAGAATCACTATATGCGCTGTCTTTTTGCTGTTCTTTTATGGATCGTTTCTGGAGCATCTCTACCAAGAGTCCAACAGTAGTCTGCAAGCATGGAAGGATTCCACTTTCCCTGGTACCATTTTTCCATTGTTGAAATATCCTGATGAAAACGTTCGCCGTGCTCATCACTTACGGCTCCGCAATTGTCAGGAAAAAAGTCCAGGTGTAAGTGTAGGAAATGTATCTTAAGAGACATATTACAGCCCATCTTTTGATACGATGACAGCATATTTTTGACAAGGGTTTTATAGTTGTCAGCTTTTCTATTTCCCAAGAAATTAGTGACCACCAGACGGAAATTATTCCAAGCAGCTTTTTCAATACCTGTTAAAGTGTTTTCAAACTGTGTATCTTTCAAAATATTTCGAATCTGTGGCCCAACAAAAATACCTTCTTTAACCTTTGCCTCACTTAGTCTTGGAAATTTCTGACGTAGGTATTGAAAAGCTGACCCATCTCTATCTAATGCCTTGACAAAGTTTTTCATTAGGCCCAACTTGATATGCAGTGGTGGTAATAAAATTTTTTCGAATCTACTAATGGCATATGCTGTACATTTTTTTGACCTGGCTCTAGGAATTGACGAACAGGCCAGTTTTGTCTGGTGTAATGAAGTGCCTTTGCCCGACTGTCCCATTCACACAAAAAACAGCAAAACTTTGTGTAGCCTAGCTGCAGCCCAAGTAAAAGTGCAACAACTTTCAAATCGCCACAAATATGCCATTGGTGCTCATCGTATTTTATGCATGTCAATAGGTACTTCATATTGTCATATGATTCTTCCATGTGAACTGCATATCCTACAGGAAGAGATGGTAAAATATTTCCAATATGCAATAACACTGCCTTTAAACTCAATGTTGAACTGTCTATAAACAATCTCCATTCTTCTGGGTTATAGTTTATATTTAAAGCCGCCAGTAATCCGTTAATGTTACTGCAGAAAACCAAGTTATTCTCTATACTGAAAAATGGTTCTAAGTCTTTGTGGCGTTTACGAAAAACACATACCGAAACATCGTCTTCTAACAAGTTCCACTGCTGCAGTCTTGATCCAAGTAACTCTGCCTTACATTTTGGAAGTTCTAAATCTCTTACAAGATCATTTAATTCTGACTGTGTTATTTTGTGCGGTTGGTGGCATGACGTGTTCGGTATAAAATCAGGATCTCCTGACGTTGATGGCATATCTTCTTCCTGACGAATCACTCGATCGCCATGATCTGATTCGTTTTCTGATTCGCAAATGTAAAATTCAGGGGGTTTTGGAATAGGATTTTCGTCACTGTGAGGCACAGGTCTCATCGCAGATGGTATGTTTGGGTAGTTAATAACCGATTTTTTTTTTCTTGGACATACCTGTGGCTTGTCCAACACAAGGTACCATGCAAAAGTAACAATCATTAATATGATTTGTAGGCTCTCTCCAAACCATTGGGACAGCAAAGCGCATAGACCGTTTTTTGCCATTTAACCAGCTCCTCAGACTTGAAGCACATGTATTACAGCAGATGTGGGGTGCCCACTGTTTGTCTTGATCACCTAGTTTACAACCGAAATAAAGCTGATATGCCTTTGTTATTAGTGGAGTAATAGACCGTCTCTGAGACGCAAAAGTCACATCACCACACACGTAATAAAACTGATCTGGATTGTTTACACACTTTCGAGACATCTTGCATGAACGCTGTCAGCCAACTGAGGAAAAAATGGCTAATATAAAACAATATAATGTACACGTATGTATAACGTAACACAATCATGCCGATTACATCATCTTTCCTTGCCGAATATAAAAATGTAGCACGTGCATTCTTGTGAATTACAGTATATTAACACTGTCACAGCAGGAACACATATAATTACCGTATCTCTAAAACTTGAACTAATATTGAAAAAATAAGTTTCATTCCGGTTTTAGCACATTAAAAATAGTAATATTTTGTTGATTTTATTTAGGATATTTTTTGGCTGTTGTTCAGTGTAATAAGCTTAATAGGCGTTGCTGTTGATAAAAAAAGTAAACAAAAATCGAGTCCGGTACTAGAGTTCTATATTAAACTCAGGTAACTTTATTATCGTGAAAAATTTTAACAAAATCGGTTCAATGGTGCCTGAGATATGTAATATTGAAGATTTGACGTCTCTAAATAGATCACCTTGTATATCCGTAAAAACTGAATTTAGCACTTTCTTATTTTCAGATATGAAAATATGTTGGTTCATACTACCATATTACTATGTCCATTTAAGTACGGAACACCCTGCATATGGAAAGAAACGTTACTTTACTTAAGGCGGCTCCGACGCAGTGAGTTTCAGGCCATTTACAAGGGTTTAGCTGCTTCGGAATTGACGCTCCATTTTTCTATATATTTGAATAAAATTTATACAGTATGTTAAGAAGACAATTGTCCAGGGTGCTATAGAGCCACTTTTCTAAAAAAAATTTTTTTTCAGGAGTTATGGTGGGTGGAAGTGCAGATAATTTTTGTTCGACTTCTCGATTTTTTTAAAAATAACCCAGAGGAAAAAACGAAAAAGTGGCTCTATAGCACCCTGTGGAGTCTTGTTTTTAGTGCACTGTGAAAATTTCATTGAAAAATATTCAAAAATGAAGCGTCAATTTTGAAGCGCGAAAACCTCTGCAAATAGGCTTTTACACGAATTTTATCCACTATCTCGTGCTGCCAGTCGAAGCAACGCGGCGGTATGTACGGACTAAGAAAGGACGTATTCAGATAATTTGTTGTCCCAAGTTAAACAGTAGCAGTTTTAACGTCGGTCGTTCGAGATAAACATCGGACCATTAAGTGATATTTTTAATAGACTTCAATGAAAGAGGGGAAAATTTTAATCGATTTTGATCATTTCTTTTTATACAATAGGCCATGCTTCAGAGGTGATACCACAAAAAATCATTTTTGTTCAATCACCCCAATATGGATATCAAATGGAAGCACTTGTACAAAACAGTAATACGAAAACAGTTTCAAATCAAGATGGCGGCCGTTACAAAATGGCGGATAACATACTTGCTAATATCTCAAATAAGAGTCGTCGCCTTGTAGAATACAGTACTTCACTAAAAATTTGATTCCAAGATTGCCGCCGTTTCGAAATTGCGAGTTACATATTTTTGTACAAAACCCCCAATATACATATCAAATGAAAAGACTTGACATGTGTGGTAAAATACAGAACTTTGTGACCAAAAGTTTCCAGGTGGTTCCAGGGTCATTGGAGGCGGTAATCTTTTTAGTTAAAAATAATAATTATAGTGAACGCATTTACCACAAATAAAATGTCACTTGCTGTTTAGCTTTAACCTTATGGAGTATCGTAAAATAAACTTAACACGTCATGAGATATAATGCGTGTGTCGCAGCTCATTTGGCGCTTTGGGCCTCGTGACACACATGATATGTCTCACTGCTGGCAGTTATATTTGGCCGCGTAACGTAAGACGTGTGCCATGCTGATGTGATTTTCTTACGGGAACCAAGAGTCCGTGGCCTGAGGGACCAAATTATACTGAATTGGAAATGAAAACATTAAAAAACACGTTGTTTATAGAGTTTTACAAAAAGAGGATATTCTACAAATCTAAAACAAAAAGCAAATCTTATAAAATAATCAGACATTCTCATTCAAAAATGAACAAAGTAATTTCACAGCAAATCAGTAAGTTATGGTAAATGTCGATATTCTAACGAACACAAATATGGAGGAACTCTTATAAACTAAACAGATTGACAAAGTCTTATGCAGGAATAAACAAAATACCGGTATAAATAAACAGTAATACAGATAAATATGGAATTACTACAACTACTATCTGATTCACTACCACTTGGAGAATACGCATCAGATAAGTATACATCCCCACATAACTCAGTACTGCCACTCTCTTCATCCGATAGTATTTCATTACACAATTGTTCAAGCCTTTTTTGCTCCGCTTCGTAATGCGACATCACAAATTTGGTATTCAATAATTTATAAACAGTAAAGCAATTTGGACAAGATGACGTACAATACCAACAACGCTTCAATAATAAATGACACGAAACAGTGCTCAACGCGCGACATGATGCAAGTCTTGACTTGCAAAAAACGCGACGCGACTTATGTGCCACGCGACCCGACTGGTCTGTGGGCCACGCGACATACAATTAGTACCTCAGAAAAAGAAATCAAAAAAGGGGAAAAATCATAGGATTTGAGAAAAAAGTCAAGTCAAAATATTAAACCGAAACTTAAAACAAGCTAATTTGACAATAATAACAGTTTGGCCCAGTGGACTGGATTTTCAGATTCTACTGTGGCGCTTAACGTGTCAATGTGAAATTTCAATATTCGCCATCTAACAGACTAGATAAAGCTAGCCGATGCTACGTGCTATTGAGCCTGACGATTGACTTTTATTTAAATAAACAATATATACATAATATACAATAAATAGTGAACATCTGGTACTAGTACCAAAATGGAAGAGATTAGCATAACATCTCGCACATCGCTGCTAAAGCGAGATCTGCACACCGCATTTGCCGACACGAAGGGGTTAGTAACGGAGTACAATGTAATATGCTAATCTCTTCCATTTTGGTACCCGAGTACAGCAAAAATAGCCAATTCTCAAGAACTCTTTTTCTTGTTCAAACGGTTCTCTTGTGCCTTCAAGATCACATCGGGATCGCGGATTGGCATATTTCTGCTTTTTCTGGGATCGACCAGTTCTGGGAGCAAGCAGTTCATGTAGAAGAATTTCAATTTCTCTTCCATTTCATTTTTCCCGAAAACGTCATCCTTTCGAATGACGTCTATTTTCAAACCATACGGGGTCCAAACACCAAGCACACAGTACTCTCTTTGTGCAACGTGTAGCTGCCCTTGAATTTGGTAATACCACTTATGTTTTTTATTTATTTCATCGTTTATCCAAAACGTAATTTTTTTGTTCAGAATGCCCTCTTCAGGGGTCATTTCTCTAGCCGACCATGGACATTTAATTTCTAGCAGACCTTTTACGCCTATCAAACCATCTGGCGATGCTGCCAGAAATGGATGGGTCCTATCAATAAACAACCCGCAAGATTGTACTTCTGATTGCGAATATGATTTCTCTATTTCTGATTTTGCCACGCTTTCATGCTTTTTTCCATAGTCACATGCATTGCTAAAGAATTCGGTTGGGTATATTATGGCGTTTACTAGAGCTCTGCAACTTGTTGTATCTCTTCTTCTACAAACCTCACCAAACCGAGACGCAGTCAACCTCATTCTTCGACGAAGACGCCACAAATTGCAATCCTGAGATTTTGTGGCTTGCTCGATCTGGGAAATTTTGGAGTCGGTTTTTGCAAGTTTTTTCAAGAATTCTACCTTGGCAGCCTCTATATCTTCGTTGCTCATGTCAGGCTTCTCACAGAATTCCCCATAGGATGCGTTCTCTTTAGTATCACTATCTCTGATTTTAATTTTCCTTGGTTTCAGCTTCCTTTTCAGATTTTTGTGCGCTCTCCTTTCTTCAACTTTAGCAATCAAAGAGGTTGGACTGAAACTAGGGAGTAGCCGCTTTTGGATCACACAAACAGGTCGCTGTGTATTGTGGCTCACTACGGCTGCAGCACATCTTCCTTGGTAGGATCTCTTCTTGCAATAATTAATCCGTTTACCCCCAATGAATTTAGCTATGATTGGGTTAAACTGCTCTACAATACTATTATCGACGTCATGAAGTAAACTTACTGCATTTTTAATCAGAATTGCCAGAAATGATATCAGCCTCTGGTGCAAATCTAAAAAAAAAAGGGTATACACACCTGAATTTGAAGATCCATGCCATCTGTCTCTGTTAGAGAATGCATATGCGAAACCTTGCTGTCATTTTTAAGCTAAAATAACATATAAAATATAGTTATAATAGTAACTACGTATAGTCTAATTTATTGGCAAAATGAATGCTAAAATTCATAATTGTTTTGGTACCTACTTTTCTATCTGGAAAACGTTTTTTTTTCCTGTGCGTATTTAAATGCGGCTTCTTCGAGACGCCACGTTTATTTCTCTT
Organism: Acanthoscelides obtectus; assembly: GCA_963669975.1. Lineage (NCBI taxonomy): Eukaryota > Metazoa > Arthropoda > Insecta > Coleoptera > Chrysomelidae > Acanthoscelides > Acanthoscelides obtectus. Next base: position 7,891,076 of record CAVLJG010000006.1, read on the forward strand.
ATTGTTCATTTTTGATACCTTGATAAGAAAGACACTCAACAATAACAGCACAACAATAACAACACAACAATAACAACACGATAATACAACAATACAATAACGGTAATAAAAGTAATAAGGGCTGAGTATACTATGCGCCAAAATAGGGAAACAGTCGTACGCTAGATCGTATATCCAAATCAAATCCGACTCTGTGCAATATGCAAATTCAACCAGGCACGCGAACAGCACACCTCTGCGTATTACTATCCTTTTCTAACGTAGAGCGCTTGCCTTGCCACAACGCCGTCCTACTAGCGTTTCCCTATCACCCCCCCGATTCCCCTCAGAAACTCTGCTTGACTGTGAGAGCGCCGTTAAGAAGAGGAAAATATGTCTTGCGATTTCCCTGTTTCCATGTTTATTGTTCATCCTCCAACATTGAAAAATACACGAAAGTTTTTTTTTTTCAGAAAAGCAGTTACGAAATTATCAAGGTCTTTAACGAATAAACAATGTCTTCCGCACTATTTTTTAAAATTCATAATTTCAAGAAATCTGAGAATATCGATAAAACCTGTACTCGTATTGTTCTGACTCAAATTAAAAGTATAAGATACGAGGGATGTCTTTTAAGTTTTGCATATGGAAATAAAACAACGCGATAGGTAGCTTTAAATGACTCTATCGTTTTTCGAAGTATTCTCCACGAAATTTTGACACAAATGTCGCGACCATCTTTTTCGAAACACTTCGAGAACAGATGCCTTTTGTTGGCTTTTCTTCACCTTGGAACACCCAATACAGCCGACTGACGTTGATTTTCTGGATCATAACAGTAAATCCACGATTTATCACCACTAACAATGCTGTACACATTTTTTGAGTTTCCAGAATTGGAACGGTCAAGCGTTTTTTGACTCCAATTAACCCTGGCTGCTTTCTGCTCTTCAGTCAACAGGTGGGGTATCCAACGAGAAACTAATTTTCTTACTCCTAATTCTTCATGTAAATTTTTTTGAATTGAGGTCTTCGAGATCTTCAAGGACGCCTCAATCTCGCGATATGTCACATGTCTATCTTCAATGATAAGTTCGCGGAGAATATCGACGTTTTCCTGGGTGACTGCAGTTTCACTGTAGTGAGAACACTGTACGTATTGTTATGAAACTTTGAATTGAAGTTTACTAAAGAGTGAGGTTAAGATTCAGTACTGACGTTCGATCCGCGCGGCCTACTATGTTTCTATATGCAAAACTTGAAAGCATCCCTCGTATAAATGCCATTAAAAAAGCACAAAACAGATAGTTGCCAGTTTTTTTAGAGACAAAAACTAATATGTTATGTCGGTCGTAGTATAATGAGCCAATGGACTGAAGTCCTATATACGCCACTGTTGATAGTCTAACAAAACGCGATTTTCGCAGACTGTGCAAAATAACACTTTGAAGTGGAATGAATCATTTATCCTAGTTACGCATATCCACCAAACGTCATTGATAAAATAATGCGAGTCATTGGTAAAATAGATGCAATAATTTCTATAAGTCGCTAATCTGTAACTAAAAAAGTAATCAATAAACAGCAATGATTGTACCAAACAGTACCGCTATGAAAGATATCGATGGTAGTCGAAATTGTAACCTTGGCTCCCGCTGTGATACGATAGGTCAACGTTTTGTCGGATTATTTCAAGGACATTCCAGCGGTTAACAGATTACGTAAAGTTTATTCGATTCAGTCGTTGTATACAATTACAATTGTTAGAGTATCTGATTTAATGTATATCTCTGAATTAATGATACTACCGATTTCTGAAGGGCTTATTAAAGATTTTTTAACACAAAGCCTAATCGGAATAGAAGCCGGCTGTCATTTCACTGAATCATTTTGTGGTTTCTTTCTAAAATATGAAATAGGGGAATTATTTTTACATTGTGTATATAGGGTGATTCAAAAAACAGCGACAATGTTTCTGGGGCGGAAAGATTTTCAAATAATAACATGACACGTGCCTCAGGTCCTAAAGGGCCTTCACAGTACTGGCGATTGAACGTGAATAATATATACAGGGTCTGTCAAAAGTACCGGAACGTATCGGTAACTCTTTGGGAATACATTTTAGGGGAAAATGCTTTAAACAGAAGTTGGAGGATTTACACTCAGCTATCAGAAGGTGACCTTAAATTAAATTTTAGTCTTGACCTTGAAGCTCATTTAGAGATCGGAATCAAAATTTTAAATGTAAACCTTTCTATTGGACTCCTACAATAATAATAATAATAATAATAATAATAATAATATTTATTCACTCAATGTACAAAGATAACAAACAATATGAGTAAATAAATATAAAATCAAAACAGGCCCAATAGAAGGCATCGCCTGTACATGGACCAATAATTTAAGTTGAAACTGTAGAATGCAAATGACAAAAAAGGAGAAAAATTAGCTACAGTAGATTATGTATTTACTTGATGTTCGTATTTATGAGTTTATGAATTTCAGTCCTAGATATAGAATGTAGCCACTTTTTTAAATTTCTTTTGAAACAATTTCCGAAACGTAAATCTTTTAAGTCTTTAGGTATAATTTCATAAAATTTAGGCGCTAAATAGAGATATGATCGCTGCATTATAGATTTATGCGGTTGAGGAACTACTGTGCCACGAATTTTGTACCTGGTATAATGATTATGTTTAATTTTTTGGTCGGTGTTTACAAATTTATGGTAGTGAGTGATACTGTGTAAGAAATAAAGTTGTCTTATATCATACATTCGAATATCTGCGTATAATTTTTCAGTGGGATAAAGTTTCGGTTTTTTAAATATCATTTTTAGAATACTTTTTTGAAAAACATCTAAATTATAGATATGTGAGGAACATGCAGCTCCCCATGTTAATATACCATATGTGAGATGAGGCTCAATCAGTGCATGGTATAATGTTCGAAGATATTTTTCTGTCAATATATTCCCAAGGTATTTAATTTTGTAGGATACAAATCTAACTTTCTTTAAAATATAATTGACATGGATGTTCCATCGTAAGTGAGGATCCAAGACCACTCCAAGGTACTTTATGTTGGGCACTCTATTAATTTGCATTTTTTGATCATTAATATTGAAGGAGAAATTTGTGTAATTTGGCAGATGTCTAGCATAAGATCCAAATGGTAAAAAAATGTGTTTTAAAGTAGTTAATGCTTAATTTTCTACTGTTAAACCACCGAATAATTTTGATAAAATCATTTTCAATTACATTTTTCAGATCAGATCAGTCAGTGCCTTCATATAATATTGCAGTATCATCTGCAAAACTAGTTATTTTGCCAACACAATTAATTTGGAAAATATCATTTAAATATATATTGAATAACAGCGGACCTAAGACAGTTCCTTGTGGGACACCACACTTAATATACATTTCTTTACTAAATGATCCTGATATCTGCACAGATTGTGGGCGATTTGACAAATAACTTTCGATCAGTGAGTACGCGTTTCCTCTGAAACCAATTCTCTCCAATGCTTCTAATAATAATTTGTGATTAACTGTGTCGAAAGTTTTCTTTAAATCAATGGAACGAGCGAAGAATTTTACGATCATATTAGACCTTGCATGATCCTCATATTTGACCTTGAATGACCACCGGGCAACTGAGGCAAGGTTAAGGGCCCCGGCTATATAGTGGTAGGTTGACCTTGAGGATCACTGTTTTTCAAACACTTATGTTATTCAATTCTTCACTTGATACGTCTAGATGATACATAATTCTAATTTTTTTCAATCGCCTCTGGTCATTTAAGGTTAAATATGAGGGTCGGTCATATATGAGCTCAAAAGTTTTCGCTTGTTTCATTGCAAGCGTCAAAAATAGGGGTTTACATTTAAAATTCTGAAGATGACCTTCAAATGACCGTGATGTCAAGGTCAACATCGAATCCAAAGAGCGTCTTCTGATAGCTGAGGAAAAATTATTTCATCAAAGCATTTCCCCCTCAAATGTATTCCTTAATAGTTATCGATATACAGCATCAGTGGTAGTTTGGCCTTGAGGCATAATACAAGGTGAAATATGAGAGTGATTCAAGGTCATGCTTGAACGTAAATGTTTCCGATCGTTTCATTACTGGAATCAAAGATGGGCTTTACATTTGAAATTCGAGAGCTGACCTTCAAATAACCTTCAAGGTCAAAATGAAGGTCAAATCCATGGTCACCGACCGATAGTTGGAAGAAGATCCTACAACTGTTATTTGAAAAATATATTCCCAAAGAGTTACCGTGTATAATAATATATACAATGTTCAAAGTCTTTGGTCAAGCTTCCCCAGAGTCAGCGTATTTTCAAAGTAAAAAGAACATAAGTTTTTTTGTGGGGATTTCAACTCGAATATTCATACCAACTTTTTTTCAAAATGTCTGATATTTTGTCAAGTGGGGCAATTCATGTAGAATTACATTTATTCTATTCGAAGATGCATTAGATTAGGAAAAAAAGTCGGTGGCACAGAAAATATTTCTTGTGTGGGATCAAACTATTCCTGTTCCTACATTACTGACACAGTACGAGCAAAAAAATGATTCAGGTATTGGAGATGTTATTACATATAAACATTTTAGAGCCGATACCCCTATCCCTTCCACAGATAAAATATTACTGTAAAAATTGATTTCCGCAAGGTTTGTTCCCTCTCCTTCTCCGCGATTTCAATATTTCCTCGCCAGTGGCAAGGGAGGTAAAACAAACAGTAGAATGTATAACTACCATGTGTTGACTGAGACTACTGTTGAACTGATTTGACAATTGATGCATTCTGCGAGTTACAGCACTGAAGCGCTTAAACGTCAGTGTCCGATTGATATAAAATCAAGATTCGCGTAAAGCCGCGTACAGACCTACAATCCGATGCCGAGCAAATAAATGCAAGCACATGTGACGTTGGCGTTTGTCGTTGGAAGGTATTGGCGTGCACTCGTCTACACTTAAATTTAGTTTCGAGGGGGACCTCGTTGGGTTAAGTTCGGTGTTAATGTCTAGCGTCTAGACTCCTCTCATCGAATGCAGACAAATGACTAAATACTAGAAGCGCAACAAATCTTGTCCAAACCAAATCAAACCTGCCTTTGATGTACCGATAAAGGAGCGAACGCAATCGAACGTCAACGCCGACCTTGGAAATCGTTGGCTTATATTGGTTCGCGCCGTAGACACCGATTCAAACACCTCCAAATCTGTTAACCGCATGTGCCTTGGCTTGCGTTGGAATCTCGGTCTGTACGCGGCTTAAGATAAACATTGACAAATCAAATTCCATACCAGGCATTAGATATTTCCTGAATGCACCCTTGGGATGGTGAATGAGAACGATTCAATCAGTCTGGACAATCTTGATATTTCTATTAATAATGTAATATTCTCCTTTGTTATTTTTTATCATCATCTCAGTAAAAGTCGGCCGGTCGTTTTATAATTTGATATAATTAAGGATAAAGAATAAGGCGAAATGTTTTTACGTAATTTCGCACATGCCTGTCCTTTACGGACTGATGGTGCCATTTTAAAATGTTAGTTAATTGGGAAGTTGAAATTTTATAACAATAAAAGCGTTTCCTATACACGACTTGCAGTTCTAAACATTATGAATAATGACATAAAAACTGTTACATAATGACGTTCAGATATACATATCTATCCTTTCACATTTTGGGATCAGAACCATAAAATCTACGCTTCCCGTGAGATGCACGGTATGGAGAGTAAGTTGCTTTTGAAATCAATATTCCTTTATGCTGAAAGATGCTAATGAACGTACCGGGCGTTTATCGTTCAATGCGAAACTCGAGCTTGGGAATCAGGTTGTTAAATCAATAGCAAGATAATACAGTTCATTCACGAAAACAAATAAGTTACGTCATATTGAGTAAATTTGAATGCCAGCCTTAATGCAAAATAGATCCTAAATTTGTCCGTATGGTTTAAATCTCTCGGGTACATTTATGTTGGTAACAGTTTTCTGTGTTGTCACATTGTTTTTGGTGCACCCACCCTGGAGTCGTCGCTAAGACTCATCCGTCCACGTTTGAATTCTCCATACCAACGGAAAATTGTCGACTGATGTGGCGCTTCGTAGCCGAAAACAGACAGTAACTCAGCAAGGCATTCTTGTTGCGATAATTGTCTCTGAAAGTTGTAATAAATTATGGCGCGAAAATGTTCTCGGTTGAGTTCCATTTTCCTAATGACTTTAAGTTTACTGAAGAGTGAGGTTAAGATTCAGTACTGACGTTCGATCCGCGCGGCCTATGTTTCTATAGCAAAACTTAAAAGACATCCCTCGTAAAACAGAAATTCGAAGTTGTTTACTGCATGAGTACAAACTTGGTACAAAAGCTGCAGCGGTGGCGCGAAAAATATGTACCGCATTCGGAGATGATGCCCTTAGTGATCGAACAACACAGAAGTGGTTTCTTCGGGAGATCTCAGTTTGAGCGGTGAACCGCGCTCATGGAGACCAAAAATCATGAACAACGAGGATCTTCGACAGGTTGTGGAAGCAAATTCCACAACAACGTACCAAGAACTTGCAGAAATGTTCAGAGTGAGTCCTGAAACTGTTCGTTTGCATCTTCATCAGCTAGGAAAGACGTGGAAGTTAAGCAAATGGGTCCCGCATGAACTGACAAATGGTAAGAAATTAAGTCGTCTTACCATTTGTTCAACAAACATTCCACGCAACGCTAATGAACCATTTCTTAATCGGTTCTTAACCTGAGACGAAAAATGGATCTTCTATTCGAATTCTAAGCGTCCGTATCATTGGTTGTCGCCTACTGATTCGGTACCACACACGCTTAAGGCTTCCTTACACCTAAACAAGGTTTTATTGTGTGTTTGGTGCACCGCAACTGGAATTGCCCATTATGAGTTTTTGGAATGGGATCAAACCATCACCGCTAACTTGTATTGTGAGCAGCTTCATCCAGAAACAGCCTTCTTTGATCAATCGAAAGAAAGTGACATTCTTGCAGGATAAAGACATGCCTCATAAAGCAAAAGTGACCCGAGAAAAAATTTGTGAACTCGGCTGGGAAACGTTACCGCACCCGCCATATTCTCCTGACATTTCGCCCAGTGATTATGACGTTTTTTGCCTCTTGACAACTGTATGAGGCACCGACAGTTCACAACTCGAGATGATGTAATAAATGCAGCCCACCAATTTTTTTACTCCAAATCTAGGGAGTTCTACAATACCGGCATACAATAATTGCTTCCACGTTGGCAAAAGGTCATTGAATGTGATAGTAATTACTTCGATGATTTAATATTGATATTATTTTTTTATTTTTTTTATTACTAATTATGTAACAACAACAAATATCAAATAACATTAACATCTAGACTAACAAATTTCACTAAATTGTGTTGAAAATGACCCCCCACGGCTTCAGTACAACCGTCTAGCCGTCTCATCTTTGAATTACACACTCTCCTTTAAATACCGGGCGTATTTTTTATTATGTCACATGAATTAATGATTCTATTCCGTAAATGATTTTCACTTTCAATAGAAGTTTTGTATACCAACGCTTTAAAGTATCCCCAGACAAAATAAGCTAAGGGATTCATATCGGGCGGGCGAGGGGGCCATAGGTGTGGGCCTGCTCATTCTGGCGATTACATTAAAGTGCGATGGAGCTCCTTCGTGCATACACCAAACACGGAATCTTTCCATGACTGGAACTTCTTCTAAAAGTCCAAGTAAAACAAATTATAAAAACCTTCGGTATACTTCACCATTAAGCCTAGGTGGAAGAACATGAGCCCCAATGAGGTGGTCACCGACAATTCCAACCCAAATATTAAACGAAAACTGTTCTTGAAAAGTATGTTCTATTAAGGCGTGTGGATTGTTTTCGGGCCAAATGTGATTATTGTGGAAGTTAATGATTGAATTGCGAAAAAAACAAGCTTCATCTGTAAACAATATTCGACTTAAGAAACCTGGATTTCCTTATCATTTTACTGCATATCTGGAATTTTACTATTAGTAAATTGAGCCATATTGGGAAAAAATAACCACTAAAAACACTTTTTGTAAAAGTTATAAATTAATAGCTTATAAATATTAAGTTGACGGCTGTCAAGTTGTTTGCTTAATGCTACAATCGTTATCCAAGGCAACCCTTGATTATTATTTACCATTCCTCAGTTTAGTAAAATTCATTAGTTTAGTTGTTATTGTAATTTAATTTAGTGTTTATTTGTTGTTTTTACATAATTAGTAATGAAATATTATGAAAAAGAAATCATAATTTCCAAAAGATACTATTCCCCATATTGTTCAACTTTTTTTCTCAAAAACTAAGCAAGATTCGAAAAAAGCTACTTATGTAGCACCCTGTGTATCTAATATTATACAGGGTGTTCCTTAATGATACGCGAATATTTAAGGGTGTCAATCTACATGAAAAATTAATGTTAGTTTGCTTTATAAACTATGGTCCAAAAATGTTTCCTTACAAAAACTTGGGGTGTTGAAGTTTTTGGAAAAAAATGAAAATTAATTAATATTTTCAGAACCGCTCCAGATGATTCACTGATATTTAGTACGTAGTGAAAGTTGATAAAGTTGCATATTTTCGGTGCAAAAATAATTTTTAGCTTTAACAGTGGCATGCGTACAGGTATTGACTTCGATATTTTTCAATAAAAATTATTTTTCAATTTCCCGTTCAATTTAAAACAAATGATCTCTCTTGATTTGTTTTCCTTCGATGCCCCATTTTTGAGTAAAAAAATAAAAGCAGTTCTATTGTCTAACTTGCAAAATTATTATTAATTTAATTGGAAAAATAAACACATTAGGGGTAATGAACAACAACAACTGACAACATAAACATAACATTAAAACCAACGAAATGATTACAAAAATTGTTGAAAATCGCCCCCTTCTCATGATATTGCGCTCTCGTTGAAATATGCCTGGAGTGTTTTTTATTCTATCACAAGCTGCAACTATTATTTCTCTTAATTCCTCTACAGTGTTAATGGGACTTGTTAACACTAATGTCGTAAGATAGCTCCACAAACAGAAACCTAAACTGTTGAGGTCTGGGGATCTTGGTGACCAGTCTCAGGGCCCACCGCGGCCAATCCAACCATTTGGATAAACAGTATGTAAGTAATTACGAACTGCTACACTGTTCTGAAGTGGTTCTGAAAATATTAATTAATTTCCATTCTTTTCCTCAAACTTCACCACCCCGAGTTTTTGTAAGAAAACATTTTTGGACCATACTTTATAAAGCAAACAAACATTAATTTTTCATGTGGATTTACACCCTTAAATATACGCATATCATTAAAAAAACACCCGGTATATTATTTGACATAGCGAAATAAGCTTAAAATTTTGAAAGGTGTTGAAATATTCCAAATGTTGGTTATTTATTACGATACTTACTGATACCATGCGTACAAAAATAGTAAGGTGGGATGCCGCTAGTAGTTTAACCTTCATTAACGAACGCGTCTAATTTCTATGCGTGTAAATATTTTTTACCTCAGCCCAGATGTAAAGTCATAAATAAAATGCATGATGAATATATGCAATCAGTAATCGTTTCAAAAGACGTAATTGCTGCTTTTGGACACAGTAGAATGAATCAGAAAATATATCTGCTGCACAATCAACCTTGTAAAAGTCGCACCTGTTTGTGAGATGGATGAGTTCTTCCTATAGGTAAAGATAATTTGTTGCTAATAAATGAAATACAATAATACACTCTTAAAATAATATAAATTATGCTAGAAGCAGAAAATGATGCGAAATTAAGACAATTCGTGTTTTGGTATGTACTTATAGACAAAACAAAGATATCTAGATGCATAAATATATTTGTACTAAGTGACATATAAAATGCAACACCCAGAATTATTTATCGAATTTTGATATCTATATATATATATATATCTAATTCTCTCTTTGTAGATCCTTAGGGCTTGAAGTACGACAGCTAGCGGCTATAACCGGCCGCGTGATTGTGGTTAGTTATCGCCTTGAAAGTTCGAGGTCTTCTAGCCATTTTATACTACAATGTGTAGGTTGGCTCTTGTAGACTTTGTGAGTCATCTTTCCCCTCTCCATCTTCGTTTCCTCAGATTACACCGCATCCGGATGTATGGGCGTGCGTATCTACTTTTGTAGTTGCATATGTGCATTCATTTTAGGCCTGATGAAGCCAACCAGCAGAAATGCGTATCGCTCGGGTTACCTATCCTATTTTCTGCTCGAATCCACTTTTTGCGAATTTTGCCCATTATTTTCCTATATTTGATATATATATATATATATATATAGAAGGCACTTTGTCGGTTTTTGTCCCAAAAAATTGCTTGTCGTTAATTTTTATTGTGTTCGGGTGTATTGATATATAGGGTTAACACCCAACGATGGTTTCCGTCGTTATCAATAAGCCCAATGTGTCCGTCCGTTTGGTTTTATATTTGTAACAAGTGCTTCCATCCACGCGTTCGTTTTGAAACACCATTTGACTACAACCTCAACGACGAGTAAGTTGTCTGACAATTTAAATCCTTCCCGTATTGGTTGCTAGCATCATAATTGTGTTTTCAGCTCCTGATGAAGGCTCCAAAGAGAATTGCCGAAAGCTAGAGATTACCGTCAAAAGAATTTACTAAAGCCTAAAAAGTTTGCCAATTTCCCAATTAACAATTAATTGCACTTTTTGCCCAACCGAATTCAGATTAGGCCAGTGGCGTAGGAAGTAAAACCAATCAATTACGCTTGTTAGCCACGTTTTTTCGATGAGACATTTTAATTATGGAAATAAAAAGAGAGGCGCTTGATAGGATTTTTTAAAGTCCTTGTGATCAGGTTGATCGAAAGAGCTTGTTCCCAAAGTTTGAGCAAGATTCGCTAGGTCTGATTTCCGTAAGGTTTGTGCCCCCTCCCTTTATAATTTTCATTTGCTTCAAGAAGTCCAAGTGAAGTCATTACGGCCATAACTGTCGACTAATATTCCTCCATATAGACTCCAGAAACTGTTCTAATCACCTGGTACTTAAATCGGATCCCGTTACCTGAGTGGTCAGATATCATCACAGTGAAATCACTTTCAGTCTCGATCTCCCATCTGGGTACTAAAAGAATTCCTTGCGCCGTAAACAATATTCGCAATCCTCTAGTCATGTCGACTATAAGTTAATTGGCTAACAGTTGGCGAGCACAGACTTTTTCGCAATAGTGTCCATTACCTTCTAAAATTGGATCGGTTAAAAGCGTGAATGCGATTTTTAGCAGTTTAAATTAAATATCTGCAGTCTCCCGTGTCTATCACGATGTACAACACATTAATTAAGCTTATCAGTCAGTAATGTATTCCAAGTTACTGATTCAGCGATTGATACTTCTTAAAGTTTTAAGCTAAATGGACACTTGCTTTTATGTTGTGTGTTGTATTTTCTGAAACATGCAAAACAAAAGCAAAACTGAAACAAACCCAAAATTGTTGTTCCCACCAAGCAGGCTACATTTTGTTCGAGTTTTGTTTTCGTACTCGGTCCTTTTCCACTGGTTGTCGACAGGAAGTCAAAGCACAGTTTTTCTTCAATAATCAAAAAACATTTTTTAATAGGTAGAGCTGGTTGACACTGAAGTCCTTGGAAAAAAGTAAATGTAAAGGTATATGTACGGTTTCTATAAGAAAGTTGCTGTGTCTGTAACTGTATGTGTAACTCCTGAAGATGGCTCCAAGATTTTATGGTCAAAAGGGTCATCTTAATCCTAAAAATTTGCCATTTTCCCAATTAACAATTAATTATATATATATATATATATATATATATATATATATATATATATTTTGAGTCGTGGTCATTGTCGTCTAGACCAGTTAGGTGGAAAATTAAAGCCTTTTGTTGGGTACTTCGTCAAAATTTAAGCAAAGAGGACTCTTTATACTTTTTCAATTCTCTCTAGCTTTCAATGGACTTTGCCATCATCATCAGGAGCTGCAATTACAATGATAACAGTAGCAACAATAGAGTAAAATGAATTTAAATTGACTCAACTTATAGTAGTATGTAAGGATGTTGCTAATTGTTGTTTACGTATAGGATGAGGGAAACTGCGCTCTAGCATCTCATGTTAACACAACAGGGCATTCTATGAATTACACAAGTATCAAAGTTCTTGATAATGAAAAACACCTTTCCAAACGTTTATTCCTGGAAATGTCCCACATTTTCATGAATAACAACTGTATCAACAAAAAGACAGATGTTAAACAACTGAGTGTCATTTACTCATATTTGCTAAACTGCGAAAAATTGGAGAACTTACATATCTCCCCAAATTTTGACTCTTCACAACCATAAATAGAATCTGTATCTTGGCCGATTCCACCAGTAAATTTCATTCCACTCAAAATCTAATAATTCTCTTCTCACGATTTAATAATAATTGTTAATTTAATTTCCCATTAATTAAAATATAGTTTATTCAACTACCTCTGGTCGGTTTAACAATTTCTTACATAACATTCTGAAAATCACATCATCCGAAGTGATTTGGCAACGTTGGCATACGCCCACAATTCGTTCCATCTTTCAACACAGACATTGACAACCTTCGGCCTTCTGTCAAAGGGTTCATCTCACTCATTATTCCATGACCACCATTTTGTGCAATCATCAAGTGGCTTCACGATGTAATGCTTTAATGTTTTTAAATATTTTTTAATCTGTTTTTAACTTGTTCTTGTCATATTTTATATAATTTTGACCATTGTACCATCTATCCAGCTCTCACCATGTTACTGGACGTTTCCCTCATCCTATACGTAAACAACAATTAGCAACATCCTCACATACTACTGTAAGTTGATTCAATTTAAATTCATTTTACACTTTTGTTGCTACTGTTATCATTGTAATTGCAGCTCCTGATGATGATGGCAAAGTCCATTGAAAGCTAGAGAGAATTAAAAAAAGTATAAAGAGTCCTCTTTGCTTAAATTTTGTCGAAGTACCCAACAAAAGGCGGAAGCTTTAATTTTTCACCTATATATATATTAATGATTAAAATAGTACTATTTTTTAGGAATAAAAGAAAACGCTAACAGAGATATTGGGTTCGAGCACATATTATATCTAGAACGAGGCGATGGTGCTGTACAATCGATGAATGATATCCAAGATGATGACATTGGATTGCATGGAAAACATATCACATCATTTCATAATTTTCTAAGAATGTCTTCCTCTGATCTTGAAGTGCTACTTACGTTAATTGGCATAGAATATTCCATACTGGACCGTAGAGAATATTCGATGATTTCTTTCTACTTTGAAAGTCATTTTAGCCGTCACAGAAATTGTTGAGATAGCTGTGAGATTGTATGAATCATTCATAGAACCTTTCTGACAAATAACAGTACATTACATATCTAGGTCGAGAAGTGGACCATTATGTCAATAATGGACTTCTCAAGTGAAGTTTGTCTAGAATTATTTCTCACTGCTAATAAAACTTCTCAACGGACAATATTTATAGTACACTAGCTCTGCTCGCGTAGAAGTAGTGTAAAGTATGGGACGTACGACTTTCGTTTGAAGGAGATTGGTTTCGGAGAAAAAAAATGCAATATTGAAAGTAATGCAATGATACAATTACAATTCATTTCATGCATCATCTTCATTCATTATTTCTTGTTAAGTTGCTTCTGTTCGTGTGTAATTTCTTTTCTACAGGCAGAAAAAAGACTTAATCGCGTTTTGATAGCAGTGTAACACGCGCCTAAGAGAGAGAAAGAGACTATGTAAAAACACTAGTGTCTGTGAAATATACTAAGTGACATATAAATCCGAACACCCAGTTTAAATGGTTTTATTTTAATAAAATTTTGTATAAGTACGTAATGAAGCATAATAAGTAAATGATAAAAATTTCAAAATGATTGCACTGCTTTAAAGCCCTTTGACCTTTAATAATGTGTGGATGCACCTTGATATGCTACGCATTCTCCAACGCGCCTAGGCATGCTTCTGATCAGGTGGTCAATGTCCTCCTGTGGTATATCATTCCAGGCAACCACCAACTCCTCTCGAAGTGCTTCTAGAGTCTGAGGAGGACGTTGCAAATTGAGCAATCTCCTACCCATCATATCCCACACGTGCTCAATTGGGAATAAGTCGGGAGATCTTGGTGGCCATGGTAACAATGTGACATCATTATGTTGAAAGAAGTCTATTGTGACTCTTGCAACATGTGGCCGGGCATTATCTTGTTGGAAAGTTGGATCTGCCAGGGTTTCAAGATAGGGTAAAAGATGGGGTTCTAGAACTTCGTGGATATAACGCTGCGCGTTCATGTTACCTCTGATGAAGATTAAAGGTGACCTGGAACCATAAGCTATAGCACCCCAAACCATAACTCCAACAGTGTGATGAGCATGTCTTTCAACAAAAAACTGTGGATTCCTCCTTTCACCACGTCGCCTTCTAACCCTGGCACGACCATCGTGCATGCCTAAACAAAAACGAGACTCGTCACTAAAGACAATACTGTTCCATTCCTGATCCCAGAGGGACCGTTGTCTGCACCACTCAAGGCGATTACGTCGGTGTTCTCGAGTTAAAGGGAGGACCCAGTGTGGCCGGTATGAAAACAAGCCAAAACTTCTCATTCGTCGGTAAACACTTCGCATGCCAATAGGTCTTCCGTGTTCTGCAAACCATTCATTTGCAATGGACCTGGTAGTGGAGAAACGGTCCCTTAAGGCCAATAATCTTAGGCGGCGATCTTCACGGTCTGTTGTTCTACGGCGGCGTCCAGTGCCCCTTGCTCTTTGCGTACGGCGTTCTCGAAGCCATGCCTGACAACACCTAACCACAGTGTCTACACTTCTTTCCACTCTAACTGCAATTGCCCGAAAAGAAAGTCCAGCTTCCCGAAGTCCCACTATACGGCCCCTATCAAACTCACTAAGTTGACGAAATCGTACAGGTCTCCGTACTCTAGGCATCGTAACCGATCGTAAAGGATGTCAAGAACCAAAATCCGCCAACGTTGATTCTTTACTGCGGCTGAAATATTCATTTTTAGAGCGTTAGTGAATTAAAAAAAGTAGTAGCAGTATAAAAACCAGAATGTCCAACTGATAAGGCTGAACATTTTTTCACTTGTTATTTACAGTAAGATAAATACATTCACCAACTTTTATTAAAATAAAACCATTTAAACTGGGTGTTCGGATTTATATGTCACTTAGTATAATCCGTACTAGTTTCGCTCACAGACAAAAGGATAACTTATGATGATATTATTTCAATCAGCTGATACATGATTTACATTTTCCAACACCATGCATATTCTAGCCTCTTCAAAGGGTTGGAATTGACAACCTCAGAAAGCCATAGTTTTTCGCTTTGAAATCATTTATTGCCTGGACGTCCAACCTCAGTTTTTTTTATCAATATATTACAGATTGCAGACTATAAAAAAGGGGGTTGGTTTGCTAGTCTTAACGTCACATTTACACGTTCTAAATCACTGTAACCACGTCTCAACATTGATCCTTTAATCAGACTCCATAGCCTTGACACAGGGCTTTGCATGTACCTTTCCACTGTTGGATATGTGGATATCTTTTTCCTACCATCTGGCACCGTAGCCTTGCCAGGCCTTCGCAGTGACTCAGGAGATGCACCGTTTTTTTATTATTTTCCTTTGTTCAATGTCCCAGCTCTTCAATAGTGTGCAGGAAATCTCCTACTAGTTTAGACGATGTTTGCAATGAACCTAATGCCTTTATGGCTACATAGCTATATGAGCAGATGGCGATCGACTGATTTTCAACGTTCGTATTAGCTCTTTTACGAAGACTTCTATGGCTGTTACTTCAGCCTGATTTTTTTGTAACATGTCTATCTATAGTGCAAAAAGTCTACAAAGAACATTGGAGAATCAGTCAACATTTTCGCACATCCAAGCTTTGCGATACTGATGACCCTGTATCAAAAAATCCAACGACAGTACTTCCATATGATCATTCTATTTTTATTTTCTAACAGAGAACCGCCATATTTAACGCTCTCACAGTTTTCATTCATTTCGTTTGGATTATAGAATAGTAAGTTCTCGTAGGTAATAAAAAGGACACTTAATGCGTATTAACGGCATATAATAATTCAAGCACTAAACGATTACCTTTTCAAAAGGCAGCACTATAAAAGGGTGGGTAAGCTGGGTATGTTGAGCTCTCGTCAAAGCTTTATTATCCCTTACTTTTAATGCATGTATTACAGTATTATATTTTTGAAAAAGCTTTATCTACTAGAATGATTCGATACCTCACAAAATTCAAAATTTTAAGTGAAAATCAATATGGATTTACAGAAGGGAAGGCTACATCGGACGCAATAACTAAAATTGTAAATCAAAATATTGATAACAGAATCCCTTCAATCTGCATTTTTGTTGATTTAAAGAAAGCTTTCGACACAGTTAATCACAAATTATGATTAGAAGCATTGGAGAGAATTGGTTTCAGAGGAAACGCGTACTCACTGATCGAAAGTTATTTGTCAAATCGCCCACAATCTGTGCAGATATCAGGATCATTTAGTAAAGAAATGTATATTAAGTGTGGTGTCCCACAAGGAGCTGCCTTAGGTCCGCTGTTATTCAATATATGTATATTTAAATGATATTTTCCAAATTAATTGTGTTGGCAAAATAACTAGTTTTGCAGAAGATACTGCAATATTATATGAAGGCACTGACTGGTCTGATCTGAAAAATGATTTTATCAAAATTATTCGGTGGTTTAACAGTAGAAAATTAAGCATTAACTACTCTAAATCACATTTTTTACCATTTGGATCTTATGCTAGACATCTGCCAAATTACACAAATGTCTCCTTCAATATTAATGATCAAAAAATGCAAATTAATAGAGTGCCCAACATAAAATACCTTGGAGTGGTCTTGGATCCTCACTTACGATGGGACATCCATGTCAATTATATTTTAAAGAAAGTTAGATTTATATCCTACAAAATTAAATACCTTGGGAATATATTGACAGAAAAATATCTTCGAACATTATACCATGCACTGATTGAGCCTCATCTCACATATGGTATATTAGCATGGGGAGCTGCATGTTCCACACATATCTATAATTTAGATGTTTTTCAAAAAAGTATTCTAAAAATGATATTTAAAAAACCGAAATTTTATCGCACTGAAAAATTATACGCAGATGTTCGAATGTATGATATAAGACAGCTTTATTTCTTACACAGTATCACTTACTACCATAAATTTGTAAACACCGACCAAAAAATTAAACATAATCATTATACCAGATACAAAATTCGTGGCACAGTAGTTCCTCAACCGCATAAATCTATAATGCAGCGATCATATCTCTATTTAGCGCCTAAATTTTATGAAATTATACCTAAAGACTTAAAAGATTTACGTTTCGGAAATTGTTTCAAAACAAATTTAAAAAGTGGCTACATTCTATATCTAGGACTGAAATTCATAAACTCATAAATACGAACATCAACTAAATACATAATCTACTGTAGCTAATTTTTGTCCTTTTTTGTCATTTGCATTCTACAGTTTCAACTTAAATTATTGGTCCATGTACAGGCGATGCCTTCTATTGGGCCTGTTTTGATTTTATATTTATTTACTCATATTGTTTGTTATCTTTGTACATTGAGTGAATAAAAAAAATATTATTATTGTAATCTAGCCTAGGAGCGGCCAGTTCGCGACAGATCTAACTTCCGTCTTCCTTACATTCAACGCGAGATTGAAAATATTTCTTTCACTTTGAGACTCAAGGGTAAATGTACAGAGAAGTATATGTGGAAAATGACCGAGAGTAGCCTACAATTGAGGAGTTTTCTTTTCTCGAGGTCGTTATTTCAAAACAAAATATCCATAGTAGGTATTAATTTCCTACTGAGCATTTTTAGAACTGAACAATATTTTTTTCCATATATAGAATCTAATGGTATTGGGATTAGAATAACGGAATTTAGAACGTAGATATACTTTTATAACAAGGAGGTGTAATAAAACTGTTAAAGCACTAAAAATGAATTTTTGGTAATTCATCCTTTAAGGGGTCGAGCAAAGGGTGGAAAATTGTATGTAACATTTGATTCTTTCAAAGGACTAAGTTTAAATTCTATACAATTAAACTGTGATATATACAGGGTAATAGGACTGAGTCGATTTAAAAAAATTTATTGAGCCAATCGTTACAATTCTTTAAAAACTTTCAAAAAAGGCTCCTTCCGCGTCGATGCAGCGCTGCCAGCGCGATTTCCAAGCATTGAAGGCGTGACGGAAGGCATTCTCCGGAATAGCCTTGAGAGCCGCGGTGCATGCTGCTTGCCTTTCATTGGCCTTTTCAGGCAAGGAAACAAAAAAAGTCCGGGGGGACACAGCTGGGCTGTAGGGCGGCTGCGGAAGCGTTGGGATGCCGGCCTTGGTCAGGTAGCTGTTCACAAGAAAGGCGGTATGAGCCAGCGCGTTGTCGTGATGCAACTTCCAGTCGGCTGCGTTGTCTTGTCGGACCCGACTGACCCTTCGTTTGAGTCTCCTGAGCACTTCCACGTAAAACTTGGCGTTGACGGTTTGTCCAGGAGGAACAAGTTCCTGGTGGACGATGCCTTTGATGTCTAAAAAGATAATGAGCATCGTTTTTACTTTGGATTTGCTCATTCTTCCCTTTTTTTGAGCGAGGAAACACCGTCGTGTGCTACTCGGAAGATTGCCTCTTTGTCTCGAGATCATACTCAAAGATCCATGACTTGTCACCTGTGAATACGTTATTCAAAAATTGGGGGTCACTTTCACACGTATTCAAATTTTCTTGGCACACTTCTACTCGCCGCAATTTCTGGTCGTCAATGAGTCCTATTACTTTCAGGACAAACCCTTACAATGAAACGCGTAACTCGACATTTTTGGGAATTCATCCCTTAAAGGGCTGAAATAAGGTCTTGAAGCTTGTATGAGGAAGGAAGGACGAAAACTCAAAAGTTCTTCGTATTAGTAATAAAAGTCAGTTGGAAAACTAGTAAGGCCTCGTGAACAACTAAAAATTGCTTACATGAACTTGCAAAGTATTAGAAATAAACTGGATCTGGTGCAGTGTTTGGTTGTAAGTGAAGATTGGGATATACTGTTGGCGGCTGAAACATGGTTGGAAGAAAGTGAAACATTCTTGTTTGAGTTGGATGGCTATAATGCTGTTCATTCCTGCAGGGCTGGTAGAGGAGGTGGTGTGTCTATCTATGTGAGGAAATCTATTAAATTTCGTGAAATTGAGAAGTCAAACAGATGTGAGTTAATAAACTGGATATGTATTAGCTTAGGGGAACAAAACTTAAAAATTAGTGTTATATATAAACCACCATCTGTAAATAGTAAACATTTTTTTCATTGTTTGGAATCTATTATGCGTACTCATCCTAAAAATCATTTAATTGTTGGGGATATGAATATTAATTTGCTAGAAGTCTCACAAGTAGCCAAGGAGTACAAAGATTTAATAGCATTAAACAGTTTTAAAATTAATAATACGATAAATGAGGAGTGTGCTACTAGAGTTAGCAGTTCGTCAAAATCTGTTATAGACCATGTTCTTAGCGATTATGGTAGTAATGTAAGTTGTAGAGTCAGTGTTAAAGAAAATGCAATTTCGGATCATAAACTTATATTACTTGATATTAAAACATCTGTGCAGTTCCATAAACCAAAAGTTGATTATGAGGTAAAATCTGTAGATTATAAAAAATGTGTAAACTTATTTAGACAAAAAATTTTAAGCAAAAATGTAACAACTTTTGAAGAATTAATTAATTTAATTGAAGACTGCAAAAGTAAATCGGTATATATTAAAAAATTAAGAATACGTACAAATAACACCTGGATAAATAATGAAGTCCTTGAGCTTATCAAAAAAAGAGATAAATTATATAAAAGAAAGATTAACCAACCAGAAAGCTTAACTATCATCTCTGAATTTAAAAACATCAAAAATAAAATAAACAATAAAATACGTGCTTTGAAGAACCGTTATTTCCAAACTAAATGGAGCTTAGCTGGAAACAATGTAAAGAAACAATGGGCTTTTATAAACAGCCTAATACAAAATAAGGAGTATAAAGTAAGAATTGATCAACTAGTAACTGAAAATAACATTATTAACACTCAACTTGATATTGCAAACAATTTAAATAAATACTTTTCTCGGGTCGGTGGATCAATTGTTGAAAATTTGGAAGCAGAGATTCAGCAGTTGAATGAGTTTATTTCTGTTGGTGAGGTTTACAACGAAGATTCTATTTCGATAACATTGACTAATAAAGAAGAGTTGTTGGAAGTTGTGAAAGAACTAAAAATAAACTCAGCACCTGGATATGACGGTATCACGGTTAAGGATGTAAATAATCTTGGAGAATACTTAATACCTGTTTTAGTACGATTAATCAATGAAACTATACAAAAAGGAATATTTCCATCAGAATTGAAAATAATTAAAATAACCCCACTTTTTAAGTCGGGAGATATTAAATGTATGAACAATTACAGGCCTATTTCAGTGGTGTGTGTATTCTCTAAGATTATAGAAAAAATAATAAAAAAAAGAATGTTATCTTTCATTGTTACTCACAATATATTGATTGATGAATTTCAATATGGTTTTATAATGAACAGTTGATTTTGTGGACTACATTTCAATGGCTCTAGATAAACAACAAATAGTTGTAGCTGTTTTCATTGACCTAAAAAAAGCTTTTGACGTAGTAAGCGTAGACATTCTTTTAGATAAATTGTTTAAAATGGGATTTAGAGGTGTTTCGTACAGCTTGATTAAGTCTTATTTATATGACAGAAAACAGTACATAAAGCTTGGAGACATTGATAGTGAATGGTTATCTAGCACCTATGGAGTACCACAGGGGTCAGTTCTTGGACCTCTGTTATACAGTCTTTATGTACTGAATCTCAAGTTGGCCAATCTGAGGGGAAGATATTTTACCTTTGCAGATGACACTGTACTGGTATATACTGGAACAGACGAAATTGCTTTAACGAATCTTATTAATGATGACCTGAATAGTTATCTTAAATGGCTGTTTTCGAATAGATTAAAAATTAACATTGAAAAAACAAAATACATTATATTTAGACAAAAAAATAAGATAGTTAGCAATAATCTAAATATTAACATAAATAATATAGCGCTAGAAAAAGTGTCAAGTATTAAATATTTGGGATTACTGATAGATGAAAGTTTAAATTGGTCACTTCACGTAAATGGAATTTGTGATAAAATAGTTTCAATGCTATCTGCCTTATATAAGAGTCGAGATTATTTGTCCAACAAAAGCAAATTTCAAATTTATAATGCCTTCTTTCTTACACATTTTAGGTACCTCTTGCCAGTATGGGGTATGTGCGGTGAAGTTAATTTTAATAAAGCTCAAGTTTTACAAAATAAAGTTCTGAAAATATTGTTTAATTTTGATTGGCTTACAAGTTCTAATACACTTTATTCAAATTTAAATTTAAACAAATTAAGAGTGTTATTGGAGGTGGAACAATGTAAACTTGTTTATAAAATTATAAATAATCTACTAAAAAGTAACATAAATATTAGGTTCTACCATAACGTGCATGATCACCAAACAAGATCACTAAATAATGTTTATCAAATTTCCACAAGAACTAACATAGGTTTAAAAAATCCGATCACAGACGCAATTAAGAAATTTAATAATTTACCTCATTGTGTAAAAGATTCAAATAACTATAGAAGTTTTGTTAGAGAATTGAAAGATTGTAAAAATGTTAATGAATTTATTTGTTGAAATTATGAGCAACATTGCAGTGTACCTGTAGTTCATAGATATTAATTATTGTCTTGTTATTCTCGGGGCCAGTGTTTGCAAACACTGATTAGGGAATTATTGTTATAACTGGTTATACTTTTTGTATTATTGTGTTTAAATAAATCATTTCAAAAAAAAAAAAGTTTTATTTTTCGAACAGATTTACTTTTGCAAATATTCTGAAGGTTAATACTGTGGATCTTTAATGGTATCAGTAATCAAACAGGAATTAAACAAAGTGAGAATCTAATGGCTCTTATAGTTAACCCCATGGCCATGGGTTTGAAATTCAAAAAAAGTTAAATATGTTTTTAGGTCGTGGTGTACTTGTACGAAGTTTAGAGTAAATCCATACAAACTCTAATGCCCTCTTAAAGAACGAATGACCAAAATGTTCTTTTTAGTGTTGACTTACGCTTTATGAAACTTTATCTGTCACGTTTACTCTGAGTTGATACGAGTATGTCCGCCAGTGAGTGAGTGAATATGTGACCTCTCTTATTATAGAGATAATGTCTTTTAATAGATACCTAAGGCTAAGGCTCAGGTGGGAAATCTTTGCTACCAACTCCACCATAAACATCCCCCCAACGTCCCAGTGCCATCGTCGAAAGGTTCCCTACATACGTACAAGACGGATGGTGCTCTTGTCGCTCGACACCAACAAAGCTTCTGGTCTGGACTTGATTCCTGCTGTTGTGCTGAAGAGATGTGCAGCAGAGCATGCTCTAGTTTTTTCACGTCTCTTCCAAATATCTTATGAATACGGTACTTTCCCCGAAAACTGGAAATTTGGGCATGGCTTGTTCCAAAAAAAAAAGAATATGAGACCGAACCTTACAACTACAGAACGTATAACCTCCTCAATCTATACAACGCCCAGGTAAGACATAGCCTCGAGTACTGCTCACATGTTAGGGGTGCTTCCGTCCCGACTAGATTGTACATCCTCGATGCTGTTCGATTGGTCGATTAAAGTCTTTATTTGGCTAGTTTATAGACTCATATAATTATTACAGCCACAGCTAGATTATTATAGACACCGTACATAATACACCTAATTTTTTCAAGGACTTCGGTATCAAGCAGCCTTAACTAGGAATAAAAAAGCTTCTTCTCTAAACATGTTGGTTGGTTATTGAAGAGAAACTGTGCTTTGAAACAGCGGAAAAGGACTGAAGACAAAAACAAAGCTTGAACTAAATGTAGCTCACTTGATGGAAACAGGAGTTTTGACTTTGTTTCAGTTTTGTTTTTGTTTTTAATTCATTTTTAAAATTCTTTGTTTTCTTTTCTATAATAACCGTACATGAATAGCAAATTTTATTCGTCCGATACAAAGGAGGTACTCATTCATTTACGCAATACGTTGGAGCATGATATTTGCAAATATCTATTAACGATACAAACGCACACGCCCCACTACTAAATGCCGTTAGTGTCTAAAGCACAATTTGTTGGCAAACATCTAATAAATCCACGTTATAGACCAGGTTAACTGGCCATAATCATTAACTATTCTACCTGATGTTGCGTCTGTAAAAATTATCCAACATAGATTTACTTTGAAAAGGTT
Source organism: Acanthoscelides obtectus (assembly GCA_963669975.1). Classification (NCBI taxonomy): domain Eukaryota; kingdom Metazoa; phylum Arthropoda; class Insecta; order Coleoptera; family Chrysomelidae; genus Acanthoscelides; species Acanthoscelides obtectus. The sequence continues at coordinate 7,914,597 of CAVLJG010000006.1, forward strand.
AGTGTCTCAGATTCTAATAATAATATTTATTCAAAATGTTTACAAACAATATTCGAATATATACGAACGATTCCATAGAAAGGAATACAAGTTCGTTGTGCATGGGCCATGACTATTCACAATATGTAATTAGAAACCTCTTTCATAATCTCTTCGTCGGACATTTCATGAAAGACATTTTCCTTTTTATCCATTCCACGGCACCAGATTTCCAAATCTTCCGGACTTATCTGTGTTTCAGTAGCAACTTGTTCTGTAACTTCCGAAGTAACACTGATTTGTGGAACGTTGCTAGGAGTGGTGACTATATCTAGGCCATAACTTTTTCCAAGACGATTTAATAGTTGATGACGGTAACGCATTCCACGTCTGACAAAGAGCAAAACCCAAGTCTTTCATATTAAATTCTAAAGTTTTTTCTACTGGTTGGTCTTTTGATACGGCTCTCAGAAGTAGATTTTTCTCATAGTCTTGCTTGACAAACTGAATGATATTCTGGTCCATTGGTTGAATCAGTGCAGTGCAATTTGGCGGAAGAAACATCGCAGTGATGCATTTATCCTCAGTTGTTAGTTCTTCAGACGGATGACCGGGAGCCTTATCAAGAAGCAACAACGCTTTTTGAGGAAAATTATGATCTTTTAACCATTTTCTAACTTCAGGTACGAAGCATTCATCAAACCACTTTTTGAAAAGGCCTTTTGTCATCCATGCACTTTTTTGTCCGTAATAGTGTACAGTACAATGTTTTTGAATGCCCGTGGTTTATTAGGTTTCCCAATGACCATCATCTTAAGCGCGTGTGTGCCCGCAGCGTTAGCACATGGTAGTATGGTTACACGCTCTTTACTTACTTTTCGTCCAGGTACAGATTTTTCGTTACAAGAAGAACTTGAAAAACGCCAAGCGCAATTATGAGCAAAATCTTGTATTATCGAAAGATAAGAAGAAGTTGTTTAGATACTTGAGATCCACCCTGAACTCTAAGGTTTCTTCCCCACAAATCCGTGATCCCAATGGCCACCTACATACTGATGCCGAAAAATCTGCCAATCTTCTTGCCGATGCTTTCAGTGAAGACTTTGTGAATGAACCTGATGGTGATGGCACTCTTCCGAACTTATCCAGCCCTCATAGACGCCTAGCGACCATCTGTAGCATAGATTTTCAACCTCAGGACATTGAGAGGCACCTTACTAAACTGAAAACTTGTTCGTCCCCTGGAAAGGATGGGATTACTTCTGCCGTTATGAAGTCCTGTGCTTCAGCTCTCGCATACCCCCTGCATTATATTCAACTCCTCGATTCAAAATCACATCCTTCCTTCCTGTTGGCGTACTGCATCTGTGACACCTATATACAAAAAAGGAGGTAAAACATCTGCGAAAAACTACCGTCCTATCAGTCTTGTGCCTATAGCTGCGAAAATAGCAGAAAAGATCGTCCAGGAACAACTTATGACATTTGCGTTCAAGAACAACCTGCTGCCTAGCAACCAACATGGTTTTATTCCTGGTAGATCAATTATCACCAACATGTTACACTGCATTGACAATTGGACCAGATCTTTAGACGCAAATGAACCGGTCGACGTGGTTTTTCTGGATTTTTCCAGAGCTTTCGATCGAGTTCCGCATAAACGGCTCCTGCACAAGCTTGAACATCTCGGAATCAGGGGAAATTTGTTGTTATGGATTGAAGCTTTTTTGTTAGACAGATCTTTCTCCGTCCGTGTTGGAGACGCCTATTCTTCTAGCCATCGTGTTACTAGTGGAGTTCCACAAGGATCTGTGCTAGGGCCAATACTTTTTCTTCTTTATACAAGCGACCTTCCCACCCGACTTTATTCTATGTGTTCCATCTATGCAGATGATACTAAAGTCTATAACACTGTCATGAACTCATCTGTGCTTCAAGAAGACCTCAAGCTGATCAGAAAGTGGTCAGAACTTTGGCTCCTGCCTTTAAATCTATCGAAATGCTACGTTCTCCACCTGGGAAAGAATAATCCTAACTTAACATATAAGATTGGCAAACATACCTTAGAGACTGTTCTTCATCACACAGATCTTGGTCTGACAGTTAATGGCCGGCTCATCTGGTCGGAGCACATTCAGAACATAACCTCTAAGGCAAAGCGGTTGCTATATATGATGGAAAGATCATTTAGCGATTGCACCGCTAGTACCTCCTCCTTTTTGTACACAACTTTCGTACGACCCCTACTGGAGTTTGCTGGTCCGGTATGGGATTCAAACCTTGTTCGCGATAGCAGCTTATTAGAGGCCGTTCAGCGTCGTGCTACACGTATGCCATATGGCACACGTAGGCCAAGTTATGAAGACCGCCTCGAGCTATATAACCTGCCTGCTTTTGCTGATAGAAGAGTACGAGGAGATCTCATCATCACTTTCAGAGCACTGCATAATTTGTTTGGTGTGGACATGTCGCATCTGTTTCGTCTGGCAACGAACAGTCTCAGAGGCCATAACTTCAAATTGCAGAAGGAAGCTTTTAGAACCTCTACTCGTCAGCGCTTCATCTCAAACTGTGTCTTCGATGCATGGAACAGTCTTCCATCTTATGTAGTGAACTCGGAATCCGTCAACAGTTTCAAAAACAATTACGATAGACACCGCAGTGCTTAACATATTGTTCCCATTCTGTATATGTCTACTTCAGAAGTGCTAAGATTGTCAAATTGTTATATTTCTTTTGTCTGTACACTATTATCTATTTTTGTGTTTGAGTTTATAGTACTTGTACTCAACTCAAATTTGTTGTTTAATAATAATAATAATAAGAAACGAAAGTTTTGTTAGGCATCACACGCCAAAAAAGCCCCGATTCGGTTGCATTGTACACCTGTGACGGGTCAAGATTTAAATCGTTCAACTTTTGCAAAAATCTTAATTTAAAGGGCTCTATGCAGGTGGCATAGTTAGAAAGTTTTTCTCCTATAATAGTCATTAAACGTATGCCATGACGACTTTTAAAACGTTCTAGCCATCCTTTGCTGGCCACAAAATCATCTTTCTTTGTTATTTCCTTATAAAGAAACTTAGCTTTCATGGCCAACATGGGTCCTAAAATTGGTGCATGCCCATTTCTTTCCTGAAGAAACCACATGTACAAAGCTTCTTCCACTTCTGGATGTTCTGCTTTCTTGAGTGTCTGTCTCTTGCCTGTCCCGCAGTCAGTAGTTGACATGAACTTTTTGATCTTCTCGTGGTTTCTTTTAATGCCATAAATTGTAGATCGGCCTACCCCGTATTCACTTGCTAAACTACTGAAAGTTTCATTGCGATTTAAGCGGTCTAAAATATCACATTTTCCTTTAATTGTCAGTGTTTTGTGCTTTCGCTTCTGAGTTTGTGATAACATTACTAGGTACTATACTCAATGCACAATGAATAAATAGTAAACAATGAACGCACGCTAGGCCGTACCGCTATCACAAGTAGTCAAATTTAAACTAAGTAAAACAATGATTACGCGTCGAGCATGATAGCGGTGGCGCGTACAAGTTGTAACCTGTTAAAACCTGCGAGATCTACATTAGCGAAGATTTTCAATTACGTATGTATGTAATACTTATTCAGATTACAGGGGGCGCCGGAGTAGACTGGGGCCGGATTATCGGGGGTCCACTGTATTGCAACTGGTCAGCTTGAGCGATGAAGGGTGAATTCGATATACAAAGGTCGTCGCGTCGTCCGATTGCGTCAGTGGCCGAACTTATGTCATGTGACGTCACAACCGAACCTCGACGCCCTAGTGCGATCGGCTACAGCACCCAACACAAGAAATGCCATAATTTCCTCAAATTGTAAGGCATCGAGATAATTCTGTCAGATTTGTAGAAAATACCAGTAATGCAACTGAAACTATATTTTAGACTATAGGAAATTACCTAATTGAAAATTGAAAAGTGAGAGGGAGGGGGTTGTCTGCATTCTGAGAGCGACTATCTATTTGACAATTGAAGAGCGAGGGATACAAATTATCCATTGCGTTGCCCCCCAAATCAATTCAATCCAATTGCCTTAGATCCCCAGCGCAGACAAAGAGGTGGTTATCGCTCACTTTGAGAAACACGATCTAGATCATTAAAATATTCATTTTGATCTCCTGTAACTTTGGTAGAAACCTTTCAGAAAATCATTCATAGTTGACACGTTTTTGGCGTATTTGAATATTTAAGAATAATTCCGTAAAATCAGCATACACATGTTTCTAGTACCCTAAACATCCTGGTCTATTGATGCCCCTTTGGCGGATAAACATCGATTTACGCTGCTGGACCGCGCCTGCTGACCCGCGATTTTCGCAGGGTCACGGGACACTTTCTCTTATTTGTTTTATGAGTCTAGACGGCAGAACAGACGACGATTTTTGTTTATGAGCGTATTATTTGCGAAGTCGCGATTTTGTATTGATTTTAGGTTGATAAGAGCTTGGGAACCTTGGGAAGGTTTTTCTTTATGCAGGGTGCTTCGTAAACATTCGGCTATATTTCATCGTCAGAAATCACATGTTAAGCCTCTTAATCTAAAGAAGGTCATACATTGAACCTTCTGAGAGATTTCAAGACTTCGATATCTTCCTCATAGACTAGGGCAACTAGCGTATGCAAAAGTTCATTCAAGTGAGTATTGTTCGTTGAATTTTTCCATTTTGTGAACTAGGCGTTCATGTTGTGTTTCAGCAAGATGGTGCAGCATGCCATACCTCAAAAGAGGCTATAAAATGGATGGAAGAAAATAATATACCACTTTTGAAATGGGTTTCTAGCAGTCCAGATCTGTCACCTATTGAAACTTTGTGGCATGAGATAAAAAAGGTTTTACGACAACATCCTGCTCGTACAATCACCGAACTGAGACAAAAGCTTCAAGAAATATGGGATTCCTTTACACCAAATTTTTGCCAAACCTTGGGTTAACCCTATGCCCCAAAGAGTTTCAGCCGTAATAAAAAATAAAGGTGATGTTACCCAATGGTAATCTTTCAATTGTTGCTTTGTTAACTTCGCGCATTTATTCGCACATTGTTTATTTGTTCAGATGTTCTATTAGTTATAGGTCTAAGTGATTTCGAATATGTATTTTTTACGACTAGAGTGTATCTAAAATGTTTTTGAGAAAATAAATTGTTTTAGAAGTAAATAGTTTCGACATGTTTAGTTTATAAAGGCATATTTTGGTACAAATCTTGAAGTGGGCCAACTGAAGTGGGAAGGGGCTCGTATATATACGTATATATAGAGAGAGAGAAAATGATCATGCGGAGAAAGGTATATAACAAAAAATAGGAAAATAATGGGCAAAATCCGCAAAAAGAAGGAAAGTGGATTCGAAAAAAAGGTTGTTTTCCTCTCCATCTTCGTTTCCTTAGGTTACATCCGTATCCGTTACATACGTACATTCACTTCGGGCCTGATGAAGCCAACCAACAGAAATACGTATTGCTCGGGTTACCTATCCTATTTTCTGCTCGAATCCACTTTTCTTATTTTTGCGGATTTTGTCCATTATTTTCCTATTTTTTTGGTATATATATATATATATATATATATATATTTTACCATTCAATTTGCAATACATTTTGTCTCTTGAGGAAATTTTGTCAAGTAACACTTTTTTGCACCCCATTCTCTCACTGGGACGACAATACGTTACATTGGGGAAGCAAAAGGGCGGTTTTACACGTATAATAATTCAGTGCTTTTAGCACTGAGGTCTGTTGATTTTTTATATTAGAAATTCCATTATTGTTACTGGTTTCTGCAATTGTTCGTGAGTATAATGAAATAAATTCCACTAAGATTTCGGTGGACAGTTGTATACCCTGTAAACTACTATCAGGATTTTGTTGTTAAATTATTGAAAAACAATCGTATACGAAATGTATGGATCTCTGCTGGTGTTGCGCGGCTCACATTTTCAAGCCAAACTAATTGTTGCTTAACTCCATTTCGTGATCTATACATTTATTATTATTCGTCATCCAAGTTAATGATTATGTAGAAATATGATCTAGATATTTTACGATTAGATCTGACAAGATTCTATAACCGATATTTATGGTATATTTATTTCGGATTTGAAGAGGAGAATGCATCGTGTTACGGCATCGTTCGCAATTTCCTAGATGCTAAGTGATCGTACCGAGACCATTATGAGAAACCGGTAGCATACTAGATCTAGATAGTTTTCTGCTGATATAATGAATGCAGATAGACAAAAATATGAGGCACTTAAAGATGTTCGATATCAAAAGTACCAGACAATCCCCATACGGTTATCAAACAAATATATTTATTAAGGTCAGTTTCAGTTGACATGTGAATTTGTATTTATTGTTTTGAGTATACAGGGTGTTTCATTTTATTGTTGCATAACTTTAAGATTCGATAGAACTTTTAAAATTAATGCATAAAGTCTATATAAAGATGGGTCGAAAAATGCGTGGCTTCCGAAATACAGGGTGTTTAAATTTACTTTCTAAAATAGTTTTTTTTTAAATATTTCAAACAATATTTGATGTATAATAGTGAAAATTGGTATACAAGGGCTTTTTGGTACGACAAAACGAACCATGGTCATAGTTTTACTGTAGCTAGAGGGCGCTCTCTACTGTACCTGTAGTGTATTAAAATGACCGAAAATTTTTCCTTAAAGCAATTTTTTGATTTTTGAATAAAAAAACTGATTCTTCGCACTTTTCAACATAGAAAAGCTCTCTTGTGAATTTTCGTTATAGTTAACCGTTTTTGAGATATTTCGATTTGTAGGGTTCGATGCATTTTTAATTATTTATGATAAAATAACGTTAAAAAGTCAGTATATCGATAATTTTTAGAAGTAGGCTGTGCCTGCAAATATTTTTGAAATTGAAAGCAGAATAAGATTAAACGTCAATTAGTTGACAGTTAGTTTTGTTGTCTGTTGAAACCTGAAACGTTTTTTTGCAATTTAGAATGCACGAAATTTAGTTTCTTTTACCTTTTTTTTGTAAGTTTTATGCAAATGCCGTTTTTATTCTCCAATCAAGAGTTAGCGGATATTCATTTTGTGTATGGCTTTGTAAATGGAAACACAGCAGAAGCAGACAGAGAATACGCACGAAGATTTCCAAACAGACGACATCTAACTGGCTCAGTATCTGTAAGAGTGCATCGCAAATAATTGAAAATGGGTTTGTAAATCTCCAAAGGGATCAAAACATAAATGTTCGTCAGCGCAGGTTTACCCGTATGATTCTGCGTGAGTTTGATAGAGATCCGACCATAAGTGTTAGAAGAGTTTCTGGTGCCTTGGGAATTTCAGCAAGCCATGTTCACCGTGTTCTTAGAAATGACCATAGACGTCCTTATCATTTGCAACCTGTGCAAGGACTACAGCCAGGGGACGGAGAACGAAGAATCACATTTTGTCAGTAGATTCTTGATAGAACTGATAATAATAAGGAGTTTTTAAGTAACGTTTTATGGACCGATGAGTCATGCTTCACTAGACGTGGAGTGGTAAATTTTCATAATCAACATATTTGGTCGCATGAAAATCAGCATGCAGTTCGGGAAAGAAATTTTCAGCATGAATTTAGTGTGAACGTGTGGATTGGTATCTACCGTAATCGACTATTTGGACCCTACCTTTTTCCTGCAAGGTTAAATGCTGCGACCTTCTTGGAATTTTTAAAGGCTAACATGCAAATATGTGGGATGATGTTGTATTAGATTTAAGAAGATTGGCCTGGTTCCAGCTTGATGGTTGTCCAGCTCATTATTCGAGAATAGTTAGCAACTGGCTGGACGAAAATTATCTAGAAAGATGGATCGGCCGTGGAGGACCAGTCGCCTGGCCTCCACGGTCCCCTGACCTAAATCCATTAGATTTTTTTGTGTGGGGATTTCTAAAAGCAAAAGTGTACCAGACTCCCGTAACCACAAGAGATATGCTAATAGACAGAATCAGGAATGCATGTGATGAAATAAGGCCTTATTTGAATAATGCTATACCACGTTCGATCATTCGTAGATGTGAATTGTGTATTGAACAATTGGGTTTACATTTCGAGCAACTACTTTAGATTTTGTATGTTTGTTCTAACTATCCAATAGCATTTTAGTTGTAAATAATTAATTTAACTTGTTAATAATATTGGAAAATTAAACAAATTAATACTCTTTTTTTTGTGTTTATTTGGAGTTAGGAATTATTGCTGTGTTTAAAAACACAATCTAAACGATCATCTTAATTACTTGTAATGCCCAAATCGAAAATGTAAAAAAAATATTATTTTCCCATAAATAATTAAAAATGCATCGAAACTTAAAAATCAAAATATCTCAAAAACTATGACGAAAACTCACAGGAGAGCTTTTTTATGCAGAAAAGTGCGAAGAATCATTTTTTTTTATTCAAAAAGCAAAAAATTGCACCAAAAAAAAAATTGTCTGTCATTTTAATACCCTACAGGTACAGTAGAGAGCGCCCTCTAGCGGCTACAGTAAAACTATGCCCATGGTTCGTTTTGTCGTACCAAAAACCCTTGTATACCAATTTTCACTGTTATACATCAAATATTGTTCGAAATATTTAAAAAAAACTATTTTAGAAAGTAAATTTAAACACCCTGTATTTCGGAAGCCGCGCATTTTTCGGCCCATGTTTATATAGACTTTATGCATTAATTTTAAAAGTTCTATCGAATCTTAAAGTTATGCAACAATAAACTGAAACACCCTGTATAATAATTATAATGCTTTTCAGTACTTAATTTTTATGATAGTGACCTAATTTCAAAAGATTTGCTTTGATATGCAAAGCGAAATATTATGGAAGGTGCAACTAAAATTGCACATAAGAGATGTAGAATCACCAGTGGTGTTTCTGTCGGTCAACTATCCTGGTTTAGAAGCTACCTGTCAGGTCGAACACAGTGTGTCAGATACGCTGATTCAATATATCCCATATCTAAGGGATTACGTAAAACAACAGGCGCAGCAGCGTTATAATCAAGCGGAATCGCACAGCAACCCTCTGTCGCGCGATTCAGTAGACTATACAGTCAAGTAAGTTCGCAAACATTCCAGGCCGTGATCAAAATTAAATTGTAGATTCAGACCAGCCAAAATTATTTCAGTATACAAAACCGATCAAAATTATTTTCTGGAGTTACGAAATAATTCGAATAGTCAAAGCAATAATGCTTAAGCTATTTCAAATGACTTACTTGTTGTCTTTGCTCTATTTCTTCCTTCCTTTCTTTCCTTCTTTCCCGTTTCCCCTTAAACATGTTTGGTATCTGGGTAGCCAGACCTGACGGACTAACAGACCGACGAGACTTTTAACTAAGAACAAAGGTCCACTGGACCGCTCTGACGAATAAGCCGTATTCATAAATGGGAAGCATATCCTCAGAAGCACAAGGTAAAAGTATAAGGTCTTGCTTCGGAGAAAAAGGTAGAAGTATGAGCATATCCTTGTTTTCATATTCATAATGATTACCTTATACTCGCGAGGATATCCTCCAAGAAGAAGTAAAAGGTTGACTGGTATTTGTATCTTGAGCGACATGTCCTGAATTGATCCAGCTTGTAGTTGACGTGGGAGGTCGTTCACTCAGCATCACTGACAGTTGTACTCCAGACACAGACCGTTCCGTATTTTTACTGGATACAGTTTTTTATCAAATTAATAAGCATGTCATCCTCAAGTGATGAGGAAACTATAGAAAATAATGGCAATGCAGTTCATCGCATGTGAAATTGAAATTGCTCCCATTATTTTGCAAAAGTCACAAGTTCCAAAAATACAAATGAGAAAGATCTGACAACACTCAGAATTTTTGAATGACATGTTTCCTATGCCAAGTATAAGGTGAATATTATGGATATCCTTTTAATTATGCCACTGCTTTGAAGGATATGCTTGTACTCAAAAAGCAAAAGTATTTAAAATCAAATTATTATAAATACCATCTGGAGGATTTCCTTCGAAATTTGCAAGTACTAGGATATCCTTTGTTTTATGAATACGGCTCAATATCTAATCCCATCAGTTTCTTTTTGGATGTAGACCAAGTCTCCCACATTGGCCCAGTTTTATTCATTTTTGGATTTTTGCATATGCTTTTAAATTATCCAGAGCGGAGAAACATATCCTGATGCGGAAACCTTGCAAAGTAACCTCATAAATATTACTTGGTGGCGTCGTACTAATCAGGTCAACATGAATTGAAATAAATGCTAGCCGATAAACTTCAGCAGTCGTTCAAATTCTGTGTATGAATGTAAACTTGAAAACCGTGACCCCATGAGAATTGATACAGTTAAGGAGTTGGGGTGTGGTTTGCTACCTGGATCGGGACGGCTTGCGCAAGGATCATGTTTAAGCAACATTTGTACTCAGTGTTGCCATACGTAGCGGAATTCCGCTATTTGTAGCGGATTATTTTGAGAAGAGCGGCGGTAGAGCAAATTAGCCAAAATGTAGCGGAATTTATTACATACAAAACTATCATATTTATTTCACTGTTTTAACGTTAATAACATTCTAAATCCTAAATAGGCAGTGGCTAGAGTCTGATTTATTATCACATTAATAATAAAATTGGTGCATTTGGTGCCGCTTGAGCCATCTAGGAACAGAGAAGAGAATTATTCCACTTGCCTTTTTTTCAATAACAGATGGCGTACGTACTGCTTTCAATACTAATCGTTTCTAACAGGTCTCAGCAGGCAGACATAATATTAGGTTTCTCGCTTTGTATTGTATTTTTCAGCTCTGGATATATACTGTTTAGTTTCGTTTATATTACTGTTCTTATTTTTGTGTTGATCATTTTATTGATATATCATTTGCTGCAGATTTTAATATTAAATCTACTGGTAAGTAACAAAACTGCTTAAATATCTAACATATTATAGTTTGATCCAGAAATAAATCTTAGTCGCGAAATTTGTTTTTAACGCTTTTTCTTCTGGAAAATAGGAATAATGGAAAGGCGACAGCAGACCATTAACGATTTTTTTGATAAAAATCCTTCTAAAAAACAAACGGTGAAACCAAACGTGGCCGTACCATCCACTTCGACTGCATCTGTGTCGGACTCGGAGCATCCCGACCCTGAATACAGACAAAATAGAAGAGCGGAATCTAGTTGAATCAGGTCTGAGCCTGATAATTCGTCTTGCGAATCTCAGGATAACCAAGAGCCAGAGCAACCTGTTAAGAAAAAGACACGAAAACAAATGTTTACTTCATCCTGGCTAGAAGATCCGTTATTTAAAGGCTGATTGGGACCTATTGAAAATGACAAGTTGAAAGCAAAATGTAAAGCTTGTAATCAAATAATGGGTGCTAAAAAATCAGATTTAGTGAATCATTCGAAATGAAAAAGGCATGCCACTAATGTACAAGCAATTTCGAATGTAAGAACGTTAGATAGCACTTTTCAGTCTCGGGAAGCACGTGAGTTGGAAAAACGGCAAATATTTGCTTGCTTAAGATATAGTCTTTTAGTTGTAAGTCATTATATAAGTTTTAGAACTGTTGATCATATAACAGGAGTTAGTCAATTGTGTTTTAAAGACCCAGATCTCTCTAGCTCACTTAAATTAAAAACATCCAAATGCATAAGTATAATTAAAAATGTGCTGGCTCCTGTTATTAAAGACGAAATAATTTCAGAATTGGAAAATAAACCATTTTCTATTTTATTGGGTGAGAGTACAGACCTGAGCAATACAAGACTACTATGCATTCTTGTAAGGTATATTCATAAAAATTCAATTAAAACCCATTTATTAGATATAATTAAAATAAACACAGATGAAGGTACCGCCAAAGGTTTATATTCTCTTTTTAAAAAAATGCGTTATATCCAATCAAGTAAAAATTACCAATATTGTTGGATACTGTTCCGACAACGCTAGTGTTATGATGGGCAATAACGAATCTTTCAAAACTTATTTTTTAAAAGATAATCCTAATATAATTGTCAATGGCTGCATTTGCCACTCTGCTCATTTAGTGGCGGTGGCGGCAGCTGAAAAGATTCCAAGCAACGTTGAAGCTCTTTTACAAAACTTATATTCTTACTTCTCAAGAAGCCCAAAAAGGCAGTGTGTTCTTGAAGAATTACAGGAATATTTCAAAAAGTCAAAATTAAAAATTTTAATCCCTAGTAAAACAAGGTGGCTTGCTTTATCCAAATGTGTTGATAGAGTTTTGGATCAGTGGGACATCTTGCTTAGCCTATTTAGATTAGCTTCCATTGAAGACAAAAATCCTGTAGCAAATGTAATACTTAATGAGTTACAGAATCCATTTGTTAAGGCGTATTTAATGTTTTTTAAATGCGTGTTGCCCATTTTTAACCAATTTAATGCTCTCTTTCAATCAGAGAAAGTTATGCTCAATATCATATCAATAGAGAGTGAGCGATTTGTACGTCATCTATGTACAAACTTTATGCGACCAGAATATTTTAAAAATGAGAAATTATATAATCTAAATCCTAATGATCCCCGCTGCTTATTACCAATTGAACAAGTGAATGTTGGTCCGCATACAATGGATGCAATAAAACACTGCAATAACACGGCAATCGAACAATTTAAATTAAAATGTGTCACATTTTATCAAAAATCGGTAGAAGAGTCCCTTAAAAGATTTCCTATCAAAGACAACTTCTTTTCAGAGCTAAAGTTTCTCTCACCGGTTGATGTGATGAACAATCGTCTTATTATAAGTGATACCTTTCATGACGCCATATTAAAAAAATCTGCCCTTCATATTGAAACCGAAAAGGCAATTTTGGAACTAAAGAAAATATGTATTTATTTTAGTGATAGTGAGAAAGAGGAAATTTTAAAAACAAAAAGTAATGTCATTGAATTTTGGTCGTTTGTAAACGACGAATATAGGTAAACTGGCTCTAATAATTTTAACATTGCCTCATGGAAACGCTGATGTTGAGCGAACTTTTTCTTATATGCTTGATTACAAAACAAAAAAAAGAAATAAAATAATACCATCAACTTTGTCTGCACTACTTACAATTAAATTAGACTTGGAATCAAAAAAACAGTGCTGTTTATCCTATAGTTTTAATGAGAATCATTTAAACAAATATAAAAAGCATTTATATAATGTAAATATGGAAGAACAAACTGAAGAAGAACTAATTTCTGATTCTGACTGTGAATAAAATAAGCAAACGTAGGCATTTCCACGTTTCCGCTTCTTCTTTGTCCTTATTTTTTGTTTTTTTTTCTATTAAGATTAAGATATTGGTGATAGTTTCTATTTTTTTATTAGTTCCTAATTCTAAACCAAAGACAGTTTTGTTTTTTAGAGGTATACTTTTTATGTTTTTACGAAAAATTGCAATTATATTATGTTACTGTTTGTATTTTTAGTAGGGTTTTTAGACAGTGTTTAAAAAAAAGTAAATATGTGAAAAATATATTTGATGTTTATTTTAAACCTCCCCCCCCCCTAAATTTTTAGACCGTAGCGGCATGTAGCGGAATTTTGCGATACGTGTGACGGATATTTTAAACTTTGCTCTGGCAACACTGTTTGTACTCAAAATAACTAACATAGGTCAACAAGCTTGGTGTCATTTTGTAGATAACATAGTTAGCTGTAGAATTAGCACAAAAAAAGTACAACTTTACAAACTAGCTTTTGAATGGTGTGCGGAAATACACAAAATAATCAATTTTCTTGCAAATTTTTTTCCGGTTTTGTCTGTTTTTAAGTATGTTTGACGGTTAGTATCAATACAAGTTTTTCAACAATCGCTAGAACAACATGCTGTCATTCAAATGACATCAAATTTATCGTTCTGTGAAACGTATGTACTCTGTTATTACAATTTTCATACATGCACTAGCGTAATCGTAACGTAAAAATAAAAATCGATGCCATTTCAAGAGGGGTGAGATAGGATATTGTAGGGGGTGGGTTTGTCGATAAAAATAGCTGAAAAACACCTCTCTTAAATATCGGGATGTCGTGACCAAACATATTGTATAAAGCTAAACTTAATACGAGTGTGAATGCTAAAATGGTCCTCATTACTCTGCGGATGTGAAATATGGATGGATACTGAAGCGTGGTGATACAAATTAACTAAATAAATATTCCGGATGTTGCGTCTAAGTTGGGAAAGCATGATGAAGTGAATATCTGTTTAATACCAATAAAATTAGATGGTAATCTAGAAATGGTTACGTTTGTAAGCATACATCGCTGGTTCTAAATCAAAAAGACATTAACTGCAGATAGCTTATGCTATTAAAAACAACGTTTATTGATCCCAATTTTGGAGGAAAAAAATATTGATTAATTTTTTGTATGGGAAAAAGCGCATTGAGACTCGTTATGGATTGTAGAGGGCATTACTTTTGACATTTTCTTCTCAAACATAAAGGGGTTAGGCTGGCTTGTGTACTATCATCTAACTTCTAACAAATGTTACATTGCCAAGCAAATAAAAGCTTGTAAAATGGTATCATATAGCTGAAAGGTCTATTATACGATGTAGAATGGCTAACCTATGTTTCATATGGAATTGGAACGTGGAAACTCGCCATGGACAAAATCGAAGCATGTGACATGAGCTGACAGGGTTACAACTGTGAGGCATTATGGGTCGTGGAACAACAAATTTAAGATTTCCCAACTTTTCTTTACACCAATATTATTCGCTAACCTCCAACAGTGGAAGACGGTACTCAAAGAAATAAAAAACGTACATCCGCAAGTATATAGTAGATAGTAAGTAGTAGATAGTAGATAGTGGATAGAGGGTGGTGGATATTGATAGTAGATAGTAGGTAGTAGGTAGTAGATAGGAGGTAGGAGATAGCAGGTAGGAGATAGTAGATAGTAGATAATAAATGGTAGATAATAGATAGTAGACAGTAAATATACTAAGTGACATATAAATCCGAACACCCAGTTTAAATGGTTTTATTTTAATAAAATTTTGTATAAGTACTTAATGAAGCATAATAAGTAAATGATAAAAATTTCAAAATGATTGCACTGCTTTAAAGCCCTTTGACCTTTAATAATGTGTGGATGCACCCTGATGTGCTACGCATTCTCCAAGGCGCCTAGGCATGCTTCTGATCAGAGGTGGTCAATGTCCTCCTATGGTATCTCATTCCAGGCAACCACCAACTCCTCTCGAAGTGCTTCTAGAATCTGAGGAGGACGTTGCAAATTGAGCAATCTCCTACCCATCGTATCCCACACGTGCTCAATTGGGGATAAGTCGGGAGATCTTGGTGACCATGGTAACAACATGTGGTCGGGCATTATCTTGTTGGAAAGTTGGATCTGCCAGGGTGTCAAGATAGGGTAAAAGATGGGGTTCTAGAACTTCGCGGATATAACGGTGTGCGTTCATGTTACCTCTGATGAAGATTAAAGGTGACCTGGAACCATAAGCTATACCACCCCAAACCATAACTCCAACAGTGTGATGAACATGTCTTTCAACAAAAAACTGTGGATTCCTCCATTCACCACGTCGCCTTCTAACCCTGGCACGACCATCGTGCATGCCTAAACAAAGACGATACTGTTCCATTCCTGATCCCAGAGTGACCGTTGTCTGCACCACTCAAGGCGATTACGTCGGTGTTCTCGAGTTAAAGGGAGGACCCAGTGTGGCCGGTATGAAAACAAGCCAAAACTTCTCAATCGTCGGTAAACACTTCGCATGCCAATAGGTCCTCCGTGTTCTGCAAACCATTCATTTGCATTGGACCTGGTAGTGGAGAAACGGTCCCTTAAGGCCAATAATCTTAGGCGGCGATCTTCACGGTCTGTTGTTCTACGGCGGCGTCCAGTGCCCCTTGCTCTTTGCGTACGGCCTTCTCGAAGCCATGCCTGACAACACCTAACCACAGTGTCTATACTTCTTTGCACTCTAACTGCAATTGCCCGAAAAGAAACTATTTAAACTGGGTGTTCGGATTTATATGTCACTTAGTATAGTAGGCAGGAGATTGTAGATAGTAGATAGAAGATTAGTAGATAGAAGATTAGTAGATAGTAGATGGCATTATGGGTCGTGGAACAACAAATTTAAGATTTCCCAACATATCCCTAGAAGCAAATTACAAGGAAAGGTCTTATAAAAAAAGCGGAATACAAAGGTGACTTTGCTCCAATATTATTGTCTAACCTACAACAGTGGAAGGCGATACACAAAGAAATAAAAAACGTACATCCGCAAGTATATAGTAGATAGTAAGTAGTAGATAATCGATAGTGGATAGTGGGTGGTGAATATTGATAGTAGATAGTAGGTAGTAGGTAGTAGGTAGTAGATAGGAGATAGGAGATAGCAGGTAGGCGGTAGTAGATAGTAGCTAATAAATAGTAGATGATAGATAGTAGATAGTAGATAGTAGACATTAGATAGAAGATTAGTAGATAGTAGAGTGAGTCGTGGAACAACAAATTTAAGATTTCCCAACTTATCCCTAGAAGCAAATTACAAGGGAAGCTCTTATAAAAAATCGGAATACAAAGGTGACTTTGCTCCAATATTATTCGCTAACCTCCAACAGTGGAAGACAGCACTCAAAGAAATAGAAAACGTACATCCGTAAGTATATAGTAGATAGTAAGTAGTAGATAGTAGATAGTGGATAGTGGGTGGTGGATATTGATAGTAGATAGTAGGTAGTAGGTAGTAGATAGGAGATAGGAGATAGCAGGTAGGCGATAGTAGATAGTAGCTAATAAATAGTAGATAATAGATAGTAGATAGTAGACAGTAGATAGTAGGCAGCAGATTGTAGATAGTAGTTAGAAGATTAGTAGATAGTAGATGGTATTATGAGTCGTGGAAGAACAAATTTAAGATTTCCCAACTTATCCTTAGAAGCAAATTACAAGGAAAGCTCTCATAAAAAAGCGGTATACAAAGGTGACTTTGCTCCAATATTATTCGCTAGTCTCCAACAGTGGAACTTTAAGAAAAAATTATACCAAAGAGATGTATAATATGTAGGAAACGATAACTTTTAATGAAGATTTAATGAGCTTTCAATAATATATTGTCTTCCTATTGAGCCATTGAGCGTATCCATTGTGATCATTTATTTTTGAAATTGTGCGTATTTCGAAATTGTTTTAAGTCTGAGGTTTTGCGTCTCTAACTTCTCATATGAACTTCCGGCTACATTCTAGTAAATACTTTGAAGCAAGGAAGTATAACAAGAACCAGTATCTATATCTATTTGTATATGAGACAAACATTCTCTCGTAGATGGCTTAAACACATCTCAACTTCCTGTGCGAGCTTTTTGCTCATGAATGTAAGTTAAAGCTCGTTTCCAAAATATTTTTAATTATTTGGAATTCAATGAAATTGAATATATTTAACTTGATTTGCACCTTCCGTATATAACAACATAGAAAGTCAAACTTGTTGCTTTAAATATAGACGACACGCGTATATAAAGAAGTTGGAAAAGAGCGTGAAAATGTACATGTAAATCATAAAACAAACATTGTTGCTTCTACTGTTTGTATACATACTCTATGAGTAAGGTACTTGCACGTCTCATTCATATACACCTAATTGTTAACGTATGTTTCGAAATGAAATATTTTAATGGCGTAGTACCACACACGCCTAGGAAAGTTGTGAAACGGTTTTTATGGCCGAAACAAGCACGTTATTAGTTATTATGAAGATGAATTTTAGATAAATCAACAATGACCGATATGCATACATCATATCCACAACAAATGTACGCAAGGTCATGTTCCACTAAAAGTCTTGAGCACGTTGTTTAATCTAGACACCGTATAATTTATTGAACCAAGAGAAATACGAAATGTATACGTTGCGAAGAGATGCGTGAAGTTAATTTGGACACTCTTTTGTAACGTACTTTTGACCAGATTAATAATATAGGAACATACAGAAAACCTCATCAAAGGCACACAAAGTAGTCCTAGAAGATTAGCGTAAGATGTTTGTAAAAAATGCCGTTAAGTAGGTGGACAGACGAACTTTGTATACTATCTGAGTCAACTTTTGTATGCCCTAGTATCTTTATTGTTGCCAGCTATGAAAATTTGTCTACCCTGATGTAAAGCCGTTAAGTAGAATGAATATCAGTGAACAGGGGCGGCTGGCCCTTAAGTTCTGCAGAGCTGCAGAACTGCCAAAACTTTTGTCTTAACAGAAAAAAGCAGTAGTAATTTGATCATTATTTATTTTCCATGTTACCGCACAAATAGAAACAATACCGGCAACGCTGCCCCCGCAAGACTCGGCGTCGAGTCTGTTTTGTACTGAGAAAGCGTTATAATCGACCGATTGTGTACTTGCCATTTTCGTCGCGACCGCAGCTCAACATTATTCAAATAGTTTGGAGAAAACACTAAAAGACACAAAAAAGTTATTAGAAATTATTGTTACAACTCCTATATTAACATCAGAGGGTGAGAGAAATTTCTCAACATTGAGTAGGATCAAGACCTTTCTTCGAAATACTACCCAGGATCGCCTTACAGCGTTGTAGATGCTGTCCATTGAAAAGAAATTTATTTCGACCATGGAAAATTTCAACGGGAAGGTGATCGACAAATTTGCTGCCAAGAAGGAGCGCAGGATCGAACTGACATATAAAAAATAGGCAAGTTCGGATTTTCAGAACACCTGTTTTATTTTGCCACGAGCCGCCACTGTCAGTGAAGCATTATTCATCTGGCAACAATTGAAAATTATGCGCTTTGAATATGCATGGTATATAGTATCCGGATCAACTTTCTTACGTTTTGGTAGGTTTACTATTGGTCGGCTATGAAAAGCTTAGATAATTTTTTTTTAAAATAATTGACGTCAACTTTCGTAGGACCCGGTATTATTTGCTCGAGAAAAAGGTACAAAAATTGACGACATTATTATTATTATTATTATTATTATGATAATTGAGATGAGCAGAGTACACAGTACTATAAGCTCATGCAGTAAATATAGTGTACGGACACGTAACACAAATACATCAAATAGAAAAAAATAAAAAAAGACAGTTCATAGCTATAAAGTTTGTACACTCCTCCAGCTATCATACTGCACTTTGAAGCTATTAACTGAAGTAGCACCAACCACACTTTCAGGTAAACTATTCCAGGTGTTGAATATGCGGTTGGGAAGAAACCACTGTCGGACTGTTGTTTTAAATGGCTCCTTATGCAGTTTAAAGTTGTGTCCGCGTAGATTGCTGCGCGACAGACGGTATAGATGCATGAGGTTGGTGCCCATCAAACCATGAAGTATCCTGAACGTAACTATAAGATCGCCACGAAGTCTTCGCTCAGAGAATGATGTCAGGTTGAATAATCCAAGGCGATCTTCATAGCTTGGTCTTCGTGCTCCAAAAGGGATACGAATAGCCCGACGCTGTACTGATTCGACGAGATTTCTATCGCGCAGAAGCACAGTGTCCCATACCGGGCCAGCGAATTCAAGAATTGGCCTCAAGAATGCCTTGTAAATGTAGGCGCAAGTGTTGACATCGGATCCTTTGAAAGACCTCTCCAGCATGTATAGAAGTTTCTTGGCTTTTGATGTAACGTGGTGAATATGCTCTAACCAGGAAAGACGATCGTTGACTACATACTTCATTCCACAAAATATCTTCATATTCGCACAAGACTGGTGAACGTCTATTAGTTATTTCACAGCTGAATAACTGCAGTCGTAATATTGTCACCCTGTCAGATTATTTATACATATTCAATAAATTATATTGCCCCGGTAATCGCAATTGTTACATCGCCGAGGCGCATCGTTCACCTTTCTCAGGTGTTCAGGAAAAAATTCATCGCGCGGGAAAGAAGAGCGAAGAGCGGCTGATTCACTTCATATACAAAATATTTCTGTCTAAGTCTTATATGACATAATTCAGGTGTGAAATATGCCTAAAAGGATCATAGAGTTACTAGAGTTATAAGTTTATAAATGTATTGCAACAAAAAAATTGCGCTACACTCTCTAAAGCCCCCCTCACCGATTTTTTTTATCCCTATACAATATTTCAAATAGTTCTCAGGCTGTAATTCGGTGAAAAATGGACGTATCCAGACTTTAAAAAAAGCGTTTTGAAGATTCTAGTTTTCAGGTTTTTAGCAGAAAATTCTTGGAAGCAATGGTTTTCATGTAATTTTAACAGGTAGCGTAAGAAACACTTTTTGCAAAATTTTACCTTTTTCTTTTTAGTCTACGAGCTTGAAAAAATGTTTTTTTTAGGTCATCATATGGAGTAAAAGTATGGTCGATTTTCCAAAACAATGCAAATAGTAACTGTTCGTTACTATTTAAAGTCAATACTGAAGAAACGAAATAAAATCCTCAAAGATTTCAATCAAATCTTATAGGGGATTTATTCCAGCTTTTTAAAATACCCTTAGATTCCCTATGCGTTCACTGGCCACCAAGATATCAGTGGTTGATGCCAAAAGGATCCTTTTACAGCAAGTCAGATATCTCCGCGCCAAATCATGGTATCGAGATTTTGAAAACAGGATATTGAAGCTGAATAAACAGGATATCTGATCTATATGATGGCCTAACAGTAAACATCATTTTCAAGACCGTGGACTAAAAAGAAGGCAACCATTTGTTCTTGCGCTATCTGTTGAAATTGCATGTTGCTCCTAAAATTATATAACTATTTTTCACCGAAATACCGCCAAAAATCACCGAAAAATTTTTACTTGCCCTTATTTTTTTTGTCGTGCTTTAGCTGTAAGTAAATTTTGTAAAAACTGAATTTCGTAATTCCTATTATTATACTTTTATTTTTTCAATTTGTTCAATCTATTGGCATAAAAAATTGCTTTTCGTTATTGACATTCAGGAAGAGTATGCCAATACTTTTTTGACTGTATGTTAATCAATGCCTCCAACCATTGTACCTATGTACAACTGGTCCGGAAGACCGCTTCTCCTATTTACACAGCGTCTAACAGGAACAAGCTACACGAATGTTTGTACTGCTTTGCTATCAATACTTAACTGTACGTCTTTTGTAGACTTGACCTTCATTATTTCATTACTTCAATCATCAAATTAATCCATTCATTCATCTTACCATGGTATTTAAAAGATTGTTTCCACCTACGAACACGTAAGTCCATAGATGCCCATAAAATGTTAACCTTCTCAGCCATTGAAAGGATGCTAGGTCAAAATAATGATCTAACGGATTGGTGAAGTACCTGTTACATCTTTCAAGGTTGAAGATTTATGGTAGTGGCTAATAGCTTTACGTGTCATTAATGACTTGAAATGTGCATTTGATTGCAATTTTAATGTTTTCAATCATACGTTCTAATAATACCACAAAATATATACTAATAAAAATCCGAACACCCAGTTTAAATGGTTTTATTTTAATAAAATTTTGTATAAGTACTTAATGAAGCATAATAAATAAATGATAAAAATTTCAAAATGATTGCACTGCTTTAAAGCCCTTTGACCTTTAATAATGTGTGGATACACCCTAATGTGCTACGCATTCTCCAACGCGCCTAGGCATGCTTCTGATCAGGTGGTCAATGTCCTCCTGTGGTATCTCATTCCAGGTAACCACCAACTCCTCTCGAAGTGCTTCTAGAGTCTGAGGAGGACGTTGCAAATTGAGCAATCTCCTACCCATCATATCCCACACGTGCTCAATTGGGGATAAGTCAGGAGATCTTGGTGGCCATGGTAACAATGTGACATCATTATGTTGAAAGAAGTCTATTCTGACTCTTGCAACATGTGGTCGGGCATTATCTTGTTGGAAAGTTGGATCTGCCAGGGTGTCAAGATAGGGTAAAAGATGGGGTTCTAGAACTTCGTGGATATGACGCTGCGCGTTCATGTTACCTCTGATAAAGATTAAAGGTGACCTCGAGCCATAAGCTATAGCACCGCAAACCATAACTCCAACAGTGAGATGAACATGTCTTTCAACAAAAAACTGTGGATTCCTCCTTTCACCACGTCGCCTTCCAACCCTGGCACGACCATCGTGCATGCCTAAACAAAATCGAGACTCGTCACTAAAGACAATACTGTTCCATTCCTGATCCCAGAGTGACCGTTGTCTGCACCACTCAAGGCGATTACGTCGGTGTTCTCGAGTTAAAGGGAGGACCCAGTGTGGCCGGTATGAAAACAAGCCAAAACTTCTCATTCGTCGGTAAACACTTCGCATGCCAATAGGTCTTCCGTGTTCTGCAAACCATTCATTTGCAATGGACCTGGTAGTGGAGAAACGGTCCCTTAAGGCCAATAATCTTAGGCGGCGATCTTCACGGTCTGTTGTTCTAAGGCGGCGTCCAGTGCCCCTTGCTCTTTGCGTACGGCCTTCTCGAAGCCATGCCTGACAACACCTAACCACAGTGTCTACACTTCTTTGCACTCTAACTGCAATTGCCCGAAAAGAAAGTCCAGCTTCCCGAAGTCCCACTATACGGCCCCTATCAAACTCACTAAGTTGACGAAATCGTACAGGTCTCCGTACTCGAGGCATCGTAACCGATCGTAAAGAATGTCAAGAACCAAAATCCGCCAACGTTGATTCTTTACTGCGGCTGAAATATTCATTTTTAGAGCGTTAGTGAATTAAAAAAAAAAGCAGTATAAAAACCGGAATGTCCAACTGATAAGGCTGAAAATTTTTTCACTTGTTATTTACAGTAAGATAAATACATTCATCAACTTTTATTAAAATAAAACCATTTAAACTGGGTGTTCGGATTTATATGTCATAGTATAGTTTCGTCATGTTTGGTTTATAAAGGCATATTTTGGTACAAACCTTGAAGTGGGCCAACTGAAGTGTTAAGTAAGATCTCATTTTTGAAAGAAATTGTCACTTTTATAAACTTATTTAGCATAATCTTGATTTGTAGTTTGAGAAAAGCTGCCGAAGCAGCCGAAACGTCAGGAAATCAGTATATTCAAGATCTGTGGTTTCATTCATTGCGGATCGATCGCGTATATAAACATTGATATTATATGTATATGAAATAGGGCCGCCAAATTATCTAAATATCCGATTTCGCTTCGCAACTGACGCTTCATTTTCTAATATACTCAAATGAAATTTTCTCAGTGTGCTAAAAACAAAACCTCTCAGGGTGCTATCGATACACTTTTTCATTATTTCGACTAGTTTATTTTAAAAAAAAATAGATGTTGAACAAACATAGTAACCCCAATAGCAACCCACCATAAATCTTGTGCAAAAACAAAACTTCAAAAAGTTGCAGCTGAACCCTTGTAAATGGATTAAAACTCACAAAGTCCGAGCCGCCTCAAGAATAAAATTTTAATTGATGATTGATTATCCCTTGATATCTAGTTCTAGTTCCCAAAGTTTTATAACGTTTTTGGAAATAGTTTTTGTTGATAGTAATTTTCAAATACAATCTGTGATCGTGTTAAAATTACAAGGTAAACGTTGTACGCTTGTAAAACATTTAGCTATTTTTTAAATCGATTACAAAACAGGGGTCCGGTTTCGGCACTTTCCCCTATCAATAACGCGGAGACTTGTACAAGCGAAATTGAGCAAGTATATCTAACAGCAATATATCAATGGATCAAAGCATGACTCATATCTATTTCCATAACGATCTACCACTATTGCAAAAGTCTAATTTCGCACATTTACATTCAAATTGTTACTATGAACACTGAACACCTTTAATGTTCGCCAAGTCAAGTGCATGCCTGCAAATACTAAATATTCCTAGTTCTTGTCTACATGATAGTATTACAGATGAAGCTCATAATGCCTAATAACATATTATTTGATTCTCTAAACAGGACCGGATCTACGCCATTCAGAAATATATGTAAAAAGAAATATTTGGTCAGGAGCTATTATCTTGGAGTCAGTAATTTTCTTCAAAGTGAACTGAATGAAATCTATTTAATTCAAACAAAGAATGACTCTATACCCAACTATTTATTTACTTCATGGTATTTTTTAACAATAAGTACTCATTTTAAGAGAATGGCAGTCCTTCTTTATATGGGGTGATTTTTTAAGAGGTATAGGATTTGATTCTCAAAAAAAACACAAAAAAATTTGAAAAAACGATTAAATCGTTATTTGAGTCGATAGAACGGTCGATATAATTTAATGTTTAAAGATTATTTCATGTAAATGTTGGCCGCGGCTCCGCTTTAGATGGCCCATGCGCAAGGTCCAATTTTGGCACACTCTCTCCAACATATCGGCCGGTATCTCACGAATAAATCCTTCAATATTGGCTTCCAGTGCGTCAATCATTGCTGGTTTATCCCTGTAGACGTTAGCCTTAACATGGCCCCACAAGAAATAGTCCAACGGCGTTAAATCATACGATCTAGGCGGCCAATTGACGGGCCCAAACGTGAGATAAACTGTTCACCGAACTCGCCTCTCAATAGGGCCATTGTTTCATGTGCGGTGTAGCATGTGGCATCGTCTTGTTGAAACCACATGTCAGCCAGGTCCAGCTCTTCCATTTTGGGCAGAAAAAAGTTTGTTATCATCGCACGGTAGCGCTCGCCATTCACAGTTACGTTCCGGCCATTGTCGTCTTTGAAGAAGTACGGCCCGATGATGCCACCGGCCCATAATCCACACCAAACAGTGATTTTTTCGGGATGCATCGGTAGCTCTTGCAATGCTTCTGGCTGGTCTTCACTCCAGATGCGGCAATTTTGCTTTTTAACGTACCCATTCAACCAGAAATGAGCTTCGTCGCTGAACACAATTTTTCGATAAAAATGTGGATCTTCCTCCAACTTTGCCAGCGCCCATTCACCACATTGGAAACGTTGGGTTCGAAATTTAGTCACAAGCTTCCGAATAGCTCCCTCAGTAGGCCGACCAAATTGCCCATAAATTGGAAGCAGTGCTCGATGCACTCTCTTAACCGAGCATGAATTTTGATAGTAAAATTCAATAATTTGCAAGCATTGTTCGTTCGTAAGTCGATTCATGGTTAGATTATAGACCAAACAGAACAAGTTTGACAATGACACAAGACACGATTCACGCGTCATCTGTCAAAAACAGTGTTGCCAAAAAGATACTAGCAAAAAAATCACCCATTATAACTTGCATATTCTACCTAGAAAATGAAGGTATATAATATAATTTTCAAAAAATTATGTGCTTTCCGAGGATTTGAAGATAATGATCTTATATAGATTAAACAGATTTGGCCAAGGAACATTGAGATATTGCAATATAATGACATGTTCAGAAGTCGCAATATTGTTTTTTTTCTACAGACCACAGTTTTTCGCTCCCTAGACTTTTGTCTTGTCTAACTCCAGTGAAGATATCGTCGCTTCAGTTCTAACACCGCGTAAATGAAAGAAATTTTGCAGTTTCGATAGCTCATTTTTGTACATACTTACACAAAAATGTATAATATGCTGGAGCTTTTGGAGTTAACCTCGTATGAAAAGATCGGTAGCCCAACATCAATAACTACTGTCATCTATATAATTCAGTGAGCAGCTGTAAAATAAACTAATAATCTCAAGTTTATGGGAGACCTTTCACTTTATAACAGAAAAACACGTCAGTGACCGATGTAAATAATTACGTACTTTTCATGTGACTCTTCTCGGTAGTCTCAGTCAATACCTCACGTCTATAAAATAAAAATTTAATTCCACATATATGGCATCAAAGACATGAATTTGCATTGAGTTTGAAACTCTCAGGATCTAGCACTTGTTAATTCCGGATGGTTTTGAGGTATCGGATATTCCCTGATATTATTGTTGAAATCGTTTTAAGATATCGTTACAATATTGCGATATATTGCAATATTGACCAATCTGCTAGTCTGCGGGGGCATTACTTATGTTGAAAAGTGACATTATGTCTAGGTTTTTAGCGAGATTATATTGGTTTTCCTATAAGATCTCAACTTGCAACTAGCTCTTGTTCACTTGGTGTGCACTCGTTGTGTAGCTGTACCTGTTGCCTAAACGTCTTGACGCTTGAGCTGTCATGGTTTGACTCTGATGTGATGTAACATTTGCTTCAGAGATGGCATCATTGGAGGTATAAGCTGTAAGTTGTATACTACAGATGTAAGGAAACATGATAATTCCCTCACTTTATTGTTAAATATACTCACTTCAGGTGTATGCAGATGTGCTGAATTTCAAAAATGACAGATAAAAACAGGAGTATTTATGAAACGTGAAAATGTTCTTATATTTTACATTATTTTTTATTACCATTCGTTTAAATTTTATGGAAATATACATTGCGTTGTCAAGTAGAAAATTCAAATCAGTGCCTAGATGTGAGGCACTGAGAAAATGTTTTGTGCGTGATGTGTCATTCCTAATTTTTCTGTAATGTAGTTAAGTACACAAAACGCGAGCACGGTGGGGATTCTTCATAATGCTTCTCAAAGTTTTTTAAAACGCAAAAAATGTGGGAAATCGTAATTTATAACTTTGAACATAACCATCTTCGGTCACATCTAAAAGTCAAATGAAAATCAAAAATGTGAAAAGCTATGGAAAATTGATAGAATTTTAGCAGGATCATTGATGAAAAAAATCAAGTTCTTACCTTTAACAAGGGTTTCAATTTCAACATTGGCAAAACCTCGAACCTCACTTTCGATGCGATAATATTATATGAGAACGTATTAGAGCCTAAAATCTTTCAATGCCAGAGTCAAGGAGAAGGGATTCCCAGTTACAAAAAGTTCACTTTGAAAAAATAAAATATATACAAGGTCACCGCTGAAAGTCCTCTTTAAAGTTTGTATATATCTGACTTAAAAACACCTTTCAAAAAAAATACAGAGTCGTTCTTTTACTTCTGATACACCCGATATAAAAATCTCTCAGATGCTACTGCTCTGGTAACTCTAACCTTAATTGATGCGGTTCAGTTGAAAAATATTGAACTGAGCGGTGGTAGACAATCCCACACCTTTCTCATGTTGACGGCCTTTCATTAATCTGGACCGCTCCTATCGATATGCAAAGAGATTTTGCCCCACTTAGCTCTACTCATCGACCTATAATACCTAAAGTCTTTCACTGGTACCCGCTATGTTTCTGTTTTTCATTCTAACTCTGTCTACTTCCGAGAAATGGAACATAAATCTTGTCCAACATCGCATGTCCAAAAACAAAATCGACCACATTACCAATTACGGATCTGTCTATTGCGACAGCGCTCCGAGAAGTAATCGAAATGATTGTTCTGTTGCCTCTTATTTTCAGACTCGACTAGATTTTGAAACTCCAGGTAATTTTTATATGCTTAAATGATTGAAACTGACATACATTACAGTCAGATTCCGTAATCGTACTTGAAATATCTTTGAGATCGAGATGGATTCTTTTCAAGTTCATACGTCCACTAGACAGTCTGTTTCTAGGTATGCATAATGTTTTCCACATTCTGTATATTTTTTTAGAAGTATGCACTTATCTACTGGTTGAGAATCTTCTCTAAATTGTAGATATAAATTACCTCCATGAGTAACAAAAAAATCTGAATAACATTTTGCATGGTGAATTGAAGAGCGTTTACAAGTCCTTATATATCATTGTTTACTGTAAAGGACATGAATCCAAAAATGGTACCACACAGAACTATAATGGTACCGCACCCTATACCAGCTTGTAAGCATCTACAAAAAAAAAGAATCGCTTCTCTATAAACACCTGTTAATCAGTCAACTGTCATCTCAAGGTATTAATGGTGTTACTACTCATCAAATTACAGTTTTTCAACGGAATACGGGTTTCACTGTCGCTAACAGCTGATTCTTTAAACTACCTACCATGGTACCTATCAATAAGATCATGAACTATTTGATAAAAATTCCTAGATTTTGTACATGCAGTATTTAAATAGCTCTTGTTAACATGTATTGATAACTAAACGTTAGGCATTGGCTAATAGCGCTTCTTACCTATACAATGCGTGTGTATTTCAAAATAGCTTAGATTATAGAACAAAAAACCCGCATCTATATAGTTCTAGAGAACATATAAAAGATATTCTGCTTAATGGTACTTCTTGAAGGTGTTTTCCTCCAGCATCATACTTTTCTGTTAAGATTTGTTTAGGTTGTAATCAGTTTCCAGCGCATTGTCGTCCTTTCAATTTACGTGTAGTACAGCTGTACTTTTCTAACATCTAATATTTTTATGCAGTTAATGGTTAAGTTTAAGGATAGCTGTTAGGACTAAACTTCGCCATTAAGCTGCTCACTATTTTTTTATAGGTGATACATGGTATTATCTGTAATTTGTATTTAATAAAAGACGGTTTATTATAATTATTAATCCCGTGGACGGCTGTCATTGATTTTCTCGCAGAGGTGATGGCATTCTCCAAATTTCTACCTAACTGATCTAACAGTGACGTCAAGGTATCCTCTATTT
Source organism: Acanthoscelides obtectus (assembly GCA_963669975.1). Lineage (NCBI taxonomy): Eukaryota > Metazoa > Arthropoda > Insecta > Coleoptera > Chrysomelidae > Acanthoscelides > Acanthoscelides obtectus. The sequence continues at coordinate 7,943,091 of CAVLJG010000006.1, forward strand.
AATACAAGTACGTCTCCCACTTGAAAAGTTTAGAATTCTTGATTTAAAAAGTCGTTTTCAGCGGCGAATCTAGACACTTTCTAGGAAAGCTATGTTAGAATCTAAATTATTCGAAAAATATTAAGGCCTATAACATAATCTTTTGTTCGTACCAGGTGTAAAAGCTGTTGGTAAAACACCGTCTATATACGGGTACATTGTTTTCATCCATACTAATTTTTATGCGACAATTTTGCAAGAAACACGGCGAACTTGCCCAACAAGGCATTGCAAGGAAAAACAATGGCAAATTAAGACATCTCTAATTAAAAGCAATTTCAGAATGCACACAAGCCAGTATGTAATTAACTATCGGTTTTGTTACGCTTTGAAGATGCATCACGCTTACTAATTGGTCGGAAAACGCATGTTTGTTGTCTCCTTGGGAACATGAATATTCAGTTCTTGTTTTTTCACTTGTACAACGTTGGGATCTACTCTACATATGTACTGCACACTGTTCATATACCAGATGAAACAGGCACGCTTTGAAATAATCAGATTTCATTTGTTTCGTATACCAGACCAGACCTTAAATTGAACATAGCAACGGAGTTTGGAAGACCAAGACGAAGAGAAATAAATCAAGCAGTGAACTTTGTACAGAATAGAGTCAGGCTTTGCATTTTGAACATCTGCTATGATTTACCTCTGCTTATTTATGATTATTATTGTTATTATGATTTTGGGATAAATTTGGTATACGAAACAAATGACTAACTGATAATTCCAAGGCCTACCTAGAAAATTCTTTTTTTTGGAAATAACTAAAGTTTAGCAATGTCAATATATGACGTTTCTACATTGAAATCAGAATTAAAAACTTTATTCATCAGTGCAAAAATCCAATGTGTTTTCAGTAAAAAAAATAAAGTTGATGATGGAGGACAAGAGACGAAACGTCATATCGAAATTCTAATTATGTCATCTTGTAGAGGAGAAAAGGTGGCAATGTTGATGTGAAATCCCACGACAAATAAAGTCGGGAAAAAATCAAAACGATTTTTGGAAAATTCGTTTTTTTAATGTTTTTTGAATTTCGGAACTTTCTAAGCGGCGTTTGGTTGATTACCTAAGCACGCAATTTTGTCCTCGTCTAAGCGACTTCGTATCTCTCAGTTTCCGAGACCCCAATGGTGAGCTTCGAATTTGAAACACCCTGTATAACTCTTCAATTGTCACATGGAAGACAGATAGATATAAAATGTATTGTCAATATTATTCTTTATTTATACTTTGAAAAAGAGCACTGAGGTGGTTCAAACGTCAGAAAATAATCAAAAACATAGGATTCTAAGAAAGTAATGATTGATTGTTTCTTGATAATCGATACGTATGTATTCTTAATGCAAAAAATTGAAATTTCGCGAATTTGTCCCTCATTTTCCACAGTTAGATATCAAGGTGCATTAGCTTACATTTTAACATCTAAAGATGCTAATAGATGCTGTATTTACATATATTTCTAGATAGGTTTCTGAACTCTTCAAAATTACCTCCTTTCTCTTCCACAATCGCCATCATTTAAAAAGGACCAGACGAAAGTATTCAAATCACGAATGATTTGCAGTATTCTAGCACACAGCCTTTCCTAAAAATTCAAATTACACCTTTGTGAAGCTGTATTCACCTGAAGATTCCCATCTCTATGATTATGTTGTTTTGCTACCAAGCTTATATTCCAAGATGCGAAACTTTTTTTATCTGACCTTGCAGTATAAAAAGTTGCAGGGTTTAATATGAAGTTTTTCATGTAATATTTTTTTAAGCCTCAGAAAAAGTTGTGCTTTTTTAAATGGCGTGGGGCGCTAAATTCTAATATGCCCAGAAAAAATTTGAGGTGTCGTTGGGCAATTTTACACAGAAAACAACTTTTTATAAAGATTACATCGATGCGCAAAGGTTTTTGGGAATTACTTATATTTGCTTCTCATAAAATACACGTGATTCAGCGTCTGCGCTCAGTATTTTTTATTACTTGCATAAAAGGATTTTATAATCGATTCACTGTCATTATTGCCAAGGAGCTGTGACCAATAGCACACCTTCCGAGGAAAGATAACAGTCGCCATTCTCTGGTCTAACATTTTGGGGCAATTGATAATTTCTGGATAAAGAGATGATGCGGCCGACAACGTCTGCCGTTTCCTGTCTCTGGGCGAACACCTCCACCATATTCGGTGAAATTTTGCAACTTATATCCTCTGGACGAAAGCCTCTAACATCGATCAATATCTAAAATCAGAATTATAAGTTCGAACATTTGTGAGAAGGGAGTACTTTGTAATTGCAATGCTTTCGAATACCAGATACGTTCTCATCTATAGATACTATACATCAGATAAGTGAACGGTACGGAAGGTTACGCGCACCGCCGTTTACAGCGTCCAGCGGCAGTGAATCGACGCGTACTCCGTAGAAGTTTACACTTATCGGTCCTTTCTAATAATGAATTTCCAATATAAAATCATTAATATGTATGGATGAATATCTTTCTTGTTGTCAATACGTATAATGACACCGTCCGATACTCTGTCTAAAAAAAGATGAAATTCGTATTGTGTAATGAGAACTAAAGGAACATCACAGGGTGTGTAAAGCCTATAGTTTGAAAAGTACACATCTTGGAATTTTTTATATTTTTCTGATAAATATTATGATTTGGCCTTGACGTCGAATTCTGGGACACCCTGTATCTAATATTATTTTGGAATCCAAAATCTAGATAATGTATAGAAAGTCGTCATACCTCAAATCTGTCAGAGTGGAAAACTATGTTATCCATTTTCCTTCCACCAAACAAATTATCACCACCACCAGAGCTACCATTGATGTTCAAAGACCATACTATTCCTTAAAATCTTAAAATTGTTCCAATAAATTACATGAATATTAGAGTAATAAATTCAATCAGGTACTTTACCTAGACCATCTAGGGACTTCCTAAGAGCCTGGGAACACTTGTCTTTCGCACAGGATCCACATACTTTCACTTGCTCGTGCACAAGTTTTTTAAAATAAGCGACATGTTCGTGCTTAATTCATTTGAATTTTGAAAATATTTCTGAATGTCAACCAGTTTTACCGCTTTTCTGACATCCGGCTTACATGGTAATAACGCATATGCAACCAGTAATGCGGTATACTCGCCAGGAAACACAAATAAAAGTGGTGCCTAGTACACATCTTGCTTATAAGGTAAAAACGCATTATGCAACCAGTAATACGGAATACTCGCCACGAAACACAAATAATCAGCGGTGCCTAGTCCGAGGTAAATGCTACCGTTTATATACTTCAAGTAAATGCCGTATAAATTCTGATAATATACTTGAAACTGGTGTTGTTCCGAGTGCAAATGCCCGTTTATACCGTGTGCTAAGCGCTTGAGTGGTTTGGCTAGACACGGTTTATGGACATTGTAAATACTTAGTAATTCTAACTCGCAGAATTGTTGAAATTCGGTAAATCGACTGCGAAGAGTACCCCGCACTAGTTGTGCGGACTAGTGACATTTAAACACAGAACAGCAGCTTCCTGCACACAAGGCTTTCATTTGTCATCTGTCTATCAACTGTCAGCTGCATCATTTTGTATTTTCTTTTTCTAGTTAAGAGTACTTCTTCGAATCGGAAATCGTCAATTGCAAATGATAATTATGTCAGCACGTAAGTCCTCTAGATTACCATAGAAATTGTAGCTTAATTTTTTACCTTCTTCCAGGTCAAGGTCCAGTAAAAGTCAAATTACGTCGCTTGAAACCGCAACCGAATGTATTCACTGCAGTAGATGAGGGTAATCAAACATCAAATTAATGCACTTGTTAGTGCAACGCATCTTTTGTGTTCATTGTATTTTGACTTTGTTTTGTAGATATCATTCAAAGAAACCTTCAACCTTTGCAAGAAAATATCCAAAAAAAGATAAGGGCTCAGGAAGCTTATTATAGCAAAAATGAGGATATTGGTGTAAGTCCATTAAACAGGGATCACTTCAAGAGGCCTGTAAAGGCTAGACTTGGCTTTATGCCCCGTGGAACCAACACAAGCGCTCTACCTCCGAAACTGAGGCTCAGGAGGTTGAATGGCACTTTGTTAAATGGTACAGGTAAGAAATGAATGTGACGGCACATCTCCAGTACAGTACTCTACAGTTAGTAGCAATAGAATTTCCGAAAATGAAACAACCCAAACAGTTCAGGTTTTGGTTGAAACTTCGTTTTGGGTTCCAGTTTTGGTTTAGCCTTTGGGTTATTGTTTAGGCATTGATTTTGACTTTTGTCTGGCTCATGCTAAAACCCAATGTAACAAATGTTTAAATGATTGTTGTAGTATGGCAATGTGTGGCAACACCTATCAGGCAAAGACAGTCAAAGGTACTTCCCATCATGCTGAGCTGATATCCAGTGGCCCTGCAGAGTTACTTTGAGTAGTGCTCAACAGCCATACTGTTTCAATGCACCTTGCATTCTCGTGTATTCTGCGACCTCAGAGAATTTTATGAAAATACTTGGACAGGTATCCATATAAGATCCAGTTAATGCAAGAACTGAAACCCCAAGACCACAAAGCGCATCGTACTTTCGCTGATTGGGCTCTGGGACAGTTGGGAGTAGATACAAATTTTGTCAAAAAAATAATTTTCAGTGGTGAAGCTCATTTTTGGTTAAACGGCTTCGTGAATAAACAAAATTGTCGCATTTGGGGAGACAAGCAAAACACTAGTGTTTGGTACACAATTTGTCTGGTTAATAAGAAAATAGATGCAATTACTGACGAGTACAAAAGTCAAAAAAGAAAGAAGATTAGCATAGTATGAATGTCATAACTTCAATTCATAGATCTACTGTAATACATTTCTTGAGTCAGGATTATTGAATGTATCTTGATGGTATATTTGTTTTAAACAAACCCAATATTTTATTAGACAGCTGAAGTTGAACAGATGCGAGTCTAAGACTTTTAGGAACATTCTTTCTACAACTCTTTTTGGCGCATATCGCAAATATTTCGTTTCTTATTTTAAAATGAAAGATTAGGATGTAACTTGCATGAAAATATCATTTTTTCTTAAAGGAACTCTCTACTTGCTATTTTATAGAACTTCAAAGTTGCATTTTTGGTGCTAATTCTGTGGTATAGAATACTGCTTTATAAGCTGTTTTCTTCTTGTTTATACAAAAGATTGTTCAAAATTATATGAATTTAACATACATTGTAAGTTACTGTGATACTGTTCATCGCAATAATGCAATTTTGCATTATTTTAATGATGAAAATAGTTCATTGTTAAGTAGCCATTTCTTTTATTTCAGATAATTATTCCCATCACCACACCACCCTCACTGTCATATTCTCTCCATCTAGTTACGATGTTGCCAGATCATGGATAGTAATATACCTTAATTTGGTTTGTCAAGTTCTTACTTATATACTAGCGCAAAAATGTGCAATCAGCACAGGATTGTCATGAAAATGCGATTTGGAGGTGTGTCCGGCAGGTTTTACTGTACTTAATCCACCTTGTGCCCTACGATAGCGTTAGCTAAATAGACTTTTTTGAAGAATGCCTTATGCCCTTCACAAAAATACGGTTATTGTTTTTCTTATATTGTAGTTATAATCTATCTATTACTTGTTGTATGTATGTACTTGAAGAATTATTTAAAGTGAAGCTGATGTTACAAAATGTACCTAATTAATTGTGATATATATGAGAAATAACTGAAAAAGTAGCTGTTACAAATCACTAAATAATGGAAACATAACAAAGAACATTGCAAGTTTTTTGATGATTTGATGATATGATTGTTGATCTTTATTTAACTATAATGTTGGACGATGGTATGTTGGGTGGACCTGGCGAATCGACGTTGGGTATTTTTATATGCAATGACCGCTGGTGTCTTTTGTATTTTTTATGTCACGCGAGCCACTGTTTAGACACATACTGTTCAAAATTTCATCTAGCTTTCGGTAAATATTGGGACAACTTTTCTTAAAACAAGCCATTTAGAATAAATTAAGGCTTATTTTGCAAATAACCTCATTTTTAATTACGTATTTCTCCCAAAAAAGATACAACTTGGCAACAATGGACATCATTTATCTTATCTGTCAAGAAATGAGCGTTATAAAATGGCCATTGAAGGTTGTTTGTACTTTCAAATATTTCTTATAAACGCAAAAACTTTGATCTCATTGAAAATACGCGAAAAAAATGGTTAAAGAATTTCGAGAATATATTGAAAAATCACAAAACAACACCTCTACACAGTTTACCAAGTTAAGTACCATCATTTACGTATGTATTTTGATGTTATTTAAGCTAATGTGTAATAACACGTCTAGTTTTGAACCTTTTTTGCAAAAAACAACGATTTTTTACAGTTCACATCTATTTTCCTTAGTACTATACAATGTATGTTATATTCTTATAATTTAGAGCATCCTTTTGTACAAAAAGCAAAAAAAGACGGCATTTAAAACAGTATTCTATTCTAGAGTATTACCAACAAAAATGCAACTTCGAAGTTCTATAGAATAGCAAGCAGAGGGTTCCTTAAAGAAAAAATGATATTTTCGTAAAAGTTACATCCTAATCTTTCATTTTAAAGTAAGAAATTAAGTATTTGCGATATGCGCTAAAGTCTTTTTTATTCGTTTTACTATTTTAGGCCGTTTTTTTCAAAATAGAATACTTCATTAGATATTGTTACAGATCTTGTACCAACCTTTACCTTCTTCAAAAACCAATTAGTTCACAGTTTTTGATATTCAAAAGTTTATTGATATATTTGCCGACTTTTTTAGTCATGCACTTCTGATATTTATCAACTCAACGAGTTATTTAGGCTTATGTTCACAGGTGTTTTAATAATATTCTTTCTTAATTGGTAGTCTAGCAGTTTAGAATAACTCAATATTTTTTCAACTTGTTGTTTTTTGCTAACTCTCACAACTGGTTGCTATGTCCCTAAACATGGGATAAACAGGCTGACAGTGGTTATTTCTAATTCAGATTGTTTTGAATACGTTATTCCCACTAGTCTTATTTTCCAAATTATTTGTTGATTTTTTTGTCTTTTGCAAACTATTGCCAAGTTTTGATTTTTTACAACTCATTTACTATTAATGTCAATTTTTTTATTTTATGTCAAAGTTTGCCAACTAGATAAGTTCGTGACAGGTTTCAAGTTTTTCAACTTCAGAAACGTGTTTTGTATTTTGCGTGCCAACACTTCTAGTTGTTTTTATTAAATTTGGTGAATTGGTTATAATTTAGAGTACTTCAGTATGGGGTGTTATCACTATTTAGTACATCATTACCCAACATTGTGGCCAAGATTTCTACATCTCTGGCAGTTACCAATCACAAGTGAGGTTTTGTTCCTACCATATGGCAGTAGCTTCAATTAATGAATGAAACCTTGGCTACTTAATCAAAGTATATTGTTGTTCTGTCTATTCTATTTTATTCTTGTAGGATCCACAGTCAATAATACTATTAGAATGAGAAAAACGCGGGTAAACCTAGCACAGGAGAGATTGAACAAAATAAGGTCTCACAATAATATGCTTGTCAGCTCTACTCCAACAAACAGAATTAGACTAAGACGTATGCTACCTACCACAACATTGCTGTCTAGACCACAAAACCTCAAGGTATACATACTAATTTAAGTAAAATAGATATAACAGTTCTAATTTTTAATAAGCAGTTTCACACCTCCACTTTTATCTACATCTACACAGCTTGTTTTATCATGTTCTAGTGCAGTTGTTAGCCTATTATGGCTAGAAGTAATTTGTCTAATCTACAACTGATGAATCAAATTTACAGAATAAATCTGATGAATGAAGGTATAGATAATTATCTGGCTATGATCTGTCAATTTGATCTTCACGGATTATCCTTTTGTCTATAGGCTGCGATTGCGTTGTTCCATATTTGACAGTGTATGTGAATAAAGAGGCCTTAGGGCCGTATCGTCAGTCGTTCCTACAATTGTAGGACGCCTTTATGGTCTCCTTAATTTTCATACTTTTCTACTGCTCCGTGTTCATGCTTTTGATTTATATCAGCCTGAAATTTCTTGCAATTCAGAAAGAAAACAGCCTTACAAATTGTACGAAGGCGTGGGAAGTGATGAGTCCATCTACTTGACGCCGTTTATTTTTCAGGTTGAAGTGGTAAATAACACTAGCCTGCTGCGTGGACCACAATTTAAATATAGGAGGCATAAACAGATTCTGAACCATGACATTCAACAACAAATCATGGAACTGCAACAGAACTCACTAGCAGAGACATACTGGATAGAAGAAGTAACACCAGTGTCGACAAATATTAAGATGCATGACAGATTTGCACAGCTAACTTAGAGAATGTATAGGTTTGTCTTTTATTTTTGCTATTGTACGGAAGAAAACATTTCAAATTAGTTTTAATTGCGTTGTATACTTTTTTAATTTACACACCTTCGAGTCTTTTATGATCTTCTGTTCATAGTTTATCCTCGAACATTCTACTACTTGTATAAAAATGATTAGTTAAGTTACCCTTAAGTTATGTATGTTTTTCACAATGCATGTAAATGGCGCGCTTTATGTAAAACACGTTCAAAATGTTTTATTTTTATGATAATAAAATAGTTACGTATTTCGTTAAACATTTTATGCAGCTTGTATGTCTGTTGAATCTTTGTATATAATTTGTCATACATCCTATGCACCATAAAATTTTAATCATATGGATATGGTTGACTGCAGTCGTATCGTCTGGACGATGCTCCAAAGTTCTGCTGTTCTTCTTTCTTAGCCTTCGCCCATCATACTAAACTAATATCCAGCTCATTATTATTATTTTCTGACATATAAATCATGGCATCCTTGGAAAAAAATTAATAGATAACACTGCGTGTGATGATATTTCCATGATACTCCAATCTTTTATGCAGTTGTGGGACATCACTGGAAATTTGCGATAGCAACTCGATGTTTACGTTGACCGGTAGCAGACGCGCGGTGTGGGAGCGTATCGCCGCAGCGAGGTACTGCACTCACACTCATCAGTTTCGGCGGAGCGGAATGTCTACACGTTCACAGCTCCGTGCAGAGCTCTATTCGATTTAGCTACTTTTTTTTAGTAGTGGTGTTCACTATAAGGTTCTCTTTTGTGACTTGGCGGTGCTTTAGGGCCGTATCGTCACTCGTTCCTACAATTATTGTAGGACGCCTTTATGGCCTCCTTGATTTTCATAGTTTTCTACTTTTCCGTGTCAGCGCTCTATTTTGAGGTTATGTCACAAATATCTATTTGCATCAAACTGTTCATGCTTTTGAGTTATATGATGTCTTATCAGCCTGAAATTTCCTAAAAAACTTCACAATAGGAGAGCGCTGATGCTCACACGGAACAGGTGCAATCTAGAAATTTTTGAACGAGAGAAAAGACTATGAAAATCAAGAAGGCCATACACGCGTCCTACAATTGTAGGAATGACTGACGATACGGCTCTTAGTGCTGTGACGTGGGTGTCAAGTGTCTCCAAAGTTGAAATTAGGTCTACTTCTAAATTTTCTGAAACTTTGGAAGCTGTTGTGCAGAAGTTCGATGCTGCCAATATACAACAAACAATTGAAAATCTCATAGGTCATAAGGAACTTTGCTATGCGTAAAACTCTGCAAACGACACTAAAATGCATATGTTGCGAAAAGCACTACTGCTTAGATTGTTTCTTTCAGGTTCACATTTGTACCAGAATTAATTCATATTTTCAGTGCACATGTTTAGGTTCTCGTTTTGTTTATCTTTTTTCTTTTTAAAAGATTTGTTATAATTGAAATTATTATTTAGAAGTAAGACCAATGAAAACTAGCACTTCGACTTTTACTTTAATATTTTGTCATGCGAGTCCACAGTGGTATCACACAAGTAAAGGCCAACAGTTTCTACTGGTTCATTGGGCCGCCTATTCATCGATACAATGTAATTCAAAGGCAGTTAGGAAACCACTGTGGCTTCATGCAGCAATATGTGTTCTCTGCCAGTGCGAGTCCACGTAGGAATCGTGCGGCCAGAATTTTCATTTTACTATGGTGACACGTTGGTCTCACATGGCAGTCAACGTGTAATAAATATATTTATAAAGGGTGATTTCTTAAGAGGTATAGGATTTGATTTTCAAAAAAACACACAAAAAATTGGAAAAAACGATTAAATCTTTATTTGAGTCAATATAATTTAATGTTTAAAGATTATTTCATGTAAATGATGGCCGCGGCTCCGCTTTAGGTGGCCCATGCGCATGGTCCAATTTTGGCACACTCTCTCCAACATATTGGCCGGTATCTCAAGAATCAATGCTGCAATATTGGCTTCCAGTGCGTCAATCATTGCTGGTTTATCTCTGTAGACATTAGCCTTAACATGGCCCCACAAGAAATAGTACAACGGCGTTAAATCACACGATCTAGGCGGCCAGTTGACGGGCCCCAAACGTGAGAAAGTGTTCACCGAACTCGCCTCTTGATAGGGCCATTGTTTCGTGTGCGATGTGGCACCGTCTTGTTGAAACCACATGTCAGCCAAGTCCAGCTCTTCCATTTTGGGCAAAAAAAAGTTTATCATCGCACGGTAGCGCTCGCCATTCACAGTTACGTTCCGGCCATTGTCGTCTTTGAAGAAGTACGGCCCGATGATGCCACCGGCCCATAATCCACACCAAACAGTGATTTTGTCGGGATGCATTGGTAGCTCTTGCAATGCTTCTGGCTGGTCTTCACTCCAGATGCGGCAATTTTGCTTGTTAACGTACCCATTCAACCAGAAATGAGCTTCGTCGCTGAACACAATTTTTCGATAAAAATGAGGATCTTCCTCCAACTTTGCCAGCGCCCATTCACCAAATGGGAAACGTTGTGGGAGGTCGTATGGCTTCAATTCTTGCACCAGCTGTATCTTATAAGGTTTTACACCCAAATCCTGTCGCAAAATTTTCCACGTAGTGGAGTAACAGAGGCCCAATTGCGGCGAATCGACATTTCACGGTCATCACTAACACTGGCGGATACAGCCGCAATATTTTCTTCAGTCCTCACTCTACGTCTGCGTGTTGGTGGTTTAATGTCAAATAATGTAAACTGGGTTCGAAATTTTGTCACAAGCTTCCGAATAGCTCCTTCAGTATTCCGACCAAATTGCCCATAAATTGGAAGCAGTGCTCGATGCACTCTCATAACCGAGAATGAATTTTGATAGTGAAATGAAATTCAATAATTTGCAAGCGTTGTTCGTTCGTAAGTCGATTCATGGTTAAATTTTAAATTATAGACCAAACTCAACAAGTTTGACAATGACACAGACACGATTCACGCGTCATCTGTCAAAAACAGTGTTGCCAAAAAGATACTAGCAAAAAATCACCCAATATAATAACCATTGTTTTTTCCACTTGTTAGAAGCTTCGTTCCGCCGCATAGATGCCAGGCGACGCATAATGTAAATAACAGCTTTTTTTAGTTTTTTGGCAGTCATTGCTACGTCTCAAATTTTATATATCTCCAATGGTATCCCTCAATATTTTATCCAAAGCTTCTTTTTTTTTTTATAACATTCTAGCAAAATAGCAGAGGTAGCAAAATTGTCCGATGAGCTGGCAACGCTGTAAGCTAGGTGACAAGAATGACAAGATCGTATGTCTATCCCGGGGTAACGACGGAGTCAATTAGTACGTCAAAGCGGCAGTTTTCCAATCTTCAAATGCATTTTTCAAGCGGTGTGCAACAATTTCGAGAAAAATGTCTTCTAGTAGAGTATATTTCAATAGTTGTCTTGGGTGGCCATATTATCTTCACTCGGACCAATGATTTGTATTGATAAAACTGTTTTGTGGTCACGTGTCAAAACATTCCATGGATAACCCCTAAATGACACCGCAACAGGAATCCCACCAAACGCATAGAACTCAAGTTGGCGTTGATAGAACCTAATTTTTGCCAGTGTCGTCTCTCGCAGTACTTGTGGTCGTACAGCAATCGCATTCGACAGAATCGTACTGGAGGGTTGGATCGTGAGTGGCGGGCTTAAAACCATCGATGCCTAAACATGTTCTACGTCCGATGTCTTCGATACATCGATGTATCGTTGCCATCCCTAGGCCTCACTGACATTGACATTGACATGTCACGAAGTTGTCAAAACAAAACAACCAAACACCCAAAAAGGGAAAGAACCGAAAATATAATGAAAAATTTGAGTCTGTGCTTGAATGGGTTTTGTTAAATTTTATTCCAATAAATTAGCCGATACAACTTTGATGGTCAAACGACCCTAACATGCCTTTGCAATTGTTCCTGATATAAATTTAGAACTTTGGTAAGTACAGGCGACAAGATAAATCTACCTTCAGATTTTAGATTGAGTATAAAATATTTTCAGCATATGCAATTTGCGGTTTTGAACAATGGTAATGCACAGAGCTCTTTTCACTTGGTTCATCTTACTGGTATTCTTCATACTGTTATGCCTTCGGCTAGAATCCCGGACCCACTGGAACTGGTTCCTCATATTTGTCCCCATGTGGATATATGACCTCATCCTACTCATGAACGCTATTTTTAACGTCTTCATTCGTTGCAAGCATGAGACCATCAGGACCCTGTTCAAGAATGAAAACATTCTACTGCTAGTGATAGTCTTGTTGAAAGTTGCAGCACAAATTACGCTGTGCCTAAAATTAGAGTACAAGTTTTTGAATCTACAAGTTTATCATGTACTGATACCAGTTTGGATTATGCTGCCAATACTGATCATTGATGTTTCTACCACCTTGTTCAGGAAAGAAGAGAGGAGATAGCATCCAATACCATTGGTGTGTTGGTTTCCAGTTGGTAAGTAACAATAATTCTGATAATATGCTACCCTTGATGCTACATTTACAAAAATCAGCTATCATAGTAAAAAGGTAAAATGTCACGTTGTGCAATAAGTTGTTGCTTTAAGAAAGGTAGGGTGTATGTTGGAAATAGTTTTAGCAGTAGATGAGTACCTAATACTATAAAGCAGAAATCACATACATGGTGCCTAGAATGAAGGATAATCCTTCAGTCTCAAATAGATCTCACCATGACATACTATATAAAGTCTCGTGTTTTTTGAGCATTGTAGCATTCATTTTTTTGTGAAAAACTGGCCTGCATTCCCTTAAACTATCATTTCTATAAATAAAACATCCACAATTAATATTCAGTATTTTTTTCTTTGATACATATTATCAGATAATCAGGTATTATCACTCTGCCAATTAGTCCAAAAAGCTAGTTGATTATCGGCAATTTCTAAATGGTATTACTATTTACATACTACATTGGATTTCACATATAACAAAAAACACAATTTTATGGTAAGGAGGACAAGAATGATGTTGAAGAATATTCTATAATAAATTTCAAAACTATTAAATTTCATAAGAGATCTTAATCGGCTAGCCTGTTTGAGGTTGGTTCAATTTTGAAACAAAGTCACTTTAGTCAGCTAAGCTTAATGTTTATAATTGAAATTGCCTTAGTTACTGCTATCTTGGAGTATAAATCATCCAGAATGATATTGATCTAATTAAGAGTAAGAAACGTATCTGGATTTTCTATGCAGTCAACATTCACACTTTAGGATGCCACACTCTGAATAAGGCAATATTTAGGAAATAAATTTGGTTGCATTCTACTGATAACTTTGCACATCATGCTGATATAGTATATGCATAAAGTATTGATACATCATTTTTTTTATTGGGGCTGCTTCAAATACTTTCTATCCTAAGCTGAGCCAGCCTTGTAGAAGAATTGAGTTCCGAATTGAATTCAGCTCTGAGCAAGCTGTTAGTTATTCATGCAGAAAAATATAAGAGCGGAAAACAGCCATTTTGAACACATACGAGGGATGAGTTTTGCATATTGAAACATAGTACGCCGCGCGAATCGAACGTCAGTACTGAATCTTAACCTCACTCTTTAGTAAACTTAAATTCAAAGTTTCACAACAATACTTGCATTGTTCTCACGACTGTGAATTTTTAAGTGTCACCAAGTCATTAGAAAATGAAACTCAACCAAGAACATTTCCGCGCCATAATTTATTACAACTTTCAGAGACAATTATCGCAACAAGAATGCCTTGCTCAGTTACAGTCTGTTTTCGGCAACGAAGCGCCACATCAGTCGACAATTTCCCGTTGGCATGGAGAATTCAAACGTGAACGGGTGAGTCTTAGCGACGATCCCAGGGTGGGTGCACCAGGAAATCGTCGATGCTGTGCGCAAACTCATCATTGAAGATAGACATGTGACATATCGCGAGATTGAGGCGTCCTTGAAGATCTCAAAGACCTCAATTCAAAAAATTTTACATGAAGAATTAGGAGTATGAAAATTAGTTTCTCGTTGGATACCCCACCTGTTGACTGAAGAGCAGAAAGCAGCCAGGGTTAATTGGTGTCAAAAAACGCTTGACCGTTTCAATTCCGGAAACTAAAAAAATGTGTACAGCATTGTTAGTGGTGATGAATCGTGGATTTACTGTTATGAACCAGAAAATAAACGACAGTCGGTTGTTTGGGTGTTCCAAGGTGAAGAAAAGCCAACAGTCATCCGTTCTCGAAGTGTTTCGAAAAAGATGGTCGCGACATTTGTGTCAAAAGCGGGTCATATTGCAACAATTCCTCTTAATGAGCAAAGAACTGTTACTGCGGATTGGTATACCACCATTTGTCAACCCCGAAAGAAGAATCATCCTCCACCAAGTCAATGCAAGCACGCACACAGCCCAAAAAACAAGGCAGTATTTGACGGAAGAAAACGTAGAATTATTGGACCATCCTCCATATAGTCCCGATCTAAGTCCTAAAGATTTCTTTACTTTCCCGAATATTAAAAACAGACTGCGTGGTCAAAGGTTCCAGTCACCAGAAGAAACAGTTGACGCATTCAAAAATGCCGTTTTGGTTCTGCCACCAAAAGATTGGAATAAGTGCTTCGAAAATTATAATAATAATATAATACTTTGAAAAACAATAAAGTCATTTAAAACTACCTACCGTGTTGTTTTATTTCCATATGCAAAACTTAAAAGACATCCCTCATACCCTATTTATTTGATGTAAGATCATCATTAACTGTCTTTTATTATTTTCTATCCATGCCATAAAAATGTTTTTTTTTGTCAAAATCTGAGAATCGTTCTTTATACACAATTGCAGTTGAAGGAACATAACAGAAGAGTGTGAATAACAATAATACCACTTTTCTGTCTAATTGACACGGCGCGGCGGTCACATTTGATTCCTTCATATCGCTGTGATAGTCAGATGTGATTTTCATCACAATTTAAAGTTTTGGATAAGTGAGAATTCCTTTTATTTAATGTTTTGAGTTAAGAATAATATCCATGTGGGTTCCTACCCATTTTAACTCAAAAGTGGTGCTGGTCGGGATGAAATACTGAATTCTCAGAGTTTTAAAAGAAAAATGGTTTGAAAAGGTCAAGTATTTGTAGAAGTGGCGCGGGATTAACTGAAGGCAGGCGATTTTTTCGCAATAAATAAATGCCTAAAGTTTCAAGGACTATGAGACTCCTACCAAAACAAAATATTGCAAGTTGCATATTTTCTTTTTTGAGTATATAAGTTGTAAAAGTAAAGAAATACGGGAATTTTATTTATTTGGATAGCATATATCTGAATCATAAAAGTGAAGGCATACTTCATCTAGGGTTGCCACCTTTAGATAATGGAAATTCTACAATAATAACGGGAATGTTTTGTGATATACAGGGTGTTTGAAGCTCAGTACACGTTTTTTAGGGGCTGATGGTAAACTCCATCTGAGCCATATGTATCTGATTACAAAGACCTACTGTTTTTGAGTTATACACACAATCATTTGAACCACTGCGAAAATAACTATACCATGTGACAAACCTTCACTTGGTTAATAATGAAGAGCAACTTCATGTTGAGTTCAGATTGTTGATTTTTTTAATATGAGGAAAAATTTAAAAACTGTAATAGGTGACAACCCTAATTTTAACATTACAGTAAAGTTATATTTATGCTCATTTTCCAGATGACAGCTAATACTAGCACTCCAATGTTTCAGCTTCGAATACTTTCAAATAGTACGCTGTATATAATATTCTTACTTGATATGATCTCACTAGGACAGACAAAAGGTATAATATATAAACGCCTGGCTTAAGGAGCTACATAAAAATGTGAATATTATTAATTGTAAAGCTGTGTGATATAATGTTATATATTTTGTATAATTAGAAATTATATTTATTATTGAGATTTTTTAATTATTATGCTTTTTGATGTTGAATAAAACCAACCTTCTGCGTGAGTTTTTAATGTGGGCTTGTTTGATAACATTGTATGGAAAATATTTTCATTTTTACAGTTCCTATTCAACCAGGACTGCGAATCTGTTATACCAAATATTGGCGATATCTTTTAAGCGAAAACCGTGCATCGGATTGAAAAAAATCAAGGGATCAAATTTGTTTAGACACCATTGGGGGTTTCAAGAATAATTTATTTTAAGAGAAACCAACGGCGTATCATCAATGTCTGCCAGAATAGGCACGTAAAATTCCATTCGAACGCTACTGGTGGAAATTAAAAAAAAAATGCAGTACATCAAAAACGCCTCTTGATACATAGTATATGTATGTATGCCAAATATCTTTCAAATATCTAAAGTGGTATTTACAGATATTAATAAGTGAATCTTTGTTCATGAAATGGACCTACAATAAATATTGACAATCATTTAGGAAATACTTCTGGTTTCATTATTTGACTATTCTTGAATATACTAAGTGACATATAAATCCTAACACCCAGTTTAAATGGTTTTATTTTAATAAAAGTTGGTGAATGTATTTATCTTACTGTAAATAACAAGTGAAAAATTTTCAGCCTTATCAGTTGGACATTCCGGTTTTTATACTGCTTTTTTTTAATTCACTAGGTAACGCTCTAAAAATGAATATTTCAGCCGCAGTAAAGAATCAACGTTGGCGGATTTTGGTTCTTGACATCCTTTACGATCGGTTACGATGCCTAGAGTACGGAGACCTGTACGATTTCGTCAACTTAGTGAGTTTGATAGGGGCCGTATAGTGGAACTTCGGGAAGCTGAACTTTCTTTTCGGGCAATTACAGTTAGAGTGCAAAGAAGTGTAGACACTGTGGTTAGGTGTTGTCAGGCATGGCTTCGAGAAGGCCGTACGCAAAGAGCAAGAGACTGGACGCCGCCGTAGAACAACAGACCGTGAAGATCGCCGCCTAAGATTATTGGCCTTAAGGGACGGTTTCTCCACTACCAGGTCCATTGCAAATGAATGGTTTGCAGAACACGGAACACCTATTTTCATGCGAAGTGTTTACCGACGAATGAGAAGTTTTGGCTTGTATTCATACCGGCCACACTGGGTCCTCCCTTTAACTCGAGAACACCGGAGTAATCACCTTGAGTGGTGCAGACAACGGTCACTCTGGGAGCAGGAATGGAACAATATTGTCTTTAGTGACGACTCTCGATTTTGTTTAGGCATGCACGATGGTCGTGCCAGGGTTAGAAGGCGACGTGGTGAAAGGAGGAATCCACAGTTTTCTGTTGAAAGGCATGTTCATCACACTGTTGGAGTTATGGTTTGGGGTGCTATAGCTTATGGTTTCAGGTCACCTTTATTCTTCATCAGAGGTAACATGAACGCGCAGTGTTATATCCACGAAGTTCTAAAACCCCATCTTTTACCCTATCTTGACACCCTGGCAGATCCAACTTTCCAACAAGATAATGCCCGACCACATGTTGCAAGAGTCACAATAGACTTCTTTCAACATAATGATGTCACATTGTTACCATGGCCACCAAGATCTCCCGACTTATCCTCAATTGAGCACGTGTGGGATATGATCGGTAGGAGATTGCTCAATTTGCAACGTCCTCCTCAGACTCTAGAAGCACTTCGAGAGGAGTTGGTGGTTGCCTGGAATGAGATACCAAAGGAGGACATTGACCACCTGATCAGAAGCATGCCTAGGCGCGTTGGAGAATGCGTAGCACATCAGGGTGCATCCACACATTATTAAAGGTCAAAGGGCTTTAAAGCAGTGCAATCATTTTGAAATTTTTATCATTTACTTATTATGCTTCATTAAGTACTTATACAAAATTTTATTAAAATAAAACCATTTAAACTGGGTGTTCGGATTTATATGTCACTTAGTATACATTAAACAACACCTATAAGAATTATTCCTTCCTGCAGTTATGATCAAGTGTGTATTCTACAGGTAACGGGAGAGGTTTAGTTTTAGTAAAATGGGGATATAATTTAAAAAACATTTTATTTCAAAAGTCTTTATTTGACATTTCACGAATGGTTTACATCTAATCACTAAAAAAAGATGCGTGATACAAATCTATCACATCCCTATCACAGTATGACTAGATGCGTCTGCCAATATCCATGTCAAATCTATACAAAATGTCACATTTGAGTATATAAACAACACATTACTCATTATATAATACAATATTAAGTCAGTACAAAAATTCTCACACAAAATAAGTACTTGAAAATAAGTACTCCAATTAGTACGAATTTTTAGGTAGCCCAGCTACCCTTTGAATAAAATATAAAATACTTCCATATAGACTAAGATGCGCTTGATATCTGGCTTCAATTTAGAATCAGCGCCTTTGTTGCCTTGAGACATGCGACAATATTGGAAAAAAAACAATTGCAGTCTATTCACGGAATCAAAGCAGTTACGTCACAACGTCAGATAATGACAGTGACGCACACGGTTGCCACATTAATTAAATCTACTAGATCCTAGGACGTTTTACAAAATCTACTTTATGTCTTCGAGGCTTTACCGCAACCAACATTACGGAGCGTATCTTTTGTAAACACTAGAGCTAGTATAAATTCTATTTAATACTTCTCTTACGGACTGTCCACCCAGAGGTTTCGGCATTTTAGCAAAATGCTTAAAAGGACACCTAGTTTTTTTATAAAATAACAATGCAAATATTCATACAAAAAGAACGAAAATAAACCACCAATAAACAACAGCTGTTGGCAAAAGCTTTGCGACAATGTCACAGCACAGAGCTGTCACCAACATAAATGTACCCGGGAAATTCAAACTATACGTACCAATTTAGGATCTATTCAGCATTAAGGTTGGCATTCAAATTTACTAATTGTCGTAACTGCTTTGTTTCAATGAAAAATTTGACGTTTCAACTAAAATTGGATATACGTGATAACCACGATTATATGTAGGACACAAAACGCAATATTAATATCAAAAGAATCAATAATTTGATTACGCAGGCAAATTTTTATCTAGGATAGCATATGTTGTTACATAAAAAGCATGTTGGTAGTGATATTTCTTGGCTGAGGAATGCACTGAGTATGAATCATTCGGGGTGAAATCGTTAGTGATACAATCCTTAAGCTACTACATGCAAATTCGTAGGTATTTGTTTAAATTTGATTTGTATCATATTTAATTCTGATGTTTAAGATGATGCCGAACAAAAACATGATCCAACATTGATATGTTTCATTCCTTCAATAAAATATAGTAAGTTAATATCTGTTAGTAATTCCTGTCAGATGTGGTATTATGACCTTTATGCATACGTTATATAGCAGTAAATAAAAAATTATTCTTGACAATCTTATGTTTGTAAATGTGTTATTGAAATGACACATTTCTGAACTGATGACATACATGTCTTATATCATCAAGTAGTATATTTTTTAAACTTTTTTATGTTTCGCGTTAAAGAATGTTAGTCAAAATGTGAATATTTTAATTAATCGGTTGCATTAACGAGCGGTAAGATTGCATTTTAGTTTGTTCTCAGCCGTGATATGAAATGAATGTTCAGGAAATGCAAAAAAGTTAAAAATGGCTATCGAAATCATGCTATAGCTATAACTGTAAATCTAAATGCAGCACATATAGCCTATACTACAGTATTTACTTTAAGCAGTCGCATTATTGATCATTCAGCACAAAATACAGTATAAATGTCGAGCCCCTAGTTCATACATATTTTTGAAACGTTTTTGTCCTACACTCCAACCATTTTCCTTTGCCTTAACACTGATAATATGCAATGAATGGTTCTATCTATAAAAATACTTCCGATCCTTCCCTTTTTGTCCTTAATGAGCATATCCAAAATGGCAGTTCAAGACATGAAAAATTCACAATAAATAGTCTAATAATTTAAATAGTGAGATCTTCCCAGTCCTCTTTCTCTCTCGGCGATAAGAGTATCCTGATTTTGGTGATTTTTGACAATTGGTCGTGGATCCTGGGTGCCAGGGGATTATTGGTCAGGTCCACAGTCTCTAAGCAGGGGGCGCTCAGTAAGCAGTCTACGTCTAGATCTGAAAACAGAAGACAGTGACGTTTTTATATTAACGTTTAGAAATTAATATCTTTTCAATTTAGGTTATTCAATGTTTATATATACCCCATTTCGCGAGTATCCATCAAGGTGAATGACAGCTGATTATCTAGTAATATCTCAGAATTCCCCATATCGGCACATGACACATCATTCTGACGGATCCGTCAACGCCAGGTTGTCAGTGCCGCCACAAACAATTTTTACTAGATTTATACCCCATTCATTTATTGCCAACGTTGCAGATTGTAGAGTAACAAAAAAATGTCACTTGCTGATCAGCTGTTCACCTCAGTAGACGTCAAAGCGTGATAGATACTCTTGAAATAGGGTATAGTTAAACCAGGCTGAAAACTCGAATATGTTCATCAACTTAATATGCATGTCAAAGATGCTTGCACCCAATATTGATTCAAATATAATTTGGATTTGACCATGTTGGGTATTTTTATGTCATTAAGTGATCAGCTGTTATCTGTTATCACATTTTGACTTGTGTCAGTACCGTGGTAATAGTGGTAATTTCAGGTTTATCCAATGTCTGATACTCACCAACTATATGGTTATTGCTGGCATTGAGATACCTCAACTTCGGAATCTTAAATATACAGTCTGGCATTGAGATAAAGGTATTGTAAGAGATGTCGAGCCTTTCCAAACTGCCGAGTTCTGGACAGTTGTCGGGAAGTTTGGCCATCTGGTTGTGGGACAGGTTGAGATCTGTGATGAGGTTGAACTTCTCTGCGAACTTGGGCGGGATTTTTGTGATGTCATTCTCGCTGAGGTCGCAGGTTTTAAGTTCGGTGTGTCGCATGAGGTGGTATACTGCGTCTGGTACCTGCATCAACTGGCAATTTGACAGATCTGCAACAATGAAATAAACTATTATTTTACTATCAACATTTATAAGATGTTATAAACAATTCATCTTTCTTTTGACGAGTTATATACAGGGTGTCCAAATAAGTATCCTATGCATGGGAAGATACAGCCTAGGTTAAATTATAAAAAAGCTGCGTGCTTAGGTTCGTATTTACAAGCCGCTGAGAAACACCCTGTCGCTTTTGTCCAGCATATCTCGCAATAATTCGCTTAATACACTATGAACTAGACTATAAGTGTACAAATCCCAATACAATGCACTCGTGCACGAAGTGGAAAAATATGAAATATAGGGCGTTCTATGGAAAAAATATTTTATTGGTATCAAGCTCAAAAATTTAACACCCTGTATATTATAGAATATTATAGGGAGTATAATAAACAATTAATTTTTAATCGATAGATAGTCTAAGTTGATGTAACTATTTTGTTTTTAATTTTTGGCAATCTGTAGATGCTGCCTCACCACTCACCACATCATATAATCTTTTTCTTTCTGCGAGGTCGCTTTTAATATCACTTGGATTAATAAAATAGGAAGAAAAAACCAATACTTGCATATTACTGTTTTTTTTTTGTTTGTTAATTGTGTTTTCACCTGGTTCTTTGATATAATCGCATTGTATAATATTGCGTAAGCAATTACAACTACGAGAAAGTCTAAAGCACATCAGATGGCGCGTAGCGCCATAAATCCATTTCCTGGCAAGATGGTTTCATTCAGTTTACTATTTCACCGACCAAGGAAATTAAACATGTATTCAGGCCAATTAGGTGCTATTAAAATGTGTTCAGTCGCTTGCAGTGTGAACTAAGTACTGCTAATTTCAGCGTTAATACAACGGCTAGATAATTTGAGATGGGTAATTGTCAATTTTATTTTGGGTTTATCGTTTTACTGTGATTTAAAGAGATTCACTTTAAGACGTTAAAGGTTCACCGTTCACTTTAATATGGAATCGATTTTTGATCACCGAAATTTATCGTGAAGTAAAATTTTTTGTTGCGCAGCTGAAACGTTAGTAAAATTCAATACGTGAGGTTTCAATTTTTGACAATAATTGCGGTGAATCATAAACAACCATGTTACACAGTTATTTGTTATTTTATATGTTATTCGACATATTCAAGTTAGTGTTAAATTAAAAAAAGTTAAATACCTAAGCTTTCATCTTCCTGAGCATGTTCGCACCTATTCACTACTTTAGATATCGACGACGCCATATCGTTTATTCCGTTTGTCACTGATTTAATTATTGAACGTTGTGAAGTCTCAAAGTTTCTATTATTGATACTGGAGTACTAAACAGTTGCCAGCTGATTGTTATTTTCAGTTCAGATACAGTGACACAGATGTTTATTTTTGTAAGGAAAATTGTTCCTGGTAGTCTTTACCAATTATTAGTAATAGGGTGTCGGACTATATATTTTAATTCTGATTTCAAAAATTGATCCATTGACGTTACCAAACTCTAGTTATTCCAGAAAAACAGAAGTTCCTAGGTAGGCCTGGAAACTACCAGATTTCATTTGTTTCTCATACCAGACGAGTCTTCCATGGCATGGCAACAGAGTTTGGAAGACAGAAAAAATAAATCGGGCAGTGAACAATCTTCAGGAAAGAGTCAGACTTTGTCTACAAAATAACGGACAACATTTTGAACATCTGCTATGATTCACCCTTGCTTATTTATTATTATTACCATCAATGAAATTTGCATTTTGTGTTCAGGTTTCACCATACTTTTTTATTTCTTTATAATTTTCATCTAACAACAAATTCATAGCCAATTAAGGGAATATATCATTGAATTTGGGACTGAAAAGTCCATTTAAATGTGCAAAATTCCGCAATATAGTGTCTATATGAAAAAACAAAGTTGATGATGGAACTCGAAAGAAGAAACGTCGAATTGAAAATTTGACTACGCCTTGTTGTAAAGGACAATAAGTAACAATAACAACAAAAAACAAAATTAAATTGATTTTGGAATAAATCTGGTACGCGTTACAAATAACTATCTGATAATTTCAAGGCCTACCTAGGAACTTGTGCTCTTTGGAAATAACTAAGGTTTAGCAATGTTAATGTATGAGGTATTATACATTTTTGGAATCAGAATGAAAAATTCTGCAAAAATGGCGTCCATGTTGATGCTAGAGGATATTGTAATATCAAATTATGCCATCTTGTAAAGGAGAAAAAGTGGCAATGTTAATGTGCATTCATTTTAAAATATCGCTACAAATAAAGTCAGGAAAAAATTAAAACGATTTTGGGAAAATTCGATTTTTTCCGTCTTTCTCAGTAAGTATGTACTTTGAATTTCGACGCTTTCTAAGCGGCATTTTGTTAAATTAATAGACGCATTTAGAGGACTAGAGCACTTGAAGACAAATACAAATAGGTGATTGGTAAAGGGTGCCGAAGCGCTGCCTTTTTTCTGAATGCGAGGATATGAAGATAAGGCATGGTCTAATCTGGTAAAAAAAATACAGATAGGGCAAACCATACAAAATTTCAATGACGAGTTTCGTCTTCTTAAGGGACTATGTAAAACGCAATGTGATTATCGAATTTCAGGAGTACGTACGACTTGTTCACAATATGAATCATCAAGGAGCGACATAACTATTGAAGCCGAGTGTACAACCTTCATATATCGAGTTACCGCTATGACGTAACGAGGCGTTTGTAGGTTAAGCAGTAGCGAAAAAGTAAAAGCAAAGCGAATGAAAGCGAAGCGGAACAGATACCTAAATTTTCGTTGTCTTGAGCATCCTCACATCTCAGTATCACTCTGGTGACAGCTGACGCCATTTTTGCCGGATTTTAGAGGGATGTAAATTAAAATTTCGATTGGAAAAGTCGGGACGGTGGCTACGCTGAGAGTAAAATCGTTGGCAGTGTTCTATTGAGAGAGTGAAACACGCGATACGTCGGTTGTCGGCTATTTTCAGTACCAGCTACCTGGCATAATTTTCAGAGGAGCACGCAACATCTGTCGCTATTTACTTTGATCGATAGCGGGATTTTTTAGGCTTTTGAGTTGTCTATTTCCTGATAGTTACTAAATAAAAAATCGCTATCTGTTTAATTTTTTGATATTATTTTTCAGCTGTAAACGCAAGCCCATGGGGTATTTTGGATATACGTAAAAATGACATTATGCTTGTTTTGACATTACAAGATGTTGTTGAGGACTCGATCCGTAGCTATACGTGTTGCCTAATGCCCGTATCGTCAGTCGTCCCTACAATTGTAGGGCGCCTTTATGGCCTCCTTGATTGTCATAGTTTTCTACTTCTCCGTGTCAGCGCTCTATTTTGAGGTTATGTCACAAATATCTATTTGCATCAAATTGTGCTTGCTTTTGAGTTATATCATGTTTTATGAGCCCTACTATACAGACTCTCTCGATATTCTGCAACCAACAAAGCATGTCGGGGAACTGTCTTGCATCTTCCAGCTATCACCAGTTGCACACTAGAAATTATCTAGGCAATAAGTTAACATTTTGGCGTTTTTTTTTGCCGTTTGACTTTTTTTAGTTTCTTTACGTAAAAGCCCTGCAGGTCACATCTAGAACTACGCTAAGGGTCGGCTTACCAATCTCAAAGAACAAATCTCCTCAATTGTCAGCGGTGAGCTTTTTACCGACCACCACCTTTGGCTTTCAAAACAGTAGGTTCCAAATACAGAGATTTTTTCTTGAAATGACAAAACATTGTTGATAGGAGCCACATTTTTTTTAATCTAGGGTTTTGATTGCAAAGCACAGGGGTGGATATGCAGTGACTAAAATGTCAAAAGCAATGTGCTGGAAGTAGATACTAGGAGCGCGATCTATTTATGTAGACCTGTACTTTTCGTTTTTTCATTCACTCGAGGTTGTCAGCTGTTAGCTCTTAAAACAACGAATGCGCTGGTATTTTTACACCTTTGGCTTGCGGAAGCTGAGTTTCAGAATTATTTTTGGACTACTTTAATATGCCCTAAAGTACCGACAACAGAGGCGCAACTAAATAAGCAATCGTTTTACTTTTTACTTAATTCTAACCCTACTCGACGTATTTTGATATTTTTTACTGATTTAGTTTTTCGCTGATAAACTAAAAAGCTGGATGGCATTCAGATCCTCATACAATACCATGTGTGTCTATTTTTAATTTTTTTCCATTGCACCTTACGTACTTCATCATATACACATTATGTTCAAGACATTTTGCATTGTAATACATAATTTCATCACAAGCGAAGTAAGAAGCTATTAACTGTCTCCTGTCATGAAAGTATGTAATTATATACTCATTTTACTTTTCTACATGTAATTTCAGGCATAAATATATCCATGCGACAATGAAAGCGACGATCTTGTTCCGCTATCCATATTCACATCCGGTTACGATATACACGTTTAAGAACATTATTGATACGACACTGAGACAAAGTACCGATTATACTTTAATCGCAAGATCTGTTGTTTATAGGTTATTCGCAAAACTGGATTATTTTGTTGATACTGAAGTACATTGATCCTTTTTATTATTGTTAGTCAGCGGTGCTCCCAATAAAAGAGTGAATCACATTTAATGGTTTGTTTGGCCGAATTTAACCATACCATGCATGGTATATAGATAAAAGGCACAAGGTGACAATCTGAAAATGAGGCCCTAGTTTAGGGTATTGACTTGGCCGTATACAGATTGGACTTTCCTTTATAGAGGACTTTTTTTGTACCAAATACTTGCACTAAAGCTTTAATATAAGCGAGATATCAAGTAGGCAAGCATTTTGAGACGACAGAGGGGATCCAAGCAGCATGCACCGCGGCTCTCAAGGCTATTCCGGAGAATGCCTTCCGTAACGCCTTCAATGCTTGGAAATCGCGCTGCATCGACGCAGAAGGAGCCTACTTTGCAAGTTTTTAAAGAATTGTAACGATCGGCTCAATAATTTTTTTTAAATCGACTCAGTCCTATTACTTTCCGGACAAACCCTGTACGTCACTATTCAAGTTAAGCGTTACGCGGATTCGAAAAAAAGCACATCTCTATAGTAATAATTCAGCTTTCGATTTGTTGCTAGTTTACGTTGTTTCACAGATGCTATTGATGCTTCGCGAGAGTGTTCAGATCGTTTTTCTGGATGTTTCCGTCCCGAGAAGCGTGTGTTTGTTTATATCGTGCAAATGGTGTCGAGGTTGGCACAGTGAAGATCTAGTCAGCCTCGAATGTTGCTTTATGGGGAAGTCAATAAACTTGTATTTTTGAATCGAAAGTCGTCCCGAACTTATAGATTTCTAAAGTCGTCTATTTAGCTTGTTTGATGCCAAAACATGTCTGACAAACACTTGCAGCTGAGGATCGTTCGTGAATCTTCATGTTTGCTGATTTGTGACAAGCTGTTTTATGCAGTAAGTTTTGTACAATCTTAGATAAGCCTTCATGCCCAAATAATGGCTTTCTGCTAGTTGGGGTGGCGTTTCTCGTAAATATGGATTATTTTTAGTGAGTAAAATTCAATAGTGCGTATTTTGTTCTCGCAAGGGTTCAAAATATGGAAAATGGAGCGAGGAAATTATGCAATCAGCAATAAAACTATACAAAACGAGAACATTTGAACTTAATGTATAAACAAATATTCTCAGTAAGTCGTAAGGATAATTTTCTGTTTTATCAATGTGTTCAAAATCGGGAATTCCTATGTTTGAGTTCAACTTGCAAAATTATTATTAATTTAATTGGAAAAATTAAACACATTAGGGGTAATGTTCATGTTCATCACACTGTTGGAGTTATGGTTTGGGGTGTTATAGCTTATGGTTCCAGGTCACCTTTAATCTTCATCAGAGGTAACATGAACGCGCAGCGTTATATCCACGAAGTTCTAGAACCCCATCTTTCACCCTATCTTGACACCCTGGCAGATCCAACTTTCCAACAAGATAATGCCCGACCACATGTTGCAAGAGTCACAATATACTTCTTTCAACATAATGATGTCACATTGTTACCATGGCCACCAAGATCTCCCGACTTATCCCCAATTGAGCACGCGTGGGATATGATGGGTAGGAGATTGCTCAATTTGCAACGTCCTCCTCAGACTCTAGAAGCACTTCGAGAGGAGTTGGTGGTTGCCTGGAATGAGATACCACAGGAGGACATTGACCACCTGATCAGAAGCATGCCTAGGCGCGTTGGAGAATGCGTAGCACATCAGGGTGCATCCATTTAAGGTCAAAGGGCTTTAAAGCAGTGCAATCATTTTGAAATTTTTATCATTTACTTATTATGCTTCATTAAGTACTTATACAAAATTTTATTAAAATAAAACCATTTAAACTGGGTGTTCGGATTTATATGTCACTTAGTATATTAACACTGCTAATAAATTATATTCGAGTTTGTTCTGATAACGAATCATTTATTCTTAAGCTCGCTTTTGAGCAATCATTTTTCGTCGTTACTCGTTTCAAAAATGCATCCAAGACATGCACTATCTGTCGATCTATGTACGCTGACGTATATGCAATTAATGAGAAATGATAAAGCTAGAATTGCTTTGTTTAGCGATGCAAGGGCATTTCCTCAAACGAGTCTTGTGGGAGCGTAAAGCGGAATAATACTACAACATCCTTATATGGCACCGAATCTCCGTAATTAATATTTCTATAAAATTGTTGCCTGATTACGATAGAAATCTAGTTGGGATATGAAAAAGTAGCACAATGATCAATCCATATTCAGTAGCAAGAGGATTGACGAGGATTTCAGCTTGACAGATTTCCTAAAATGTTGACAACGTGAAACATATCATCATGAAGTACGTTTTTGCGAAAAAAAATAATTCTTTTAATGTTAAAATTATTTAGTCCTACAAATAAAAGGAGGTGATTTCAGAAATTCAAAATTTTAACGTTTACAGCCAGTATGTTTTGACCATGTCCCAAAATTATTTGAATTTTAATAAATGCATGTGATTTTGGTTGGGTTTTGCGTATTAAAATTTGTAAAAAAAATGGCGTCGCTCTGCAATTTCTACGCGCATTAAATCAAAATGTCCAGTTTTAAAAATTTCCTAACCTGAATGCCAGGTGTTTTTTGGATATTTATTTTATACACGTTAAATTTATGGTTTAATTTTTTTTCTGTTGAATATTCTGTGAAGCCAAGCTTATTAATATCAATTGAAGAAAATGGCGTCGAGTAGATTGACTCTATACTTCGTAGGCCTACGTTGGTTTATTTAAGTTCCGAAGTACGAAAGGCCCGACGAATGGTGTTGACACTGTTGACACATGTGCTTCAAACAACTACTACTACGCCACCTCTTGAAATGCGTGTATCAAAAATGGCGCGCAATTTGAATCAGTCAGTTATACAGGGTGTTTCATTTTATTGTTGCATAACTTTAAGATTCGATGGAACTTTTAAAATTAATGCATAAAGTCTATATAAACATGGGTCGAAAAATGCGTGGCTTCCGAAATACAGGGTGTTTAAATTTACTTTCTAAAATAGTTTTTTTTAAATATTTCGAACAATATTTGATGTATAACAGTGAAAATTGATATACAAGGGTTTTTTGGTACGACAAAACGAACCATGGGCATAGTTTTACTGTAGCCGCTAGAGGGCGCTCTCTACTGTACCTGTAGTGTATTAAAATGACCAAAAATTTTTTCTTAGTGCAATTTTTTGCGTTTTGAATAAAAAAAACTGATTCTTCGCATTTTTCAATATAAAAAAGCTCTCTTGTGAATTTTCGTTATAGTTAGCCGTTTTGGAGATATTTCGATTTTTAAGGTTCGATGAATTTTTAATTATTTATGATAAAATAACGTTAAAAAGTCAGTATCTCGATAATTTTTAGAAGTAGGCTGTGGCTGCAAATATTTTTGAAATTGAAAGCAGAATAAGGTTAAACGTCAATTAGTTGACAGTTAGTTTTGTTGTCTGTTGAAACCTGAAACGTTTTTTTGCAATTGTGAATGCACGAAATTTAGTTTCTTTTACCTGTTTTTTTTTGTAAGTTTTATAAAAATGCCATTTTTATTCTCCAAGAGTTAGCGGATATTCATTTTGTGTATGGCTTTCTAAATGGAAACGCAGCAGAAGCAGCCAGAGAATACCCACGAAGATTTCCAAACAGACGACATCCAACTCGCTCAGTATTTGTAAGAGTGCATCGCCAAATAATTGAAAATGCTTTTGGAAATCTCCAAAGGGATCAAAACATAAATGTTCGTCAGCGCAGATTTACCCGTATGATTCTGCGTTAGTTTGATGGAGATCCGACCACAAGTGTTAGGAGAGTTTCTGGTGCCTTGGGAATTTCAGCAAGCCATGTTCACCGTGTTCTTAGAAATGACCATAGACGTCCTCACCATTTGCAACCTGTGCAAGGACTACAGCCAGGGGACGGAGAACGAAGAATCACATTTTGTCAGTGGATTCTTGATAGAACTGATAATAATAGGGAGTTTTTAAGTAACGTTTTATGGACCGATGAGTCATGCTTCACTAGACGTGGAGTGGTAAATTTTCATAATCAACATATTTGGTCTCATGAAAATCCGCGTGCAGTTCTGGAAAGAAATTTTCAGCATGAATTTAGTGTGAACGTGTGGATTGGTATCTACCGTAATCGACTATTTGGACCCTACCTTTTGCCTGCAAGGTTAAATGCTGCTGGAATTTTTAAAGGCTGAACATGCAAATATGTGGGATGATGTTATGTTAGATTTAAGAAGATTGGCCTGGTTCCAGCTTGATGGTTGTCCAGCTCATTATTCGAGAATAGTTAGAAACTGGCTGGACGAAAATTATCCAGAAAGATGGATCAGCCGTGGAGGACCAGTAGCCTGCCCTCCACGATCCCCTGACCTAAATCCATTAGATTTATTTGTGTGGGGATTTCTAAAATAAAAAGTGTACCAGACTCCCATAACCACAACAGATATGCTAATAGACAGAATCAGGAATGCATGTGATGAAATAAGGCCTTATTTGAATAATGCTATATACCACGTTCGATCATTCGTAGATGTGAATTGTGTATTGAACAATTGGGTTTACATTTCGAGCAACTACTTTAGATTTTGTATGTTTGTCCTAACTATCCAATAGCATTTTAGTTATAAATAATTAATTTAATTTGTTAAAAATAATATTGGTAAATTAAACAAATTAATATTCTGTTTTTTTGTGTTTATTTGGAGTTAGGAATTATTGCTGTGTTTAAAAACACAATCTAAACGATCATCTTAATTACTTGTAATGCCCAAATCGAAAATGTAAAAAAAATATTATTTTCCCATAAATAATTAAAAATGCATCGAACCTTAAAAATCGAAATATCTCAAAAACGGCTAACTATAACGAAAATTCACAGGAGAGCTTTTTTATACAGACAAGTGCGAAGAATCAATTTTTTTTATTCAAAAAGCAAAAAATTGCATCAAATATTGTTCGAAATATTAAAAAAAAACCTATTTTAAAAAGTATATAAATTTAAACGGAAGCCACGCATTTTTCGACTCATGTTTATATAGACTTTATGCATTAATTCTATCGAATCTTGAAGTTATGCAACAATAAACTGAAACACCCTGTATATTGGCCTCCCTGTACATCGGACTCTTATCATTTAATTTTCCCGTTGTTACCGGGATCAGAGTCTTCTTACTGATGAAACGTCTTCGACTAATACTAAAGACGTCACATTTTCGATTTCCGCCTGTAACGAAAATCCTGCATCCGCCACTGAAGCAAGTCTAAGGATGTTTTCCTGTTTGCGCCATAAATAGCATTGGAATGGTAGTTTTTCAGTCGGTATGTCTGCTCGCAAAGAGACAACGTCCTTTCGATGCCTTTTAGGGCATTCCTAAGGCTGACCGGTGCAGAAACATTTTTCTTTTCATATACAATTGTCGTTAGGAACTTCAGATTGACGTACGTTCGATGAGAAGCATTAACATTTAGAGACAAAGAGAAATGTATTAAGTGACAGGGCTGGCTTCAGCTCAACAAGAAGTCTCAAAGTTGATAGAATGTAATTTTTTAGAACGTAAAATAATAAACATAAATATGTTTATTTTTCGATAGCTTCTAAATACACTCTGAGAGAAATGTTTGGATCCTTGAGTTGATTTAAACGAACTGATAGATTTATTTTGGGATGCGTTTGGCTTTCAGACTGACTGGCATACAGGGGATCGATATTAACTTCCTGTTTGACTGAATTCAGACTAGTTTTACCTAGTCTGAATTCTTTGGGTCGAGGACTTGATTTTCATAGTATGTAGTGAGGATCAAAGTACGCTTGACATAAGTCAATTTTTTGACAATACTGTCATTAAATTCGTAATTTAGTGTTATACAGGGTGTTCCTTAATGTTATATGAATATTTAAGGGTGTGAATCTACACGGGTCAGCACGATAAGCGACGGGAGATTTTTCATATGAATACCTACAGATTCACGTCCCTGTTTGAGGATTTTTATGACCCAGCAAGAAAATTACTTTTAAAAAATAAGCATAACCAAACATGGTATCGACTTCAACTTGGACTAAAATTAAAGGAAGGACTCCCATTTCTAGAAAGATGTTGACGTAAGGCACAGTTTTGCTAATTCCTAAGTATCCCGTGTTATCGCAATTTTCCCAGAACTTAATTGCCGTACCATGTATGTAGATACTGCAAGATGATGTCCCTACTATTTGATTGTCGAGGTCCGTGAAAATAATGTAAACTTTCCATAGGAATAATCAATTCGCTGTTTTAATGCCCTTAAACCGGTCCTGGATGTAAACTAACAAAAACGTATCGAAAGATGCTATCGGAAGAAAACGTACCGCATTCCAATCCGCTTTAACAAGAGTCTGTACGCGTGCTTAACATTTCTTCTGGTAGAGGTTTCTGCCTTTTTCGGAACAACTTGCTGAAATCTGAACAGGTGGTTCGATTTTAATGTCGGAGCTAATAACATAAATTTTTCAATAAAATTATTAGTTGTGGTTTTATGACAAATCCATAAAATTTAAGCATCAGTGGTGCTTAATAAATAGTTTTATCTGATCAAAAAGTAAGAGCTGTGATTCAGAGTAAGAAGCCTAAGAACGAAACATTAAAGTTTTTTTACTTAATCCAATGAATGCTTAATATTACACGCATTCGATCAGATAATTTGGCAAAGTTTCGGCTGCTTTCAAAAGTAGTAAATAGGCAAACGTATATTTTGAATATGTCTTGAGCATATATACTAAGTGACATATAAATCCGAACACCCAGTTTAAATGGTTTTATTTTAATAAAAGTTGGTGAACGTATTTATCTTACTGTAAATAACAAGTGTAAAAATTTTCAGCCTTATTCCGGTTTTTATACTGCTTTTTTTTAATTCACTAACGCTCTAAAAATGAATATTTCAGCCGCAGTAAAGAATCAACGTTGGCGGATTTTGGTTCTTGACATCCTTTACGATCGGTTACGATGCCTAGAGTACGGAGACCTGTACGATTTCGTCAACTTAGTGAGTTTGATAGGGGCAGTATAGTGGGACTTCGGGAAGCTGGACTTTCTTTTCGGGCAATTGCAGTTAGAGTGCAAAGAAGTGTAGACACTGTGGTTAGGTGTTGTCAGGCATGGCTTCGAGAAGGCCGTACGCAAAGAGCAAGGGGCACTGGACGCCGTAGAACAACAGACCGTGAAAATCGCCGCCTAAGATTATTGGCCTTAAGGGACCGTTTCTCCACTACCAGGTCCATTGCAAATGAATGGTTTGCAGAACACGGAAGACCTATTGGCATGCGAAGTGTTTACCGACGAATGAGAAGTTTTGGCTTGTTTTCATACCGGCCACACTGGGTCCTCCCTTTAACTCGAGTACACCGACGTAATCGCCTTGAGTGGTGGAGACAACGGTCACTCTAGGATCAGGAATGGAACAGTATTGTCTTTAGTGACGAGCCTCGATTTTGTTTAGGCATGCAGGATGGTCGTGCCAGGGTTAGAAGGCGACTTGGTGAAAGGAGGAATCCACAGTTTTTTGTTGAAAGACATGTTCATCACACTGTTGGAGTTATGGTTTGGGGTGCTATAGCTTATGGTTCCAGGTCACCTTTATCTTCATCAGAGGTAACATGAACGCGCAGCGTTATATCCACGCAGTTCTAGAACCCCATCTTTTACCCTATCTTGACACCCTGGCAGATCCAACTTTCCAACAAGATAATGCCCGACCACATGTTGCAAGAGTCACAATAGACTTCTTTCAACATAATGATGTCACATTGTTATCATGGCCACCAAGATCTCCCAACTTATCCCCAATTGAGCACGTGTGGGATATGATGGGTAGGAGATTGCTCAATTTGCAACGTCCTCCTCAGACTCTAGAAGCACTTCGAGAGGAGTTGGTGGTTGCCTGGAATGAGATACCACAGGAGGACATTGACCACCTGATAAGAAGCATGCCTAGGCGCGTTGGAGAATGCGTAGCACATCAGGGTGCATCCACACATTATTAAAGGTCAAAGGGCTTTAAAGCAGTGCAATCTTTTTGAAATTTTTATCATTTACTTATTATGCTTCATACAAAATTTTATTAAAATAAAACCATTTAAACTGGGTGTTCGGATTTATATGTCACTTAGTATATTAACGTTACAAGCTTACAGCATTAGATGTAATAAGAAAAAAAAATGAAAGCATGCATCGGAAATGAGCATTGAAAAGCCGACAGTCACAGATTATGTGTTTTTAATGTTAACGATTTCCGCTCAGGTGACAGTATCTGTTTTGTACTTATTTTTAGACCAGTTTTGAAAGACGCAATACTGTAACAAAGAATGTTTACACGGAATTATACTTGAAAAATGCTTTGATAAAGTAAGATTATGTAGATTATATGAGATTGAGTTATCTATAGAAGTAGGCAATGTTTATGTCGTAACAATGTTTGTAAACAACTCGCTAGCTAAATCTTGATACTTGTGAACCTATTTGCAACTCCTTCAAAATCAAACTTTGGTTTAAGTTCGTTGCTTTATACTGGAACCAACGCGGATGCCCTGAGTCTAAATATACAGGGTGATTCAGACAAATGTGATAATATTTCTAGAGGAGAACAAATAAAATAGTTCCTATAAGCATAGGTTTTACTTCCGATTACTGAGATTCCTGGTGTTGTAAATTTATGTCACCGATGAGACTAAATCACGATGAAAGACGAATATTGTTCAAATAACGATACGGTTAAATAGGGATTCCTTTCGCATTACACTACATACGATTTTCAATGCCAAACTCTCATTAGTTTTAGCGTATTTTCAAAGTAGACGTTTTATAAACAGGTTTTACCTCAAATATCCTAACAGGTTCTTCAAAAGGAGTAGTGAGACAAAAATTTCTCAAGAGAGATGAAAAATTGAACACCTTATTCAAGAGTGCAAGTAACATGGGTACCGGAAATTCTGCGGTAAGCAGAGCAACTACCTCGCAACACCAAGATGAGAATAAAGTTAACAATAAACGAATTAAGCCGACAAAAGGCTGGAAACGCAAAATTGTCCCGTTTCCAAGTCGGGGATGCCAAATTGTCCCACTTTCCAAACTGCTCCCCGCTGTTTGATTTTGAGTCTCAGGAATTAGAGCGACTAGTTGAGATGGATTAATTAAGGTTTCATACCCCCCTCCTCCGCTCTAAAGCTTTGAATCCCGGGAATTGGACCTATTAATTGAATTATATAAACCGAAGTCGCTTACATCCCCCGCTCGTCAGTTTTGAATCCTGAGACGCTCTGACTCAAAAAACAAGTTGTCATGTTAGGCATAACATCTTGTGTCAGGGGGTCCGGAATTTTTACTGGACAAATCTGTCTGTCAATTTCTACCAATATTTTTTTCTGTACACTATTTTCATCGACATTTTGTTCACGCAAATAAACATAGTGACTTGTGACATGATGATGCGCTTTAGGCCAAAAAAGTTAGTCTGTGTTAAAATTCCCAAATTTCTACCGGATTGGGCAGCATCTCGCACAAAACTTTGGTATATATTGGCTATGCTCTTAGTGCTATTTGCACAGAATTTTAAGTCAGTATCTATAACACTACGAAGATATATTCAAGACCCTGAGTCTCGGTAAGGGGTCATTTCAGGAGCCATGTTTATAAGAACTTTTTGTATTATTTGATGATCTTCTGAAACAGTCGGTATATTTACACAGTACCAAGGAAAGGAAAAAAGCAGATTCGATGTTGACAGTAGTAGAATCGGTCAACAGTGCTTGGTTTGAGACAAAGCTTGAGGTTGAGATCTGAGCTTTGATCGACCATTAAAAGCTGTGGAGATATGTAAGCTTCCGCTATTCTTTCCAACAGAAAATAATAAGCAAAGCTAGTTGTAAAGAATGCAGTTTTCATAGACATATCTATTTATGGCTTAATATTAATAATAATGCTTAAAAAAATATTGAATAACATGCTTTTACATAATGCGATTAGTGATTATATTTTCCGCGCATTTTCGGCTATTATTAGAAAGCGTAATACCATAGATTATTATGAACTTCGCATTGTTAGAGATTACATAAAATGATGCAGTAAACCTTTAATTTTGTTCAAGCAAAAATAAATCAACTTAAAGGGTACACATCTCAGACTACTAGAGAAAAACATGACTTTTATAATAACATTGGTATTTGTCCGGTGGACTTTTGCTCTTGAATAAAGTTTATTTTCAACCCCAGGTATCTGGATTCTTATACAATTTAAAGCTATTAACACTAGTGTACTGGAAGTCCAAATAGGAATTTAACGTCTGTACTTGAATAATGAAATACTTGATTTTAAAGCTAAACATTTTATTTGAATATATTGTGATATTGTGTACATAGATTCAGTATACTATCCATTTCTTGATTCACTTTCAGCTAAACATTTCATGTTATAGATTGATTTTCGATTTAAAAAAATATGATCATATTACTTCATGTTCCGAACAGCTGAATTGGTCGAAGGTTGCAAAGTTGTACAAATTTGTCCACAAACTCATACATACTTCGGTTCCTTCATTTTTGAAAAATAAATTGATTTCTCGCGAATATTCGATTCACTGACACTTTATAGCTATATCTCATCACAAAGCTTCATTATTTCATAAATGCTTTACCTATAATGCAATCAATCTATATAATGGATTACCATCCATTGCTAAACATCTTGATTTTAATAATTTTAAACAACAAACTAAACAAATTAGCTTTGATGAAATCTGAATTAATTCTCATTATACAGATCATCTATATTTCTTCATACTCGTATTTCTGCATACTATAGATATAAATCTATATAGCGTTTTGTACAGACATATGTACTTGTGTTTAATTTGTAATTTTTGTTTAGACTTTGGAAGAATATTTTTTTAAAATTGTTTTTAGTATTCTAGTGCCTGCTTTTCAAGGATTAAGTGATTGGATAGCTTGTAGCCCTAAATAAAAGTTGTTTATTGTTTCTCGAATATGTTTCTTTTTGTAACAGTATTTAATAGTGTTTTTTCGATTTTAAATGACTGTGGAGTAGTTAGCATCTTTGTCGCAACACTTAATGGTCTGTTGCTCTTTTTCTTATCTTAAGCACACTGAAGCTTACCGAGATTTTCATTCTCTTTGGCTTCATCACACCTCCCAATCACCCTGATCACAGCTCTACCAGCCAGCCTGGTGCAGATCATCATTGCTCCCATCCTGGGGTCAGGCTCTTCCTCAACTTCAGCCTCCTGGGCCACTACTTCCTGGGGATACTGTGTTGGCGGACGCATCTTGTATACACACAAACTCCAAAATTCCAACTGTTAGAGAAACTAATCCGAAGTTAGTAGTGAGATTTCCGAATCGCGGGTTTTACGCGTAATGGCTCAACCTGAACACCGTCAACAAAGCGCGTTTTCCGTGTGCCACTTTTGAGCCGATTTTCCCCGGTTGCGCTTTCCGCGGGTCTTTTATGCCCGCGGCGCGCTTTGTTTACACCCCCACCCTCCGAGGCGTAAGCGCGAGATGCGCACGTTAGCGCGCGGCGTTGCCAAACGGTCACGGATTTTGTAGGTCTACAGAAAAATCTAGATTTGTATTCACACCAAAGCAGCCGCGCAGGCAGAAGCCTAAATGCTATGACAGCATCGACCATATGGAATGTAGTCGGGGCGGCAGCACCCCAAACGTGTGATCAATACTCAAGGCAGGATCTTATCTGGGCCTCTTAGAACTTCTTAGCCCTAAACAAATAGCCTAATTTTTTCCCGGCATCTGCCGCTATTTTCGAGATATGTTCGTGCCAGATCAAGTCCTCGGCATCCTGGACTCCGACCAGCCGAAATGAAAGGCTCTTTGGCCAAACTCTGCCATCCATCGAAACCGGATGAGCGCCAGGACGCATTTTGTTCGTCAAGATACATTACTGTGTTTTGGAAACATTAAACTGTACAAGATTGGTGTATCCTCAAGCAGTGATAACCTCCAGGTCTGAGAAAAAGTCGCTGCCAGTCTTATTAAAACGGCATGAGTTAATTTTTTAGATTTTTTTGCATATTCGTTGAGAAGACGGCTATAAGAACAATTCAGTAAAATTGTAAAAGAGGATATATGCAAAAAGACATTAGAATCACAATCAAAATTGAGGCTAGGATCAAATTCATCTAGTCTCATTGGTAAAAAAGCTTCAAGTTAATTTTGTATAAGTCGACAAAATTGACTTTTGTCATATTAAGTATTTGCCACAGAAATAATGTTCGTCTTAGTACGTGTTTGAAATGATAATAATAATACAGTTAGGTGAAAATAGTAGCAAAATACATTTAAATGAGATATGTTACAAAAAAGGGCTGAAACTTACGTATACCATAAATAAATCGTAGGCAGGACTTCTGTACACGTTCAATTCTATCCATGTCAATCCTGTCCAAACAAAACCCATAAACGCTGTTACAAAAATTAAAATGGCTGAGTACTAGTACTTCACAAAGCAATATTTTGAGTTTAACAGGGAGGACATATCGATGAGCATATAGAGCTTTTAGAGAAGCATAAGATTTCTGAATACATTTATTAATCTTAGATATGTGTCAAATTCTACTCCCAAATTTCTCACAGTATCAGAATAAGGTATAGATTCACTTCTTATTTTGACATGAAAAGTGGACTCAATATTGTCTTTCAATTTGCCAAATAACAAGAGTTGTGATTTGTTGCATTAATCTGTAGACCATGATTTTCCGAAAATACAACTAATCTTTCAATATATCGATTAATAATGGCCAATGCTTCACGTTTCTCGTTAGGATTGAAAGAAAAATGAAGCTGAGCATTGTCAGCATACAAATGTACCTGACAGCTTCGGGGACATTGGGAAAGGTTTGAGGTATAAATACTAAAAATCAGAGGTCCTAAAATGGAGCCTTGTGGAATACCCGATTGGATGACATCTTTTTCTTCTTTGGACGACATACGTTTATCTATTTCTACATATTGTGTTCTGTTAGTTAAATAGTGGCACATAAGCGAGCTAGCAGATTCGGAAAAGCCTATATAGTGTAAAATACTAAAGAGCATTTCGTGATTTAGTTTATCAAATGCCTTGGAGTAGTCCAACAGTACGAAAGCGGTGGTTTTTCCGGAATCTGTTGCTTTAAAGATGTCGTCAGTTATATTTAACAGTGCAGTTTCGCAGCTGAATCCTTTCCTAAATCCCGATTGATGGTCTGGTAACAAATTGTTCTCAGTTAAATAATCTCTTATTTATTGGTCCAATATCATCTCCATTAGTTTAGGTAGCACTGGTAAAATTCTTATGGGGGCGAATTTTGGCAATTTTTCATGAGCCTGGAAATTCTCTATCTAAAATACAGGAGTTTATTATATTTGTAATGTAGGGGATGATTTTATGGGAACACGATAAGATCATTTCAAGATTTAGACCATCAGCACCTATAGCAAGCGATTTAATTCTGAGAAGTGCAT
This sequence comes from Acanthoscelides obtectus, assembly GCA_963669975.1. NCBI lineage: Eukaryota > Metazoa > Arthropoda > Insecta > Coleoptera > Chrysomelidae > Acanthoscelides > Acanthoscelides obtectus. The sequence goes on from CAVLJG010000006.1 coordinate 7,982,545, forward strand.
TTTTAACGACATCCTGAGAAACTGTGTGAAATTCAAAAACAGTGTAGACGTTAGTACGCCTATTGCTATAATAGTAATCCAAAGTGCCATAGTCTATTGATTCACTTGCTCGAGAGATTTAAAGAAAATGGTTATTTATGTCATCCGGATTATTCAGCTGATCGGGAATAAAACCTGTTTTTTTGTTGCTAATATTTAAATTTAATAATTTTTTCCAAAGCACTTTAGTTTGGTTGATGTTTCAAATAACTTTTCTTTTCGTTATATATGGCAATATTCGTTTAATTTTTCATTTGTTTATAATTTCCCAATTGGCAGCAGTTTTGTTTTTCTTAAATTTCCGGAGGTTTTCGTTATTTAGTTTAATCATGAGTTTAATAGAAAACGTTAACCATGGGGGTTTTCTAACTTTGAATTGAATTTCCTTTACAGGAGCTAGTACATCGAAGATATTAAAAAATAAGACCTTTTCCTCAACTTTTGGTAAATAGATCAATTTATTCATCAAATGATACTGCGTTTGCTAAATGTTATGGTATCTAGAAGTTGTTGAGAAATGTTTTATACAAAACCCTTCAGAATCTGAATCTCTATGTTAGCCTTGACCTGTTTTTAGCATGTTAGTGTGTATTGGACAAATCGTAGAACCGAATTTTGAATCAGTGAACCTTAACCAATTGTACACACGTGTGGTTGGAGTGACAATACAAAATGAATTAACTGCCGCCATTTTGAATTCAATACTGTGAATGCTACAAAAGGGCGATTTATCACTTCCATAGTAACGCCAATGATATTGGTATCAAATGAAATGGTCTGGTGAAAGAAACACAATAAGCACAGTTATGTCAATCCAAACTTAATATGGTGATGGCCGTCGCAAAATTGCAATTACAGACAAAATCCTAATCAAGATATCTGGAAACATTGCAAGAAACTGGGAAATTATGCTTTAGCTTATCTTTCTCATACTGACAATTTGAATACACAATAGCTTTGAAAACTCTTGAAATTGAGAAATTGAAATTTCTGATGATCTATGTAACTCCCATGTTGCGGATTTTAATTCATGGTAAATCGAGTCTACCATTCATAACTATGGAATGGTCTTCCTTGTTATATTTCTGTAGAGAAACATCACTGTGGTAAAATGTCTTCATATACAAGAATTGGATAGTTTTGGCAGGTGCTGCAAGAAATGGTAAAGAACCGACGTCACTGACAATAACAAAACAAAAAAATTATATCGACATCCGCTAGGCATGCTTTTAAGTTTACACTCAACATAAGTGAGTCACTTATCCCAAACGTCTTTTGCGCTTGATCTTCGAATGCTCATTTTTCTGTTCGATGCTTTGGCAACACCGCCACATGATGTGCTTTGATTTGACCCGACACGCGGCACTCTGCCAATATTTTTGTTTTGGTGGAAGAGCTTTGTAGATATTCCGCGGAATTACCTACTCGTTATTTTCTTTGTTGCGAAAACTCTTACTTTCGTGACCGGACATTGATAAGTTCATTTTAATTGATTTGTTTCGTATTATCACAAAATATTAGAACAAGTTAGATACAGAAACGGTATACTGGTTTGATAATTGGGGACTTGTTAAGTGGTTAATCGTTAGTCACTTTATGATTTCTTAAAAACTAGATCCATACATCACTGGATGGTTAATTGAGCAGCTCTGCGGCATGCATAAAAATAAAATTGCGAATTTAGACTGATCTAGATTGAAGTACACAACAACTGTACATCGATTAAGCTTTTTGGATTATACCAAACAGATGGACTTCACTTCTATGAGCTTAACAGCGCGTTAAGGCTGCCAGAGACACCCTCCAGGCTTCTCACTTTCATACCAACTTACTTGTTGAAACTTGTCAAATTAATGTTTTCATGGTTTTGTATTCTGTTTCAGTTTTTTTGGAGTTAAGTGGCAGGACTGGCCGGTATTACTGCTTCTTTGTTCCTAGAGTGTGGAGCATGGTCGTTTTGAGCCAAGTATGGGCCGCTGGCTAGACAGCAGCTGAGGGGGTTCCCGGGTATATCGAAATTCGAGATCCTAGTTTGATCTTGACAAAAATTGGAGGGGGATTTACTCAGAGTAGTTGGTAGTTGGTTTTTGAGCTCTTAGGGACTCATTGTGAGGTTGGGGCCCTGGGCATTTGCCCCTTCTGTCGATGTGGTACAGACAGAATAGGTACCAAGATCGTGGGATAACCTGTCTGACGTTTTTCCCAGTTTCACCTACCTTATTCATTTAAAAATCAGATCAATACCAATCACTTATACAGGGTGTCCCGAAAAAAGTGTGCAATATTCTACCAGCGGTTTCTAGAGCTTAAAATAGGAAGAAAAGTTTATATAAACATGGGTCGACAAACGTCCCCTAAGGGCGCTACGGTCTTTTAAAGGGGCTTCCCTGAAGATGGTTTTTCCTTAATAAACGTGTTGAGATAAAGACATAAAATTTGGTATTCTAGCCTAGTTTTATATGCTGGATTTAAAAATATTAACAATTTTAGACAGTTTTGTTTGGAAACGTATGTAACAGGGACGGACTCAGGTTATTTCAGCCGCAAAATTTTTGTGTGATTCTATTTTTGAAATTCAATTTTAGAATTTGAAAATTTAGGGTTTTCTACATAAAAAAGGTACTCTTATTGAATATCGATAAATTGTGCCATTTTTTAATAAAATCAAACTAAAAAACTTGTCGCATGATAGGAAATCTTCTTTGATATTCTCTTACGGCTGCCAATGGACTGCCATTGCAAAACCCGTAACAAAATGCATGTCAGTCAGTTCTCTGTCTGTAAATCTTGGTACTTTAATGGATTTAATAAAAATTTTTGATTTTAATCTAGTCATTTTACACTGCTAACAATGTCAGATTAACGTCAAAATAAGTCATAAAAAAGCAAAACACCTTTTGTTTGCAGTCATGGCTAACTATGTATAATCAACAATTCATTTAAATTGGCAGTACATTTCCTATCATGTGACAAATTTTTTAGTTTGATTTTATTCAAAAATGGCACAATTTATCGATATTCAATAAGAGTACCTTTTTTTATGTAGAAAACCCTAAATTTTCAAATTCTAAAATTGAATTTCACAAATAGAATCACACAAAAATGTTGGGGCTAAAATAACCTGAGTCCGTCCCTGTTACATACGCTTCCAAACAAAACTGTCTAAAATTGTTAATATCTTTTAATCCAGCATAAAAAACTAGGCTAGAATACCAAATTTTATGTCTTTATTACAGCTCTATGGCAGAGTAAAATAGAAATGTTTTATTTTTTTACATAACTCAAGTTAACACCTCCAATATCATTTCTGGTATAATTTCAATTTAATTTTGATTTCAGTTTTATTTAAACGTAAGTAAATGTTAAATTATGTATACTCCTTTTATTAAAAAAGTTAAATTAATAGTTAATTACTTATAATTAGAAATACTCACTCAGTTTATGTTGTTACAACAATATCGGAGGATAAAAAAATATTAATATTGAAGTATTCAATAATGTAATATATGTATATGTATACGATATTTTATGTAAGCTTAGTTTTAGTTCACTGAGGGTGTGTGTTGGGTTTACCTGTTAACACCCCAAACTGTATATAAATAAAAAATAAAATAAATATAAATAAAATAAATAAAACACGTTTCGGAAATATTAAGGAAAAACCATCTTCAGGGGAGTCCCTTTAAAAGACCGTAGCGCCCTTAGGGGACGTTTGTCGACCCATGTTTATATGAACTTTTCTTCCTATTTTAAGCTCTAGAAACCGCTGGTAGAATATTGCATACTTTTTTCGGGACCCCCTGTATACTTGGGTTTCTGCCTTCGAATCTTTTTCGATATAAAAAAGTGGGTTTTCAAGACCCAGCTCCCCATATACGATTCCAAATCAGTTAACAACGAGGGCGCACTCAGCTCAAAATGGATTTTTTTTGGTTCCAGAAATCATATCTCATACGATTTGAAAATTCATAAAAACTGCTACGACTGCTTTTTTTAAACGTTCAAGCAAATATGGCATATAGCCAAAAATAGTTTTAGAGAATATGGGCCTAGTTTGTTCTGGAATGATTTGAAAAACAAATTTGTCGTATTTTCACCAGTGTGATCTCGAAAACGGTAAGAGATACGGGTCGGTTGCGTATTCACATATTTTAGAAAATGCATTTGAAAATTGTTGACGCTTCCAGTACAGAACAAATTTTCGCAAAATCGTTCCTATTTTTTCCGAATTTATTTGAGATATGATTTCAAAATAAACTGCTCATTGACATGGCCACCTTTTGGACTTTGCAAGGTGGCGTACATAGAACATTTATATGATTTTTCGTCTCTCATTCCCCGTCTCAACTCATATTTTTCTTATGTATGTCGCTTTGCATAGACGAATAGTAAAAATGTATTCTTAGTAAGCCTTGGAATTATCATATTTTCATTTACTTCATGTAATATCAAAGATGATAATATGTGAAGCATTGATTTAAAACTTCAAGTGCCTAACTTCATATACGTATAGTTGGTTAAAACCATCGAATGACGAACAACATAATGTAACTCATAAGTATACTAAGTGACATATAAATCCGAACACCCAGTTTGAATGGTTTTATTTTAATAAAATTTTGTATAAGTACTTAATGAAGCAGAATAAGTAAATGATAAAAATTTCAAAATGATTGCACTGCTTTAAAGTCTTTAATAATGTGTGGATGCACCCTGATGTGCTACGCATTCTCCAACGCGCCTAGGCATGCTTCTGATCAGGTGGTCAATGTCCTCCTGTAGTATCTCATTCCAGGCAACCACCAACTCCTCTCGAAGTGCTTCTAGAGTCTGAGGAGGACGTTGCAAATTGAGCAATCTCCTACCCATCATATCCCACACGTGCTCAATTGGGGATAAGTCGGGAGATCTTGGTGGCCATGGTAACAATGTGACATCATTATCTTGAAAGAAGTCTATTGTGACTTTTGCAACATGTGGTCGGGCATTATCTTGTTGGAAAGTTGGATCTGCCAGGGTGTCAAGATAGGGTAAAAGATGGGGTTCTAGAACTTCGTGGACATAACGCTGCGCGTTCATGTTACCTCTGATGAAGATTAAAGGTGACCTGGAACCATAAGCTATAGCACCCCAAACCATAACTCCAACAGTGTGATGAACATGTCTTTCAACAAAAAACTGTGGATTACTCCAGGCCCCTTGCTCTTTGCGTACGGCCTTCTCGAAGCCATGCCTGACAACACCTAACCACAGTGTCTACACTTCTTTGCACTCTAACTGCAATTGCCCGAAAAGAAAGTCCAGCTTCCCGAAGTCCCACTATACGGCCCCTATCAAACTCACTAAGTTGTCGAAATCGTACAGGTCTCCGTACTCTAGGCATCGTAACCGATCGTAAAGGATGTCAAGAACCAAAATCCGCCAACGCTGATTCTTTACTGCGGCTGAAATATTCATTTTTAGAGCGTTAGTGAATTAAAAAAAAAGCAGTATAAAAACCGGAATGTCCAACTGATAAGGCTGAAAATTTGTTCACTTGTTATTTACAGTAAGATAAATACATTCACCAACTTTTATTAAAATAAAACCATTTAAACTGGGTGTTCGGATTTATATGTCACTTAGTATATTATCTAAGGATAGTAATGAAGACATCGAAAACGGTATAATTTTAAAAAACAGAGAGATTCTAATTATGCCACCGTGTAGAAGAGAAATATTATTTTAAATTTTTAAATTTGTCGACATCGTGGATGTGTTAGAGTAAATTCGGAAATACTGACCGCGTGATATTCATTTTACCATTTCCTATCTTATCAAACATAGATATCAACTAATTATATCTAATATCTATCGGTTTGTGGAGAACCCTAAATGTGTCATTCAATTTTTGTAAAAAACAATTCTCTCCATTGAATTTTTGCCTAACTAGCTGCCCCCCCCTTGCCCCCTCCTGGCAACGCCCTTCGTTAGCAACTAAGGCCCGTATCGTCAGTCGTCCCTACAATTGTAGGGCGCGTTTATGGCCTCCTTGATTGTCCGAGTTTTCTACTTCTCCGTGTGAGAACTGTATTTTGAGGTTATGTCACAAACATCTATTTGCATCAAATTGTGCTTGCTTTTGAGTTATATCATGTTTTATTAGCCTGAAATTTCCTACAATTTAAAAAGAAAACATATCTTCACAATAGGAGAGCGCTGACGCTGACACGGGACAAGTGTAATCTAGAAATTTTTGAAGGAGAGAAAGGAGTATGACGATACGGGCCTAAGTAATAAACTCAGGAAATCACGCTCCGGATAATTCCGGAATTTTGCAAGGTTTGACCATTGGGGCTGAAGCTTACAAATTTAATGGAATACATAACTTTTCACCAGTAATTATTAATAATAACTGCACAGGGCGTTATTCTTGTAATAACATCTACGTATGCGCTGATCTATGAATAATGCCTAGTGAATTGCTTTATTGATGGTGTGTTATATATACAGAAACACGAAACAGTATTATGTATGTTTTTCATTAACCTACATGCAGCCACCATCAGTACCTCTATTTAATGATTCGCACAGATGTAATATTCAGGTCAACGAAAAGCTTATTTATAGGTACTGTATATTTTTCTGGAGAGTGAAAACCCCGAACAAAACATTGCGTTATAAACCGAGAATTTCGCATTTCTGAAATGTATGCTGGAAATGTTGCTCGCAGAATTTTCCGTTTACACCAATATAGTTTTTGCGTTATAAGTTTCCTTTATTTTGCTACATTCATATTTGTTACACGGTGTCTCAAATGTAATGGATGCATGATTCACGCAGAATATGTGGACAGTATCCCACATGCATGTAGAATATAAAAAATATATAGTGGCAAGTAGTTATAAAAACTTTCATATGAGCCTCAACAACAAGGATATGAGTACACCAAGGGAAAATTAAAACACCCTGTAGTAGAAAAATTAAGCTATTGCAGGCATATGCTATTTTTGCTTTTCCAAATTTTCATTGATGACGTCGTTAGGGAGCTGCACAGAAGCTGCCTTCTCTATCGAGATGACTTGAAAATCCTTTGTAAAATTGAAACCTTAGACGACTGTCATACTTTACAAAATGACGAAATGCTGAAAACATACGAGACAAGCTGTAGCGTAATGTCGATAAATGCTACATATGTCTTTTGCAAGTAAAGATGTTCCAATCGGATTAATATAGGGTGACTTCGAAGTTGAGCCATTTATTTTAACAGTGAGTAGATCTGATCAAAAGAAATGTTTTTTTCCTTTACCATTTTTCTGGTAAAATTAAAGTAACAAAGTTATAGCCCTTTGGAAGTTTGAGTACCGCCCTGTCTCAATAATAATATTATGTGCTCGTGTTTGGCAACAACGGATATAATCCGCCTTATCGGTTCATCGCATCGGAAACAAAAAAGCGAAAGAATTTGGAACGATGTTTTTACAATTATTTTATTCAGTTGTATACAGTCAGTGTCAGTCGGTAACGCGTGAGTGAATAGTGGTGTCTGTTGCGTGGCTCAAACGAAATAAAAAATGGCACATGTTTATGCGGATCGGTTACCCAATCGAGTGCAACCAACCCCTTGTGCCTTTGTTAATGTAGTACAACGGGCTCGTGAATCAGGTGACTTAAGACCTCACAGGGGACGGCATGCCGGTGCTCCAAGGCCTCACGATCAAATACAGGTCCGCACTGAAATACTTGTCGGGAGGATACTTTATAAAACAAGGTAAAATTTTTTTTTTAATTTTTTTTTATTTTTAGACATATTTTGGTTTATCTTCCTTCTATAATCATTATCTGAAAATTAATGACTCAACTTCAAAGTCATCCTGTATAATACTGATAATCCACAACTACAGATGCGTCAAGAGTTTAATGACTTAGGTATAGTATTTGATACCAGTCTCACATATGTTGCGCATATTTATGCTGTTGTTAGGCTTGTAAAAGTTTGGGCTTCATAATCCGAAATTGTAGATATTTTAATAATGAGAATATCATTTTCCTGTTGTATAGTTCATCTGTTCGATCCTGTTCTATAATATGGTATCCTGTCAATGAAGTTCACTCTAATAAAATCGAAGATATCCAGAGGCTGATTGTGAAATATTTATGGTACAAGGAAGGTGGAATACGAATAAAGAGAAGAAGGGTTACTGGCTGTTGCTTCATCTGAAGCGGTTTCATACGTTTTATTGATTTCTACAGAGTAATGCGTAGTTTGGCATTCCATAGAGTAATCGTTTTTATACAGAGTGATCCAGATTATTATCTTTACTGTCTAAACGATATTCGACAAATATATTTTATGAAAAATGTTGCGGCTTGAAAAATAGCTGACTTAGCGTTCCACTCATTGGCAATAACCCACCTATCGTTCGGGTTTCCTTCACACTGAGCAAACTCAATAACCGCTATACGGATATAACAAAGCTTGAAATGAAATGAATGTACGGTCAAGTTTGAAAATGGGCTTAAGGACGCTAAAGTTTGTAACTAGAAAACAATTAAGAATATTCAAACATGCTTGCATCCTAAAGGCTTTTTCAGTGTAGATGAAAACAATCACTTTGTGTTTCAAAAGTACGTATTTATGTTTCAGTGAAGATGAATTATGTACAGAAGACTAAAAAGTATACCTAAAGTAAAAAAAAAAAATGGATCACATCTTACTTTTCGCAACATACTTGGATAATCTACGATATTGGAACAACGAATCCAAACTTATATCCCTACCGTTAATAACAACCAGGAAAATTACAAATTTTTTGTCGACAATTCAAAACTAATATCAAATGTCAAACAAGAATCCTGGGAACAATGATACTCTATAAATAATATAGACAAAGCAACGGGACTGTTCATAGAGAAAATAAAAAAACTAATAGATATTAGTACCAATAAAGTAATAATTAGTCATAAAGAGAAAAGCAGAAATGCCTGGATTACCAAAGGATTGATAACATCGGCAATAGAAAAAGAAAGACTATATAATGTAATGAAACTAACGCCAACTACAGAGAATACCGACTGTTACAACCAATATAAAAATAAATTTATAGAGCTTGTAAGGCAAACCAAACGAAAACATTACCTAAATAAATTGAATAATAACTTAAATGATCCTAAGCGGCTTTGGACAACTATTGATGAGATTACTGGGAAAACAAAATTTAAAGAGTGTGTCACTGTGTCACTGAGTTAAATACAACATCGGGAACAGTATAAAAAAATACTCAACAGATATGCGATGAATTTGTACAATTCTTTACTGACATAGGCGAAAATTTAGCAAGTAATATACAAGCAAATGTACAAAATACTCAGCCTCCAAAAAGAACTTTGAACTCATTTATTTTGGATAAAGTCGAACAATGTGAAGTATACACCACTGTTATGTCCTTAAAAAATCGGAAAGGTCCTGGGTTCGATGGTATTAAAAGCGAGCATTTGAAAATTATAGCCGAGGACATAACAGAACCACTCACTTACCTAATCAACAAATGCTTTGAATCTGGCATATATCCCACAATTTTAAAAAAAGGTAATATAATACCGATACATAAATCAGGAACAAAAACAGATGTTAACAACTATAGACCAATATCAATAATATCCAGTGTAGCAAAGGTTTTTGAAAAAGTTTTATCTACTAGAATGATTCGATACCTCACAAAATTCAAAATTTTAAATGAAAATCAATATGGATTTACAGAAGGAAAGGCTACATCGGGCGCAATAACTAAAATTGTAAATCAAATACATCAAAATATTGATAACAGAATCCCTTCAATCTGCATTTTTGTTGATTTAAAGAAAGCTTTCGAAACAGTTAATCACAAATTATTATTAGAAGCATTGGAGAGAATTGGTTTCAGAGGAAACGCGTACTCACTGATCGAAAATTATTTGTCAAATCGCCCACAATCTGTGCAGATATCAGGATCATTTAGTAAAGAAATGTATATTAAGTGTGGTGTCCCACAAGGAACTGTCTTAGGTCCGCTGTTATTCAATATATATTTAAATGATATTTTCCAAATTAATTGTGTTGGCAAAATAACTAGTATTGCAGATGATACTGCAATATTATATGAAGGTACTGACTGATGATCTGAAAAATGTTATTGAAAATGATTTTATCAAAATTATTCGGTGGTTTAACAGTAGAAAATTAAGCATTAACTACTCTAAAACACATTTTTTACCATTTGGACCTTATGCTAGACATCTGCCAAATTACACAAATTTCTCCTTCAACATTTATGATCAAAAAATGCAAATTAATAGAGTGCCCAACATAAAATACCTTGGAGTGGTCTTGGATCCTCACTTACGATGTGACATCCATGTCAATTATATTTTAGAGAAAGTTAGATTTGTATCCTACAAAATTAAATACCTTGGGAATATATTGACAGAAAAATATCTTCGAACATTATACCATGCACTGATTGAGCCTCATCTCACATATGGTATATTAGCATGGGGAGCTGCATGTTCCTCACATATCTATAATTTAGATGTTTTTCAAAAAAGTATTCTAAAAATGATATTTAAAAAACCGAAACTTTATCCCACTGAAAAATTATACGCAGATGTTCGAATGTATGATATAAGACAGCTTTATTTCTTACACAGTATCACTCACTACCATAAATTTGTAAACACCGACCAAAAAATTAAACATAATCATTATACCAGCTACAAAATTCGTGGCACAGTAGTTCCTCAACCGCATAAATATATAATGCAGCGATCATATCTCTATTTAGCGCCTAAATTTTATGAAATTATACCTAAAGACTTAAAAGATTTACGTTTCGGAAATTGTTTCAAAAGAAATTTAAAAAAGTGGCTACATTCTATATCTAGGACTGAAATTCATAAACTCATAAATACGAACATCAACTAAATACATAATCTACCGTAGCTAATTTTTGTCCTTTTTTGTCATTTGCATTCTACAGTTTCAACTTAAATTATTGGTCCATGTACAGGCGATGCCTTCTATTGGGCCAGTTTTGATTTTATATTTATTTACTCATATTGTTTGTTATCTTTGTACATTGAGTAAATAAATATTATTATTATTATATCATGAAACGCCATAAAAATATAAAACTCAAAATACTTTGGAAGTTTTTGCCATTGGTCTTTGACGAAGGATGTAAAACTAAATAACAAATTTGTATCGTATTGCCCTCTTTTTGTTACTACCAACTCATCAATGATACAAAAATGTTGAATGGATATACTCCGATATAATTACGCCAAGACCACAGCTGTTCAATAAGAGGAACACATCGTCGTTGTAACACCGCGTAACTCAAAACTAACAACTTTTGGTGGCCTTTTTCAAGTAAATGCATATCTTATTTTTTTTTAGTTTGTAGATGTTAAAACTTAAGCGACGATATCTCAATTTCCAAATACGTTGGAATAACAATACACACCTTTAGTCATTAGCGGAGCATCAAAATATCAGCACCCGACTCCCTGCTTGTTTTGCGACACGTGAAAGATTTGTGACAGTGTCCTGCGGCCCACTAACTGCAGGGACCTTTATTGCCTGGATGTTTGCTTTCCTCCTCACTACCTGCTATATCACACACGCCATAGTTAAATTGCATGTAGGATTTTGGACACCTCGCCAAAAACTGTTTTGATGAGTTAGTGGCGCTTCTCATCTATAGCTCATATTATTTCGACATTACCCAGATCATTTTTGAACCACTTTAGGCGCTAATAAAATGTTCCAACTAGGTAGTTTTTGGATTCCATAAAATATACAAGGTTTGAGCACATATAACATCTGTAACTTGGAGATGCGGAGAAACTATGCTGCTCGTAAATTTTTATATAATAATAATAATAATATTTATTCACTCAATGTACAAAGATAACAAACAATATGAGTAAATAAATATAAGATCAAAACAGGCCCAATAGAAGGCATCGCCTGTACATGGACCAATAATTTAAGTTGAAACTGTAGAATGCAAATGACAAAAAAGGACAAAAATTAGCTACAGTAGATTATGTATTTAGTTGATGTTCGTATTTATGAGTTTATGAATTTCAGTCCTAGATATAGAATGTAGCCACTTTTTTAAATTTCTTTTGAAACAATTTCCGAAACGTAAATCTTTTAAGTCTTTAGGTATAATTTCATAAAATTTAGGCGCTAAATAGAGATATGACCGCTGCATTATAGATTTATGCGGTTGAGGAACTACTGTGCCACGAATTTTGTACCTGGTATAATGATTATGTTTAATTTTTTGGTCGGTGTTTACAAATTTATGGTAGTGAGTGATACTGTGTAAGAAATAAAGCTGTCTTATATCATACATTCGAACATCTGCGTATAATTTTTCAGTGGGATAAAGTTTCGGTTTTTTAAATATCATTTTTAGAATACTTTTTTGAAAAACATCTAAATTATAGATATGTGAGGAACATGCAGCTCCCCATGCTAATATACCATATGTGAGATGAGGCTCAATCAGTGAATGGTATAATGTTCGAAGATATTTTTCTGTCAATATATTCCCAAGGTATTTAATTTTGTAGGATACAAATCTAACTTTCTTTAAAATATAATTGACATGGATGTCCCATCGTAAGTAAGGATCCAAGACCACTCCAGGGTATTTTATGTTGGGCACTCTATTAATTTGCATTTTTTGATCATTAATGTTGAAGGAGAAATTTGTGTAATTTGGCAGATGTCTAGCATAAGATCCAAATGGTAAAAAATGTGTTTTAGAGTAGTTAATGCTTAATTTTCTACTGTTAAACCACCGAATAATTTTGATAAAATCATTTTCAATTACATTTTTCAAATCAGACCAGTCAGTGCCTTCATATAATATTGCAGTATCATCTGCAAAACTAGTTATTTTGCCAACACAATTAATTTGGAAAATATCATTTAAATATATATTGAATAACAGCGGACCTAAGACAGTTCCTTGTGGGACACCACACTTAATATACATTTCTTTACTAAATGATCCTGATATCTGCACAGATTGTGGGCGATTTGACAAATAACTTTCGATCAGTGAGTACGCGTTTCCTCTGAAACCAATTCTCTCCAATGCTTCTAATAATAATTTGTGATTAACTGTGTCGAAAGCTTTCTTTAAATCAACAAAAATGCAGATTGAAGGGATTCTGTTATGAATATTCTGATGTATTTGATTTACAATTTTAGTTATTGCGTCCGATGTAGCCTTCCCTTCTGTAAATCCATATTGATTTTCACTTAAAATTTTGAATTTTGTGAGGTATCGAATCATTCTAGTAGATAAAACTTTTTCAAAAACCTTTGCTACACTGGATATTATTGATATTGGTCTATAGTTGTTAACATCTGTTTTTGTTCCTGATTTATGTATCGGTATTATATTACCTTTTTTTAAAATTGAGGGATATATGCCAGATTCAAAGCATTTGTTGATTAGGTAAGTGAGTGGTTCTGTTATGTCCTCGGCTATAATTTTCAAATGCTCGCTTTTAATACCATCGAACCCAGGACTTTTCCGATTTTTTAAGGACATAACAGTGGTGTATACTTCACATTGTTCGACTTTATCCAAAATAAATGAGTTCAAAGTTCTTTTTGGAGGCTGAGTATTTTGTACATTTGCTTGTATATTACTTGCTAAATTTTCGCCTATGTCAGTAAAGAATTGTACAAATTCATCGCATATCTGTTGAGTATTTTTTAATACTGTTCCCGATTTTGTATTTAACTCAGTGACACACTCTTTTGTTTTCCCAGTAATCTCATCAATAGATGTCCAAAGCCGCTTAAGATCATTTAAGTTATTATTCAATTTATTTAGGTAATGTTTTCGTTTGGTTTGCCTTGCAAGCTCTATAAATTTATTTTTATATTAGTTGTAGCAGTCGGTATTCTCTGTAGTTGGCGTTAGTTTCATTACATTATATAGTCTTTCTTTTTCTATTGCCGATGTTATTAATCCTTTGGTAATCCAGGCATTTCTGCTTTTCTCTTTGTGACTAATTATTACTTTATTGGTACTAATATCTATTAGTTTTTTTATTTTCTCTATGAACAGTCCCGTTGCTTTGTCTATATTATTTATAGAGTATAATTGATCCCAGGATTCTTGTTTGACATTTGATATTAGTTTTGAATTGTCGACAAAAAATTTGTAATTTTCTTGGTTGTTATTAACGGTAGGGATGTTAGAATGTTTTTCATTTGAAGATATCAGTAAAATAGTGGAGAAGTGGTCAGTAATATCGCTTTCTAGGATTATTGGTATACAAGTAATTTTGTTGGATAGGTCTTTCACAAAGCAGTGATCTATACATGTGCCACTGATGGACCTTGTAGGTAGGTTTATATAGGACAGAAATCCGTTACTTGATAGGATATTCAAGTATTCATTTGTGATGGGATCATCGTCCAAAATATTTATATTGACATCTCCCAAGAAAATATGTTGCTTTAAATGAACTTTGTTTTGATTTTGAAAAAAAAATCGATATTTTTTAAAAACTCGTGGGGTTCTGAACATGGCGGACGATAAATTGCAGATACCTCAATTTTGTTATGGTTAATTTGGATCATTATGTTTAAAATTTTGATTCCATCGGTGAAAGTGAATGTATCATGATTATATTGCAGTTTATTTCTTACAAAAACTATCACCCCATCGTTTTGGTTATAAGTGCCAAAGTTATACAGCGTGTCATATCCCTGCTGATTGAAGCAAGAAATATCAACCACTTGCCACGTTTCAGTTAAAACTATTAGATCAAAATTGTACCATATTTGGTCGAGTAGTATTTTTAAGTAATCAATGTTGTGTTTTATACTCTAAGCTACTTAAGAATGCGATAGATTGTGAATATTCACGTAGTAAGATTTTTATACTTGTACCTTATTCTAAAATGCGATCCCATTCGAAATTCTTTGATCCCTGTCTCTCTGTCCGTTCAATGGCGTAATGAACCTTTCGGATAGTGTATATCAATAAATAAACTTTTTTTACAAAGTTATCTAAGGAATCATATCCTGGAATATTAGCACATTATTACGTCTTGTATAATCTCTTTACTTTCTACGCGATTTTCTAATTTTCGAAAAATATTTTCATGGTTCAATATTGCGCGATTTATGAATGTTCCCCGAAATATAAAAAGAAATTACGGAAGAGACGTAGCGGCTGAGAAACTGGCCACGAACCGTTGCCAAAATTTATTTGCGTCAAAATTTGGGTTATTTTAGAAGCACGCGTCGTAGCTTCGCGTTTTGCGGAAGTACGGACAAGTGAAAAGCCTAGAGTTTTCCTTTGTTAATACGATTTTCATTTCTAATTTGCGCGCTTTTGTGTGGCTGAGGTATTTGCGTTGTTCTGTTCAGGAGCAGTGACTTGTCACCGAACCTCAAAGATAGTTGTTCTTATTTAATTTTTACCTGATTACCTAAATGAGGAAACGATAAAAAATGGGTCAGCCTGAAACGGAGGCCCATTTAGTCCCGAAATGTCCCGTTTTAACGACTAATAAAAAATCTTCTAAATTTGTTGCTCGTCTATCATGTGAATGGAAGCTTGTTTTCTAAGTAAATCGGGTGTGTAGATTCCGAATTCGATATCAGTTCAGTGCTAGAATTCTCGAGTAGTCCCTGGAAATTTGTTTTTTACCAATTTTTCTCCTCTAATTCGGCGCCATGACCCTTTACGGTTTTTTCTCGATGATTCAGCATACCAAATTTTTCACTAATTAAAAGAATCAGATGAGATACACTTCAAATGGCTTCGGATTCGACCTTACCGACCAAAAACACGTACGATAGAAATTTCAGGCACATTTATAGTTTTTTAATTTTCAGTATCCATATATTATGGTTGGGAGGGGAATTATGCTCTAAAAAGGGTAAGAAAGGATCAGTCTGGAACATGAGCTAAAACCGGAGCCCATTCAGTCCGGAAACGTCTCGTTCTCGAGATACTAGCAAGAATTCTACTTATCAAAGAAACGTCTATGATCTGGATGGAAGCTTGTTTTCTAAGTAAATCGGGTGTGTAGATTCGAATTCGATATCAGTTCAGTGCTAGACTTCTCGAGTAGTCTCTGGAAATTTGTTTTTTACCAATTTTTCTCCTCTAATTCGGCGCCATGACCCTTTACGGTTTCTCGATGATTCAGCATACCAAATTTTTCACTAATTAAAAGAATCAGATCAGATACACTTCAAATGGCTTCGGATTCGACCTTACCGACCAAAAATACGTACGATAGAAATTTCAGGCACATTTATAGTTTTTTAATTTTCAGTATCCATATATTATGGTTGGGAGGGGAATTATGCTCTAAAAAGGGTGAGAAAGGGTCAGTCTGGAACATGAGCTAAAACCGAAACCGGAGCCCATTCAGTCCGGAAACGTCTCGTTCTCGAGATACTAGCAAGAATTCCACTTATCAAAGAAACGTCTATGATCTGGATGGAAGCTTGTTTTCTAAGTAAATCGGGTGTGTAGATTCCGAAGGTAACACTGGACAACAAATTTTAATTTTTTAATTGTATCTTGTGGGAAAAGTGCACTTCTTTGTTAATTTTGGAGCGCTGAATCCAATAATGGCAATGAAATAAAAAATTAGTTGCGGTTTAGAAAAACAATTTATTTATTTTTACGGATATATTAAAAAAAGTAACAAGATTCATATACTTATAAGAATCACTATATGCGCTGTCTTTTTGCTGTTCTTTCATGGATCGTTTCTGGAGCATCTCTACCAAGAGTCCAACAGTAGTCTGCAAGCATGCAAGGATTCCACTTTCCCTGGTACCTTTTTTCCGTTGTTGAAATCTCCTGATGAAAACGTTCGCCGTGCTCATCACTTACGGCTCCGCAATTGTCAGGAAAAAAGTCCAGGTGTGAGTGTAGGAAATGTATCTTAAGAGACATATTACAGCCCATCTTTTGATACGATGACAGCATATTTTTGACAAGGGTTTTATAGTTGACAGCTTTTCTATTTCCCAAGAAATTAGTGACCACCAGACGGAAATCATTCCAAGCAGTTTTTTCAATACCTGTTAAAGTGTTTTCAAACTGTGTATCTTTCAAAATATTTCGAATCTATGGCCCACCAAAAATACCTTCTTTAACCTTTGCCTCACTTCGTCTTGGAAATTTCTGACGCAGGTATTGAAAAGCTGACCCATCTCTATCTAATGCCTTGACAATGTTTTTCATTAGGCCCAACTTGATATGCAGTGGTGGTAATAAAATTTTGTTCGAATCTACTAATGGCATATGCTGTACATTTTTTTGACCTGGCTCTAGGAATTGACGAACTGGCCAGTTTTGGCTGGTGTAATGAAGTGCCTTTGCCCGACTGTCCCATTCACACAAAAAACAGCAAACCTTTGTGTAGCCTAGCTGCAGCCCAAGTAAAAGTGCAACAACTTTCAAATCGCCACAAATATGCCATTGGTGCTCATCGTATTTTATGCATGTCAATAGGTACTTCATATTGTCATATGATTCTTCCATGTGAACTGCATACCCTTCAGGAAGAGATGATAGAATATTTCCAATATGCAATAACACTGCCTTTAAACTCAATGTTGAACTGTCTATAAACAATCTCCATTCTTCTGGGTTATAGTTTATATTTAAAGCCGCCAGTAAGCCGTTAATGTTACTGCAGAAAACCAAGTTATTCTCCATATTGAAAAATGGTTCTAAGTCTTTGTGGCGTTTACGAAAAACACATACCGAAACATCGTCTTCTAACAGCTTCCACTGCTGCAGTCTTGATCCAAGTAACTCTGCCTTACATTTTGGAAGTTCTAAATCTCTTACAAGATCATTCAATTCTGTGTTATTTTGTGCGGTTGGTGGCATGACGTGCTCGGTATAAAATCAGGATCTCTTGACGTTGATGGCATATCTTCTTCCTGACGAATCACTCGATCGCCATGATCTGATTCGTTTTCTGATTCGCAAGTGTAGGATTCTGGGGGTTTTGGAATAGGATTTTCGTCACTGTGAGGCACAGGTCTCATCGCAGATGGTATGTTTGGGTAGTTAATAACCGATTTTTTTTTCTTGGACATACCTGTGGCTTGTCCAACACAAGGTACCATGCAAAAGTAACAATCATTAATATGATTTGTAGGCTCTCTCCAAACCATTGGGACAGCAAAGCGCATAGACCGTTTTTTGCCATTTTTTGCCAGATGTGGGGTGACCACTGTTTGTCTTGATCACCTAGTTTACAACCGAAATGTTATTAGTGGAGTAATAGACCGTCTCTGAGACGCAAGTCACATCACCACACACGTAACAAAACTGATCTGGATTGTTTACACACTTTCGAGACATCTTGCATGAACGCTGTCAGCCAACTGAGGAAAAAATGGCTAATACAAAACAATATAATGTACACGTATGTATAACGTAACACCATCATGCCGAGTACATCATCTTTCCTTGCCGAATATAAAAATGTAGCACGTGCATTCTTGTGAATTACAGTATATTAACACTGTCACAGCTGGAACACATATAATTACCGTATCTCTAAAACTTGAACTAATATTGAAAAAATAAGTTTCATTCCGGTTTTAGCACATTAAAAATAGTAATATTTTGTTGATTTTATTTAGGATATTTTTTGGCTGTTGATCAGTGATAATTTAACTTGCTCACTTTTAAATCACATCTCTCTTGCAAGCCTAAATGAACATCTTGAGAACGCTAACTCGGGAACAGGTATGGGTATGAAGATCTTAAGCAAAAACATGTCAAAAATACCCCTTGCTTTCAGTAGCTTGGTTTGGATTTTTTCCTCAAGTGCTGCTACTATACTCGGGTACCAAAATGGAAGAGAGTTTTTTTGTGCATGATGATCTTCTAATGTATTTTCTTGATCAGTAAACAACCTCTACTGCTGCCTCGTTTCGGGGGTTGTCAGTTCCCCTATGTCATTGAAGAGGGATTGCCTTTCATCTACCCATCTTCTGCACACGAAGATGGTGTGTTTCGCGTCATCATTTTCGCCACAGTACAGGCAGGTAGCCTCGTTTACTATTCCGAAGCGATGAAGGTATGCTCTAAAGCAGCCATATCCCAATAGGAGTTGTGTCATGTAGAAGTCTACCTCTCGATGTTTCCTCTCTAATCAGATCTTGATGTTTGATAACAGACGTCTCGTCCAGCTGCCTCTATCTGACTTCGCCCACCTAATTTGCCATTCGTCAATGAGCCTGGACCTTGCTACTTGACGAATATGTGTCTATCCTTTCTTTGGTCATAAGGTCCATTGGATGCATACTAGCTATAGCTAACTTTCTAAACACAGATTCTGCATATAGAGCTGCAGAGTATGCAACTGCGCTAAGGGCACGTCTTTTGCTAGAACTTGGACCTCCCACGTTTGGCATTAACCTTGATAGAGCTGTTGTCGTTTACCTAACAGTTTTATCTGATTTTTTTTACGTGATCTATGTATGATACTTTGATATCGAGCCACACGCCCAAGTATTTTATGGCTTACTGTGGGACTACTTCAACTCCTTCTACCATAAAAGTTATCCGGGCTCGACTTCGCTTTGGCGTTAAAAGAATTGCCTCCGTTTTTGTAGGTTCCAACTTTGGGGACGTAACTTGAGCAAGCTATCAATCCTTCTACATCTAAGATACCATTGTATATCTTATTCCATGGAGTTGGTCCCAGAATGGAACCCTGAGGCGCTCCTGAGTCTACTGGTAACTGTGGTGTATTAGATGATCTCTCTAGCCTTACACTGCGACCTTGTGGATAGCGCACAATCAAGTGAAGAATGTGCTGCTCCACTCCTTATCTCTCCTTGGCGCTGTGTTGAAGGCATTTCTTATGACACGTGTTATCATAGCAGTGAATACTTGTATGGTTTATATTCTTTTTTGTTAAATTAATATTTATTTAATTTACTGGCAGCTCAGTTTTTTTTTGGAAAACGCTCAGACCCGTCGATTTTGTTTTCGAGGGGGACACAAGTTTTGCAAAAAATCGCGTTAACACGAGCAGCCCCCTGGGCGGGGGTGACATCAACCCTAAAATCTTAAATGGAAAGGGGGGTCGAGTGATACCTTATTTTAAAGGTCTTTCAATTCCCTTTATAATGATGTAAAATACATGAGCTTCAGTTCAGTAGTTTTGAAGATTTATTGATTTAAATCTTAAAGTAGACTTTAATAGGTACATCACATTAGTTTGTACTTACTTTCAGAAGAAATTTGACTAAAAGAATTTACTTAATAAGTAAATGCTTTTCTTCACTACGCGCATGGTTTATCATTTTGTTGTTGAAAATAGCTATTGGAGCGTTTTTTTGTGGCAAAAAGTTATTTCTTGAAGAAAGATAAGGAAATATCTCGTACTTATTTTAAATAGGAATTTAGTACATAGTTTGCAATTGATTTGACCAAACTTTGTTGCTAAAATAACTTGTAACGCTTTATTACATAAATTAACCGTGGTATATTCCACAGCAGAAAGAGTTGAAATTATCGAAATATTTTTCGGAAATAATCAGTGCGCTAATAGAACAGCAAAAATATTTAATGAGCGACATGCGAACAGTAACGTGCATTGAAAATATGTTCTAGAACTTGTAGCTAAATTTCGGGAAACTGGGTTAGTCGCCAATAAAAAACGCTACATTGAAAATCCCATAAGGAACGAAGCAATAGAAGTGGGTTTTTTTTTGGGCAAGTTTATGTAGATCCTACGTTAATTACCCGCAAATTGGAGATTGTGAGTGGTGTTAGTCGACGTACTGTCCAACGGATTCTAAAGGCCCATAGTTTTCATCCGTTATTGGTCCGATTCTAATCCCAGAATTTATCACAGCAGCCACAAAAATTAAATGTTTGGGCTGGTACTCAGCCAACATCATTAGAAGACCTGCGACAAAGAATTGTGAATGAGTGCCTTCAAATTACTCCTCAAATATTGCAAAATGTGCGGCAGCGTTTTGAGCAAAATCTTTATTATGGCATGGAGAGTCATTCTTCATTTTTAAATTACTTTGCTGCCAAATGTATTGATCTCCACTAATGATGATGTATTAGTTTTATTTAAGCTTTAAATCAATAAATCTTCAAAACTACTGAACTGAAGTACATTAATTTTATATCATTATAAAGGGAATTAAAAGACCTTTAAAATAAGGTATCACTCGACCCCCCTTTCCATTTAAGATTTTGGGGGTGGCGTCACCCCCGCTTAGGGGGCTGCAACGTGCTAACGTGATTTTTTGTCAAACCTGTGTCCCCCTCGAAAACAAAATCGACGGGTCTGAGCGTTTTAAAAAAAAAACTGTGCTGCCATCAAATGCGTCTGTTTCGTTTTCGATGCGCCACCCTGTATATTAAGAGAACTGATGTGAGATTGTCTTTGTGATACTGAACATAACGTAGGCACACGTATATTTGGCAACAGCGCCTCTAGGTGCAGTTAATCTTGCGAGTATTGGAAAGATTCAGTGAATTTTACGTAGAAACTCAGACGCACAGGTGAAACCTTTGGCACCTGATACGACTATTCTTGTAAACACAGAAATAGCAAAACTTATTACGATCTATACTGTGATAGACCCAAAATAACTTTTGTGAATGATCCAAATTTTCCAAGTATATTAAAATAGTTACTTTGTACGGCAATAGTCAATCGTGTATTTTCAATATAACTAACGGGTCAAAAATGATTACTGAAGAAAATTGATAACCACTTTACACTTCATGAGCGAAATTGACAATGACAAAATAAAGCTTATCCAAAGGTATACCACTTTGTGAATAGATTCAAAGTATTGTGAAGTAGTTCGGAATCTTAGTCACACATTTCATCATTTTTTTAAAAAAGCACTACTGGGTATTTTCCAGCTTAAGTACACTCAGGTTTAAAATAAACGCAACAAGCAAAATTTTGGTAAAATTCAGAACTTTATTATTTTTAACTAGATTTTATTGATTTTTTCGGCAGAAGGTAGGGACACATTGGCTCAAATTTCGACAAAAAGAGACAGCACATAACTTCTACAACAAAACATAGGACAGGTTTTTATTATTTTATTATTCTGTAAAGATAAAAATAAATAGAGACTATCGTAATTTTATCAAAAGTGCTGAAAATAATATAAATTACGATCCGTCTCAATTTTGGAGTTTCATTAGAAATAAAAAAGGGAATAGCAAGATTCCTGGCGCTATGAAAATGGGTGACAGTGTTTTTACAAATGCTCAAGATATTGTTGATGCCTTTGGTCAATACTTCTCTGATGTATATAATATGCCTAGTTGATAATTTGCCTCATTAATATTTGAACATACCTGTTATCGCTATTAAGTCAATTTCAGAGGCCGATGTTGTCGCATCGTCTAAGAAATTGAAGAATAAACTGATCATAGGGCCTGATCAGATACCTAGTTTTCTAGTTAAAGATTGCAATATGCCGTTGTTACAACCCTTAGTTTACATTTATAACCTAATTCTGAAGTCCAACTCGTTTCCGGAGGCTTGGAAACTAGCTAGAGTTACTCCGATATTGAAAAAAGGTGACCCAGCGCAAATTGATAACTATAGGCCTATTTCAGAATTTTGTAATTTTGCAAAATTATTTGAAATAGTACTTTACACGTTTATTCAGATTTTTTTCGAGTAGAGCAATCTTATTTTTCATAGCTTCCTGAGAAGGTTTTGCTCCCTGTTTATCTGTATTTTCATTAATTTCGCATTGCTGTTGTGATTCATTACCGGGTTTCATTTTATCTTCTTCCCTCTTTTTTAATATTTGAAGCTGACTGTATAATTTGTGTTTTTTCTGCAGGTTTACAAGTTGCCTAAAAATAAAAACTTTCTATGGCTTCTGCTAAAGATTCTCTTATTAAGCTACATAAATACAAAGTATGGCAATATATATGGTAAATACAAAACCCTATGGCTTTAAATCTAATATGTTTAAACCAGCAATTCGTTCCGGTCACAAAATACAGGGTGTTAGTTTTCTGTATATATGTATAAAGCTAACATCCTGTACTTTGTGACCAATTGACGGAATCAATCATATGAAATAGATCTATAGTATAATGAATATTACCTCTATACTTTGAGATAGGCCATAATATTTTCTAATCAGTAAAGAGAAGCTTTTTGGCGATTTCTAATATTTCTAGTACTCATAGGTGCCTAAAATGATTTCGTCACTCACCTTAGAAAAAAAAATTAGTAGATTCGATTTATTCTTAGTCGCCGCTTGCAATTCTTCTTCGATTCTCTTAGATACATTAATATCTAGTTCCTTGTCGGATTTTGCTTGTAATTTTTAATTTCGCCACACTTCGTTAACTAACTTCTGTACATTTTGTACTTTCGTACTTGTATGAGATTTTTTAAAACTTTCAAACAATTTTTGGTATAACTTGGATTTGTCTATGTGAAACGACATCTTATTTAAACATTAAACTTTGGCTAATGGAATCAATGGTAACAAAATGTTAACTTGCTTTACTATGCTTACAATACGTCTACTCGCTATAGTATCCATCTAAAGCGAGTAGGGGAATTACCGCGCGCTGTTCACTAAACGTATGCATTATTTGCGGGAATCCCCGAAAATGCGTTTCGTTTTCAAGCAAAGACAATGTGAGGGTTGCCATTCGTGTAAAAAAGTAAATAACTACCGATGACGTAATCATCATCTAAACTCCCCTACCACCCATGTCATCCAAAATAAGCAAAGCAAAGACCCCCCCGCCCCCCATAGTGCTCACGTAATACTTGAACGGCCCCATATGACAATTAAAAAAATTATGAAATACAGAAGGTGGTAAAATCTTCTTTTGTCTCTAAAAATTCCACCACTGTACATATTGACATGAATAAAAAACAAAATCTTAGAGAAAATAGGGTTCTTAATAATGGAAAGCATTGCGATCCGAATGACAGCTGGAGTCGCACCACAAAGTGACTCAAAGTTGGGGTAACGAAGTATCATTTTGATTTACCCTGTATAAGTCAAACCGTAGCTACAATCAAGAACTCATATCTACATATTAAAAATTAACAAAATCGAGTTGAAAATAAAAAATTATGATGTTCCGAATTTGACCAAAATTTTGCTTGTTGGGTTTATTTCGAACCTGAGTGTAGGGGTGTAGATTAAGTCCATTAATAGGTAGTTAACACATTCTTATGGGAGAATCTTAAAAACTGGTCAATAGCCAGTAGATTAGTCAAAATGACATGTTTAATTACTGGATAAAGATACCATAAGTTTGTGCATGTTTTTTTAAAATATTATGCTTAGCCCTTGATAAAAAAAACCGCCTGTTGGTCTATCTGTTATATCTTGGAAAGTGTAGGTCGGATCTTGATCAAATTAGGTTAAGTTACTTACTAGGCCAATAACGAAAAAGCTTTCTAGATTTTGAAAATCAGTCCAGTCATGGTAAAGGTAGAAACAAAACTGAAAAAAGAAAAGATCGCTAAAACTTCGTTTTCTAGCGCAACTGGCCATTTTCAAAAAAAAAAAATTGTAGAGGTCAAGAATTGCCACCTTTCAAGCCAATCGTCAGAAACATGGCTCAGATACCATTTTTTTAGTGTAAGAAATATACTAAGTGACATATAAATCCGAACACCCAGTTTAAATGGTTTTATTTTAATAAAAGTTGGTGAATGTATTTATCTTACTGTAAATAACAAGTGAAAAAATTTTCAGCCTTATCAGTTGGACATTCCGGTTTTTATACTGCTTTTTTTAATTCACTAACGCTCTAAAAATGAATATTTCAGCCGCAGTAAAGAATCAACGTTGGCGGATTTTGGTTCTTGACATCCTTTACGATCGGTTACGATGCCTAGAGTACGGAGACCTGTACTATTTCGTCAACTTAGTGAGTTTGATAGGGGCCATATAGTGGGACTTCGGGAAGCTGGACTTTCTTTTCGGGCAATTGCAGTTAGAGTGCAAAGAAGTGTAGACACTGTGGTTATGTGTTGTCAGGCATGGCTTCGAGAAGGCCGTACGCAAAGAGCAAGGGGCACTGGACGCCGCCGTAGAACAACAGACCGTGAAGATCGCCGCCTAAGATTATTGGCCTTAAGGGACCGTTTCTCCACTACCAGGTCCATTGCAAATGAATGGTTTGCAGAACACGGAAGACCTATTGGCATGCGAAGTGTTTACCGACGAATGAGAAGTTTTGGCTTGTTTTCATACCGGCCACACTGGGTCCTCCCTTTAACTCGAGAACACGGACGTAATCGCTTTGAGTGGTGCAGACAAAGGTCACTCTGGGATCAGGAATGGAACAGTATTGTCTTTAGTGACGAGTCTCGATTTTGTTTAGGCATGCACGATGGTCGTGCCAGGGTTAGAAGGCGACGTGGTGAAAGGAGGAATCCACAGTTTTTTGTTGAAAGACATGTTCATCACACTGTTGGAGTGTTATGGTTTGGGGTGCTATAGCTTATGGTTCCAGGTCACCTTTAATCTTCATCAGAGGTAACATGAACGCGCAGCGTTATATCCACGAAGTTCTAGAACCCCATCTTTTACCCTATCTTGACACCCTGGCAGATCCAACTTTCCAACAAGATAATGCCCGACCACATGTTGCAAGAGTCACAATAGACTTCTTTCAACATAACGATGTCACATTGTTACCATGACCACCAAGATCTCCCGACTTATCCCCAATTGAGCACGTGTGGGATATGATGGGTAGGAGATTGCTCAATTTGCAACGTCCTCCTCAGACTCTAGAAGCACTTCGAGAGGAGTTGGTGGTTGCCTGGAATGGGATACCACAGGAGGACATTGACCACCTGATCAGAAGCATGCCTAGGCGCGTTGGAGAATGCGTAGCACATCAGGGTGCATCCACACATTATTAAAGGTCAAAGGGCTTTAAAGCAGTGCAATCATTTTGAAATTTTTATCATTTACTTATTATGCGTCATTAAGTACTTATACAAAATTTTATTAAAATAAAACCATTTAAACTGGGTGTTCGGATTTATATGTCACTTAGTATAAATGGTTATTTTTTATTACGCTCTAAGCTAATTATACCCGTGCTTTCACCTCAGATTCCCTGAAACACTTTCCCGAAAGTTCATCGTATTTAGAGGAAACCTGGTGATAAACTTTTACGTCATTTCTGTTGACGAAGCACATTTGTCGCTTTTGAGCAGAGCCTCAGTACTGGCATAGTGTCTTTTTCAGAATAATTTGTGGTAGTTATGGATCTCGTCTGCTAACACGCAATCTCCGGCATTCGAATAAGGTGAAAATATATGAGGGACGCTAGAATAGAAATCTACGTAGTTATTAAACAAAAGACGTGCGATTTTTTTGACGATTCTTCTACAGCAATGCACTTGCACCATTTCTTCTCCAGTGAACACCGTCATAAAAATGTTTTCCTAAGGCAAACATAGCAATTTTTGTACTTTTAGGTGCAGATATCTCTACCGGAAATTATAGCCAAATTGAATTAAACCCCGAAATCGGAAAAGTATATCCTAGTTTCTGAGTAAAAATCTTGTCTGCCTGTGTAATTGAATAATGACATATGGTTTTCACGATTTCATGTCACTGACTCCGTGCGATACGGTTCTTCCAAAGTTAAGTAAAACATTTTAGGACACATAATATTTTTTCAGGGCTAACTTCCAGTTGCCAGTAAAGTAAGTTAACCTGCAATTGAAAACCATTCCGATATCTCTGGCGGAATGATCGTTATACAGGGTGGCCCATCCATGTGTGGACGGAATATTACTCATAAACAAATACATTTTGGGAAAATCTATTTATGAGATGTTATACATGACATTTGAGAGCACATTTCTAAAATATTGGCCATTATACAGGGTGTCCCAATTTCGATCTACATATCAAAGTTGTGATTTTTCAAATGGAATGCCTCAAATTTCATTGCATATTTGGATAAATCACTTCAAAAGAAGAACATACTGAGATATAAAGTGTTTTGTCTAGAAAAACCCCCCACTTCGGGAACCCCTCAGTCCGCCATTTTGAAATTTAGAGTACTGAGTTTTGTATCAAAAGAAACTTACACACCTCAGCTTTTATATGCTACCTTTTCGAATTTTAATTTTGGCTCATACAGGGTGATCAAAAACGCAAATTGTAGTTCAATGTAGGTCAAAATTGGTACACCCTATATGTATAATTGCCAATATTTTAGAAATGTACCCTCAAATGCCATGTGTAACATGCCATATACAGGGTGTTTCAGTTTATTGTTGCATAACTTTAAGATTCGATAGAACTTTTAAAATTAATGCATACAGTCTATATAAATTTTCGTTATAGTTAGCCGTTTTTGAGATATTTCGATTTTTAAGGTTCGATGCATTTTTAATTATTTTTGATAAAATCACGTTAAAAAGTCAGTATCTCGATAATTTTTAGAAGTAGGCTGTGCCTGCAAATATTTTTAAAATTGAAAGCAGAATAAGGTTAAACGTCACTTAGTTGACAGTTAGTTTTGTTGTCTGTTGAAACCTGAAACGTCTTTTTGCAATTGTGAATGCACGAAATTTAGTTTCTTTTACCTGTTTTTTTTTGTAAGTTTTATAAAAACGCCATTTTTATTCTCCAATCAAGAGTTAGCGGGTATTCATTTTGTGTATGGCTTTGTAAATGGAAACGCAGCAGAAGCAGCCAGAGAATACACACAAAGATTTCCAAACAGACGACATCTAACTCGCTCAGTATTTGTAAGCGTGCATCGCCAAATAATTGAAAATGGTTTTGGAAATCTCCAAAGGGATCAAAACATAAATGTTCGTCAGCGCAGATTTACCCGTATGATTCTGCGTGAGTTTGATAGAGATCCGACCACAAGTGTTAGGAGAGTTTCTGGTTCCTTGAGAATTTCAGCAAGCCATGTCCACTGTGTTCTTAGAAATGACCTTACTATTTGCAACGTGTGCAAGGACTACAGCCAGGGGACGGAGAACGAAGAATCACATTTTGTCAGTGGATTCTTGATAGCACTGATAATAATAGGGAGTTTTTAAGTAGCGTTTTATGGACCGATGAATCATGCTTCACTAGACGTGGAGTGGTAAATTTTCATAATCAACATATTTGGTCGCATGAAAATCCGCATGCAGTTCGGGAAAGAAATTTTCAGCATGAATTTAGTGTGGATTGGTATCTACCGTAATCGACTATTTGGACCCTACCTTTTGCCTGCAAGGTTAAATGCTGCGACCTTCTTGGAATTTTTAAAGGCTGAACATGCAAATATGTGGGATGATGTTATGTTAGATTTAAGAAGATTGGCCTGGTTCCAGCTTGATGGTTGTCCAGCTCATTATTCGAGAATAGTTAGAAACTGGCTGCACGAAAATTATCCAGAAAGATGGATCGGCCGTGGAGGACCAGACGCCTGACCTTCACGATCCCCTGACCTAAATCCATTAGATTTCTTTGTGTGGGGATTTCTAAAAGAAAAAGTGTACCAGACTCCCGTAACCACAAGAGATAATAGACAGAATCAGGAATGCATGTGATGAAATAAGGCCTTATTTGAATAATGCTATACCACGTTCGATCATTCGTAGATGTGAATTGTGTATTGAACAATTGGGTTTACATTTCGAGCAACTACTTTAGATTTTGTATGTTTGTCCTAACTATCCAATAGCATTTTAGTTGTAAATAATTAATTTAATTTGTTAAAAATAATATTGGAAAATTAAACAAATTAATATTCTGTTTTTTTGTGTTTATTTGGAGTTAGGAATTATTGCTGTGTTTAAAAACACAATCTAAACGATAATCTTAATTACTTGTAATGCCCAAATCGAAAATGTAAAAAAAATATTATTTTACCATAAATAATTAAAAATGCATCGAACCTTATTTTTATTCAAAAAGCAAAAAATTGCACTAAGAAAAATTTTTCGGTCATTTTAATACACTACAGGTACAGTAGAGAGCGCCCTCTAGCGACTACAGTAAAACTATGCCCATGGTTCGTTTTGTCGTACTAAAAGCCCTTGTATACCAATTTTCACTATTATACATCAAATATTGATCAAAATATTTAAAAAAAAACTATTTTAGAAAGTAAATTTCGGAAGCCACGCATTTTTCGACCCATGTTTATATAGACTTTATGCATGAATTTTAAAAGTTCTATCGAATCTTAAAGTTATGCAACAATAAACTGATACACCCTAGATATGTTTTCCCAAAATGTATTTGTTTATGAGTAATATTCCGTCCACACATGGATGGGCCACCCTGTATATACAAACTAAGTTTATTTCGAATTTTACGCATAATACAGTGAATGTGTAGGAAAAGGCTATTTTTGTCGGACCCGTTTTGCGTTTTTTCACCTCAGATTTCCCTGGAAATTTTTTTCAAAAGTTCGTCGCATTTTCATCGGAAGGTCATTAGCACGCTGTCAGCTGACTACCGATTGTGACCGGGAGAAGCATGTTCGTCGTCATTTATCCCAAACACTGTTCTGACCTTGCAGATGGGATGAAAATAGACTCGTGGAAACGCAGGAAAACGCAGCGAAAATTCGCAGATGATGTTTAATAACATCTGGACGTGTTGGTCGTGTGCAGATTTATTTTTATCGTTTTTTGTTTTATCAGGCAATATTAACAATGCCAAAGCGGAATATTGCTTTCCTTTGGATTTTTACTCCGTATGCCAAAACTGGCGAGGAATTGGTATAATCGCGAAAAAATTCGAAATTGAGATATTATGGTTTTTGAATGTTGACATGTACATCACGAAACGCCTTGTCACTCATTTCCATCTGTCGGTCTGTTTGTCGATCGATCTGCTAATTTTATAGCCGCCTATAACTTGAAAAGCACCACTCGCATTTTGATTAAACTTTCACACAAGTTTGCTACTATGCCAAGGACGAAAATTTGTTGTTGTTTTTAGAAATTGGTCCATTCCAGTCTCTGCCCGAAATCATACATGAAATCAGCTGATGCGCTACCGAGCAGACGCAGGCAAACAAGGAAGGCAAAATGTTGCGTAAAAAGTCTAGGTATTGCATCCCGTCCAATCTATTTGGGAGAATAAATGGTCCAATGAGCATACCGTTCACCATGAAAGCCCAAACATTCACCGAAAATGTTTGTTGAAAATGTGCCCGACGGACAGCGTGCGGATTTTCTACTGACCAAACATCAGTGTTGCGAAAGTTATTCACCCCATTACGCGTGAACGTAGATTCGTCTGTCACCAATATGCACTTCAAAAAGTCCGGATTATTGTCATGTTGATGCAACAACCACTCACAAAACCGCACTCTTGCTGGAAAATCGTCAGGTTGAAGGGCTTGTACACGTTGGACGTGAAACGGATACAGCCCCTCTTCACGCAGCGTTTGTCACACTTTAGTTTTTGATACTTGCACTTCTCTAGCCACGTCTCTAGTGCTTGTTGAGGGATTCTCGTCTACGCGATTACCTCCACACGCGTAACCGTAACCGTCGGTTGAAGGTTGGATACTGACCTGACACACTGACCCCGACCCAGTTCTGTCGTCGGGTTGAGCTAGTGTCCTAGTACCACTCAGGGATGTCGCGGCTACAGGACGGTATTCAGATATTTTTGATGTTGCAGAGCCCTTTATCTCGGTTCCCTTAAGACATTGGTGTATATGGTACTAAGAAAAATTGCCTATGTTTTCAAGATCTACACGTCGTGTAAAGGAAAACCCCAACTTTGCGGACACCCTGTATATTCATACTAGTTAAATTTGAAGTCATGAACTCAGAATTAGAAGAATCAGAATTTATAAACACATTTGAAAAATTTTTTGCAAAAGCATCGACTATGTCCTGTGGCGAGGTACAAGTGTTTTCATTAAACGTCATGTTCCCTGGAATTCTAGAGTTTTCCTTTTTTGCATTTACAAATGACCAAAAATTAGTGGGATCCTTATTGATCCTATCCTCAGCATTTTGAATGTATGCTGAATAGAAGACTATAATTTGATTTTTAATCATAGCTCGAAGTTCTTTGAATTTTAAATAACAGTGGCTTGAATGGGTTGTTTTGTACTTATTCCTGTACCCGTCCTTTTCTCTTAAATTTGAAATAATTTACTTTGTAAACCAAGGAGGATATGAACGAGGACTCACTTTATATTTAGGAACGTTGTTCTCAAAAACGTCTCTTATGATTGAATAAAAATAATCAAATGCTTCATTCATTTCACGAATTGGAGACCAATCCGTAATTAAAAATGCGCTGTACATATCAATATAATTTGCCCGCCGAAAATTAAAATTTTGATTATCACCAAACTCAAATCCTTGCATAGTGTCACCAACACAGAATTCGATTATTATAGCAGGATGATGCAAATCCTCCCTAACTAGTGGTAAGTCATTCCTGATCACTGCAACATTGAAATTAGCTAAAACTAATTCTAAAAGTCGGCCGCTAGGATTTCTAACATCGTTGTAATTTATAAGGTTTGAAAAAGAGAAAAACTGGTATAAAATTTGACATTTACGATCATTTCTGTCTAAATTAAAAGCAGGGGTGGTAAAGTCACCGAGAATTAAAATTTGGCAAGAATCAAAAACACCGTTGAGTGTTTCCAAGGCATCCAGATAATACTCAAACACCTCTGTCGTTACAGAAGGTGGGACATAAACCGTGTAGAAAAAAGAAGCTTATGCTGAAAAACAATTTTAATTGCTACTGTGTCAATGAGAGCAAATGCTGCATTAAGTACATCAACATTGATAGCCATGACATGAAAAGTGTTCTTTACAGCTATCAAAGAACCACCACCTGTAGGCAGATGTGTGGATGGACAGATGTTTTTAAATCGATTCGCCTCCAATCCCAGTATTTCTACGCACATATTTGGCATATTTCACTCGTCATAAATGTCCCCCAAAAGTTGTCTATCACTAACAGTCGCGTGTCGATACGTGTAACGTCCCTTCTGTGCTGCTGAGGCGTATGCTGTAAAAGACAATATCATCATCTACGTAGGATTAGTCATAGCAACGATCATGTGCGCCCGTAGGGATTTCTCTCAGCGGCAGGAGGAAGGTCATTAAATTATTTGTTCTACATGTTCGTAGCTGCCTTTTTTCTCAGAAGGGCTAACTTGTGTCTAACACTGATTAGTGTTGGGTGGGAAGTACTTGACGCATTTTTTTCCCTGCTTGCTTGATGTTTCATATGTTTGATAAAAAATCCCAAAGTTTCCATTCTACGCATTTATAAATTCAGCTTTTGGTTACTTGCCGAAAAAGATCCTAAAATTTTGTTTGGGAAATTATTGAGTACATTAATAAATGTTCAATGCCAAATACCAAATTTCTAGCATATTTCATGGTCAAAGGAAAAGCGCGTGTGTGCTCCATCAAAATAAATGCTTTTGGCGTTTCATCAGTCTGTTTAAAAGTACGTTTTCTCGTATTAGATCAGTCAGCAAAGAGGATTATCCTAAAAAATATTAATTTGTTTAGCTTTTTTATACACAGTGGACCCACGATAATCCGGCCCCTGTCTAACCCGGCGCCCCCTGTAATCCGACATAATAATAATAATAATTAACGTCTTTTATTTGTAATATTCTTACAGGAGGCGAGATTTAGATTATATATCTATTCTACCATCTAACCCCCGACATGTCTTTTTATATTTATTACATACATACGTATTTGACAATCTTCGCTAATGTAGATCACGCAGGTTTGAACAGGTTACAACTTGTACGCGCCACCGCTATCGTGCTCGACGGGTAAGCATTGTTTTACTTAGTTTGAATTTGACTACTGGTTATAGCGGTACGGCCTAGCGTGCGTTCACTGTTCACTATTTATTCATTGTGTATTAAGTATAGTACCTCGTAATGTCATCACAAACTCAGAAGCGAAAGCACAAAACATTGACAATTAAAGAAAAATGTGATATTTTAGACCGCTTAAATCGCAATAAACTTTCAGTAGTTTAGCAAGTGAATACGGCGTAGGCCGATCTACAATTTATGACATTAAAAGACACCACGATTAAATCAAGAAGTTCGTGCCAACTACTGACTGCGGGCCAGGCAAGAGACAGACACTCAAGAAAGCTGAACATCCAGAAGTGGAAGAAGCTTTGTACATGTGGTTTCTTCAAGTATTGGCCCGTCAAAGGTGTACAATACAGACGAATCGGGGCTTTTTTGGCGTGTGATGCCTAACAAAACTTTCGTTTCTTGTAACGAAAAATCCGTACCTGGACGAAAAGTAAGTAAAGAGCGTGTAACCATACTACCATGTGCTAACGCTGCGGGCACACACGCGCTTAAGATGATGGTCATTGGGAAATCTAATAAACCACGGGCATTCAAAAACATTGCGTAAATGAATGAGTACCTTTGTATCGGACGAATAAAATTTGCTATTCATGTACGGTTATTATAGAAAAGAAAACAAAGAATTTTAAAAATGAATTAAAAACAAAAACAAAACTGAAATAAACTCAAAACTCTTGTTTCCATCAAGTGAGCTACATTTAGTTCGAGCTTTGTTTTTGTCTACAGTCCTTTTCCGCTGGTTCAAAGCACAGTTTCTCTTCAATAACCAACCAACATATTTAGAGAAGAAGCTTTTTTATTCTTAGTTAAGGCTGCTTGATACGACAACGTGATTGCAACTGCTCCACAAGTCACAGCACAAGACGCAATTAACGCCTTTGAGCTAGGTTTACAATGGGCTGAAGAGAATGGTACATCCTACGACGAACTTTTACTTTTGAGAAGACTGAGGGACAAATCTCTGATCTCGCGTTATAACAACCTTAAACAAAAAAAAAATGATGAATATTTCCAAGCTTCATAATTTGATAAATTCATTAATGATTCTGATTAATAATTCTTGATTATTTTGGTACATATGTATGTGCATTTATGCTTAATTTTATAATAAAACGTAAGCTCTCTATTGTTATTTCATTTACTAAATTTGACATATATACAAAAACTATGTATGATTTGTACTTCAAAGTACATACATATACATAACATATATAATCTTACCATTGGATATGTAATTTGTCGGATTACAAGGTACTCTTTTGTAAAAAAATCCGGGTCTTAGGCAGTGCTCTATAATCCGACAAATTCGATAGTCGGACACTGATCTGCATAATGTTTGTCGGATTACCGGAGGTCCACTGTATTACAAATCCTATTCTAAAACTACTTAAGTTTAAAAGTCGACGCATACGTCGAAATCTGTCAGAAAGGTAATAAAGCACTTTCTACTGGTTACTCTACTCCCTCGTTTTGAATCATAGAACTTCCGGATGTAGCCATTTTGAAGAGTTCGTGTAGACTCAAACGCTTCGCATATGGTTTTTGCAAATAAGAACCGCCGTTTCACAAAATTTTGCAGGACGAAGAAGTCTTTTCGCAATATAAATATTTTGTTACTAAATTTTACTAATGGAACTTGTTATAAAAGGCTATTTGTTGAGGAATAAGAAGTACTTTTCTCCACATGACTTCCTCTCTCTGCACAAGGCACAGATAACACCTAGCGTTGAGTACTGCTCACATGTTTGAGGTGTTGCTGCCCCGACTACATTATCCATACTCCAGGGCTGTCCGACTGATCGATGAGTCTTCCCTAACGGACAGGTTCGGGACCCTGATGCTGCCGCGTGATGTGCCTGCTAGGCAGAACCGCCTGACTTTGGCGTCCCATACTAACCGAGTCGAACTTGGTATATCCAGAACTACTTTTGTCCCTAGAGCATCGAGAGTGAAACAATCTACATGAAGAGGCTTTTCCCAGTTTCACTAATCTTAGGTAGTTTAAAAATCGGAATAAGTTTCTTTAAGTTGCAGTCGCGGTGCCCTGGCATTTAGGCTACTGCCTGCGCGGCTGCTCCGGTATAAAAAAATAGAAAAACTTTTTATTATGGCTGGGTTTCAACAGGGGCGTAGCTATCCTAGGGCAAACCGGTGCACTTAATATTAATATTAATAGCTGTTACTTTTACAGGTTTTTTTTGTCATTTCTAACAATATTTTCGACGTACTTGAGAGAAAAGAATAGACGATTTTTTTGAAACAGTCTAATTGATACACAACTATCGAACTTTTAATGCATTTAAAAATGGTTGTGTATTCTTCTTTTTGCAGGATTAGCAGATTGCGCTAAAAAAATAAAAATGGAAGATAAGCGGAAATATCAGTCTGGAGCACATAAACGAAAATTGAAATTAGAAAAAGAGGCAAAATTAAAAAAGCATGCTAAAATAGAAACATTTTTTAAAGCCTCTCAATCTTCTGAAAAAGAACAAGTAACTATCAATATTTCTGAGACACGTTATCAACTTTTATTTCTTGTTCTACCTCTAAAGAACTTTTGCCTTGTACTAAGACTTTTACTTAGCAATGCCATGTTTACTACACCAGGTTCCTCTAATAGCAACATTACTGTATGTAACGATCTTGGATTTTACATGGGAAAAACTCTTACTGAGGAAGATAAAAAGATTATTATTAGTCTTGAACCCAACAGACCTAAAGGTCCATTTCCCAAGGATTCGAACCAAAATGATCGCAGTTTTAGTGAGAGTTATTATTTTTCTACTACAAAATACGGCCCTGTCAATCGTCTTTGGCTGTGCTATTTAACTGTACTAAACTGTATCCATCGAAGAAACAAAGTAAAATCAAACATATACACCCGTATTGCACGTGATCAAGAACTTAACAGTAGGAGACGCTACAGGGCCGTATCAAGCTATTGTGACTGATCTATCAAAAAATGTCGTACAAGATATGTGTTGCTGTAAATTCTATCAAAAGCATAGTAAATTATCAGGAATATACCACGCCTTTCTAATCATATTTCGACATTAGGAATCAGTGCAAAAAATTCTGTATTCACCATTTCAGCAAAATGTTACTAAAACGCACACGAAAAAAACTTGTGGACCATCTCAATTGAAATTGTTCATATTTTATTATTAACTTACATATATACCCAATAATATTTACAAATCAACCTTCTATTCACAATGCAGAGCAAATTTTTTTGAGCAAATAGAAACTACAGACGTAGTAGTAGTACAAAAGTTTATTACAGACTCCATAAAGTTTGTTAGTTTGATTGCTATTAAAATTTACATGAGAAATAGGAAGAATGTCAAAATGGCACTATTATGCTTTGGAACTCCTAAATTAACCCTAATTTTGTGTAATTATAAATTTGGAATTTCCACATTAATAACTAGAAACTTACACTTTGATTGCAGTCTATAATGAACTTACCTGTCTTGCCAAAAAGCCCGTTAAACTGTAAGTCTTAATGGTATCAATCGATTTATATGCTGTATTCCGAGGAGCTTGAATCATCAGAATTGTTGATGTCAATTATAAGGGGTTCAACTTGGGTGTCAATGATATTGTCCATATCCCACATTTTGGTTTCAACCTTCTCTTGGACATGGTCAATACATGTTCTCCATTTTGCTGGCGTAATTCTATCGACAGCAACATCAAACAGTTTTTTAAGGTCAGAAAACTTAAAAGTGCTGTTATTTGACGCCACGTATTGCTTGATGTCGGCCCAAATCAACTCGATAGGATTCAGTTCGCAGTGATAGGGAGGCAGCCTGAGAATCGTTTTATTTTGGTTTTTGGCCATTTCGTCAACAATTTTTAAATCATATTTATACTTATGTCGCTTGACTATATTTATCAGCTCAGCTTTGACCATTGTTTGGTCGAAGTCGATCTTCTTTGAGACAAGCCACTGTTGAATGTCTGCCTTTTTGGTGGCCATTATTGGAATTTTTTCCAATTTTCTGGAGTGGTACGGGGCATTATCCATCACATTAATCGCGTTATCATCAAGTGTCGGCAAAATTTTTTTGAACCAATTTTCAAATGAGTTACCATCCATTTCTTCGTGATAGTCTCCAGTTTTTTTTGGATTCAAATGCCCACAATGCTTCAGGAACAAATCCATCTACGCTACCTATGTGGAAAATGATCAGGCGTTTTCCCTTGCCTGAAAGTAATTAGTTATTTTACTTCTCAGCGAGCGCACTAAATGACGAAATTAAGCAACTTACTCTTTTTAGGTTAGTGTAGAATAGGGTCTTAGATTAGTTTTTGGGTGAAGGAAATACTCAGAAACTTGGATGAGATAGCAAAACTGAGTTCGGAGCTTCCAAATCATTGATTCGATCAGAAAATGAATTATCTGCATCCAAAAAAGTTCATATACTTCGAAACTTACCTGCAGGATTTTTCAATCCCGTCGAAAGGCCATCTAAAAAAGCCTGCCTTGAGGACCTCACAGATCTGTCTACCCAAACCTTTCCCTGCGTATGCCCCGCGTTCACCCATGTTTCGTCTAAATAATAAATTTTTCTTCCTTCAGCGCGGAATTGCCTAATTTTTCTAAGGTATTCTCTCCTCCAGATAACAATTTCCTCCATTTCTATCAATAAACTATTCCTTCCTCTTTTCAAAAATCGAAGGTCTAGTTCTTTCAACAGCTTATGGAACGTAGATCTTTTAAAATTTGGCAGGTCCTCATCATCATTCACTTGCTTCAATATTTTATCTATTGTAGGTATTTCATTCCTGAAGAAAAAGTGATGTACTTTTCTTCTAATGGCACTTTTGTCAAAGTCATCTATTTTTTCGATGATTTTTTTTCTCGCTGGATATGTTTTTGGCTCAGATAGTGAGTGATTTTGTCTATATTCCTTCAAGATTTTGTAAACACTTGATCGACCTACTCCAGAAATTTCAGCAACCTTACATACGATATTTTCTATAGCCAATCCACTATTCTCTTGCATCTGGTTCTTGTAGATATTTAGAATAATTTGTTTTTCACCTGCGCTAAGATGAAGCTTTTTAGCCCTTTTTCTGGGTGACGTTAAGCTGATTTCAACCACTTCATCAGCTGTATCTGTGTCAGACATTTTAGACTAATATTAAATTTCCGCAAGAAAAATCAAGTCAAGACGTGCATAAAAC
Organism: Acanthoscelides obtectus; assembly: GCA_963669975.1. Classification (NCBI taxonomy): domain Eukaryota; kingdom Metazoa; phylum Arthropoda; class Insecta; order Coleoptera; family Chrysomelidae; genus Acanthoscelides; species Acanthoscelides obtectus. The sequence continues at coordinate 8,020,692 of CAVLJG010000006.1, forward strand.
GTTCGCGCTCATAAACGGGTATCCGTAACTGATTACAATCCTGTGCGTGGTGACGAACCATCAACGTGACGCTGAGAGTTCCCTTTACTATGCAGCGTTGCCAGGCTTAATGTCACAATGATCATGTTTTATTGGGAAAATTGTCAGAAATCGCCGAATGTTGAACAGAAACATTACAAAAAGTCTTACCTGGAAATGTGAGGCTACAAATCGATATTCTTATAGGGGGGAAGGGTAGGGAGCTGTTATGGTTCCTATTAACCTTGGTGAAAGTTGGAAACGGTAATATCATATATGGCATACATTCGGTTGAAGGTGTGCGCACGGAAAATAGATTGCGGATAGGATTTTAATAGATAAATCTGCACAAAAAAACACAAAAGGAGATTTTTGTATTTCCCTGAAGAATATCTCAAGGTTATTTCAGATGTACTCATCGAAACTTTATGGAAGGATTATCGAAACCTTATTTTCAATTGCGATAGGGCCACATACCTCGACATCGCATTAATGTGAAAAATAAGACAATAGAAAAAAATTCCCTCACTGATGCTATCTCTTAGGAAAAATTTAACTATAAAGATTGCACAAAAATTTTCTTCACCTTTTTGAGCTTGTTTTCGCATCTCCGCATGCCGTTCATAATTTGCTGCAGATCAAATTGGAATATACCTTTGTGATGCCATTTATTGTTATATAATGTCCTTTACAACAGTTATTGTACGTATTGCACCAACAGATTGATTTGTGATCCATGCGAATGTGATCAACCACTCTGGCGAAAACTCGCCGAGCGTGGCAACCGTGCGACTTTGTCTGGAGGCTCGTCGTTACAAGCCAATCAGGAAGAGGCCGACAGAGCGCCATGGCTACCGATCACGCGTTGATCACGAATCAACCACTGTTTACGATTACTTTGTAGCTTCGTTAGATACACTTTAGATGCAGCCTATTGTGAATCTTGTTGGCTTTTCTCAAAATTGTGCAGTCACTGGAGTACGGGCTTAAGAGATTGGAAACATTTATCATCACGCAGTGAAGAGCACAGTAAAAGCGAAGCTCATATTGAAGCTTGCGCTGTTCACGACCTTTGGAGAAAAAAATCGTGCCATAGACAAGAACCTAGAAGAAGAGGTCAGATTTCAAGCATCCTTCTGGAAAATGGTGTTGTAAAGATTATTTAAAATTACATTACTCCTGGCAAAATGTTCCTTGTCATTTCGGGGGCACCGTGAACGTCAAGATGATTTTAGTGGGAATTTTAAGGCTCAAGTGAAATTATTGTCAGACTATGACGATGTTGTGAAACAGGTGGTGGAAATGCCTTCTGGATCTGTGCGATATCTTAGCCCAACTATTCAAAATGAATTGATAGATTGCCTTTCAAAAAAACTTACTTTTGAGCAATAAATTCCGCAACATTTTTTTCTTTGCTTCTTGATACAATTCAAGATATCACAAAGATAGATCAATTAAGTATAGTCATTCGAACGTGTCACATAATTCGAGATAAAAATCTGCTATCTCAGAAGTTTGAAATCAAAGAAGCTTTTTTTGGTTTTTTCCAGTTAAAAGATCATTCTGCTGGAGGAATGACTCAAGAAGTTTTAAATATACTAAAAAATCTAGATATTCCCATTGAAAAATGTTATGGGCTACGATGGAGTCAGTGTAATGAGTGGGGCTTATAATGGAGTAAATGCTCAAATAAAAAGAGTTCAGGAAAATGCCGAATATGTACATTGTCACAACTTAAATTTAGTAATAAATGATGCAGTAAATTGTTGTAAAGAGGTCTCGCAATGTTTTGCCACTTTGCAAAATATATATTATTTTTTTGGTTTAAGTATTAATATATCGGATCTTTTAGCTTCTTTTACCAGTGAATCCAAAACAACTTTAAAAACATTAAATCCAACTCGTTGGTTAGGAAGGATATTGTCTATTAGTGCTGTCAAACTTCGTTATCTTGATATTATTAAATCTTTAACAGAAATAGAGTTACAGTCTCATAAAAAAGAAGAAAGAGAAGAAGCTTCTTCCATTAACAAACAAATGTGTTGCTTTGAATTTGTATTTATTTCAACAATGTTGTATAAAATCTTTACCCAGGTTAACTTCGCCTCAAAGGTCCTTCAAAAGAAAAATATTGATTTAAGTGAATCTGTGACTGTTTTAGAACAAGTCGAAAAGAACCTTACTGAATTAAGATCTTCTTATGAAATTTTAATGATTGAAGCTACGGAACTGGCTAACAAATGGAATATTCAACCGGAATTCAGGCAAAAACGTCAACCTGAAGTTAAAAAACACTTTGACGAACTCTTAAGTGATTACAGATTTAATAATACTCAAATTTTATTTAAAATAAATGTTTTTAATGTTGTTATGGACCGTGTTCTGATACAGATTTCTAATAGATTTAGGAGCATGAAAAAAATTAATAAATTGTTTGATTTACTTCTTCCAAAAATTATATTAAGTTGTGATGAAACATTCATTAAAAATAAATGTACAGCCATTTATAACAAATAACCTGAAATATAATAATTATTTCAGTATACCAATTTGTTAAATGTTTGTAAAACAGACCTTAAGAATGATCAATCAATTAAGGAATATTTCAATATAATTTTAAGTAAGTATGGAGTTCTTGAAAGCGACTTAAGTGAAGTTTACTTAATGTTCCTTTTATTTTTTACGTTGCCTGTAACTACTGCAACTGTTGAAAGATCATTTAACAAGCTAAAACTTATAGAGAATGAAGAAGCCCAAAACCTTGATATACAGGGTGTCCCAGAAGTCGACGTCAAGCCGAAACCGGGCGATAGGCAAAGTCATAACAGCTATCAGAAAAATATTTAAAAAAATTTTATGTATGTGTTTTGAAAATTATAGGTCTTTGAAAAAAATATAGAAATTTCACACCCTACGGCAGTCTGTCAACTCCTGTTACTACAAATATTAACTTTTTTTGGATTTTATTTTTACAATGTCATGATGAATAATGCATCTTCAAACTGGTGACTCAACCTTACTGCCAACTTTTCTCGTTCAGGAAAAATTGCCACTTATTTCCCAACCAAGTGTTCCAAAGTAAAACTTTGCTCAACTTTAACTGGCTGTACTGGAAAAAATGTACTACGAGAGTTTGGCAAGTAACCTTAAAAGTTGGCGCATTTAATAAGGATTCCAAAATGGTATAACACTTAGAAGATTACTCGTTAAGTTATGCACAATTTTTATTTGAAGAAAAACTGATGAAAATTTTTCAAAATTTCCTAATTAAACAGCGATTATGAAAACGCACAAGGACCCTTAAGGATAACTGTTTGCACAACAGTGGGCGTCAAAATGCTGCTGATGATGATTTACCTTTACAGCAAATGCTCAAACTGTTTTCTTTCAGCCGCAATACACGCTCGACATCTTCTTAAAAAAGATCTTTGCCGTAGCTCAGCTACATTTTGAATCGGCTTGAAATACACTTTTTCTTTTACAATTCCCCAGTAAAAAAAATCTAAAGGATTCAAATCAGGTGATTGGGCTGGCCACGGTATTGTACCAGACCGCCTTATCCATCTGCCTGGAAAGTTTTGATCGAGATACTCTCTCACTGAGAGTGCATAATGCGCTGGGCAGCCATCATGCTGAAACCACATGTCCCTGTAAATACTCAGTGGCACGTCCTCCAATAAATTTTCTAAATGATTTTGCAAAAACCTAAATAAACTTCAGCAGTCAAAGTCTCTGGGAACTCAAACGGACCGATTATTTTACCATTTAAAATTCCTGTGCAATGGTTTATCTTGAAGCGATATTGAGATTTATCTTTTCTCATCAAATGTGGGTTTGCTACGTGCCACTCGTGTAAGTTATGGAGGTTCATGTACCCATCTTTCTTAAATGTGGTCTCATCTGACCATAACATTTTTTCAAAGAACCGTGGATCTTCCCTGTCTTTCTAGCATTGTGCGACAAAAAGCAACTCGGGGCTCATAATCCCGGGGCAGAAGAGCTTGAACACGCTGTGCGTGGTATGGATGGAGCACGTTTTTTTGCAAGATTCTATGGGCTGTACTTTTGGGCACACCTGTTTTTAGTTCTATTGCACGCACTGAAGTACTCGCGTCTTCTTCGACAGCTCCTAGCACCACGTCTTCGTAAGGAAGGAAAGATCTTCCCTCACCGTGTGATTGGTTTGGTAGTTGGCCCTCTGAGAACAGTAAGCGGTGCACATTTGTGAACACTCGATAATCTGGATGACGAGCTGCATTCGGGTACCTCTCACAGTAAAGTCTCGCTGCAGAACTAGCGTTGCATCTGCATTCTCCATAAATGAGGTGCATGTTAGCATATTCTTGTACGGTGTACACGGACATAGCGGCACTGCACAATCACACTATCAAAGATAGTCTAAGGAAAGCAAATGTTGTTTTGAAGAGCAATTAAACAGTCCAAATCCAAATCACAAGCGATCAACAGTCCAGTTCACGAATCCAAAATTAGTAACAGTACGAAATCAACAAGCACGAACTTGTAAAGATGCGCAGTAAACGAAGGAGTACTGATCGGTATCAAAGTGTGCAATAGCAAGTAAGTGATGTGCTTCATCCATACCGCATACAGCGTGTTCAACCTCTCCTGCCCCTGGATTATGAGCCCCGAGTTGCTTTTTGTCGCACAATGTTAGAAAGACACAGGAAAGATCCACAGTTCTCACAAAAATTTTATGGTCGGATGAGACCACATTTAAGAAAGATGGGTACATGAACCTGCATAAATTACACGAGTGGCACGTAGCAAACCCACATTTGATGAGAGAAGATAAATCTCAATATCGCTTCAAGATAAACCATTGGACAGGAATTTTAAATGGTAAAATAATCGGTCCGTTTGAGTTCCCAGAGACTTTGACTGCTGAAGTTTATTTGGATTTTTTGAAAAATCATGTACAAAATTTATTGGTGGACGTGCCACTGAGTATTTACAGTGACATGTGGTTTCAGCATGATCGCTGCCCAGCGCACTATACACTCTCAGTGAGAGAGTATCTCGATCAAAACTTTCCAGGCAGATGGATAAGGCGGTCTGGTACAATACCGTGGCCAGCCCAATCACCTGATTTGAATCCTTTAGATTTTTTTACTGGGGAACTGTAAAAGAAAAAGTGTATTTCAAGCCGATTCAAAATGTAGCTGAGCTACGGCAAAGACTATTGGAAGCAGCTGAGTTTGTTAATAACCGTGGATTCGCTCGTTTAATAACCCGATCTTTTTTAAGAAGATGTCGAGCGTGTATTGCGGCTGAAGGAAAACAGTTTGAGCATTTGCTGTAAAGATAAATCATCATCAGCAGCATTTTGACGCCCACTGTTGTGCAAACAGTTATCCTTAAGGGTCCTTATGCGTTTTCATAATCGCTGTTTAATTAGGAAATTTTGAAAAATTTTCATCAGTTTTTTTTCAAATAAAAATTGTGCATAAGTTAACGAGTAATCTTCTAAGTGTTATACCATTTTGGAATCGTTATTAAATGCGCCAACTTTTAAAGTTACTTGCCAAACTCTCGTAGTACATTTTTTCCAGTACAGCCAGTTAAAGTTGAGCAAAGTTTTACTTTGGAATACTTGGTTGGGAAATAAGTGACAATTTTTCCTGAACGAGAAAAGTTGGCAGTAAGGTTGAGACACCAGTTTGAAGATGCATTATTCATCATTACATTGTAAAAATAAAATCCAAAAAAGTTAATATTTTATTTTTTTAACAGGATTTGACAGACTGCCGTAGGGTGTGAAATTTCTATATCTTTTTCAAAGACCTATAATTTTCAAAACACATACATAAAATTTTTTTAAATATTTTTCTGATAGCTGTTATGACTTTGCCTATCACCCGGTTTCGGCTTGACGTCGACTTCTGGGACACCCTGTAAATGATGTTATCAACGAATTTGCAAATAGAAAAGCAAGAAAAAGAGATTTTTAATTTTATTATTGTTTAATTTTTGACTTTTGTTATTTCATTATTTTAATTTGTGTTACTTTTTGTTTTTATGACAATAAACAATTTTTTTATTATAACATGATATTTTTTATTCTTAAACATACTCATGAGGGTCCCCAAAAAATGTTTGCCCCGGGGCCCCATGACGTCTAGCTACGCCACTGGGTTTCAAAAGGACTAAAATCGTTTCTTATACAATGTGTACTAGAATAAGGTGTCAATCTCTCGGAAACTTTTAGATAACGAAAGAATAAATTCACAAGCTCAGAGCAGACTAATCATGAGAAAAATGGTCTTACTCGTATTCCGATTCTCAAACTTCGAAAAAAATCTAAAACGAGGTCTGAAAATGTATATTCTGTCGTTTTTTTAGTCGCTAATCATGAATCAGTTACAAAAATTACTATATTTTCAAAATTTACTGTAACTCAAAGTGTAGGATATCCTTATACAAAATCACCATATTTCTTGATCTGCATCCTCTGTTGGTGTAGGGTGGTTCGAAATTATAGCAACATAGTCAATTCAGCATAACACTCTATATTTTTCTTTCACCTAAATTATTGTAATGACATCAAGATTAAACTTTTCAAACGAATGTTATCCTAAAATTGCTTTTCGAACATTGTGACAAGCGACAATATATTCTTCGAATTGATGATCATCGTCTCAAAAATTTCTGAGAACATTGCATATGACGAATAGGTCACGTATTTTCAGAGATGACCAACGACCGATGCAACCTCAACGGAAATCCCTGCGAATTGAAAACTGCGCATTTTCAAAAGTGCTATGGCCGACCTCAATAAAAGTATATGGAGGCTTTTTTTCAGAGAACGTTTTGGACTCTGGCCAATCATGGTACAGAAATATACTTTTACGTCTGCTATCGGTCTGAGCACTGCCAGATTGCCTGTCTGGTAGTAACAAGACTCGCTTGTATATTCGCACAGCACAAAGGAATCTCGTTTAAAAGAGCTCATCTGTTCACCTGTTTATCTATGGAGGAAGAAAATAAAATACATCGTAAGCTTACAGACGAAACTGCAGCGTGTCAATAAAACTTCAAGGGATGATTTGCTGAATTATAAAAAAAGTTTATACATAGGTCTGGTAATGCTTTGCACAGTTCATTATAGTGATGCACATGTTCTTCCACTTAACCCTTTAAATAAAATTACATTCTAATTAGATAATCAAAAGGATTACCTTGACAATAATTCCGTTATATATACTAAGTGACATATAAATCCGAACACCCAGTTTAAATGGTTTTATTTTAATAAAAGTTGGTGAATGTATTAATCTTACTGTAAATAACAAGTGCAAAAATGTTCAGCCTTATCAGTTGGACACTCCGGTTTTTATACTGCTTTTTTTTAATTCACTAACGCTCTAAAAATGAATATATCAGCGGCAGTAAAGAATCAACGTTGGCGGATTTTGGTTCTTGACATCCTTTACGATCGGTTACGATGCCTAGAGTACGGAGACCTGTACGATTTCGTCAACTTAGTGAGTTTGATAGGGGCCGTATAGTGGGACTTCGGGAAGCTGGACTTTCTTTTCGGGCAATTGCAGTTAGAGTGCAAAGAAGCGTAGACACTGTGGTTAGGTGTTGTCAGGCATGGCTTCGAGAAGGCCGTACGCAAAGAGCAAGGGGCACTGGACGCCGCCTTAGAACAACAGACCGTGAAGATCGCCGCCTAAGATTATTGGCCTTAAGGGACCGTTTCTCCACTACCAGGTCCATTGCAAATGAATGGTTTGCAGAACACGGAAGACCTATTGGCATGCGAAGTGTTTACCTACGAATGAGAAGTTTTGGCTTGTTTTCATACCGGCCCTTTAACTCGAGAACACCGACGTAATCGCCTTGAGTGGTGCAGACAACGGTCACTCTGGGATCAGGAATGGAACAGTATTGTCTTTAGTGACGAGTCTCGATTTTGTTTAGGCATGCACGATGGTCGTGCCAGGGTTAGAAGGCGACGTGGTGAAAGGAGGAATCCACAGTTTTTTGTTGAAAGACATGTTCATCACACTGTTGGAGTTATGGTTTCGGGTGCTATAGCTTATGGTTCCAGGTCACCTTTAATCTTCATCAGAGGTAACCTGAACGTGCAGCGTTATATCCACGAAGTTCTAGAACCCCATCTTTTACCCTATCTTGACACCCTGGCAGATCCAACTTTCCAACAAGATAATGCCCGACCACATGTTGCAAGAGTCACAATAGACTTCTTTCAACATAATGATGTCACATTGTTACCATGGCCACCAAGATCTCCCGACTTATCCCCAATTGAGCACGTGTGGGATATTATGGTTAGGAGATTGCTCAATTTGCAACGTCCTCCTCAGACTCTAGAAGCACTTCGAGAGGAGTTGGTGGTTGCCTGGAATGAGATACCACAGGAGGACATTGACCACCTGATCAGAAGCATGCCGCATGCCTAGGCGCGTTGGAGAATGCGTAGCACATCAGGGTGCATCCACACATTATTAAAGGTCAAAGGGCTTTAAAGCAGTGCAATCATTTTGAAATTTACTTATTATGCTTCATTAAGTACTTATACAAAATTTTATTAAAATAAAGCCATTTAAACTGGGTGTTTGGATTTATATGTCACTTAGTATATCTGAAGTTGTGAAAATAAATAGTAGTGGACCTAGTTTACTACCTTGTGGTATACCAACAAAAATATTTTTTGATCTTGATATGTAGATCCAATTTTGGTTTTTTGACTTCTGTCAATTAAATAGTTTTGTAGAATTCTGAACGCCCTTTTGAAGTCCATACATCTCCTCCAGTCCTCTAAAACCATTTGTGTTGCCATTTCAGTTGAGTGTTTCTTCCTGAATCCAGCTTGAAATTTGGTAAAAATGTTATTTCCCGAATAAATAAATTCGATGATCTGTAAATAATTTCTTCAAAAATTTTTTCAACATCTGGCAGAACATTTATTGGCCGCATATTGGTGTACAACTCAGAATTCTTAACTTCAGAAACAGGAGTTGTGGTAGAGCGCTTCAGTTTTGTCGGAAATTCGCCATGTTTTAAACAGTAATTTAACAGGATTAATATTCTTGTTCCAATAATACCAAAACATTCATCAAGCACACTTTTAAACAAAATCTCAATCTTATTTCGATTTGATTTAATTTTTTGATATAATCTTCTTGAGACGATTAATGTTTATTGTTCACTCTGAATGATGCATTATAATCTGAGCTAATGGGACATTGGTTGGATCCCCGTCAATAATTGATTTTACAATGTCGTTGACACTTTTTATGAACTAGGTATTCATTCGATCTGCTATTATTTCTTCATTTGTTATTACCCCATCGTCGAATTTTATTTTAGATAATGTACTTTTTGTAATATGAATGTTTTTCAACGTTTTCCACATATGTTTGCTACTATTTTTACTCTGATCAATTTTGGCATTGTAATATTTTTTCTTTTCATCTCGTACAACTGCTACAGATTGGTTTCTTGATCTTGTGTATTCTAGCCAATCATTTTCACTTCCAGTAATCATAAACTTTTTATAATTGTAGTTTTTTTTAATTTAGAATCCTTGAACGTCTACGAGAACCAAGGTGTCGGATTTCTCCTTTTATAAATTGTTGTCTTGACTGTAGCTTCTTTTATGCAAACTTCAACATTATCGATAATGTCTTTGTCTTCTTTATTTAGACTGCATAATAGAAATTTTTCACCCTCTTAATAGTGTTTTCGTTCTTCAGTCATTTCGATCAAATGCCAAAACCACAACCATCAAATAAGTTAATGGAAATTTGATTTGAATTTGTCAGATCATGACGTTGCTAATTTCGAGTACATTAAAGGTGGCTATAGTCAACGCCAAACAAAGTGGCGTGCACGTCATCAAGGTGGGTGTGTTGAAAAATTTACATTGTTGCCAAACTTTTTGTAAAATAATAAAATTTATTATTTACATATCTAGGTTTATAAGCAATATTAACCTCAAATGAGAACAAAAATAATAGTATAATAAAATTATAGATCTGTACTTGCATAATCATTAAGTATGACAATTATTGATCAGATGACACTATGAAACTACCATATTTAATTGATAGCTTAAAGGTACTGAATAAAAATCCAAATGGGGTCCTCCAAATTTTATGCATGGTATTTATTTTACAGAATTCATACAGAAAAATGCATTCTAAAATTAGGTAAGCTACTGGTGTAAGCTTTTTCTGTACAATAAAGTTAGTCGGAGTTTCTTTCTTCAGCGCTGTCTGAATCTGAATCTTCATCACTCTCAAAGTTGATTATTAAAGGTTCGATGTCTGGTCGATCAAAAATTCGTTCTCTTTCATACCATTTAAAAATTTCTTGCTCAGTATGTCGAACACTATTTTTCCACATGTCTGGGGTAACCGTTTGTAGAGCCTCGTTCCACATATCCAAACAGTCTTTTTCACTGTTACCATCTCTACCAATATGTCTGTTATAGTAACCTTTTGCTATGCCCCAAATTAACTCAATAGGGTTAAATATACAATGGTAAGGAGGCAGACGAAGAACTTTGTGCCCATGTTGTTCCGCCAATTCATCAATCACGTATATTTTAGGTGGTTTGTTTCTAAAAAAGCAGTTATTTTAAGAATAGGAATAAACAAAAGAAATATAAACTGTCGACCAAAATATATATAATTAAGAAGCATTATGTACCGAGCAACAATACTCAATAGCTCTGTTTTAAACATTGTGTTTAAAAATGGTATGTTTTGATTTGTCAACCAGTCTTGGATATCCAATTTTTCTAATAACTGATGTTGAAACCATTTCAAAAAATTGTCCTGGTTCATCTCTCCATGGTAATCGCTCAATTTTGTTTTCGAAGAAAATATCGCTTCACTACCCTCAATAAACCCATTTTCATTTCCAGCATGTAATATAATGTATCTAAAATATATTAGTTTTAAATTTTATAGTGCAAATTGTGTAAAAGTACATACCTTTTACCATCTGTTTTAATAGCTTTCACGCTTTTTTGGTTTCCATTTTGCCAAGAGCGACCTATGGTCCCATTTTGAAATATCCAAGTTTCATCGAGGAAGACAAACTGGTATAAGGCCTCAACCTTGGCTTGATTGTATTGCCTTAGAAATTCCACCCTTTTCAAAGCTATACTTGGTAGTTCCATGAGCCCTCGTCGCGGATTGTCCTTAAGCCACTTAAATCCAAGATCTCTAAGCAACCGCCTTAAAGACGTGGCACTACCATCAAATAATGCCCTATCTCTTAATCGAGACCATAAAGTTTGTATCGTAACTTGTTCTTCTCAAACCATGTGTAATATGACATTATAATTTAGTTAACAAATTAATGCAAATTTCTGATAAGTTATTATAATAAGATCTTACTTTTGTGATACATATTATAGATCACTTCTCGAATGGCACTTGTATCCAATGTCGCTGTGTTGGTTACACGTTTAATATAACTCCGCTTTTTCTTGGGCGATTCTAAATTTGCATCACTTTTCACACCCTTGGAAATACGACTAACTATCCTTAAACTAATTTTTAAAGCAGCAGCAACACGCTACAAAAAATGAAATAAAATTTCACTATTATTAATATACATTACATATAATTATTAGTAACCTACCTCTTGAACAGCATTTAAAGGCAACAAAGGCCCGTTGTTGTCCCTTTCTTGCTCAAAGTAGTGCATTAACGAGGCCACGAGTTCCTTACACCGACTATTTAACTGTTTGGGCATCTTTATATACCAAAATTGCCTTTATCTACTCGTAAAATGAATAATTTTGTTTTGAAACAAACAGTTGTTGATTTACAGTATGCGGGGCCAAAGGATTTATAAAGATTTGAAATGCCACAAATTGATTCAGTGTCAGAATTAATACAAATGTCAGTTCCCAGTTTAAATAAGTTTCAAAGTGACAATGTGTCAACGCTGCGAAATCGGTTTAGTGCGTTTACATGTCGATAAGTGATTGGAGCGTTTGCAAAACATTTTATTTCGCATAATGCGTCTAAATTTATCAGAAAGCAACTTATGTGATATTTTAATAACAATGTTTATATGACTATTAACCATAATAAGAGAGTAATGACCATTTTACAATTTATATATCACATTAATATGAAACTGCAATAGAGCAATTGTTTGTGATAGAAACCTAGGCATTAGGTCGGGGAATTTTTATCGTGATGACGTGCACGCCACTTTGTTTGGCGTTGACTATACAAACACAACTGCAAGCTTGTCCAGCATGCTTATTAGAGGTAGTTTAATTAAATATGTCGAAGTCCGACGATGATTCGCTCGCTTTGGCCGCTTTTGTTCTTGTGAAGAAAAGAAAATCCCGAATAAAAAACCGTGCGGTGTGGTGTAAAGAATGGTTGATAAAAGGGAAAACCTATTCTCACATTTACTTACTAAGTGAGCTGAAAATATATCCGCGTGACTGGCACAATTATCTTATAATGGATGAAGAGATGTATTAAAGCCTTGTCTCTTGTATCACCTTTGATTCAAAAGCAGGATACGATCATCTACGCGGACACAACTTCAAACTGCATAAGGAGCCATTTAAAACAACAGTCCGACAGTGGTTTCTTCCCAACCGCATATTCAACACCTGGAATAGTTTACCTGAAAGTGTGGTTGGTGCTACTTCAGTTAATAGCTTCAAAGTGCAGTATGATAGCTGGAGGAGTGTACAAACTTTATAGCTATGAACTGTCTTTTTTATTTTTTCTATTTGATGTATTTCTGTTACGTGTCCGTACACTATATTTACTGCATGAGCTTATAGTACTGTGTACTCTACTCATCTCAATTATCATAATAATAATAATAATAATCAACGGACCCCAACCTGTGCATGCTTGAAAATCTTGGGTACACACGTACTGTTTTGCTTGCGCAAGCGCGCCTAATTCAAGCATGCATAATTAAAATCAATTCAATCCTCAAGCTGCTTGTACAATTACAAAGCTTGCACCACATTTCCCTACAGACATTCAAGCGAGCTTGTACAAAAACATTGAACAAGCATGCTGGACAAGCTTGCACTTGTGTCTGTAGCCACCTTAAGAAACGCTTGAGGGTCACTTCATTGAGGTACCCTCAAATGAACTTGTGCCCATCTAAAGTGGTATGGCGTATCTCGAAGATGGAGACTATGTACCTTCACTCAAGATGGAATAGGCAATCAATGTCACAGTGACAGAAGATGGGTGATTTACACAAGCACTACCAAACCTTTGATCATTTTTTACGCAAGTCTAAGAAGGAGTTCGAAAATCATATAAAAAATGACATGGTTATACAAGGCAATATACAAGATTTCAATATTTTGAAGATTCTAGGTACAGGTTCATTTGGAAAGGTGGTGCTGTGCAAGCATGTCGCTGAAGGAGATAAGCTATATGCTATGAAGGTGATGCAGATATTTTAACTTAAATACTTTGGGGATAATTATAGATTACAAGCTTACTTACACCAAGTCATATTTTACCATCTTAAAATTGAAGCGCTATATTACACAATACTTCTTTTATTCTACACGGTGGCATAATTAGAGTTTCGATTTGACGTTTCAGCTCTCAGTACTTCAAAATTATACCGTTTTGGATGTCTTCATGTGATTCCCCTTAAATAATATAAATGAGTTACATTATATTCCACATTCGATGAGTTTAAGCCAACTATTGATGAATTTAGGCACTTGAAGTTTTATATCAATGCGTAACATGTTATCATCTTTGATATTCTATGAATTAAATGATTATGTTATAATTTCACGGCATACTCAAGAAAAAAATGTTTCATAATAATATGTATTTGTTTGTTTCAGATTTATTTATATATATACTAAGTGACATATAAATCCGAACACCCAGTTTAAATGGTTTTATTTTAATAAAATTTTGTATAAGTACTTAATGAAGCATAATAAGTAAATGATAAAAATTTCAAAATGATTGCACTGCTTTAAAGCCCTTTGACCTTTAATAATGTGTGGATGCACCCTGATGTGCTACGCATTCTCCAACGCGCCTAGGCATGCTTCTGATCAGGTGGTCAATGTCCTCCTGTGGTATCTCATTCCAGGCAACCACCAACTCCTCTCGAAGTGCTTCTAGAGTCTGAGGAGCACGTTGCAAATTGAGCAATCTCCTACCCATCATATCCCACACGTGTTCAATTGGGGATATGTCGGGAGATCTTGGTGGGCATGGTAACAATGTGACATCATTATGTTGAAAGAAGTCTATTGTGACTCTTGCAACATGTGGTCGGGCATTATCTTGTTGGAAAGTTGGATCTGCCAGGGTGTCAAGATAGGGTAAAAGATGGGGTTCTAGAACTTCGTGGATATAACGCTGCGCGTTCATGTTACCTCTGATGAAGATTAAAGGTGACCTGGAACCATAAGCTATAGCACCCCAAACCATAACTCCAACAGTGTGATGAACATGTCTTTCAACAAAAAACTGTGGATTCCTCCTTTCACCACGTCGCCTTCTAACCCTGGCACGACCATCGTGCATGCCTAAACAAAATCGAGACTCGTCACTAAAGACAATACTGTTCCATTCCTGATCCCAGAGTGACCGTTGTCTGCACCACTCAAGGCGATTACGTCGGTGTTCTCGAGTTAAAGGGAAGGACCCAGTGTGGCCGGTATGAAAACAAGCCATAACTTCTCATTCGTCGGTAAACACTTCGCATGCCAATAGGTCTTCCGTGTTCTGCAAACCATTCATTTGCAATGGACCTGGTAGTGGAGAAACGGTCCCTTAAGGCCAATAATCTTAGGCGGCGATCTTCACGGTCTGTTGTTCTACGGCGGCGTCCAGTGTCTCTTGCTCTTTGCGTACGGCCTTCTCGAAGCCATGCCTGACAACACCTAACCACAGTGTCTACACTTCTTTGCACTCTAACTGCAATTGCCCGAAAAGAAAGTCCAGCTTCCCGAAGTTCCACTATACGGCCCCTATCAAACTCACTAAGTTGACGAAATCGTACAGGTCTCCGTACTCTAGGCATCGTAACCCATCGTAAAGGATGTCAAGAACCAAAATCCGCCAACGTTGATTCTTTACTGCGGCTGAAATATTCATTTTTAGAGCGTTAGTGAATTAAAAAAAAGCAGTATAAAAACCGGAATGTCCAACTGATAAGGCTGAAAATTTGTTCACCTGTTATTTACAGTAAGATAAATACATTCACCAACTTTTATTAAAATAAAACCATTTAAACTGGGTGTTCGGATTTATATGTCACTTAGTATATATAATATATATCTTCTGTAATATGAGTTTCAATGATATACTTATATTTGAAATAAAAATTAAAAGCTATTCGCCCATGCAAAAATGGTATAAGAAAAATCGAAGCTGAGACAGGGGATAAATGACGAAAAATAATATCAATGTTCTATTTATGCCACCTTGCAGAGATCAAAAAGTGGCAGTATCAATATGAAGTTTATTTTGGAAAAATTCGTTCCCTTTTCCGTGTATCTCTGGAGATTCTTGAAGCGTCAAAACTTTTCAAATGCAATTTCTAAAATACAGGGTGTCCGCAAAGTTGGGGTTTTCCTTTACACGACGTGTAGATCTTGAAAACCTAAGCAATTTTTCTTAGTACCATATACACCAATGTCTTAAGGGAACTGAGATAAAGGGCTCTGCAGCATCAAAAATATCTGAATACCGTCCTGTAGCCGCGACCCGCGACATCCCCGAGTGGTACTAGGACACTAGCTCAACCCGACGACAGAACTGGGTCGGGGTCAGTGTGTCAGGTCAGAATGCAACCTTCAACCGACGGTTACGGTCACGCGTGTAGACGTAAACGAACCCGTATAATCGATTGCGTTTCAAAAAACAACAAGCACTAGAGACGTGGCTAGAGAAGTGCAAGTATCAAAAACTAAAGTGTGGCAAACGCTGCGTGAAGAGGGGCTGTATCCGTTTCACGTCCAACGTGTACAAGCCCTTCAACCTGACGATTTTCCAGCAAGAGTGCGGTTTTGTGAGTGGTTGTTGCATCAACATGACAATAATCCGGACTTTTTGAAGTGCATATTGGAGACAGACGAATCTACGTTCACGTGTAATGGGGTGAATAACTTTCGCAACACTCATGTTTGGTTAGTAGAAAATCCGCACGCTGTCCGTCGGGCACATTTTCAACAAACATTTTCGGTGAATGTTTGGGCTGGCATGGTGAACGGTATGCTCATTGGACCATTTATTCTCCCAAATCGATTGGACGGGATGCAATACCTAGACTTTTTACGCAACATTTTGCCTTCCTTGTTAGAAGATGTGCCATTAAGTGTAAGACAATCAATGTGGTTTCTGCACGATGGTGCACCGCTTCATTTTAGACGCGAAGTGCGTGAGTTTTTGAATGAATTATTTCCGAATAGGTGGATCGGACGTAATGGACCCGCAGCGTGGCCTCCGCGATCTCCAGACTTAACACCATGTGATTTTTTTCTTTGGGGAGAAATGAAACGCTTAGTGTACAAAACTGAAATGCATACGGTTGACGAACTTCGTCTCAGAAGTAAACAAGCTGGTGCTTTCATTCGGGGGAGGGACTCCATTCTCAAAGCCTGCACCGATGCTTGGCTACGTCGTGCACGCACCTGTGTTTTTGAATCAAACGGCGATAACTTCGAACAATACCTATAAAGTACGTTTACCTAAAAACTGAAAACGCGGCAACGCCGTCTTATTTGTTACCTCTGTTCGTGGTGTGCACCACCGCCGGCGTCTGCTCGGTAGCGCATCAGCTGATTTCATGTTCTGTTGGAGCGGTATGATTTCTGGCAGAGACGTACTTAGCCCTTCTCGTCAACTGGAGAGTGAGTACTTTTTCCTTTATTTTTTTTTACTTGGTCGCCCTCGTTTCACTACACATTACCTTTGTTATTTCAAGGGTAGTTGTTTCTGAAAAGGAAAACCCCAACTTTGCGGACACCCTGTTTATGAATATTGAATACACAACTTTGCCTCCATTCACACAAAAGGGATCCTATTTGGCTTGTTTGAATGTTTCAACAAAGTAATTCTAGTAAATCCGTATTCAAATGAACTGTCAAATCGTCGTGGAAGATCCTATAATAAATGAACTGCAAATAGAAAAAATATCAAACATAGTTATGTAGATATGATTTGTGGCACTTCCACCAAAACATTTTTTAAAGGTGCCCCCCTCCCATTTTGGGGTACGCCCTTGATATGACTGGATGTTCCGAGAAAGAAATATAACGTTCTGAACGTGAATCAAACATTTTGCTGGAACAAGGCTAATAAATGGATCTAGACACTGTCTCATACAAGAATATTTTTCTAGATTATGGAGAAGATCAACATAATCAAGAACAAACAGTTGTTGCATACAATCAGCGAAATAAGGTTTTTAGAAGCTTTCAAATTTCCATTTATTGTCGGTCTAATGTATTTTTTTAAGGTAGGTAAAGATATACCGGGTGTTTCAGATTAGACTCTCATCATTGGGATCTTAAAAATAGTAAGATATGCTAAGTCGGTTAAATGAGGGCAAAGTTGCGCATTTAGGTAACCCAGAACTTTTCGCAGTTTCGAGTAGACGAAAGAAACCGAATTTGCTCAAAATCTTTATATACTAAGTGACATATAAATCCGAACACCCAGTTTAAATGGTTTTATTTTAATAAAAGTTGGTGAATGTATTTATCTTACTGTAAATAACAAGTGAAAAAATTTTCAGCCTTATCAGTTGGACATTCCGGGTTTTATAATGCTTTTTTTTAATTCACTAACGCTCTAAAAATGAGTATTTCAGCCGCAGTAAAGAATCAACGTTGGCAGATTTTGGTTCTTGACATCCTTCACGATCGGTTACGATGCCTAGAGTACGGAGACCTGTACGATTTCGTCAACTTAGTGAGTTTGATAGGGGCCGTATAGTGGGACTTCGGGAAGCTGGACTTTCTTTTCGGGCAATTGCAGTTAGAGTGCAAAGAAGTGTAGACACTGTGGTTAGGTGTTGTCAGGAATGGCTTCGAGAAGGCCGTACGCAAAGAGCAAGGGGCCACTGGACGCCGCCGTAGAACAACAGACCGTGAAGATCGCTGCCTAAGATTATTGGCCTTAAGGGACCGTTTCTCCACTACCAGGTCCATTGCAAATGAATGGTTTGCAGAACACGGAAGACCTATTGGCATGCGAAGTGTTTACCGACGAATGAGAAATTTTGGCTTGTTTTCATACCGGCCACACTGGGTCCTCCCTTTAACTCGAGAACACCGACGTAATCGCCTTGAGTGGTGCAGACAACGGTCACTCTGGCATCAGGAATGGAACAGTATTGTCTTTAGTGACGAGTCTCGATTTTGTTTAGGCATGCACGATGGTCGTGCCAGGGTTAGAAGGCGACGTGGTGAAAGGAGGAATCCACAGTTTTTTGTTGAAAGACATGTTCATCACACTGTTGGAGTTATGGTTTGGGGTGCTATAGCTTATGGTTCCAGGTCCCCTTTAATCTTCATCAAAGGTAACATGAACGCGCAGCGTAATATCCACGAAGTTCTAGAACCCCATCTTTTTCCCTATCTTGACACCCTGGCAGATCCAACTTTCCAACAAGATAATGCCCGACCACATGTTGCAAGAGTCACAATAGACTTCTTTCAACATAATGATGTCACATTGTTACCCTGGCCACCAAGATCTCCCGACTTATCCCCAATTGAGCACGTGTGGGATATGATGGGTAGGAGATTGCTCAATTTGCAACGTCCTCCTCAGACTCTAGAAGCACTTCGAGAGGAGTTGGTGGTTGCCTGGAATGAGATACCACAGGAGGACATTGACCACCTGATCAGAAGCATGCCTAGGCGCGTTGGAGAATGCGTAGCACATCAGGGTGCATCCACACATTATTAAAGGTCAAAGGGCTTTAAAGCAGTGCAAGCATTTTGAAATTTTTATCATTTACTTATTATGCTTCATTAAGTGCTTATACAAAATTTTATTAAAATAAAACCATTTAAACTGGGTGTTCGGATTTATATGTCACTTAGTATATGTCTACGCATTTCAAGTTGTTTTTTGCACAAAATTTAATACAAATTCTTTGATCCATTTTTTGGAAAATCGAACATACGTAGCCCGCGAAAATTCAAAATTTGCGATACTTTTTGAACGTATGTGGTTCACGTTATACAGGGTGTTTCAGTTTATTGTTGCATAACTTTAAGACTCGATAGAACTTTAAAAATTGATGCATAAAGTCTATATAAACATGGGTCGAAAAATGCGTGGCTTCCAAAATACAGGGTGTTTAAATTTACTTTCTAAAATAGTTTTTTTTAAATATTTTGAACAATATTTGATGTATAACAGTGAAAATTGGTATACAAGGGTTTTTTGGTACGACAAAACGAACCATGGGTATAGTTTTACTGTAGCCGCTAGAGGGCGCTCTCTACTGTATCTGTAGTGTATTAAAATGACCGGAACTTTTTTCTTAGTGCAATTTTTTGCTTTTTGAATAAAAAAACTGATTCTTCGCACTTTTCAACATAAAAAAGCTCTCTTGTGAATTTTCGTTATAGTTAGCCGTTTTTGAGATATTTCGATTTTTAAGGTTCGATGCATTTTTAATTATTTTTGATAAAATAACGTCAAAAAGTCAGTATGTCGATAATTTTTAGAAGTAGGCTGTGCCTGCAAATATTTTTGAAATTGAAAGCAGAATAAGGTTAAACGTCAATTAGTTGACAGTGAGTTTTGTTGTCTGTTGAAACCTGAAACGTTTTTTTGCAATTGTGAATGCACGAAATTTAGTTTCTTTTACCCGTTTTTTTTTGTAAGTTTTATAAAAATGCCATTTTTATTCTCCGATCAAGAGTTAGCGGATATTCATTTTGTGGATGGCTTTGTAAATGGAAACGCAGCAGAAGCAGCCAGAGAATACGCACGAAGATTTCCAAACAGACGACATCCAACTCGCTCAGTATTTGTAAGAGTGCATCGCCAAATAATTGAAAATGGTTTTGGAAATCTCCAAAGGGATCAAAACATAAATGTTCGTCAGCGCAGATTTACCCGTATGATTATGCGTGAGTTTGATAGAGATCCGACCACAAGTTTTCGGAGAGTTTCTGGTGCCTTGGGAATTTCAGCAAGCCATGTTCACCGTGTTCTTAGAAATGACCATAGACGTCCTTACCATTTGCAACCTGTGCAAGGACTACAGCCAGGGGACGGAGAACGAAGAATCACTTGTTGTCAGTGGATTCTTGATAGAACTGATAATAATAGGGAGTTTTCAAGTAACGTTTTATGGACCGATGAGTCATGCTTCACTAGACGTGGAGTGATAAATTTTCATAATCAACATATTTGGTCGCATAAAAATCCGCATGCAGTTCGGGAAAGAAATTTTCAGCATGAATTTAGTGTGAACGTGTGGATTGGTATCTACCGTAATCGACTAATTGGACCCTACCTTTTGCCTGCAAGGTTAAATGCTGCGACCTTCTTGGAATTTTTAAAGGCTGAACATGCAAATGTGTGGGATGATGTTATGTAAGATTTAAGAAGATTGGCCTGGTTCCAGCTTGATGGTTGTCCAGCTCATTATTCGAGAATAGTTAGAAACTGGCTGGTCGAAAATTATCCAGAAAGATGGATCGGCCGTGGAGGACCAGTCGCTTGGCCTCCACGATCCCCTGACCTAATTCCATTAGATTTCTTTGTGTGGGGATTTCTAAAAGAAAAAGTCTACCAGACTCCCGTAACCACAAGAGATATGCTAATAGACAGAATCAGGAATGCATGTGATGAAATAAGGCCTTATTTGAATAATGCTATACCACGTTCGATCATTCGTAGATGTGAATTGTGTATTGAACAATTGGGTTTACATTCCGAGCAACTATTTTAGGTTTTGTATGTTTGTCCTAACTATCCAATAGCATTTTAGGTGTAAATAATTAATTTAATTTGTTAAAAATAATATTGGAAAATTAAACAAATTTATATTCTGTTTTTTTGTGTTTATTTGGAGTTAGGAATTATCGCTGTGTTTAAAAACACAATCTAAACGATCATCTTAATTACTTGTAATGCCCAAATCGAAAATGTAAAAAAAATATTATTTTCCCATAAATAATTAAAAATGCATCGAACCTTAAAAATCGCAATATCTCAAAAACGGCTAACTATAACGAAAACTCACATGAGAGCTTTTTTATGCAGAAAAGTGCTAAGAATCATTTTTATTATTCAAAAAGCAAAAAATCGTACTAAGAAAAAATATTTTCGGTCATTTTAATACACTACAGGTACATTAGAGAGCGCCCTCTAGCGGCTACAGTAAAACTATGCCCATGGTTCGTTTTGTCGTACCAAAAAACCCTTGTATACCAATTTTCACTGTTATACATCAAATATTGTTCGGAAGCCACGCATTTTTCGACCCATGTTTATATAGACTTTATGCATTAACTTTAAAAGTTCTATCGAATCTCAAAGTTATGCAACAATAAACTGAAACACCCTGTACAAACGCAATACATTGGCCCACGTTTTGTCTTCCGGAAAGTAAGTTATGCTTGGCAGCCCTGGGACCTTGCAGTATTCCTCCGTTCTCCTTTTGTTCCAGAACAATGTGTACATATTCATAGTGATGCCGTTCATAGCAGGAGGTGAAATGTTCTACCATCTGCGAAGTATGAAAAAATTCGAAGAAAGCTTGAGTAAATTCTACGCGGCACAAGTAATAATGGCCTTTGAGTACATGCACGCCCTAGGAGTCGTTTATAGGGACTTGAAACCTGAGAACATCCTCATAGACGTAGACGGGTATCTGAAGATCACCGATTTAGGATTCTGCAAGAAGATTGACAACACTCGAACGTTTACATTATGTGGTGAGGTGCAATTTCACTTTCATTAATTCAAACTCATAAAGTCTCATCTTGAGGCTCATGTCGTTACTCGTGATATCACGAAAGCGTTCGATCAGCTGTGGCACGACAACTTATTCAAACTTCCATCCTATGGCCTCCCAGAAAAGCTTTCCAGATGGATGACTGACTTTCTGTGGGGCCGCAAGATATCCGTCATAATTGACGGGTCTTTCTCTTACATATCAATTCTTGTACGATCAATCCAATCCACAGGTTTGCTGATGATGAGCTGGATAACATAAGACTAGCAACGACTTACTCTGACGAGCGATCTTGAGGTTATCACTGCTTGGATTAGTAAAGTTTCTTTAAGCCGCTCATAGCAGCCACGGTGCCCTAGGCATTCTGACGACAGTCAAATGATTCCCTTTTTTGAACCTGATCTGTCAGAACTTATAACAAACCGACTGAATACCCACTTGAATAGCCTTCTCAAAACCTCTGAAGATCAGTTGTTAAAGATAAACCCTAGTAAATCGACGGCTATATTGTTTTATAGTGATTCCTACAGAAACATATTAGAAAATAATATTAAGCTCAAACTAGGGCGACAATATAATATCATTTAGGGATTCCGCGAAGGATTTGGGTTAATGGTTGACTCTAAACTTAAGTTTAGAGAGCACATTACTCTGTGCCTAAGGAAAGCATATTCAATGTTAAAAATAATTTACCCCATAGACATTACCTATCACAAAATACTAAAGCCACGCTCTGCGAAGCTTTAGTGTTGTCCCACTTCAACTTTGCTGATATGGTACATCTCATTTCTTGATAGTGTTGAACTAAAACGGGTTCAAAAAGCTCAGAATTCGTGTCTGAGACTGATATTTGGCATAAGGGCTAGACAAAGAATATCCCACAAACTACCTGACGTGGGATGGTTGAATACGGCTCCGAGGCGTACCTTGCACTCTGCTACCTTTTTTTACAAGATTATAAGATATAAAAGCCCCCCTTATCTTCACTTAACATTAGTTACCGGACTGATGTACATAACACTGATCAACAGCCAAAAAATATCCTAAATAAAATCAACAAAATATTACTATTTTGAATGTGCTAAAACCGGAATTAAGGCAAAGGTTAAAGAAGGTATTTTTGTTGGGCCACAGATTCGAAATATTTTGTAAGAAACACAGTTTGAAAACACTTTAACAGGTATTGAAAAAACTGCTTGGAATGATTACCGTCTGGTGGTCACTAATTTCTTGGGAAATAGAAAAGCTGACAACTATAAAACCCTTGTCAAAAATATGCTGTCATCGTATCAAAAGATGGGCTGTAATATGTCTCTTAAGATACATTTCCTACACTCAATATTACTATTTTGAATGTGCTAAAACCGGAATTAAACTTATTTTTTCAATATTAGTTCAAGTTTTAGAGATACGATAATTATATGTGTTCCTGCTGTGACAGTGTTAATATACTGTAATTCACAAGAATGCACGTGCTACATTTTTATATTCGGCAAGGAAAGATGATGTAATCGGCATGATTGTGTTACGTTATACATACGTGTACATTATATTGTTTTATATTAGCTATTTTTCCTCAGTTGGCTGACAGCGTTCATGCAAGATGACTCGAAAGTATGTAAACAATCCAGATCAGTTTTGTTACGTGTGTGGTGATGTGACTTTTGCGTCTCAGAGACGGTCTATTTCTCCACTAATAACAAAGGCATATCAGCTTTATTTCGGTTGTAAACTAGGTGATCAAGACAAACAGTGGGCACCCCACATCTGCTGTAATACATGTGCTTCAAGTCTGAGGAGCTGGTTAAATGGCAAAAAACGGTCTATGCGCTTTGCTGTCCCAATGGTTTGGAGAGAGCCTACAAATCATATTAATGATTGTTACTTTTGCATGGTACCTTGTGTTGGACAAGCCACAGGTATGTCCAAGAAAAAAAATCGGTTATTAACTACCCAAACATACCATCTGCGATGAGACCTGTGCCTCACAGTGACGAAAATCCTATTCCAAAACCCCCAGAATCCTACACTTGC
Source organism: Acanthoscelides obtectus (assembly GCA_963669975.1). Taxonomy (NCBI): domain Eukaryota; kingdom Metazoa; phylum Arthropoda; class Insecta; order Coleoptera; family Chrysomelidae; genus Acanthoscelides; species Acanthoscelides obtectus. The sequence goes on from CAVLJG010000006.1 coordinate 8,044,710, forward strand.
GAATCAGAAAACGAATCAGATCATGGCGATCGAGTGATTCGTCATTTTATACCGAGCACGTCATGCCACCAACCGCACAAAATAACACAGTCAGAATTAAATGATCTTGTAAGTGATTTAGAACTTCCAAAATGTAAGGCAGAGTTACTTGGATCAAGACTGCAGCAGTGGAACTTGTTAGAAGACGATGTTTCGGTATGTGTTTTTCGTAAACGCCACAAAGACTTAGAACCATTTTTCAATATGGAGAATAACTTGGTTTTCTGCAGTAACATTAACGGCTTACTGGCGGCTTTAAATATAAACTATAACCCAGAAGAATGGAGATTGTTTATAGACAGTTCAACATTGAGTTTAAAGGCAGTGTTATTGCATATTGGAAATATTTTACCATCTCTTTCTGTAGGGTATGCAGTTCACATGAAAGAATCATATGACAGTATGAAGTACCTATTGACATGCATAAAATACGATGAGCACCAATGGCATATTTGTGGCCATTTGAAAGTTGTTGCACTTTTACTTGGGCTGCAGCTAGGCTACACAAAGTTTTGCTGTTTTTTGTGTGAATGTGACAGTCGGGCAAAGGCATTTCATTACACCAGACAAAACTGGCCTGTTCGTCAATTCCTAGAGCCAGGTCAAAAAAATGTACAGCATATGCCATTAGTAGATTCGAAAAAAACTTTATTACCACCACTGCATATCAAGTTGGTTCTAATGAAAAACTTTGTCAAGGCATTAGATAGAGATGGGTCAGCTTTTCAATACCTTCGTCAGAAATTTCCAAGACTAAGTGAGGCAAAGGTTCAAGAAGGTATTTTTGTTGGGCCACAGATTCGAAATATTTTGAAAGATACACAGTTTGAAAACACTTTAACAGGTATTGAAAAAACTGCTTGGAATGATTTCCGTCTGGTGGTCACCAATTTCTTGGGAAATAGAAAAGCTGACAACTATAAAACCCTTGTCAAAAATATGCTGTGATCGTATCAAAAGATGGGCTGTAATATGTCTCTTAAGATACATTTCCTACACTCACACCTGGACTTTTTTCCTGACAATTGCGGAGCCGTAAGTGATGAGCACGGCAAACGTTTTGATCAGGATATTTCAACAATGGAAAAAAGGCACCAGGGAAAGTGGAATCCTTCCATGCTTGCAGACTACTGTTGGACTCTTGGTAGAGATGCTCCAGAAACGATCCATAAAAGAACAGCAAAAAGACAGCGCATATAGTGATTCTTATAAGTATATGAATCTAGTTACTTTTTTTAATATATCCTTAAAAATAAAAAGTTTTTTTCTAAACCGCAACTAATTTTTTTATTTCATTGTCATTTTTGGATTCAGCGCCCCAAAATTAACAAAGAAGTGCACTTTTCCCACAAGATACAATTAAAAAACTAAAATTTGTTGTCCAGTGATAATTTAAACATTAGAAGATTGAATTTGATTACAATACCATCACACAATAAAGAATCATTTAAGAAATCACTGTCATATCAAATTGCCTTTTTGGTGAATACATTCAAAATTGAAGATTTTTCTCTCTCGGTAGCTACATTTCAGATGAACCTTAAAAGTGATATCATAGAAAACATTTCTCCTGCTCCCCCTTTTCTCTTCTTCTCTTTCCCCTCGCTTTCTCTTCTCACTCTAAATTTCCATTTCTCTACTTACAATACTTAGCTATATTTCTTAATATCAAAACATTATTAATTATCAATGTCTTAATAGCAATTTGCATTATTATAGAATTCTTTAAATTTGTTAGTTTTTTTTGGCTCTAGCAGCTGCTTCTTTAAGGGGCAAGCTGATGTAGCCCTTTATTCTCTTAAGGCTTTTTGTTTGTTAACTTTTATATACTGTTTAATGAGGGTAATCAATATTATTATTATTACTTAGGCTTCTGCCTGCGCGTTTGCTGCTGTGTAAAAACCCACAGATTATCATAATAAACAGAATCAAAGTTTCATAAATTTTTTGATCGATATAATGTCTCAGTTGGTTCCGTATATGGTAAATGCTAAATAAGCTTAATTTATTTTGGATCCTTTTCAATGGACTAAGCAAATTCGTACATGCAGTGCTACAAATTAATGAAGATACTGCGAATGCATATACAGGGTGTCCCAGAAGTCGACGTCAAGCCGAAACCGGGTGATAGCCAAAGTCATAACAGCTATCAGAAAAATATTTAAAAAAATTTCATGTATGTGTTTTGAAAATTATAGGTCTTTGAAAAAAATATAGAAATTTCACACGCTACGGCACTCTGTCAACTCCTGTTACTACAAATATTAAGTTTTTTTGGATTTTATTTTTACAATGTAATGATGAATAATGCATCTTCAAACTGGTGTCTCAACCTTACTGCCAACTTTTCTCGTTCAGGAAAAATTGCCACTTATTTCCCAACCAAGTATTCCAAAGTAAAACTGTGCTCAACTTTAACTGGCTGTACTGGAAAAAATGTACTACGAGAGTTTGGCATGTAACCTTAAAAGTTGGCGCATTTAATAAGGATCCCAACACTTAGAAGCTTACTCGTTAACTTCTGCACAATTTTTATTTGAAGAAAAACTGATTTCAAAATTTCCTACTTAAACAGCGATTATGAAAACGCACAAGGACCCTTAAGGATAACTGTTTGCACAACAGTGGGCGTCAAAATGCTGCTGATGATGATTTACCTTTACAGCAAATGCTCAAACTGTTTTCCTTCAGCCGCAATACACGCTCGACATCTTCTTAAAAAAGATCGGGTTATTAAACGAGCGAATCCACGGTTATTAACAAACTCAGCTGCTTCCAATAGTCTTTGCCGTAGCTCAGCTACATTTTGAATCGGTTTGAAATACACTTTTTCTTTTACAGTTCCCCAGGGAAAAAAAATCTAACGGATTCAAATCTGGCGACCGGGCTGGCCACGGTATTGTACCAGACCGCCCTATCCATCTGCCTGGAAAGTTTTGATCGAGATACTCTCTCACTGAGAGTGCATAGTGCGCTGGGCAGCCATCATGCTGAAACCACATGTCCCTGTAAATACTCAGTGGAGCGTCCTCCAATAAATTTTCTAAATGATTTGCAAAAAACCTAAATAAACCTCAGCAGTCAAAGTCTCTGGGAACTCAAACGGACCGATTATTTTACCATTTAAAATTCCTGTCCAATGGTTTATCTTGAAGCGACATTGAGATTTATCTTCTCTCATCAAATGTGGCTTTGCTACGTGCCACTCGTGTAAGTTATGCAGGTTCATGTACCTATCTTTCTTAAATGTGGTCTCATCTGACCATAAAATTTTTTCAAAGAACCGTGGATCTTCCCTGTGTCTTTCTTACATTGTGCGACAAAAAGCAACTCGGGGCTCATAATCCCGGGGCAGAAGAGCTTGAACACGCTGTACGTGGTATGGATGTATACAGCAAGCTAAAATATATGAGTCTAAATTATTTCAGTGGGACGTGGTTTCTAATTTTATATAGTAAGCCCAAAATCGATATTGTTTTTGGTTTAAGTTTTTCAATATGGATATTTCAGCTATGGATCAATTTCTAAACCAAGGACTTCAATACTGCTAGCATATTGAATGCATTTTGTCAAAAGTTTTAGGTCCCCATGTTGTTCCGTAGATGTTTATGAGTCACTATTGTATAAAACGTTTTGTTGAAATTTAGAGTCAATTTATTTAAGTGTTGCCAATCCAATAGTTTCATTAGGTCCATGTCCCTACTTAGCTTAGTTTAATAAATACCTTCAGAAAAGTAAATTATTGTAGTATCATCTGCGTATAAACTGACACCTCGTTCCAAAGGCAGTGGAAAAAATGTATTCACACACATCAGGATCAAGAGTGGTCCCAAAAGCGATCATTGTGGAACTCCACAAGTGATTTTTCTAGAGGAACTTTCATTACCATTAAACATACAAACTGATTCCTATCTTGAACTTAATTCTTAAACCATTTCATAGAATTTCCTCTTATATATTTCGTACAATTTATTTAGATGACAGTACCAAATGCTATGGTTGAATCTAATGATGGAATTCCACACGTTTTACTATCATCAATTTAACTCTGCATTTTGCTTTTCATATCTGCTGCAGCGGATTCAATGTCACTTCAGATTCTGAAACCATACTGTTCCACTGATAAGTAATTTCGTGATTTTATGAATATATGGAAGTCATGAATACATCATTGTATCAATCATTTTGGTAGAAGTTGTTGAATGCGATATAAACATGTATAGTCAACGCCAAACAAAGTGGCGTGCACGTCATCAAGGTGGGTGTGTTGAAAAATTTACATTGTTGCCAAACTTTTTGTAAAATAATAAAATTTATTATTTACATATCTAGGTTTATAAGCAATATTATCCTCAAATGAGAACAAAAATAATAGTATAATAAAATTATAGATCTGTACTTGCATAATCATTTAGTATGACAATTATTGATCAGATGACACTATGAAACTACCATATTTAATTGATAGCTTAAAGGTACTGAATAAAAATCCAAATGGGGTCCTCCAAATTTTATGCATGGTATTTATTTTACAGAATTCATACAAAAAAATGCATTCTAAAATTAGGTAAGCTACTGGTGTAAGCTTTTTCTGTACAATAAAGTTAGTCGGAGTTTCTTTCTTCAGCGCTGTCTGAATCTGAATCTTCATCACTCTCAAAGTTGATTATTAAAGGTTCGATGTCTGGTCGATCAAAAATTCGTTCTCTTTCATACCATTTAAAAATTTCTTGCTCAGTATGTCGAACACTATTTTTCCACATGTCTGGGGTAACCGTTTGTAGAGCCTCGTTCCACATATCCAAACAGTCTTTTTCACTGTTACCATCTCTACCAATATGTCTGTTATAGTAACCTTTTGCTATGCCCCAAATTAACTCAATAGGGTTAAATATACAATGGTAAGGAGGCAGACGAAGAACTTTGTGCCCATGTTGTTCCGCCAATTCATCAATCACGTATATTTTAGGTGGTTTGTTTCTAAAAAAGCAGTTATTTTAAGAATAGGAATAAACAAAAGAAATATAAACTGTCGACCAAAATATATATAATTAAGAAGCATTATGTACCGAGCAACAATACTCAATAGCTCTGTTTTAAACATTGTGTTTAAAAATGGTATGTTTTGATTTGTCAACCAGTCTTGGATATTTTTTTTGTCCATGCATTGTTGGGCACTTTGTTCAATATCATGCTGTGATAAGGGGCGTTATCCAGTATAATCATAGATGGACTCCAATTTTTCTAATAACTGATGTTGAAACCATTTCAAAAAATTGTCCTGGTTCATCTCTCCATGGTAATCGCTCAATTTTGTTTTCGAAGAAAATATCTAAAATATATTAGTTTTAAATTTTATAGTGCAAATTGTGTAAAAGTACATACCTTTTACCATCTGTTTTAATAGCTTTCACGCTTTTTTGGTTTCCATTTTGCCAAGAGCGACCTATGGTCCCATTTTGAAATATCCAAGTTTCATCGAGGAAGACAAACTGGTATAAGGCCTCAACCTTGGCTTGATTGTATTGCCTTAGAAATTCCACCCTTTTCAAAGCTATACTTGGTAGTTCCATGAGCCCTCGTCGCGGATTGTCCTTAAGCCACTTAAATCCAAGATCTCTAAGCAACCGCCTTAAAGACGTGGCACTACCATCAAATAATGCCCTATCTCTTAATCGACACCATAAAGTTTGTATCGTAACTTGTTCTTCTGAAACCATGTGTAATATGACATTATAATTTAGTTAACAAATTAATGCAAATTTCTAATAAGTTATTATAATAAGATCTTACTTTTGTGATACATATTATAGATCACTTCTCGAATGGCACTTGTATCCAATGTCGCTGTGTTGGTTACACGTTTAATATAACTCCGCTTTTTCTTGGGCGATTCTAAATTTGCATCACTTTTCACACCCTCGGAAATACGACTAACTGTCCTTAAACTAATTTTTAAAGCAGCAGCAACACGCTACAAAAAATGAAATAAAATTTCACTATTATTAATATACATTACATATAATTATTAGTAACCTACCTCTTGAACAGCATTTAAAGGCAACAAAGGCCCGTTGTTGTCCCTTTCTTGCTCAAAGTAGTGCATTAACGAGGCCACGAGTTCCTTACACCGACTATTTAACTGTTTGGGCATCTTTATATACCAAAATTGCCTTTATCTACTCGTAAAATGAATAATTTTGTTTTGAAACAAACAGTTGTTGATTTACAGTATGCGGGGCCAAAGGATTTATAAAGATTTGAAATGCCACAAATTGATTCAGTGTCAAAATTAATACAAATGTCAGTTCCCAGTTTAAATAAGTTTCAAGGTGACAATGTGTCAACGCTGCGAAATCGGTTTAGTGCGTTTACATGTCGATAAGTGATTGGAGCGTTTGCAAAACATTTTATTTCGCATAATGCGTCTAAATTTATCAGAAAGCAACTTATGTGATATTTTAATAACAATGTTTATATGACTATTAACCATAATAAGAGAGTAATGACCATTTTACAATTTATATATCACATTAATATGAAACTGCAATAGAGCAATTGTTTGTGATAGAAACCTAGGCATTAGGTCGGGGAATTTTTATCGTGATGACGTGCACGCCACTTTGTTTGGCGTTGACTATATGTCCTTAGATACATACAACCGGAAAATATTTTACTTATACAGTTATATCACTAATCTATTTGCAATTAGAGCAATCTGCTTTGTTATTTAGTTTATAGAGGAAGAGTTTGCAGTTGTAATCGGAAGCCATTCATTTTATGAAATTCATTATTTTTTGGCAACTTTTTATTCAGTTACATGTTCTCGTCGTACTTATATAATTTGTTTTAATATTTATTACATGCTTTTGTATCCGCATTATATGGTCTACTAACTTACAAATTATAGGCCATATAATATTATGTATAGACTAAAGGGATGTACGATGTTAAGGTACTAAGAAATTTATTGGAAGTCAGATAGCAAAACGAATTTGTCTGTCAAGGGCAATGTTAGAGCCACAACAACTTATCATCGCACACAAAAATTGTCATGGTTGAAGTGCAATGATGATATTTATAAAAAAAAATGATGTCAATTTGTATCCATCTAGGGCATTGATTCCCAAAGTAGTCTATATCGACCCCTAGGGGTCTATGACAACCTGCAAGGGGTCTACGTCAGCGAACAAAAATTTGGGGGTCCATGAAAGTGCTAAGAAAATATTTTAAAAAATATAAACAGATAGTATATCACACAAATTATAGTGAGTCAGTGTTATTTTGTTTGAGAGTGCTGGAGAAAAGTAAGTACATTATTTTTTATTAAATTTTAGTTTTGTACTCGTAGTTAGCAAAGACAGATAAATTACGCCAATCATGACTTTATTTATTAGTAGTTAAATATTCAATCATGCAAAATTACACGAGTACTCCTCAATAGTTTCTTTTTGACAGTTTTAGCAATCGGTAATATAATTACAGTGCAATCTCCGTAATTCCAGCTAATTGTTGCAAGAAGATGTTCGAATTATGGAATGTTTTCGGAAAAATCAAAAAATATTTTTAATATACAGCTGCTGGATTTTCTGTCTTATTTTAATTTTGCCCACAAATGACTGATGCCATGTCCGAATCTAAAAATAAATGTAGACAGTACAGTGTTGATTATTTGAAATTTGGCTTCATTCCATCATTGCCGGACAAACAATCGCCTATGTGCCTTTTATGCAACAAAGTTTTGGGCTATGAAACCATCTAAACTGCAAGATCATCTGAGAAGATGCCACCCTGATAAAACAGAGAAAGATTTGAAATACTTTCAAACACTCAAAGATAAATTTCAGAAGAGACCTACACTGGACAGAATGTTCGCTTCGACGTCACAAGAAATGATGATGGTTTGCAGGCGTCTTACAATATCTCGTTACTTATAGCAAAATCCGGAAAACCGCATACTATGGGAGAGAAGTTAATTTTGCCAGCCGTTGAAGAGGTTTTAAAAACTGTTTTACACAAACCTGCATCTGATATCATTAAAAGAATTCCCTTAAGCAACAATACTGTTGGAAGACGTATTGATGAAATGAGTTCTGATATTGAAAGCTTCTTATGAAATTATTTGCAAACGACCCATTTCTCTATACAACTGGACGAGTCAACTTTACCTGATAATGCAGCATTATTATTGGCATATGTTCGTTTTATTATGAATCAAGAAATCTACGAAGAACTGCTCTTCGCAAGAACTTTAATAACCGACACTAAAGGTGAATCAATATTTCATGTTTTGAAGGATTACTTCATTGAAAAAGCAATTCCTTTATCAAATATAATATCAGTAGCTACAGATGGTGCACCTGCCATGGTTGGACGTTATCGTGGCTTTATAAGCTATTTAAAACAAAATATGTCAGGGGTGTTAGCAATACATTGCGTCATCCATCGACAACATTTAGTTGCTAAAAATTTGAGTGTTAGATTGCATGAACCACTTCATTTAGTCATTGATGCAATAAACCGAATCCGAAGCAACGCGTTAAATACGCGGTTATTTGCGCAGTTGTGTGAAGAAAATGACGAACACTTTCATCAATTACTCCTTCACACTGAAGTACGCTGGTTGTCGAAAGCCTTATGTTTGACAAGATTTTTTGCACTTTTTGTGACTATTTTAGAATTTCTGGATATTAAAGAAAATTTAATGAAGAGGAAAACAGACATCGCCTATTTAACAGATTTGTGTACAAAATTTAATATGGTTAATTTGCAATTACAAGGCGACAGTTTAAATTTGATTAAAACAAAGTCCATCTTATCAGCGTTTCTTGCCAGAGTTAAACTAATGAAGCAAAATATTGGACGGGGCGAATTTTCTCAGTTCCCGAATTTGTCACAGACAAGCTGCCAGGAAGACGACGTTTCAACTTACGTTCAACATTTAAATGCCCTCTATTCAGATTTTGAATCTAGGTTTGAGGATATTTTGACTATGGTAATACCACCGTGGATAATTAATCCATATGGTGACATAGAAGAAACGAATGTCATAATACAAGAGGAACTGACTGAACTAAGTACAAATGAAGAACTTGAGATTCAGTTTAAAAACGGATATCAGCAATTCTGGCTGCAAAACAACATACCCGTTACTTATCCCGTATTATGGAATATAGCGAGAAATTTCCTTTCCATCGTCATACCTAGTGGAAAGAGGGTTCAGCGCTGTTACCAATCTCCTAACGAAAAAAAGAAACAGACTGGACATCATTAGCCGAGGAGATTTAAGATTAGCCGTTACAAAATTGACGCCAAATTTGTTATTAAAGCATCAGGTTCATCCTTCTCACTAAAAATATTGACTTATTGCTTATGTTATTTTATTTATAGTTTATTTTATGTTTATTGGTGTCTGACCAATAAATGCCCGCATTGGGAATAAGTGCCCGCATTGATTTTTTTAAAGAACCCCCCTTTATAGAAAATATTTTTTTTTAATTATTCTGAAAATTCAAGGATAGGTACACACTACAATTCGTTAATTTTTTGCATATTTTTAGATAACTTAAACGTATAAGAAGCGGAATTCAATCAAACTAACAGTGAAATTATTGTAGAACATACGTTTATGTTATAATTAATAAACGAACTCGCTTATTGTACTATTTTAAGTAAAAAACTTTTTTTTTATTATTTTTCACTTTTTTTTATTTTATCCCTCTTATTTTTTTTTCAATGCGGGCACTTATTCCCAATGCGGGCACTTATTGGTCAGACACCTGTTTATTTAATGTTACCTATATTTTACATAACAGATACAAAATTTTATTTTGAGTAGTTTTAATTTAAATTCAATTAATAAATATATAAATTAACATTTGTTTTTACTTTAAGTTTTTAACACTAAACTTCACTACAGTTAGAAATTTACAGGATTAAATATCAGGTGAGTAGGGGGTCTACCCAACACGTTAAAACATGGCAAAATATTCTATATGCATCCTATACCCTCTTCTGACATTTGTATCTGAATTGATTGTTTCTAGATTTTGAAGGTTCAATTATGGGCACTCGTGGGAGGTGGGAGGCCCTCAAGTGTCAAAAAAAATCAAACGAAATTTCGAAATAAAAATTTCTGATTCTGAATACCCCCCCCCCCTCCCCCCCCCGCGCACTTCAGTATCACCAACGGAAAAAGTAGAGTTCCGGATTTCGCTCTGCCTGGAACCCCCAACTTTCTGTTGTGCCTAAGGGCTCAAACATAGCTAAAACGGCCCTGAATCGGTCCTACATCTAGGCAACCAAGTCACCGAGTTTTTATTATCTTATTCGAATGCGTATCTTTCATGTTGAAACACGCTTCTTCCTCCTACAGAACTGTGTTCAAGTATTAACTTGTTACATTCGTTCTGCTTCAAAATTATCCACTAAAAACATTGAACAATTGTTCATAAAAATTCATATTGGTCAGACTAAAATTATCCTTGCTACAGCATATTTTACTCCTTATAGTTCTCCAGACAAATATGTTGAATTTTCGGAGAATTTAGAGAATGTAACTGAGTTGTATCCTGACTATAGGCTATGTAGTCTTGGTGATTTTAATCTTCCACATTGTCAATGGTCTAAGGAAAATATGGCCTCTATTGCAGTTCCTCTGACAAGAGTTTCATCATCTGAAGCTGACTCAACACAGGTCCTTTCTTGCTTGTGTTCATATCATAACCTTTACCAAGTGAATTTTATTAGAAATGAAAATAACAACTTACTGGATCCGACTTTTATGCAAGACGAAACAACTACGGTACATGCAGCTGAGGAAGCACTTCTACCAGTGTATTTTGAGCTAAATTGTGAAGCTTGCCTTAATAACTCTGGGCTTACTAGTAGTTGTTTTTACAGAGATTTTAAATCCACAAATTTGCAGGAAGTGATAGCATTTCTCTCCAGTTTTAATTGGGACATACTGCTTATGAATAAATCACTTGGTGATATGCTTAATATGTTTTATGATGTAATATCTTTAACAATTGATACTTTTGTTCCTTTGAAGAAGTACTCTGCAAAGAAATTTCCCATTTGGTTTTCTCCAAAACTTAAACAAATGATAATTGAAAAAAGAAACTACACAAGAAGTACATCAAATCTCACTTGCTAAATGATTATCATGAGTTTTCTATTCTCAGAGCTCAGTGTAAAAATCTAAAAGAACAGCGTTATCTGGATTATGTCAATATAACTGAATCTTCTCTTAGAGAAAACGTGAAAATTTTTTGGAGATTTGTTAATAGCCGTAAGGATTATCATTACGTACGTTCAGAAGTACATTATAATAATGTCGGTAGTTCTTCTGGTTTACAAGTTACCAATTTGTTTCCAGATTACTTCTCTAAAACTTAAAATGTTCAGAATAATAACCTTTCTTATTGGGTCATCAATTTGTTTAACTATGAAATTCCAATCTCAGTCATATATGAAAAACTGTCCAAATTAGGTGCTAATAAAGGACCTGGACCTGATGGTGTACCTCCGTTGTTGATTAAACATTGTAGCTTCTGATTTCTAGACCTCTATTTTATATTTTTAATCTTTCGTTGAAAAGTGGAACTTTTCCGGAATGTTGGAAAACAAGCATCATTACTCCAATAATGATATCTGGAGATCCTTCACAAGTCAAAAATTACCGACCTATCAGTAAACTGAGTTGCATTGGAATAGTATTTGAGAGCCTAGTGTGTGAATTTTTATCCGCAAATTCGCAAAGTAGTTTTATAAGCCAACAGTTTGGATTTCTTTCAAAACGCTCCACGGAGTTAAATCTTTTAATATTCACAAACTATGTTTTGGAATCCCTGGAGGAAGGTTATTCAGTTCACGTAGTTTATACAGATTTTTCTAAAGCATTCGATAAGGTCGACCATGAGATCTTGATTAATAAGTTACATTGTCTAGGAATTTGCGGGGATCTTTTATCATGGCTGAAGTCTTACCTCACTGACCGAAAACAAATAGTGCGTATACAAAGCTTTCAATCAAATGCGATTAATGTGCCATCTGGAGTACCTCAAGGTTCCCATCTGGGTCCTCTTCTTTTCAATATATACGTGAATGATATTATATACTGTTTTAAGTATGTTGGTTTTCTAATGTTTGCAGATGATTTGAAATTATTCTTAAAAATCAAATATAATAATGATTGTTTAAATATCCAAAATGATTTGAATTCATTAAGTATCTGGTGTCAAATGAATATAACGGAACTTAATGTGGAAAAATGTCATGTCTTCAGCCGTAACAGGCACCCCATTGATCATACTTATACCATGAAAAGTTGTCCTCTAAAGAGTGTATCCCAAGTTTCGGATCTAGGGTAATTCTTGACCCAAAATTATCCTTTATTACCCATATAAATATGTTTGTTTCTAAATATCTTCAACTGTTGGGATATATAAAACGATGTGCTAAGGATTTTCATAATATTCAGTCATTTAAAATGTTGTTTTGTCCTTTGGTGAGGCCCCATTTGGAGTATTGTTCTTGTGTTTGGTCACCCAACTATAATGTTCATGTTCAGGCAATTGAGAGAGTGCAACATAAATTCTTAAGTTTCATTTCATTCAAACAAAACGTTATGGTTGAAGATATTATCTATTCCGTCATTGAAAGCTCTCTCAATATCTCAACCCTTCAGGTAAGACGGAATCAGAGGGACCTGTCAACTATTTTATAACATTTTGCACTCTCTCAGTTTTGCTCCAGAACTTTTGAAAAATATTAATCTCCATGTGCTTTTTCGTCAGACTGAATCAACCATTCCATGTGAGATCATTCCGTACTAATTATGCTAGTAATTCCTTCCTGTCTAGATCTTCAAGGTTAGCAAATCAGCATTCTAATAAGTAGGATTTCTTTAGAAGTCAGCATTCAAAATTCAATTAGATTCCTGTCTGTAATATTTAATATTTGATTTCCCCATATATTTAAATTTTAATTAAATTCGCTTCAATTTAGAAATGATCTGGATTGTGATTGTTTTAAGTGTTAAGTATCTAAGTCAAAGTACGTTTAGCTTTACATTAGATTTACGTTGATAAATAAATAAATAAATAAAATTATGGAATGGCTCAAAGCATAATGCATTTTATTAGCTATGTAACTACCTAATACAAATGGCAAGTATCTACATATTATGAGCATCATTTACAGGCATGCAACCTGCCAGGCTATTTCGACAATATCACCTTTTTGTATACGACTGCTCCATCAGTGATATCTAAAATTACACTACAGAAGAATGTGAGGTGAATAACTTGTAGTCGTCAAACGGTCTAGCAAGCCGGGATCTGTGTACACACATAATACACATTTTGTTTCTAAACAATACAAACGTACTTATCACTGATAACGGTATTTAATGACTTATCGTTTACAAACCCATGCTGGGAATTAAGCCTAAAAAATGTTTGTATATCTTTCTGCATTCATTTTTCTTTACGGTGGGAAAATTTATTCTGCTACTGACTGGAGAAATCACTATTACTGACCGCAATGCCTCACTGAGGGATAGCTTTCTTTGCAAGGTAAATAATGTTAACAAGAAGCACCTAGCTAAATAATAATATCTGAAATTGCATACGCATTATGTCAGTTGGACTAAACCTTACTTCTAAATATGACTTTACGAGGTCAGTTTGGAATAGATCAGAATAAGATAATCCGAATAATAATATGTAGTAATAATAATATTTATTTTTTCAAGGAACCATCAAGCGTCATAAGAAAAAAACTGGTACTTGCATGATCAAACATAAAAAAACACTTAAAAAGAGTCACTAGGATAAAATTTGTATACTAGTTTTTAAAATAAACGAGAAACTTATCAGTACTGTAAATGCAGCCTTCCAATAAACTGTTTTTTTATTTTTTTTTTAAATCGATTCAATGAGGTAACCTCACGTGTGCCGGCTGGATGCAGGTTAAAAAACATACATCCAGGATAAACTACAGACTTCTTATAGTACATGTCGTCCGCTTTCTCACAAAGTGTCCTCACGAACGTTTGGTAAATTTTACAGGAGAGCAAGAAAACGAAATCAGCTTGTTGTTGATTGAGCATTGTATGTAAAGTTTGATATTTCGGAATTGAGAATTTCAGTGTATCAACTCATATTGATTGTCGATCATATGCTGTTTATATATTTGCGGTAGCTTATCAAGTTTTTTTTGGAAAAAATTGGGAAACGCACGTAGGTCATTTTCAGAAGCTTTCTGTCAGATATCAATCAATAACCTTTATTTCCATACAGACAATATATAATTGTATTGGAATTGTCAGTTTTTCGTTCGCTACAAACCTACAACTAATCTCAAATTGCAATGTTCCAAAATTCATCAACACGATAAAAGCACTTGTTTATCAAAAATTGCTTCAACTGGAACTTGAAGTCGTTAATATTTTTAACCGAGGTAATGTGGCATGGTAAATTATTAAAAAGAAGCGGATCAATTTTATTAGGTGATCGAAATGCCGCTTTTGATTTGCTGAAGTTTACATATAAATTATTACAAGTCCTTGTATCATAATTATGCATATCACAATTCCGCTTGAATTTTTCATTATTTTTAAAAACATGTAAGCACAATTCATATATATACAACGAAGGGACAGTTAAAATGTTGAAACTTATAAAATATTTTTTCCAACTTTCTGTTGGTGAGATGCCTGCTAATGATCCGATGCATCTTTTTTGAGACACAAATACATCTTCAGAGCGCGTTGACCAACCCCAGAAAATAATACTTGGGAACTCTCCGCAGCAAAATGAGATATTTATAAGGAGTGTTATTGGTTTAATTATAAGATGTAGAAACCGCAAGACTTAGAATTTTTTGATTTTTTAGTTACTGAGCTCATTATCTGTATAAGGGTAAAGTTTGAAATAATTTTTTACATTAAATTTGAAATCAGGTGCACTATCTGAAGGTATTAATTTTTTGTATTTTGATAGAGCTAAGATATATTTTTATTAAAGTTATTGTTATACTTTTTTGAAATATACAGAATTTATTTCATTTACTTATAAGCAAAGAATCATATTTCCAGCCAAGCGGCGATTATCTTGTACAATTTGTTGATTGTTTAATTTTTTAAGTAATCGTTGGTCTGCTTACAGCAGTTTATGCAAAAAAGTTAAGATCGACTTTTGAATTTTGGCTTTCCCCTAAAAAATTTCCCTCAATGTCCACGCCTAAAATTGATGTAGATTATGACACAAATATTAGGTGATGAGATGCAGAAAACATCTCGAAACGTCAAAGCAATTTTTATTCAAATAAAAACTAAAATAAAAGCAACTAACTTATTAAACATTATCTTTTGACATAGTACTAGCTAATGCTGATATAATTGATACACAAAAATCAAAGGCAAAATTATCAAAAATTTATTCCGTTTTATGGGGCAAATTTCTGAAATAGTTTTGGAATTCTGGTAAATGTATAACGAAATGAAGTTGGAGTACTTCTTTTTTGTTTTTTTATTATTTTTACGTTGTACTAGTTTAATATCATTCACATTATTACTATTTCTCACCAGTTTTGTATTTCAATGCTGTCATAACTGATATCGTGGTGACTAGACTTAAAAAATGTTTTGGCGGGCATGTTTTTTCTTACCATAAGCTCCATTTAATATTTTGCCTTTTCTCAGTTTGCCGTGTGGACAACACTCTTAAATCTTTTGAAAGCTTCTTGAAGTCAAAAAATTCATTGGGATTCCTAAATAAGGTTGACGTTTCCTAGTCAATCGAAAAATCGGATAGAGTTGTGAGGGTTCAAAAAGATCTCCACCTTCCTTTATGACTGTGGGCAGAGTCTCCCTCACTTTGGCCACGATTCGACCACCTACACTAATAGATAAACAGGGTGTCCCGAAAAAGGTGTGCAATATTCTACCAGCGGTTTCTAGAGCTTAAAATATGGAGAAAAGTTTATATAAACATAGGTCGACAAACGTCCCCTGCATGCGCTGAAAACTTATAACTTATAACTAATATCAGTAAACATTCGACGTCCAGGTACTATGCGATTGGAAAATCTTCTTTGATATTCTCTTACCGCTGCCAATGAACTGCCATATCAAAACCCGTACACAAAATGCATGTCAGTCAGTTCTCTGTCTGTAAATCTTGGCATTTTAAATCGATTTAATAAAAATTTTGATTCTAATCTAGTAATTTTACACTCCTATCAATGTCAGCTTAACGTCAAAATAAGTCATAACAAATCAAAACAACTTTTGTTTGCAGTCATGGCTAACTATGTACAATCAACAATTCATTTAAATTCGTAGTACATTTCCTATCATGTGACAAATTTTTTAGTTTGATTTTATTCAGAAATGGCACAGTTTATCGATATTCAATAAGAGTACCTTTTTTATGTAGAGAACCCTAAATTTTCAAATTCTAAATTTGAATATCAAAAATAGAATCACACAAAAATTTTGGAGCTAAAATAACCTGAGTCCGTCCCTGTTACATACGCGTCCAAACAAAACTGTCAAAAATTGTTAATATTTTTAAATGCAGCATAAAAAACTAGGCTAGAATACCAAATTTTATGTCTTTATCTCAACACGTTTCGGAAGTATTAAAGAAAAACCATCTTCAGGGAAGCCCCTTTAAAAGACCGTAGCGCCCTTGTCGACCTATGTTTATATAAACTTTTCTTAATATTTTAAGCTCTAGAAACCGCTGGTAGAATATTGCACACTTTTTTCGGGACACCCTGTATAGTTATGCCTCTACAGTATATTCAGATAAGAGATAGACCGGACATAAACAAGACCACGTGATCATCGAACGCTGTAACATTCGGCAGGGACGTATTAAGAGTCACGCAGTACATATTTTAGATAGTAGATGCTGCTTTGCGTAACTTTGTAGTAAATTAGCACAATTCGATGTGTATACGATTGGTGATGGATACAGGATCATGTGGGGGTGGGGTAAGAAATATATAATGATGTAAATATACATAAGGGTTTCAAAATTTTCGCTTCGATTTCCAGCTTCGGATGCCGTCTGATGTTTGGTGAAATACTGTCGAATATAATCTCAAAATGGCGTTTAAATTAGCCTAAATTAAAAATAATCGTATATCTCTTAAAATTGCTTTTAGAATATTGATTAGTATATTTTTTGATTTCCAGGTAAATATGTAACCAAATTAAAACGTTCAAAACGTAAAAAAATGTGCATGGTTGAACACTGTCAGAAAGTAGATTCTTGAATAGGTTTTGCCAAAATGGGTTCAAAAATGTCAATAATTAATTAAAAAATACAGTAGCTTTATAATTACTTATAACTTACCGAATTTGATGAACGACATCTTTTATTGGAAAGATGAGCTTGATGAGCTTTCATCATCGCTACTGCCTGTAGCACCAACGTCAATAATGAATGGCTTGTTCCTCTAAAATATTGTCCAGTTCCCACATTCTCTTTTCAACTTTGTCTTTCACGTGCTTAATACAGTTTTCCCATTTTTGCGCTGTTATTAATTCTAGTGCTTCTTTGAAAAGTCCTTTGAGGTCACAAAATTTAAAAGTTGTATTGTGCTTAGCTATATAATTTTTAACCTCTGCCCATATGAGCTCAATGGGATTGAGCTCGCAATGGTATGGAGGTAAACGGAGCACAGTTTTATTTTGACTTGCTGCCATTTCGTCAATGGCGTATTTTTGATATTCCGCCTTGTGATCCTTGACAATTCTTAATAATTGTACTTTCAGCATTGCTTCTTCAAAGTTGATATTTTTCGAGCGGAGCCAATTTTGAACATCAACTTTCCTTGAAGCCGTTGTTGGGACCTTCTCCATTCTTCGAGAATGATAAGGCGCATTATCCAACACAATTACTGCGTTTTCCTCTAAGTTCGGTAAAATTTTTGAAAACCACTGTTCAAACGATTCGCCATTCATTTCCTCGTGGTAATCTCCAGTTTTCTTAGACTCAAAGCACCACAGACCGTCAACAACAAATCCATCCTCACTGCCAATATGGCAGATAATGAGCCTTTTCCCTTTACCTGGAAATCGAAGTACTAACTGGTGTAGATTTATTTCAATAAGCGAACCTTTTTCAAATGTTTTCATCACATTCAGCGAAAAAACATTGAGACATGAGTATCAGATTGCTATAATTGGGATTATTTAGTCATATTGAAAGAAAGAATATTGAACGTCGTATGATTACTCAGCGCTTCACAATTTAATTTAAAGTTATAAACCTTTAAAAAATGAATGATCAGGAACCTGAAATACGCGCAAATATTAATATTAACAAATTATAACTTTATAAAGCTTAAAGTATGAATTAAAATGATTAGAAATGTTAGGAACGGTACACAATATAAAACTTAGTAACTTTTTTTAAGTTTATCGACATATTTTAAGATTATATTAAAAAATTATTGAAATATCGAAAACACATAAAAACATGGCTTAAAAAAGTTCTAACAAATGAAAATGACAATAAAACATCCACGCATTTTATCGAAAGTTATAAAAGTTTTGTTACTTGTAATATGTTTTATCTGCCCCTGGAATTAATGTTTAGAACCCTGATCCCAAGATTTGAAATACATCCGATTCTTGTCTATTACTCGTATTTACCTGCTGGATTTTTTAATCCAGTGGACAGTCCATCTAGAAAGGCCCTCCTGGATGAAGTTACAGAATCATCAACCCATACTTTACTTGTAGTGTGTCCTGCGTTTACCCACGTTTCATCAAGGTAATAAATCTTCCTGTTTTGATTTCTATATTTCCCAATTTTTGTTAAATAATCCCTCCTCCATAGCACAATTTCTTCTCTATCCGATAGTAAACTATTACGACCCCGTTTTTTCCATTTGAAATTTAAATGCTTCAGTAACGCATGGAAAGTTGATCGTTTGAAATTTGGCAACGTTGTATCTCCATTTACCTCCTGCAGTACTTTATCTATAGTAGGTATTCATTCCTAAAGAAGAATTCATGCACTTTCCTCCTAATCGCATGCTTATCAGCTTCATCCAATGATTTAACAATACTTTTGCGATGTTTACTGGTCATTGGCTCAGAAAAGGTGTGATTTTTTTTGTATTGTCTTAAGACATTAAACACTGATGCGCGACACACCCCAACTTTGTGAGAAACCTTCACAACAATTTCTTTGATGGTTGATGCCTCGTTCTCCTCGCGCTCGATCTTATATATATTCAAAATGACCTCTTTCATTTCTGCACTCAGGTGTCTTTTTTTAGAGCGTTTCCTAGGTGGACTACAGGAGTTTACAACTTCATCGGCAGTATCTGTGGCATTTTGCGCAAGCAGTTGATAACAATAACAATCAATAACAAGGTATAACAATAACAGCGACAAACTCAACAACTTAATAAGATAACAAACGAAAACGTCCAAAGAAATATCAAATTGCAATGATGCACACGACATACGTAACACGTCTGAACCTGAATGTGACTCTGCCTTGATACGACTGCTCTGCCGCTCGGCATAGGCATTTAATTGCGAATTGACCAATGAGGGCTCCTGTTTTACGTCGAGACGGCGGCGTTAGCGTGAAAATCACCCGAACCTTTTGTTTACATCCGGTCTATCTCTTATCTGAATATACTGTACGTCAGACTAACCGACATGGAATAATACACCTATATGCGGTTATCTCAATTTTTGGTAGTTTGTTAGTTAGGACACTTCGTGAAAAAGGCGACGATGTGATAAAATTTATTTTTAATGAAATTGTCTTTGTTGCGAGTATTGGAATTATGAGATCGTTTACTTGAAACTTCCCGTCTATCCTCAGGAACCCCCGAATACTTAGCACCAGAAATCATCTTAAGTCAAGGTTACAATTACTCGGTGGACTGGTGGGCACTTGGCGTACTTATATACGAAATGGCCGCAGGATTTCCTCCATTCTATTCAAAAGAACACATGAAGCTGTATGAAAAAATCGTATCGGGACGCTTTGCGTGCCCGCCCCATTTCACGAAGCCGCTCAAAGACCTGATATTGAACATTCTTCAAGTGGATAGGACAAAGAGGCAAGTTACCCAAGGAGTTAGTAATAGAAATGTTAAAATAACGGCAATGTTGTCCGCAAGGATGGGACTTTCCTTTTCACGGAGTATGGATCTTTAAGAAATAAGCGTTTTTTTTTGGTATTGGGTTCCGCAAAATCGATCAAACCTAATCCTCTCCTGTATCTCGATCAGATCAAAAGGTGCCGGCAGCGTAGATAAACAAAACATATACAGGGTGTCCGCAAAGTTGGGGTTTTCCTTTACACGACGTGTAGATCTTGAAAACATCAGCAATTTTTCTTAGTACCATATACACCAATGTCTTAAGGGAACCGAGATAAAGGGCTCTGCAACATCAAAAATATCTGAATACCGTCCTGTAGCCGCGACCCGCGACATCACCGAGTGGTACAAGGTCACTGGCTCAACCCGACGACAGAACTGGGTCGGGGTCAGTGTGTAAGGTCAGTATGCAACCTTCAACAAGCACTAGAGACGTGGCTAGAGAAGTGCAAGTATCAAAAACTAAAGTGTGGCAAACGCTGCGTGAAGAAGGGCTGTATCCGTTTCACGTCCAACGTGTACAAGCCCTTCAACCTGACGATTTTCCAGCAAGAGTGCGGTTTTGTGAGTGGTTGTTGCATCAACATGACAATAATTCGGACTTTTTGAAGTGCATATTGGTGACAGACGAATCTACGTTCACGCGTAATGGGGTGAATAACTTTCGCAACACTCATGTTTGGTCAGTAGAAAATCCGCACGCTGTCCGTCGGGCACATTTTCGGTGAATGTTTGGGCTGGCATGGTGAACGGTATGCTCATTGGACCATTTATTCTCCCAAATCGATTGGACGTGATGCAATACCTAGACTTTTTACGCAACATTTTGCCTTCCTTGTTAGAAGATGTGCCATTAAGTGTAAGACAATCAATGTGGTTTCTGCACGATGGTGCACCGCCCCATTTTAGATGCGAAGTGCGTGAGTTTTTGAATGAATTATTTCCGAATAGGTGGATCGGACGTAATGGACCCGTAGCGTGGCCTCCGCGATCTCCAGACCTAACACCATGTGATTTTTTTCTTTGGGGAGAAATGAAACGCTTAGTGTACAAAACTGAAATGCATACGGTTGACGAACTTCGTCTCAGAATTGAACAAGCTGGTGCTTTCATTCGGGGGAGGGACTCCATTCTCAAAGCCTGCACCGATGCTTGGCTACGTCGTGCACGCACCTGTGTTTTTGAATCAAACGGCGATAACTTCGAACAATACCTATAAAGTACGTTTACATAAAAACTGAAAACGCGGCAACGCCGTCATATTTGTTACCTCTGTTCGTGGGATTTCATTTTCTGTTGGAGCGGTATGATTTCGGGCAGAGACGTACTTAGCCCTTCTCGTTAACTGGAGAGTGAGTACTTTTTCTTTTATTTTTTTTACTTGGTCGCCCTCGTTTCACTACACATTACCTTTGTTATTTCAAGGGTAGTTGTTTCTGAAAAGGAAAACCCCAATTTCGCGAACACCCTGTATATTTACCAATCCGCTCGAAAAAAAAATATCGAACTTGTCGACATGATTTGAATTTATAGTGAGCGTCTTCAAAATGCTACAGAGGCTTCGCAAATGTAGGCAGATCGCGTACCCAGACGTTAACATTCAGGGCCGCGTAGATTTGTTTGCCTTGTGCAAAGAGCTGGGGATACAGGTCCTCGTGCAGGAATGTCAAGGTGGGCACCTAGACAACCCAAATGGTGCAAACTGGGGAAGGAGTATTAAAGGATCCCCCAAACCAACGCGATTAATCCGCTGCGATATTCGTGGCGATGTAATTCTCGCGAAATTCGCTGCGAACATCTGAGGGACTTTCATATCGAAGCGAAAAGATCGCAGTGGATTGGCAGTAAACGGTGTGCCCTCATGTTTTGATTGGAGATGAAGGATTTGCCCTTAAACCCTACCTAATGAGACAGATTCCATATAGACAGTCGAAAGCAGACGCTAGAAAAGAAAAATACAATACTGGGCGCGGAGAGTAGCGTAATATGCATTTGGGATTCAAATGTGGATAATTTTTTATAGGCCTATGGAAACGAAAACAGATACTACAATTTTAATAGTAAAAACTACATGCGTTCTGCATAATTTCTTACGCAGTAAGCAATGTGACGAACAGTATATACACATTCTAGATAAAGATCCAGATCCATCACAAGCCTTTACCAACATCGAAAATGATCCAAGACGTGCAACGAATTTGGCATTTTATTCACGAGAAAAATTTGTTGACTACTTCAACTCCTAATATTGTTGGTCAAGATCAGCTTAGCTAAGCCATTCATAAATAATAAACGTATTATAATAATTTCTCAGTAAAGAGTAACTTACCGGTGTCATTCAATTCCACTCCTATCTCATCCCAGATTTTGTCTTTTTTTCGAACATTTTTGTAGTCCTCGTTGTTCAAGTCATAGAGAATTGGAAATTGTTCAATTATTTCTAGAAGTTTTTCACTGTTTATCATTGCGACAGCGATAAAAATCGTGCAAGCAGCGAATTAAAATTTAGTCGCTGCACTGTCGCACCGCTGTGAGCGAAACTGACGCACAGGTCTGTTCTTGTTCATTTGCTTCTACGAGAAGAGTCCCCCGACAATGTCGTCGCGAATTAACCGCAGTCGCTGCGAAATATTCGCGTCGGTTTGGGGGATCCTTTAATCTTGTAGAAGAAAATCCTTGGCGAATGATATTATGAAACAAGTGACGATCTGATAATTTCAAGGCTTACTAAGGAAATTGTTTTTTTTAAATAACTAATGTTTGGTGATGTCAATTATACAAACTTACACAAAAATTAAATATTTTTAGAATCAGAATTAAAAACTATTCATCAAAGTGGCGCCTATAAGAAAAAATAAATTTGGTGATTGAGGCCAATTGGCGGAACGTTATATCGAAACTCTAATTACTCCATCTTGTAGAGGAGAAAAGTGGCTATGTTAATGTTTTTGAAATTTTTGAAATCCCATAAAGACACAAACAAATAAAAACGGTTTCTTTCGTCTATCTCCGGAAATACTCGGAATTGTGAAACTTTCTAACAAGTGCCAATTCTTAGTTACATACATGTCCAACTTTGTCCCCATTTAACCGACTTCGTACTATGTCTTACCGTTTCCGAGATCTGAACGGTGAGAATCGAATTTGAAGCACCCGGTATATGTTTAAAGCGAACAATATTCTTTTCAATCATTTTAATCTAAGCGCTAAAATATCTGGCAAGTTATTTCGGTAGTAGACTAATATTTATCAAGCACTCTGCACAAAATGCGCAACATGCTACAGATACATAAATATGCCCGATGCTACGGATATTTCAGCAAACAATAATTCAAATGGCATTGAACTAACTGATCTTGTTCAGGGCAACAGATAATTTCCGTATATTTTCTTTATCCTGCAGTGGACGGAGTTTGAAAATACACTGATTCGCACACAATGTGTAACAGCGTAGGATGCCAATAATCCCAGTTTTTACTACAAAGTTATAGCCGCTTTACACAATCAGTCAAATGAATTCACGAATAAATTGTCAGAAACATTGATGAATTTCTATAAGGTAACAGGTAGTGATCAAATTTATTTAAGCCAATCATACCAACACATTTAGTAACTTCCTATGATACCAACCTCTGGGAGAAAATATCAAAACATAACCTATGTATAATGAAATGAACCTAACCAATAAAAATATGACAGTATACTTTCACATATTCTGCCCCTATTCTTGTCTTTAATAGAAAATCACACTCTCTGTTTCTACTCCCCCGGTTTTCTACCGATTCGAAAATACTGTATTCTTGAAAGGACTCGATAAAAAGGAGAAAGGAAATCAAGACACAGGGCTGCCAGGTTTGAGTAAAAGTGTTAAGCCAATCAAAATGGAGACAATTTTGACAGTCAAAAACTAACCAATTGGTCAAGATTTCCTCCTTATAATGTTATCTATGGAGCCGAAAACTAAAAAAAAAAACACATTACAAGTGAACAAAAGGACAAAATGATTGAATTTCTCCGAGAGCACCTCCAAATGCACCAGGGAAAATTCAATCATAGATTGAAGCATACTGTTTTAGAATGACTAAAACTTCATATCTACTCTTGCCTTTGTTGTGATCAAAAGTGCAGAAGCTCGTGGAGGTGGTTGTTTGAATGGAGTCAACATCTCCAGCAATTCATACACCAAATCTTTGGTCAACCTATACATCTGTACAAATTTTCGATCCGAAATTATGAAAGGATCTCGATGCCCAAGAACATCTCTCCTAAACTCCGATTCCGTAACTGTCTCCTCTATATCCTCGTTAATAATATCGTTCCAATACATCACTTGATTGAAATTATCCATTTTCTGCAATATGTTTAGCAGGAATGACAATAATGCCATATATAGCGCTATTTTCTACTAATTTTTCCAGTTTCTCTTGGTCGGTATCAAGAGAAATCGCGACTTCCTTAAGTGAATTCATTTCTGTCACTTTTCGGTGATTGACTGATCTCAAGAATACTGCATTTCTTGGACACACCCACTTTTTGCCATTTTCTTCACAATTTCTACTCCCACAAACTCAAGAATAGAGGTCCTTATTACTTCTGTTGAAATATTAAAACCTAAATTGAAATTAAGGCATCAAGCCAAACAGAAAAGGTTATACTTTTAATCTCAAATCATAAAAGGTGGTAACACTCAGGACCATATTCATTTTTGTAGGCTAAGGAACTTTTCGACATAAAAGAGTTGTTAACAAGTACAAAATGAATCCGTAGTGTACAAAAAACTACAACAAAATACGACTCTGTCTACCTGGATCCGTCAGAATTGTCATCTGTCGTTATGGAGAATTTTGAAATACTACTAGATGATCAGCTGTTATTCTACCTTGATGGATGCTCTTGAAATAGACAATACCTGGCAGGCAAACTCCGTCCACTGAAACCTCAGACGCTACGTTTTTTAGTACAATAGATAGCCTGCATTTCCGATTGATTAAATTTGATCAGCTACCGATACTCCCATTCCAATACATCGTTACCCCATTTTGCAACCTACCCAGATCCAGACTCCCAGAACACGACTAGGTCAGAGCCATCAGCATAGAGATAGACTTCACAGTTGCGCCCAGCCACCATCTTGACATTTTCAACTGTCACTTTGACGCCAAAATATCGTAATCAGCTTGTTAACTTGACTCTTTCAAAAAATAACTCGTGGGTTTTTTAAAAAGCAATGTAACAGAACATATCAAAATAAGTGTTCACAAGCGTTTGTTGGCCCTGTTGTTCTTATTTGTCATATGAGGTCTGTAAATTAAGTGATGAGATTGATTTGTTACTCTATGTTGTCAGTCTCATGACTTAATTTACAGACCTGGTATAACTGTGTCGTTTATAAAAGCTCTCTTTTCCAGATACGGTCAGCTGAAAGGAGGCAGCAAGGACATAAAGGGACACGACTGGTTTAGAGGTACCGACTGGGATGGAATACTAAGTAAACGTGTAAAATCGCCGTTTGAACCAACATTAGATAATGTCGGTGACACCAAGTATTTCGAAACTTACGGAGATATAGTTTTAAGAGAGTCCATTAATAACGAATATGCTGATGAATTCGCTGATTTTTCCGTCGGAAAAAAAGGTTTTATGTGAAAGTTTTAACTTTTATAACAAAGTTTACTGTAAATTTTATATTTTATTTACATCAGCTTGGACTTGTCGTTTATGCTGGTTTTCTGGTTATTTTATAGAAAAATAATATACACCTTTTACGTTGTTTGATAAGATGTTTAATTGCTTTATCGCTTCTAGTTGATATTGTACATGAAAAAGAGCATTTTTCAATATCTCATTTCAGCTATGTCAATCTTCTTGGAAATGTCTTTTCAAATATATTTGTACCAACAAAATTGTGCATAACCCTGTATAATAATTTAGAAATATGCACTTATCAGACATCAATATGGCTACGAAAACTGTTTTCGAATATGTTTTACAGTTTTTCTATAGAATTACTCTCCGTTTTCCTACAATAATTGTGGGACGCCTTTATGGCCTCCTTGATTTTCATAGCTTTTCTCTCGTTTAGAAACTATGAAAATCAAGGAGGCCATAAAGGCGTCCTACAATTAATTGTAGCAACGACTGACGATACGGCATTTAAACACATTTTCCTGGAAAGACCATAGGTTTCTGTCATCGTATTCTAGAGGCAAACAAACGTAACTTAACAAACACTCAGGTAAGAGTATTTAACAGTTCAATTCACTCAACACCAGACTAACGCTGTTTTATTATTTCATTCTATTACTACCTCTACTGGCGACACAAAGACTAGCCCGGCAACATCGTGAAGGCTGTTCCATTTTGCATCTGCCAAAACGTTCGTATTTCGTCACGGAAAATTACACACGAAATGTAAGTTTTTGTCGGATGAAAATAGATGTCTTTTTTCATGAGCTTAAATTTAAAGTGCACTGATTATTCCATGAAATATAGCTTATTGTCTCTGTAAATGATGCGTTTCTTTTCGGGGACAAAAACGTGAAGACATTTTGCTGGAATGGAGTTACACGTGAAAATTTACTTATATTCCAGTGGTATAGGGCTTAGCGAGATGATCATTGAAAACAAACTTATTGACCTTGCTAGTATACTAAGTGACATATAAATCCGAACACCCAGTTTAAATGGTTTTATTTTAATAAAAGTTGGTGAATGTATTTATCTTACTGTAAATAACAAGTGAAAAAATGTTCAGCCTTATCAGTTGGACATTCCGGTTTTTATACTGCTTTTTTTTAATTCACTAACGCTCTAAAAATGAATATTTCAGCCGCAGTAAAGAATCAACGTTGGCGGATTTTGGTTCTTAACATCCTTTACGATCGGTTACGATGCCTAGAGTACGGAGACCTGTACGATTTCGTCAACTTAGTGAGTTTGTTAGGGGCCGTATAGTGGGACTTCGGGAAGCTGGACTTTCTTTTCGGGCAATTGCAGTTAGAGTGCAAAGAAGTGTAGACACTGTGGTTAGGTGTTGTCAGGCATGGCTTCGAGAAGGCCGTACGCAAAGAGCAAGGGGCACTGGACGCCGCCGTAGAACAACAGACCGTGAAGATCGCCGCCTAAGATTATTGGCCTTAAGGGACCGTTTCTCCACTACCAGGTCCATTGCAAATGAATGGTTTGCAGAACACGGAAGACCTATTGGCATGCGAAGTGTTTACCGACGAATGAGAAGTTTTGGCTTGTTTTCATACCGGCCACACTGGGTCCTCCCTTTAACTCGAGAACACCGACGTAATCGCCTTGAGTGGTGCAGACAACGGTCACTCTGGGATCAGGAATGGAACAGTATTGTCTTTAGTGACGAGTCTCGATTTTGTTTAGGC
The DNA here is from genome assembly GCA_963669975.1 of Acanthoscelides obtectus. Lineage (NCBI taxonomy): Eukaryota > Metazoa > Arthropoda > Insecta > Coleoptera > Chrysomelidae > Acanthoscelides > Acanthoscelides obtectus. The sequence continues at coordinate 8,072,288 of CAVLJG010000006.1, forward strand.
ATGCACGATGGTCGTGCCAGGGTTAAAAGGCGACGTGGTGAAAGGAGGAATCCACAGTTTTTTTGTTGAAAGACATGTTCATCACACTGTTGAAGTTATGGTTTGGGGTACTATAGCTATAGCTTGTGGTTCCAGGTCACCTTTAATCTTGATCAGAGGTAACATGAACGCGCAGCATTATATCCACGAAGTTCTAGAACCCCATCTTTTACCCTATCTTGACATCCTGGCAGATCCAACTTTCCAACAAGATAATGCCCGACCACATGTTGCAAGAGTCACAATAGACTTCTTTCAACATAATGATGTCACATTGTTACCATGGCCACCAAGATCTCCCGACTTATCCCCAATTGAGCACGTGTGGGATATGATGGGTAGGAGATTGCTCAATTTGCAACGTCCTCCTCAGACTCTAGAAGCACTTCGAGAGGAGTTGGTGGTTGCCTGGAATGAGATACCACAGGAGGACATTGACCACCTGATCAGAAGCATGCCTAGGCGCGTTGGAGAATGCGTAGCTCATCAGGGTGCATACACACATTATCAAAGGTCAAAGGGCTTTAAAGCAGTGCAATCATTTTGAAATTTTTATCATTTACTTATTATGCTTCATTAAGTACTTATACAAAATTTTATTAAAATAAAACCATTTGAACTGGGTGTTCGGATTTATATGTCACTTAGTATATAATAAGCCTCGATAACTTTGTAATGCAGATGAAAGTAATACCAAAAGTCCTGAGTGGGGTATCAATCTAGAGAGCTAGAAGTAGAGGGCACTAGTTAGGTTGGGAGTCATGTCTAATATGTCAATTGCTGGTCATGTGTTCACGTCATGAAGTTGTGAAAATTGGGTAACTTTTCTATCTAATCTGACTTCATCCCATCTACTTTTGACAGTTTGTCATCTAACCACATAAGCGCCGCCTATCGGGAGCAGAATTAATCATAGCTGTTATTCGCTTTACGCAACGGAGATAAGACATAAGAAACAGTATGGTTGCGCACATATTCGGACTCATGGACTTGGGCAGTGATATATTCTGCTAGCTGCTAAGGGCCGTATCGTCAGTTGTAGGGCGAATATTTTTAAGGTTATGTTACAAATATCTATTTGCATCAAATTATTCATGCTTTTGATTTATATAATCTGTTATATAGCCTGAAATTTCCTACAATTAAAAAAAACATAGCATGACGATCGGAGAGCGCTGACACTGAAACGGAACAGTAGAAATCTAGAAATATCCCATTCTAGCCTTTCTAAAAGCGAGAAAAGACTATGAAAATCAAGGAGGCCATAAAGGTGTCCTACAACTATAGGGCGCCTTGATTTTCAGTTTTCTACTGTTCCGTGTCAGGGCTCTATTTTGAGGTTATGTTACAAATATCGATTTGCATGAAATTCTTCATGCTTTTGATTTATATCAGCCTGAAATTTCCCGATTCCAAAAGAAAACATAGCCTCAGAATGAGAAAGCGCTGACGCTGACCAGTAGAAATCTAGCCTTACTGAAGGAGCGAAAAGGCTATCAAAATCAAGGAGGCCATAAATGCTAAGGAAACAAAAACTTTTCCGCAAAGCTTTTTCATTCAAAGTCAGATATCTCCGCGCCAAATGATCGTATCGATATTTTCATAGCAGGATATTGAAGCTGAATAAACGGGCTATCTGATCCATATTATGGCCTAACAAGAAAAAATCAAGCCTGTGGACTAAAAAGAAGGCAAACATTTTTATCGCGCTATACATTACAATTGCAAGAGATCTGTTGCTCCCAAAAATGTTCGGCTAAAAAAACATAAAATTAGAATCTTAAAGCTTCAAGGGTTTTTTTTAAACATCATTTTTCACCGCCTGTCAAAGACTACCGAAAATTTTGTATTTTTCTCTTGATCCCTTAATTGTTTTGAGTAGCGTAGATGAGTTTTATCTGTCACTTCAATCAATGCATTTTTTACGTTACTGTCACGTAGGATTAATTAAAACAAACAAACGTAACCCAGAATAATTATTTATTGTACAGTTGTCTATACATATAAATCCCTGTAGAGTGCTAAATATAGCCCATAGGTGTATAATAAAATCATAGTTCTACTCCTTATAAAATACTGAAAATCATCATCGTGTTCCTACAAATTTATAAAATTGTATCTATCTTACAGTAAAACTAAAAATGTTGAAGTACACACACATAATGATTCTGGTAGCTTCAGTTCCAGCTCTATGGCATTTCACAAAAGTGTTCCCAGACAAAAAATATGCTTTCAAGAAAATAATAATTTTTATTGGCGACCATGGTATTAATGGAGATTACTTTCCAATTATTTGTATATTGCATACCTTCAATACTAGTGATCAGTTGGTATAGATAAGCTGTAAAAAACTTCTAATCAAAATTAAAAATTATTTTGTTTAAACGTACAAATGAAGCTTGCGATATTATACCGCATATTTTGCATAATAAGGAACAAAAAAATCTTGCAATAAAGAATCCCCTCACATATGACAGTGTATAAATCTTAAGTGCCTTCATGCCACACGTAATATCCTGCAAAATGCTAAAAAGTCTGAAGATGGGATGGATAATATAGTAAAAAAGTAGTGAAATCACAAAATCTCCTAAATTAAAGTTACATAATATTTCAATGTTGTGTGTGTAACCTACTACTTAACGCTCATGTTTCGCACCAATTTATTGAAGAATGATGAAAAAAATTTCTATATGTCGAGACCAGCTGCGATCAGGCTCCAGGACGCGTTTACAGGCATCGTCTTCGACACCCGATCCACGACACTCAGTCATCATCTTCATCATCATCGGATACGTACTTCTTGGTGGTCCTCTTCGGTCGTCCTCGCGTCCTGCCGTTCACACATTTTTTTAATAAACGCCCCAATAACATGTCATAATAGAAAAATAGTATTTCTGACGGCACGATACAACAAACCCTGACTTCAGGATATAGCATTTTCGCGGATCTTGATAACAGTCAGACCATGATATTCTTATGTATTTTTCTACTTCGAATCCGAGACTAGACAAGGTCCTAGACGTCTAGAATTCACCCCCGGGGTCAATGAATAATCGATTTTTATTTTGTTCGATTATTTTTTTCTTATTATTGACTTTTCGCAATCGATTTTATTAATGGCAAGTATCGATTTTTAATAAATCGAGGATATGAATTACATGTTTTGAATCGATTTTTATAAATGATGTCACCTGTGTAAGTAAGTTTACTAAACGTGAACAAGTCGATAAAAAATCAGCGCCATCTTTACGTACAAATATATAAGTTGTGATCCTTTTTGTCTTTATTTATTTCTTTGAAGTTTTGATGTGTCAAAATAATTGTTATTAACCATAGTCTTTCACTCATAAAACACCCACAAGCTGCTGGCGGAAGTATTTTATAATAAATGCGGAGTTAAAAACATGTTAAAAATTGTCGTTATATTTCTCACTCTTATTGTGTGTATTATTTTTACTGCAATAAAATATTCAAGAGTACTGAAAATTTATATATGAATAATTCGAATCTGTATTTATAATCTAAAAGTCGTCCTTTTGGTAATTTTTTTATACTGATATATCGAATAAGCATTTTTCGTATATAAAAACCAAAATATCTACAAAAATCGATTATTTCCTCAAAAATCAATTTTTTATAAATCCATTTATCTTGAAACGAAAAAAAAAACGATTATCAAAGTCACCTTCCTAGCTCAAGAACTACCTCTAGGAGGTGAAAAAAATTAAGTTTCGGATGCCAGCTGCTGCTGTATGTATTTTTGTATTTTGCGACGCTGATTCCGAATTTGTGTCCGAAAAGATCTCTAGACCCCCTAGAGCTGATCTCCGGGCCCTGCCAGGGGTGGAAATTGACTTTCAAATGCCAGGTGCTGACGCGTGGTATTTCCATATTTATAGTATTCGACACTGAATCGGAATTTTTGTGTAAATAGATCCCTACGCCCTTTAGAATTAATTACCGGGGCCCAAAACTACCCCTAGGAGGTGTGAAAGTTAATTTTCGGATGCCAGATGCTGCTGCATGTATTTTGCGACGCTGATTACGAGTTTGTATCCGAAAAGATCGCTAGACCCCTAGAGCTGATCTCCGGGCCCTACGAGGGGTGGAAATTGACTTTAAAAATGCCTGATGCTGCCGCGTGGTATTTCCATATTTATATTTTTCGACACTGAATCGGAATTTTTGTTTAAATAGATCCCTACACCCCTTAGAATTAATTACCGGGGCCAAAAACTACCCCTAGGAGGTGTGAAAATTAATTTTCGGATGCCAGATGCTGCTGCATGTATTTTGCGACGCTGATTACGAATTTGTGTCCGAAAAGATCGCTAGAACCTTAGAGCTGATCTCCGGGCCATACCAGGGGTGGAAATTGACTTTCAAATGCCAGGTGTTGCCGCGTGGTATTTCTAAATTTATATTTTTTTTTCGGCACTTAATCGGAATTTATGTTTAAATAGATCCCTACACCCCTTAGAATTAATTACCGGGACCAAAAACTACCCCTAGGAGGTGTGAAAATTAAGTTTCTGTTGTGTTTTGGATACCAGTTGCTGGAGCATAGTATTCCCATCTGTTTTACGACGCTGAATCCGAATTTGCGATCGAAAAGATATCTAAACCCTTAGACTTCACCCCGGGCTCAAAAACTACCCTTAGGAGGGGTGAAAATTGAGTTTCGGATTCCAGATGCTGGAACAAGGGCCCAAAAACTACCACTAGGAGGGATGGAGATTGAGTATCTGATGCCAGATGCTGGAACATGGTATACAAATAATACGAACTTGAGGTAAACATTTTTTTTCATAATGTTTTTCGGTTTTTCGAAAAGTAAATGGAATATTTCGTACTTTTTAAATCGCGTATATCTCAAAAAATATTCACTTTACAGAAAAGTTCATAAGAACCTTTTTTGTTCACTATAACCCCATTAACATTAATCGAAAAAACAATTTTTGATGGAAATTTGAATGTGGCAACAAACAGATCCGTTAAAAAGGCCACTTTCAATAATACTGCCTAAAACCGATCAGAATATTTTCCCGAACAGACGCGAAAATAATTCCTGAAATATGAAAACTTCAAATGATCTTACTAGAGATTCAAATTTCGAAGTGTATTTTTTCTTGTATTGTTTTACTGCGACGCAAAATCATCAATATCCGTTCCATAAACTGCAATATTGTGCAATGCATAGAATGTACTTAATAATTACCTCTTCCCCTTCGCACTCTCCTTATCTCCACCCTTGCTCTTTTTACCGCCACCGCGAGGCGTGGGCGGTTGTTGCTCGACGTCCGACTGGTCCTCCGCCCCCGGTTTTTCATCATCCGAATCGGCTGCCGCTTCGATCTTCCCCTTGGCGTTCGTGAACACTGACTGCAAAATGATGCTATCCTCGTGGATCAACGAGTGCTCTTCGTTGTAGATTTGCGCGTTCTGGCAGAGCAGCATGAAGTCGCGCTCGAGGTCGGCGAAGTCGGAGTACTGACGAAAACGGGAGACATAATTATTATTGTTGATTTTAATTAATAAAAATAGTCGTCTTTATTTAGAAACAAAGTAATTGATCGTCGAAGTTTGGCTACTCTTACACACAACCGATCAGTGAGCGATTGGTACAATGCAATACAGAAATGAATGAAGAATAGGCAAGAACAAGATCAGAAAATAAGCAAACCAAATAAATAAATAGCGTTTATTGCCCAACAGTTAAGGAAACCATTTACAGGACAATCCTAAGAAAATGTAAATCAAACTAACAAAAATAGACAGTGATTTCATCTAAAGGAAAAACAAACCAGGAAAAGCAAAAAACATATTTCACTCAAATGAGAAACAAATCATAAATTGTTCAAGTAATTCCTAGCTACTCCCAGAATGCTATTCAAACTGTCAGCATGTATATCAGAATAACCAAATAAGGCAAATTGTAGAAGAAGATCCAACAGCAGTTTATCAACTGGCCGCGAAAGCCTTAACCAATTTATCAACGGCGAGTATTATGCGAACTTATTGCAACGTTTGAGCGATGAAATCAAGCCGCATTTGGTTAAGAGGAAAGTGTTGTTTCATCAAGACAACGCACCAGCTCACAAATCCGTTATTGCAATGGCCAAAATTAACGAATTAAACTTTGAATTGCTACCTCATGCACCCTATTCACCAGATTTAGCCGCCTCGGATTATTTTCAGTTTCCAAACTTGAAAAAATGGGTCAGTGGTCAAAGATTTTCCAACGATTAAGAAGTGACGTCGGCAGTTAATGGCTATTTTGAGGAGCAAGACAGTTCTTATTATAAAGATGGTATCGAACTTATTGAACATCGCTGGGAACAGTGTATAGAGCTCAAAGGGGATTATGTTGAAATATAAATACATTTTTTTACAAAAAATTTGTTTTCTTCGTTGGATCGGGTACTTCTGGGACCACCCTCGTACAGTCTAAAAAAACATGAAAACGATTTGGGCAAATTTTAGTTTCTCTCAAATACCTTAGTAAGTCATGAAATATTTACAAGTGTAAGCGTGTAAAAACGCCAAAAAGAATGCAGCTTTTTCCTAACTTAACCAAAGCTGTATCTCCCACAGGATTGAGATCCCCATACATAGGATCCCTATACGTATATAACCTAGATATGAGTGTTAAAATGATCTCTGGCTATAAATTTGGAATATAGAGGTAATACACGGTTGTCCAATAGGGACGCAGGAAAGTAAACGTCAATTTGACATAGACGCCATCTTTGTTTTCTGTCACCGGCATGTCATTTTGTTAGTTGAATGTTTACCATTGATCGCTATGGAGTCGTATTCGATTGAAGACCGCACTAAAGTTATTCAAGAGGACTACAAAAATGGTGCAAAAATAAAAAACACGTTTCGCGCGCTTCGTGAACATTTCGGTCGCAACAACGGCCCAAACGAAACAACCATCGGTCGTCTGGTGCGTAAATTCGAGGCAACAGGTTTTGTGGCAAATCTGCCAGGCTCTGGCCGGCCAAGGAGCGTTCGCACACCAGACAATATTGCTGTTGTGAAGGAGAGTGTGAGAGACGATCCGAAACAATCAACAACGCGTCGATCCCAAGAATTGGGCATTTCGAGAACCAGTTTGCTCCGCATTCTCCACAAGGATTTGAATGTACACGCCTACAAGATCCAGTTGACGCAAGAGCTGCGTCGGGCCGACCATTTTTCGCGCCGAACGTTCTCAGATTGGCTCCTTGAACACCGCCAAATTGATGCCAATTTTTCATCAAAACTCATGTTCAGCGACGAAGCGCATTTCACTTTGAATGGGACGGTAAACAAGCAAAACTGCCGCATCTGAGCGAACGAAAATCCCCGTGAGTATCAAGAGCAGCCGATGCATCCTCAAAAAGTGACTGTGTGGTGTGCATTGTGGTCAAAAGGCATCATCGGACCTTACTTTTCCGTTACCGTCAATTCTGAGCGATATCACGTGATGATAGAGGACTATTTTTTGCCGCAACTTGAAGGAATGGATATGGACGATGTTTATTTCCAACAAGACGGTGCAACATGCCACACAACCAACGTCAATATCCATCGATTGCAGTCCTTCTTCGGTGATCGCGTGATTTCGCGCAGAGGAAATGTACCATGGCCACCAAGATCGTGCGATTTGACTCCCTTGGACTTCTTTTTATGGGGATATTTGAAAAGCAAAGTCTACGTCAACAAAGCAGCCACACTCCAAGAACTCAAAAACAACATCATTGCCGAGATAAATGTCATAGAACCGACTATGTTGCAAAATGTCATTGAAAATTTCGACCATCGCGTGGACGTCTGTAAATCCAGTCGTGGTGTACATTTGAGCGATATTATTTTTCATACATAAATGGTATAAATGCACCTTCAAAATAAAGTACCCAACTTGATTTGAATATCAATCTTTCTTGTTTTAATATGCGTTCCGTTTCCTGCGTCAGGTTTTGGACAACCCCATAGTTTAATTGTATTTTCTTCATCGAATTTCAACACGTAACATACAAAGTACTACCTGCAAACACATTTTGTTGAAACTTATTTAATATTTTTTTGGCGCTTGAATTTCAAAATTCCTATTATCATTCTCATATCATTTTTAATTTGCTCAATATATTACCTTCAAAAATGACTATTTGGATGTTAGTTATCAAATAAATTTACTATCAAAAAATTAATCTCTCTCAAGAAAAAAAAAAGTGTGTACCAATACTTTTTTGTTCCACTGTATATAATAATAAATTTTTTATGAACTATTTTCCACATGCTTGTCCGGAGCAATAATAAAAGATAACTAACTTTTAAAGAAAAAAGAATAGTTGATACTCGTCGAGATTTTTTTTATATATCCTTGTTTCTGTTTAATAGTAACCAATATCATTTCTTGTTGTAAAGACTGGTGAAATATTTTAAAGCACTCACCTTTCCATCATCGATGAAGTTCATAATTTTCGTAATATCAATCGGCTTCCTTATAATGGAATAGTAATCAGGATATTCCTTCCTTGGGGGTAATTTTATGAACTGATCGCTCAACTGGCGTCCATCCCTAAAAAAAAAATGTTATAGATTCAAATAGAGGATCTATGCAATAAGAGATACATTTTATTATGATGTTAGCATTTTTCTTCCTTGCCAGGGGAGACAAAATTTGACATACAAGCTGGAGACAGAAAACAAAAAATGAGAAGGGTGAAGGGTAGTTGGAATTCTATTTTAAACTTTTGATATTGAGACTATGATACTGAGTATACTATATGTGTCTGTCACTGTAAAAGAATAAAATATACGAGGAAACTATAAATTAAAATGACTCTTGTCGGTTCAAGTTCCTTACTTTTATGACCCCCTCTATTGTTATCAAGATTTAATAAACAAAAAAATCATTATGGTGTAATTTTACCTATCTGTGTAATTAACGACGACATTCATGAGTTTCTTCATTTTCTTTTTCATCTTAGCTTCTGCTTGACTCTGTGGTATGCGACGTTTCCGCACGGTGCTACCATCATCGTCCGAATCGTCACCACGTTTCCTCTTCTTTCTTCCTCTCTTCTTCTTCACTTCCTTCTCTTCCTCTTCATCGTCATCATAGTCGCCGTCCTCGTCGATAGCCTGAAAAAAATGGCGTAGAAAAGTGTCAATGATCAAAGATCAATTATTGACCCCCCAACCGATGTCCCATTAGCTCAGATTATAATGCATCATTCAGTGAGTTTAGAACAATAGAGATTAATCGTCTCAAGAAGATATGTCAAAATTGAAATCAAATCAAAATATACGCATCAAGAAGCCTTAAGAGAACAAAGGACTACACAAGCTTGCCCCTTAAAGAAGCAGCTGCTACACACAAAAAAAAAACAAATTTAAAAAATGAAGGTGACTATTAAGACATTGGTAATTAACTAATTAAATCTAGCTACAGAGAGAGAAAAATCTTTAATATTGAATTTATTCACCAAAAAGGCAATTTGATATGAGAATGATTTCTTAAATGATTCTTTATTGTGTGATGGTGTGAAAATATGAGTGATATTTTGTCTAAAAGGTGCTTAATGGATGTTTTGATATTATTGGAACAAGAATATTAATCCCGATAAATTACTGTTTAAGATATGGCAAATTTCCAACAAAACTGGAGTGTTTTACCATAACTCCTGTTGCGAAAGTTAAAAATTCTGAGTTATAGACCAATATGCGGCCAATAAAGGTATGCCAGATGATGAAAAAGTGTTTCAATAAATTATTAACGAACGCGGACGTAAACTCACTCCACTCTCGGAATGTCCGGGTGGAGGGTGGGCTCGAGGGAACAACATCGAAGATAAAATTTGTTTTTCGAACATCTGCGGGATCAACAGCAACATTGATGCTGTTCATCACTACCTGCAATCCAATCGTCCCGCCGTGCTTTTCTTGGCGGAGACAAAAATCTCTGAGACTGCACCGATTAACCATCTCAACTTCCCAAACTACGAGGTGCACTCCAATCTGACGAAGAACGGGGGAGTTGTGGCTTTTGTCCGCAGCAGTCTTTCCTGCTCCAGGGATCTTTCTTTGGAATCAGACCGGAAGGACATTCTGTGGCTTCGCCTCAACTCCAAAGCATCACCCAAATTTATTTGCTGCCTTTATCGCTCTCCCTCGAACCATAACTGGGATGACCTACTCGAATACCTCGCCGTCCAGATCGACTTCCTGAACATCAATCACCCCGCTTCAGAGGTAGTTCTTCACGGTGATTTCAATGCCCATAATGAGCTTTGGTTGGGCTCAAATAAGACCGATGCAGCAGGTGGGGCAGTCGAAGCGTTCGCTCTTACTCAAGGGATGACCCAGCTGGTGACGAGCCCTACTTTTTTCCCCCGCGTCTCGTCACACGCCAGTAGCCTGATAGATCTCTTTCTGACCACGCATCCCGCCCCTTACAGCACTGCTGTCCTGTCCCCCCTGGGTAATTCAGATCACGGTGTTGTGGAGGTTAGGTTTCGGTCAGAAGCCGCTGTGGCAGCAGAAACTCGCACAGGCCGCAAAACTTGGCATTACGGACATGCCGACTGGGAGGGTCTCAGAGACTTCTTCTCTAGCTTTCCTTGGAGAGATGTCTGTTTCACTGACGCGGATGCGTCGACTGTCTGTTCTTCAATAACCGAAATTATCCACGTCGGAATGGAGGAATACATCCCTCACACAGTGAAAGTTCCTAAACCAGGGTCCAACGGCTGGTTCAACAAATCGTGTGACACTGCTCGCCAGCAGAAGATCAAGGCCCACAGAACCTACTTACAAAACCCCACTGTAGAGAACAGACAAGCCGACGTCGAGTCCAGAAACCAATATAACGAAGCGGTTCGCAATGCCAAAAACCAGCATGATATAAAAGTTAGGCACAGGGTAATGTCGCAGCGCAATGGCAGTCGGTCTTTCTGGACGCTGGCCAAGCAGATTGAAAAGAACTTCTCACACAGTAGCCTTCCACCACTTACGTGTCAGGATGGAACTATTGTATTCGACTCAAAGGCCAAGGCGGAAGTGCTAGCCAAGATCTTTGCTGCCAACTCCACCATGGACGTCCCCACCAACGCCCAAGTGCCGTCAATTCAAAGGGTTCCCCACACTATGCGGGAAGTAACATTCAGGCATAAGACCGTAAGACGAGTGCTCTTGTCGCTCGACATCAACAAAGCTTCTGGCCCGGACTTGATTCCTGCCATTGTACTGAAGAGATGTGCAGCGGAGCTTGCTCCAGTTCTTTCGCGTCTCTTCCAGATATCTTATGAATCCGGCACCTTCCCAGAAAACTGGAAATTTGCTCATGTACAGCCCATCCCAAAAAAAGGATCTAAAACCGACCCTTACAACTACAGGCCTATAGCTCTGCTTTCTGTTATAAGTAAAGTGATGGAGAGGTGCATAAATCGCGAGCTTCTGGACTACCTCGAACGTCACAGCTTGATTAGCGACAGGCAGTACGGTTTCCGGCACCAACGATCCACAGGGGACCTCCTAGCTTACGTCACGCAACTGTGGAGTAAACTCATCCAGTCTCATGGTGAGGCTCATGTCGTTGGTCTTGACATCACGAAAGCGTTCGATCAGCTGTGGCACGCTGCCCTCTTAAGCAAACTTCCATCCTACGGCCTCCCAGAAAAGCTTTGCAGATGGGTGGCTGACTTTATCTCTGGCCGCAAAATATCCGTCGTAATTGACGGATTCTCCTCTTCATCCCACAACGTCAACGCGGGTGTTCCCCAGGGATCGGTCTTGGCTCCAACACTGTTTCTCTTACATATCAACGACCTCCTTTCCTGCACGATCAACCCAATCCACAGCTTCGCTGATGACAGCACTCTACATGCAGGAATTCAGAGTGACAAGCCGATCTCTGCCGCTGAGCTGGAAAAAAGAAGACTAGCGACGACTTCTTCTCTGACAAGAGACCTGGAGGCTATCACTGCTTGGGGACGCAACAATATTGTACAGTTCAATGCTTCCAAAACACAGTACTGTACTTTGACGAACAAAAAGCGTCCTAGCGCTCATACAGTTTCGATGGACGGTCGAGTTCTACCAAAGAGCCATTCATTTCGGCTGGTCGGAGTCCAGATCACCGAGGACCTGATCTGGCACGAACACATCTCTTCAATAGCTGCAGCTGCTGGGAAAAAGCTAGGCTATTTGTTTAGGGCTAAGAAGTACTTTTCTCCGCCTGACCTTCTCACTCTATACAAGGCCCAGATAAGGCCTAGCCTCGAGTATTGCTCACACATTTGGGGTGCTGCCGCCCCGACTACATTATCCATGCTCGATGCTGTCCAGAGGAGGGCGGTCCGACTGATCGATGACTCTTCTCTAACAGACAGTCTCGGGACTCTTTCGCACCGGCGGGCCGTCGGCGATCTAGCTCTTTTCTATCGCTACACCAACGGGCTTTGCTCCTCAGAGCTCTCTTCCATGATGCCGCCACGCGATGCGCCTGCCAGACAGACCCGCCTGACTTCGGCATCCCATCCTAACCGTGTCAAACTTCGTACATCCAGAACTGGCCGATACGACCGCTCCTTTGTCCCGAGGGTGTCTAGATTGTGGAACAATCTACGGGAGGAAGCTTTTCCCAGTTCTACTAACCTTAGGCAGTTCAAAAATCGTATTAACAAAATTTCTTTGGGATCATCATAGCAGCCGCGGTGTTCCGGCATTTAGGCTTCTGCCTGCGCGGCTGTTTCGATATAAAAAAAAAGATCATCGAATTTATTTAGGCAAATTTCAAGCTAAACTCAGGAAGAAACACTCAACTGAAACGGCAATACAAATGGTTTTAAATTGCTGGACAAAATGGATCGAAAAGAAGAAACACAGTGACAATGTTTTTGGACTTTAAAAGGGCGTTTGAAACTTTTGACAGATAAATTACTTACAAAATAGCATCACTATTGATTTAAAGGATCTGTATTCAAAATTTTACAAAATTATTTAATTGGAAGAAGTCAAAAAAACAAAATTGGATCTACATTATCAAGATCAAGAAATATTTCTGTTGGTATACCACAAGGTAGTAAACTAGGTCCACTACTATTTATTTTATACATTAATGACATTTGTCATATTTCGGATTATTGTGCACTTCAGATATTTGCAAATGATACATTAATATATATATATATATATATATATATATATATATATATATATATAGGTTCCGCCTTTTGTTGGGTACTTCGACAAAATTTAAGCAAAGAGGACTCTTTATACCTTTTTTAATTCTCTCTAGCTTTCAATGGACTTTGCCATCATCATCAGGAGCTGCAATTACAATGATAACAGTAGCAACAAAAGTGTAAAATGAATTTAGATTGACTCAACTTACAGTAGTATGTGAGGATGTTGCTAATTGTTGTTTACGTATAGGATGAGGGAAACGTCCAGTAACATGGTGAGAGCTGGATAGATTGTACAATGGTCAAAATTATATAAAATATGACAAGAACAAGTTAAAAACAGATTAAAAATTATTTAAAAAAAAAAAAAACATTACAGCATTACATCGTGAAGCCACTTGATGATTGCACAAATTAGTGGTCATGGAATAATGAGTGAGATGAAACCCTTTGACAGAAGGCCGAAGGATGTCAATGTCTGTGTTGAAAGATGGAACGAATTGTGGGCGTGTGCCAAAACGTTGCCAAATCACTTCAGATGATGAGATTTTCAGAATTTTATGTAAGAATTTGTTAAACCGACCAGAGGCAGTTGAATAAACTATAAATTCATTTTACACTTTTGTTGCTACTGTTATCATTGTAATTGCAGCTCCTGATGATGATGGCAAAGTCCATTGAAAGCTAGAGAGAATTAAAAAAGGTATAAAGAGTCCTCTTTGCTTAAATTTTGTCGAAGTACCCAACAAAAGGCGGAAGCTTTAAATTTTTCACCTAACTGGTCTAGACGACAATGACCACGTCTCAAGTTATATATATATATATATATATCAGATGAAAATATAGACACTGCTTTAAAAATACTAAATTCTGACTTGGAAAAAATCGTAAATTGGTTAAATGTAAATAAACTAAAATTGAATACTTCTAAAACAAAATGTATGCTAACAGGGAAATACCTAAATGAAAATACAATCACAGTTAGGATAAATGGAGAAATAATTGAAAATGTTGAATCAATTACATATTTAGGTATATATACTTTGAAGTTGAGTCATTAATTTTCAGATAATGATTGTAGAAGGAAGATAAACCAAAATATGTGTGTAAAAATAAAAAAAAATTAAAAAAAATGTTTACCTTGTTTTATAAAGTATCCTCCCGACAAGTATTTCAGTGCGGACCTGTATTTGATCGTGAGGTCTTGGAGCACCGGCATGCCCTCCCCTGTGAGGTCTTAAGTCACCTGATTCACGAGCCCGTTGTACTACATTAACAAAGGCACGAGCGGTTGGTTGCACTCGATTGGGAAACCGATCCGCATAAACATGTGCCATTTTTTATTTCGTTTGAGCCACGCAGCAAACACCACTATTCACTCACGCGTTACCGACTGACACATTGACTGAATAAAAACATCGTGATCAGCGTTTCAAATTCTTTCGCTTTTTTGTTTCCGATGCGATGAAGGCGGATTATATACGTTGTCGCCAAACACGAGCACATAATATTATTATTGAGACGGGGCGGTACTCAAACTTCTAAAGGGCTATAACTTTGTTACTTTAATTTTACCACAAAAATGTTAAAGGAAAAAAACATTTCTTTTGATCAGATCTACTCACTGTTAAAATAAATGACTCAACTTCGAAGTCACCCTGTATATTGATAGTAAACTAAAGTTTGAGGATTACTATGAATAGATTATTTCAAAAATTGCCAAAACAACAAAATTACAAGTCTTGCAAAATAAAGCTATGAGAATAATATTGAATAATAATAAGTACACAAAAATAAAATCTATGTTACAAGAATTGCAGTGGTTGAAGATAAAAAATTTAATATCATATTTGGTTCTTATTTTCATATTTAAAATAAAAAGTCATCTTTTGACAGAACATTTACACTACATAGAATTGAATAATTATTACCACAATTATTATACATGAGGAAATATAGATTTTCATTTACAAAATTGCAATAGTAATATAACCAGCAAATCAATATTTCAGAAAGGACTACTTGAATTTAATAAACTAAATTATGATATAATGATTTAAAGATGTTTAAAAGAAAATTAAAGAAATATTTCATGGACAGTGAAAATTCTAAGAGATGCAAATTTTGTTTTTCTCAAGAAATGTATGTTATGTAATTGTTGTAGTTTTTTAAAAGAATGTTAAATAAATCTTAAAAAAAACAAAAGTACTCTGTACTTCCTCCGCAACGCTGTCATTATTTTCTATCATTTAATAGTGAAAATTCGTTGAAATCCATTGTTACTTCTCTTACCTTCAACCATTCCTTTTCGGTCAAGCTATCAGCATAATCAACTTCTTTTCTTTGCCTGGTACCTCTACCAAGTAAAGCATCCGATTCATCTAGTCCCCAGGCGTCCACTTCATCGTCGTGCTTAATGAGCCAGTCAGGAAGTTCGCTTTCTTGAATTAATCTACAGAGAAAGAGATATGGATCAAAAAGGAAATCAAAGAGACCAAAACCCATATACAAATTTTCATAACGTCGAAAAAGTAAACCGATTCAAGATGACCAGCAATTTGTGAGACGTACCAAGAGAGATGGAAATCAAGCCCAAAACACAAATAAAGGGTGTCTCGATAAGAGCGCCGAATTTGATTTTCAAGAAAAGCAGAACTTCTTTTCGAATTAAGGGAATCTTTAGGTCAGGGTCCGTCTTTTCTTAAAATTCTGGATAACGTTTTCGCACAATTGTGGCTCTAATTCCTCGATAACGCTCCGTATCTCTTCTTTAAGGCACTCAACGGTTTGTGGCTTGGTCGCATACACCTTTTTCTTCACAGAGCCCCAGAGGAAGAAGTCCATTGGCGTTAGGTCGCACGATCTTGGTGGGCAATTTTGATCGCCAAACCGAGAGATGACACGGGCTGGAAACTTGGCCCGCAGTAACACTATTGTTTCGCGTGCCGTGTGGCAGGTCGCACCGTCTTGTTGGAAGAACATGTCCTCCACATCGATTCGATCCAACTGGGGCCACAAAAACTTAAGATTTCGCGATACCGCATATCATTAACAGTTACCGCAGTTCCAGCTGCATTTTCGAACAAATACTGTGTTACTCCACAATGCGCACCAAACGGTAACTCGCGGCGGATGCATTGGTTGTGAGAGAAAGTGGCGAAACGTGGGCGTGGCCAAAAAATGCAGTATTCCTGAAATCAATTTTACCGAAAAGTGATAGAAATGAATTCACTTTAGGGAGTCGCAATTTCTAATTTCTCTTGGTACTGACCATGAGAAACTGGAAAAATTAGTAGAAAATAGCGCTATAAACTTAAAAATTGACGTTTTTGGCATTGTTATTGTCGTTCCTGCTAAACATATTGCAAAAAAATGGTTAATTTCAATCAATTGATATATTGAAACGATATTATTAACGAGATATTCTTGGGCACCAAGATCCTTTCATAATTTCGGATAGAAAATTTGTACAGATGCTTAGGTTTACAAAAGATTTGGTGTGTGGATTGCTGGAGATATTGACTCCAATCATACAACAACCTCCACGAGCTTCTGCACTTTCGATCAAAACAAAGACAAGAGTAGATATTAAGTTTTGGTCATTCTAAAACAGTATTTAGGCAGCAGCGGTGGCCGCAGTAGTAGACTCTTCGGCCTCCTGATCAATCGCCATGCGCTGTGCGGGTTCGAATCCCGTCCCAGGAGAAATTTTTCTCTTGGCTATGGATGTTGTGATTGTCCGTAGGTGGTGGACGGTCTCTGACTGTCGAACGCGGAGGTACCACCCGGCGGATCTCGTAGGCGGAGCCAGAATGTGTGCATGTTGCATGCACACGTGTTCCCTCGCCAGAGTCCGTGTGGCGTTCCCCCTTTCCCCTGTATCTCCCTATGGCCCCTCGGTACCCAATTGGTGTTTAGGCTTTAGACCTTCGTGGTATTTGGAGTATAATAAAAAAATCCTTTAATCTATGATTGAATTTTTTCTGGTGCATTTGGGGTTGCTCTCGGAGAAATTCAATCATTTTGTCCTTTTGTTGTAATGTGCTTTTTTAAAGTCTTCGGCTCCACAGATAAAATTATAAGGAGGAAATACTAAATAAAATCTTTCGATAGTCTTTGACTGTCAAAATTATCTCCATTTTGATTGGTTTAACACGTTTACTCAAATCTGGCAACCATGTGTCTCGATTTCCTTTCTCCTTTCTATCGAGTCCTTTCAAGAATATAGTATTTTCGAATCGATAGAAAACCGGGGGAGTAGAAAGAGAGGTGTGATTTTCTATTAAAGTCAAGAATATGGCCACAGGATGGCGAGTACAGTGGTCTTCTCATTCAGCAACGTGAATTTTGTCTCAAATTTTGTAATTAAACGGGGAACTGTCGACTCATTTGGCGCACTATTACGACAAAAATGTGTACGGTTTCGTGTAATTTTCTCCATTTATGTACCGAATTTTCACGATAATTAAACGTTGCTCGTTTGAATACCGCTCCATGCTCCATGACGTCTAATCGCGTGGTCTGGACATGTCAGCTGTCATCAAGTAAACACCATAACATTTGTACAAAAAAATGGCGGCAAACTCAAATCAGGCGCTCTTGTTGAGACAACCTTCACAAATTTTCATAACATCGAAAAAGTAAATCTATCCAAAATGACTAGCAATTCGTGAAATATCCTCAGACACTTTATTCTGACAAATGCCGTGGAGATCAATTCTTGAAAAAAATAGACTAAAAAGTGGTCATGCTTCTATTACTTTTCGAGGCTACACTTTGAAACTTCACCTAAAGACGATTGAAAAACTGAAAATGTGAAAATCAGTCGAAATGACGTGAATTGAAAAAAGCAAATATATATATATATATACAGGGTGACCCAGAAATCGAAGTCAAGCCGGAAACGGGGGATTGGGGTGGAAGAAAACGTACTCAAAGCCAATCTAAAATTTAGCAGGGCTACGGAACAGAATTACGGAAGCAGCTGAATTTGTTAATAACGCAAAATTGGCTCTATCGTTTTTAAGATGTCAAGCTTACATTGCTGCTGAAGTAAGGCAGTTTGAGCATTTATATGCACATTTAATACATTAGCGAATCAATACAAGCGGCTACCAGTCTAAGAAAAAGTTGAACTTTATAGAAATGAGAACTAAAAAGGTGTAGATTTTCCCACTTTTTTAAAGCGTATGCTTTGAGAAGCATACGACTTATTTTTTTATATTGTTGTGATAACTGTTATGACGTCGACATCCTGTATAGACAAAAGAAAAAACAACGGAAACACGATTTTGCTCTGGCGACTATGTAGTACATTTCATAACAGTACATTCGTCTTTAAGTTAATTAGTTAATTTTGACACGCAGTGAATTTCCTATTTAATATACTTGGTGTGCCATCTATTACTTTTTTTTATCTATAAGCTTATGTGTTACCATGTGAGTCAAAGGTATGCCATTTATAGTCATGGATTCATTTACAACACAACAACGCATCTTGGTTATCGAAACTTATTACGAAAACGGTCGAAATATAAAAAATACTTTTCGCAAACTTCGCACAAGTTTTGGCCGACATGGACGACCTATTGAGCCTGGAATTCGTTGGATTGTTAATCGTTTTGAGGAAACTGGTTCAGCTGAAGGTCGTAGACCATACGAACATGCTCGTCCAGCTTGTACTCGTGAAAACATAGCCGCAGTGAGTGAAAGTGTGCGAGAAGATCCAACCACCTCGACTAGGCAACGTTCGCAACAATTGGGAATTAGTGAGACCACTTTACGCCGGATTTTACACATTGATTTACACCTTCATCCATATAAAATCCAACTAACACAAGAATTGAAGCCGGCAGACCATCAACAGCGGCGTGTTTTTGTTAATTGGATCCTGGAAAGAGAAGACGGATTTTCGGCCAAAGTGCTCTTTTCTGATGAGGCTCATTTTCACCTCAATGGGTACGTAAATAAGCAAAATTGCAGATTCTGGGGGGCTGAAAACCCACACCAATATCATGAACAACCTCTCCCTCTGAAAAAGTTTGGTGCGGATTATGGGCTGGTGGCATCGTTGGACCATTCTTCTTTGAAGATGCCGAAGAAAAGGCCATTACCGTCAACGGGGAACGTTATCGCGGCATGTTAACAGACTTTTTGTGGCCACAATTGGATCGTATTGGTGCCGACGATCTTTGGTTTCACCAAGACGGAGCAACGGCTCACACATCTCGCCAAACAATCGCCTTAAATTCAGATGTCAGTTGGCCCCCGAGATCGTGCGATTTAAAACCTCTTGACTATTTTCTTTGGTAATTTTTGAAAGGAAAAGTGTATGGGAACGGTCCCCGGACAATTCAAGACCTAAAGCGCAATATTCGGACTGAAATTGCGGCCATAGACCCGATTACTCTGGAAAAAGTCATTGAAAATTTTGATGTTCGGATGTTGGCCTGTAAACGAAGCCGCGGTTGTCACATGACTGATGTTATTTTTCATACATAAATGGCATAAACCAACCTTCATTAATCAATAAAAAAAATTCTTTTTCACATCGTAAAAAGCCTGTAGTTTGAAACATGATCTCTGATCTCACCTATTCCTCTTATTTGGCCCCAACTTCTCCTCCTCAACCTTCCTCTCGGTATCCATCTTCTGGAACAGCTGGAACTCATCTTCGTTCCTCGCCACCATCTGGTTCACCGTCTCATCGTCCGGCACCTCGTTCTCCTCTTCGTCTTCGCTGCCGTCGTTATGCAGGATGCTCTGCAGGAACTGCTGCCTTTCCGATCCGGTCGATTTCTGATCGAACATGCCGGCCTGGATGACTTTTTCGTCCATGGTCAGTTTGTACTTCGCGGCGGCCAGAATGCGCTCTTCGACCGAGTTCACGGTCATAAGACGGAGCACTCGCACTTCGTTCTGTTGACCGATACGATGCGCTCTGTCTTGGGCTTGGAGATCCTGGAATATAGCAGAACAGATAGATATTTATTCATCCAAGAAATATCCACGATGCGGAGTAGTCTGATCATACTATACTATAACTATCTAAAACTGTAATGACTCATCGATGTTCACGTGAACATCACTTAACTACCAGTAGTCGGCTGTTCATAGGCGGGGTATGAATGTTTAACATGGGTGAACTAGATTTGTCACATGCTTAATAAAGAGTGGTTTGAAACATATTGTAAATCAAAAATTTGGGAATTACCTTTATTCATCGTCGCTTCCACTTACATCTGACAGTAATAAACTGTCGCTATCGCTTTCCTCGTTGAAATTGACTATAACTGGCTCTATGATGGTGTCGATGTGGTGGTCAAGCTGCCACATTTTTGTTTCTTCCTTCACAACATGACGGATAGCATTCTGCCAAGCTTCGGGCGTTACTAGCTGTATGGAAGTCTCAAGTAAAACCTTAACGTCTGGTAATTTGAAGGTTGTGTTATGGCGCGCAATATAACCCTTCACTTGAGCCCAGATGAGCTCTATTGGGTTCAGTTCACAGTGGTAGGGCGGTAACCGCAGCACAGTGACACCACACTGACGGGCCATCTCATCAGTCATGTAACTAATGTTCGCAGGTTTGTGCTGTTTAATTTTTTCATACAATTCCGCTTTCACACATGAATCGTCAAACGGGATTCCTTTTTCGCACAACCATTGCTGCATGTCACTTTTTCGAGATCCCATAGTCGGTACACGTTCGGCTCGACGACTGTGGTAGGAAGCATTATCCATGACGATCACAGAGTTGGGCTCAACTCGCTGAAGCACCCCTTGAAACCAGCTCTCGAAGCAGCTGGCATTCATTTCGTCATGGTAATCACCTCCTTTCTTAGAGACGAAAATCAAGTCACACTCTTCTAAAAAGCCACTATCGCTACCAATATGAGTTACGATCAATCTTTGACCTTTCCCTGACGGTCCACGAAGACCTGTTGACAAACCTTCAATGCTTGCTTGTCGGTTACTGACTACGTTTTTGTCTATCCAGGTTTTTTTTAACTGTGTGACCTGCATTTACCCATGTCTCGTCCAAATAATAGATTTTTCTGCTTTGTCGCCTACATTCAATCATTTCGCGTAGGTATTTTCGACGCCAGGCGACTATTTCAGGTCTCTCTATCAATACTGACTTCCGATTACGCGTTTCGTAACGAAAATTAATTTCGTGCAGGGATTTCCTCATTACCTCGACGCTCATTTGGGGTATAATTTCATTTTCCTTGATCGCTGCATGTACAGCCTTGAGGGTTGGTATCTCATTCCTAAAGAAAAATGAATGAACGGTTCGCCTTAACGCCATTTTGCTATCGTCATCCAATTTAACGGCCTTTCGTCCCTTCAAATTAAACTTTGGATCAGTAGTAGCTCCAGTTTTCTTCTTTTCATGCACCACCCTGCGAATGGTCCACTCTGGAACGCCTGTCATACTTTCACAACGCGCGAGTGCATCTCCCTGCGACATAGTTCTGTTCAGATAATTGAACACGTTGAGCACGATTTCTTTCGCGTCCTTCTTCAGTGCTTTACGAAATCGTCTACTTGTTCCCTGGCTTTCAGTACTTCCACTCGTGCCATTTGTACTCTCCATGGTTAAGTATAACCAAAACAGTAACCACAGAAACCACAACAATAACAATCACACAACAATTCTTATAAAAACACACAATATGCGATCGCTCAACGAAACACGTTCCAATGCGTTGCCGACGCCTATGAGTCTGCCGGTCGAGGCGCGTCTTTGATTTCATTGGTTCTACCGGCGGAGAACAATCAGCCATTATTTCCATCTCTGTCTGTGCTGTTGACTACCGCGAAGCCACAGAAACGACATATGTCGTACGCTATACGGCTGTACTGGAGGAAGCCGGGATCGAGCTCTGATCACGTGTTGATCACGCGTATGAGTCATTACAGTTTTAAATAGTTGTAGTATAGACGAAAATATCCCTGGTTTGCGAAATGATTGTCAAGTCTGGTTTTATTGCTGCAAGTTGTTCAAAGGGGTATTCAAAACGTGGGCGCATATAATAGGTACACCAATTTTTGTGGGAAAACTTTTTATTCGACAACAAAGAATGGGAAAACGTGTTTTTTAGGATTCAATCGAAAATGATGGCATGAACGAAAAAACACAGGCAAAAAGATCTGACCAATGGCAAAACCGAGACAAAGTGCAGGTTTTGGCACTTGTTGGTAATGCGACGATGTTTCTAACAGGAATTTTTATTCCTCAAATTCGTACTTCTCAATAACCACAACAAAATTGGAGTATATTGGTCAAATAGTTTTTGAGAATTTCTACTTGTTTTCCGGCCATCATTAATAGTTTATTTAGCAATATACAGGGTTAGTTCAAAGGGCATTTTATAGCAAAATACATTAGTTTACCTTGCCGATATGAATCGCACACCATTCCGGAAGATAAATGTTATTTTTATGCAAAAAAGGATGGGTTACGTTTTCCCTAAACAAATTCAAACATTTCGTATTTATGAGTAATTCGTAACAAAATATGATAGACACAACGGCTTTGTTTTAAACGTGTATAGTAACGTATGTTTTTCGAATATCGTAGCCCATTTGTTCAATTACCCACAAATAAGAAATGTTTGAATTTGTTTAGAAGAAAAAACGTAACCTTCGTTTTTCGCATAAACAGAAAATTTAGTTTTCGGAATGGTTTGAGATTCATATCGGCAAGGCAAAGACGTGTATTTTGCTATAAAATGCTCTTTGAACGAAACCTGTATATTGCTCAATAAACTAGGTAGTTATGGCCGGAAAACATGTGTTTTGGGATAAGCAATTAGAAATTCTGAAAAAACTACTTGACCAATACAATCCAATTTTGTTGTTGTTATTTAGAAGTATGAATCCTACGGATTTGAAGAATTTCAAGTAGTTGCCTAGTTTTTCGGCCATAACATTTTCGCTATTAGTCGGATCTTTTTACGTGTCGTCTAATAAATACCTAAAAATCATATATGAAAAGTTTTTTCGTTCCTTTCAACACTTTCGATTGAATCCCAAAAAACACGTTTTCTCATTCTTTGTTGTCAAATAGTTTTCCCACAAAAATTGGTGTACCAATTTTATGCGTCCTTGTTTTAAATACCCCCTTGAACAACTTGCACCACTGAAACCAGACTTAACAATTATTTCGGGAAAATTTACTCTCTATGTTTAGACTAGAAGTCTTACAAAGAGATCTCATAAATCTCACTCGGTGCTGTAGTAAGGTCAACATCAATTTGAATAAATTAACATGTTATCCTCCAAAAATTCCTCAAGGAACGTAAAAATTCCTTAAATTTGGGGGAAAACCCAATATAGCAACCCTGAATACGGCTGGGAGGCTCAGTACTTATCGGAACGCTCTCGTATACAGACAAAGGATTGGGTTAGAAATGTATTATTGGATATTCATATTCCTCATCTTCGGTACTCAATCTTTCTGATACTGCCTATTAGAAGATATACAATATACTACAAATTCAGCCAATTACACTGAACACTCTCGTGCCATATGTTTTGGCCATCTCCGTTAAATACGAGCCCCTTCCTACTTCAGTCATGGGTAGATTAAAGGTTATTAGTGAGAAAATTCGGTTACTGATAATGAAATTTGTTAATTCTGGGAAATCAAACTCGGAAATTGCAACTTTGTTAGACTTATCGCGGTACAGTGTGAGAAATATTATTAGAAGATATAACGTAACTGGTTCAATTAATATTAAGCCACGATATGTGAAAAAAAGTAATATCACAAATGCCGACCGAAGAGCATTAAGAAGAATAATCGTGAAAAACAGGCGTACCAATTATTTACAATTAAGTGCTCTGTGGAGTGACGCTGTTGGAAGAATTTCGAGGTCCACAACTCATAGAGAGGCCCACAAACTGGGATTTAGCACTTGCAAGGTGAGCTTTCTTATAAAAAAAAGTAAAGTTGCACAACTTGTTTATAGGCCAAAGAAAAGACACTATTAACTCCACTGCAAAAGATAAATCGTCTTGGATTGGCTAAAGAACATATACAATGGACACCTCAACAATGGTGTGCAATACAATGGAGTGATGAAGCCCGATTCGAAGTTTGTGTTGGTGACAGTCGCAGTAGAGTTATACGCAAAAAAATGAAGCATTCCATGTTGACTGTCTGAAGAGAAAAGTGAAATTTCCTGCATCCATTATGGTCTGGGGCAGTATGTCATCAAAAGGAGTAGGAAAACTTTTTTTTATTGATGGAAATGTGGATACAAACAAATATTTGGCAATTTTAGAAGAATCGCTTTTACCAGCGATGGAAGAATGTTTGACATCCGGCCAAGATTTTGTTTCAGCAAGATGGTGCAGCGTGCCATACCTCAAAAAAGGCTACAAAATGGATGGAAGAAAATAATGTATACTTTATCTGAAGTCACTTGAAACACTGTGAAATACCGGGTGCGTTTTATATATCTATATTTAACACGCTCTGTTGCTGCAAAAATCGCCAAATTTCGCAGCAAATATCCCCCGTATAAGATCAAAGGCAGTTTCACCGGTCCACGTGGAGTAAAGCACGCCTATGCGTGGACATAGCCAATGAGAAAGCGTGTATTTCAGAGCTCCGAACAAGTGCAGGTGGCTACTGAAAATTGAAACAGTTTACCCAGTGCCGTGTAGCGGTGAATAAACGTGTTTTCTTTAGTCTGTCCGTGTTTTTTCATAGATTTTATTAGTTTGTGTGTTTTTGACTTTTGAATACTCAGTTTACTTGTTGATTTAATTGTTGTGTTGATTGTTCTTGTGTGTCCTAAATATGGCTCTTTGGAGACCTTGGGAAAATGCTCCAAGCCACGAGGAGATGGTTGATGAACCTGTGCAGGCAGAATTCTTTCATAAAGATTTAGAGGAACAGACCCAAAGAGTAATCCTAAATATGTATGATTGTCTGAAAAACGAAAATCCAGATTCCTCGCAAAATCAAATTTTAAACAGAATTTGTATCCTGACAAACGGTCTACCATTTATCGGGTTATAAAAAGGGGAGATGTAGTCAACCATTCCTTCCACAGAAAGCGCATAGGGCAAAAATTAAAAAGAATAGACGTGGATTTTCAGGAAGATATTCGTCGTATAATATACGGATTTTATAAAGAAAATTTGGTGCCCACGTTGGAAATGATACGGGATAAATTAAAAGATTATCCTGAAGATTTTTATAATTACAAATGCTTAGACTCACTGCACTGTATTGTAAAACTGTGTGGTTTTCAATACAAAAAATTAGATAAAAAAATGGTGATTATGGAGTCGTCTCGAATCGTTGAATTGCGCCAAGAATTTTTGCACAAAGTTAAAATCTATAGAGAGCAGAAAAGAAATCTGATTTACCTGTATGAAACGTGGTATGATACCCATGATGTTGTGCAGTACGGCTGGGTTGACGACAGCAACAAGTGCATTTTAAATGCACCATGCAACCGTGGAAAACGAATCATTATTCTCCATGCTGGCAGTGAAAATGGATTTATACCTAATGCCTTGCTGTTATCTGCCAAAAATATCAAAGAATCATGTGCCGACTATCATGAGGACATGACCTCCGACTTATTTGAAAAGTGGATAGAGCAGCAGTTAATACCAAACATTTCCCCAAATTCAGAGATTATTATGGACAATGCGCCATACCATTCCCGACAAAAAAACAAAATTCTGAATACAGGCACAAAAAAACAAGACATTATTGATTTTATGAAGGATAAGGGAATGGAAATACCACAAAAATCAACCAAAGCCATATTATTGGATCTTATTAAAAGACAAAAATTTGAAAAAGAGTATGTTGTTGACAATCTGCTTCAGCAAAATGGCCATGAAGTATTACGTCTACCTCCCTATTACTGCATTTTTAACCCGACTGAGTTGGTCTGGGCTGCTTTAAAAAAAAAAGTAAGAAAACATAATCAGACCCCTCAATTAAGTGAATCGCTATTGGCCACAATAAGAGATGCAGTATCTCATATTGCTGCCAAGGACCTATTGAAGCAGTGTTCTAGGCATATTATTGAAAAAGAAAATGAATATTGTGTTTTGCCTCCTGTAAATCCCGTTGTAATTCCTCTACAAGATGACTCTAGCGACAGCTCCGAAGGCGAGGATGATATATAAATACCTATAATGTAAGTCTTTATATACCTTTTTGTATACCTACCTGCTATGTAAATATTTGCCTATGTCAAACGTTGGAATTCTGTAATTTTTCCATTTCTTAACTTTCAGTCAACATAAATTAAACTCCCAATATAAGTATTTTTTATCCCAAATCAAAAAAATAAGAAGATAGCAAAATCCATTTATTGTGATATAAAAACATTATTATTATCGTTCTAAATAAACCACCGCACGCCTATGATACGTCATGAAATTACAAAGGACGCGCCGACCAAAGGTTTTTATGCTATTTCAAGTGACTTCAGATAAAGTATACCACTTTTGAAATGGGTTTTTAGTAGTCCAGATCTGTCACCTATTGAAACTTTGTGGCACGAGATGAAAAAGGTTCTACGACAACATCCTGCTCGTACAATCACAGAACTGAGACAAAAGCTTCAAGAAATATGGGATTATTTACACCAAATTTTTGCAAAAAATTGGTTAACACTATGCCCCAAAGAATTTCTATTCTTTCTATTAGTTATAGGTCTAAGTGATTTCAAATATGTATTTTTTACGACTAGAGTGTATCTAAAATGTTTTTGAGAAAATAAATTGTTTTAGAAGTAAATAGTTTCGTCATGTTTAGTTTTTAAAGGCATATTTTGGTACAAATCTTGAAGTGGGCCACCAAAAAACTATGTAGCTTCAAACAATAGGACATTCAAATTTTCTGACGTGAACAATTTGTTTTATGAAGCTGTCAACAGAGTGACGGCAAACCATTGGAAAGATTACATCCGTCACGTTCAAGAGACAATCGAAACAAAGATGTGGGATTTGGACAATATGATCGATATTCAAATTGAACCTGTAATAATCAATATTAACCATTCGGACGATGATTCAAGTACTTCCAGCGAATAAAGAATCGTGAAAAGTTTCTATAAAAATAATCATTTATTTTGTTAGATTATTCCAAGACCATCGAGAAAAATACGGACCTGTACAATCTCGCTTTTGGGCATGTTGTGTTTTCTCTGGACCTAAATGGACTACGACTAACTAATTATAGATAAGAACTCACCTGGTGAGGGTTCCAATCCGAATCGAAGATGATAACAGTATCAGCACTCTGCAAATTTA
Source organism: Acanthoscelides obtectus (assembly GCA_963669975.1). Classification (NCBI taxonomy): domain Eukaryota; kingdom Metazoa; phylum Arthropoda; class Insecta; order Coleoptera; family Chrysomelidae; genus Acanthoscelides; species Acanthoscelides obtectus. The sequence goes on from CAVLJG010000006.1 coordinate 8,099,800, forward strand.
ATCCGAGACCACCAGCTCTCGTCGACAGCAAAAACAGGAAGTATTCACTGCTGGGATCGTTGAACTTTTTCAAGAGATCGCCGCGATCTTCCGATTTTATCGTGCCGTCGAGACGCAGGTACTTGAAGCCCCTCCAATTTAAGTAATCCTCCATGATGGTCATCAGTTGAGTCATTTGACAGAAGAGGAGAACCTAAAAAAAAGTGAACGTAAAAAATGATACAAAAAAAACAAGTCGAGTAGGAGCTGAATCGGTCATTGCAAAAACCAATTTTTACCAACATGCTTTTTTTACTGAAAACGCGAGGTAGACGTGTATTCTGGATATACAACTCGTAAGTCACAAATACTACATACAAGTGCCAAAGAAAAACTATTAAAGTTTTTCAGTCATCTTCGCTGATTCACGATGGTTCGACTACTTAAGCTTCAGATTAAACTATAAAATATTGGATCAAGGGTACATGACAACTAAGATGAGTAAAAAAGTCATCAGTTTTGTTCTGAAGTAATTACTTTTGAAGATATAACAAAACGTGAAAAAAATACCAAGTGAAATTGCGATTTTTTTTTGACCAATTTCCGCCTATCGACAGAGCTTCAAAAAACATCCACCTCAAACTGTGATTCGCTTGGATATCATACAGACCGCTACATGAACGACGCCGTTTTGTAAAGAGGCTAGGCATTAATTGTAAACAAATGTAAAGTAAGAAACTGATCCTCACCCTGTGGTTGGTAGTTTTGAGCTTAGGCAATATCCTATCCAGCAATTCAAACTTTCCTGAAGCCCTGTACGTATCAGGCCCAGAGATGATTCCTCCTGCGATTCCAACATGGTCGCAGTATTTCTCTTCGATGCTAGGGAACATGAACGGATGGTTGCACAGCTTACGCAACTGTACAATGGTGTTCATCAGAGCTTTGGCACCACCTTTCGACTTCGAACCTAAAACGACGTAAATACCGGTAGTAAAGAGTAGTAAAAACAAGTATTCAATTAGCTGTGATAAACTTGGAATGTCCCACATAAATGCTCTTCTATAACGCACACAAAAATTAAAAAAGCAAAATACTGTTTATTTGTTACCTTTTTCGGATCCATCCGTCAGCAAGACTCCTTTACTCTGCATGTGTTGGTATAGTACCCGCTGTAAGCCAGACATGTCACATTTGATGATATATTCGACTTTGTCCGGAAGCTGGGATTCTACTTCTTTCTTCAATCTTCTCAACAAGAACGGCCTAAGTACTTTATGCAGACGACGGATGATCAAAATAGTTTCTTCTTCATTCAATTCCACCTATATAATACAAACCGTGTAAGAGAAAACCTAATGAATTGCACAGGATGTCCGAAGGATTTAAGATTTCCCAATCAAATAAATATGTTTAAAACATCTTTTCATTTAGCCGTTAATTCAAAGAATTTTCACTTTTACAACATTTTTCAGATTTGAAATATTCTGATTTTGATTTTCAAAAAAAAAAAAAACAAAAAATTTGAAAAAACGATTAAATCTTTATTTGAGTCGATAGAACGGTCGATATAATTTAATGTTTAAAGATTATTTCATGTAAATGTTGGCCGCGGCTCCGCTTTAGATGGCCCATGCGCAAGGTCCAATTTTGGCACACTCTCTCCAACATATCGGAGGGTATCTCACGAATAAATGCTTCAATATTGCCTTCCAGTGCGTCAATCGTTGCTGGTTTATCCCTGTAGACATTAGCCTTAACATGGCCCCACAAGAAATAGTCCTACGGCGTTAAATCACACGATCTAGGCGGCCAATTGACGGGTCCCAAACGTGAGATAAACTGTTCACCGAACTCGCCTCTCAATAGGGCCATTGTTTCGTGTGCGGTGTGGCATGTGGCACCACCTTGTTGAAACCACATGTCAGCCAAGTCCAGCTCTTCCATTTTGGGCAAAAAAAAGTTTGTTATCATCGCACGGTAGCGCTCGCCATTCACAGTTACGTTCCGGCCATTGTCGTTTTTGAAGAAGTACGGCCCGATGATGCCACCCGCCCATAATCCACACCAAACAGTGATTTTTTCGGGATGCATTGGTAGCTCCTGCTGGTCTTCACTCCAGATGCGGCAATTTTACTTGTCAACGTACCCATCCAACCAGAAATGAGCTTCGTCGCTGAACACAATTTTTCGATAAAAATGTGGATCTTCCTCCAACTTTGCCAGCGCCCATTCACCAAATTGGAAACGTTTTGGGAGGTCCTGTAGCTTCAATTCTTGCACCAGCTGTATCTTATATAAAGTTTTACACCCAAATCCTGTCGCAAAATTTTCCACGCAGTGGAGTAACAGGGGCCCAATTGCTGCGAACGGCGGCGAATCGATATTTCACGGTCATCACTAACACTGGCGGATATAGCCGCAATATTTTCTTCAGTCCTCACTCTACGTCTGCGTGTTGGTGGTTTAATGTCCAATAATGTAAACTGGGTTCGAAATTTAGTCACAAGCTTCCAAATAGCTCCCTCAGTAGGCCGACCAAATTGCCCATAAATTGGAAGCAGTGTTCGGTGCACTTTCTTAACCGAGCATGAATTTTGATAGTAAAATTCAATAATTTTCAAGCGTTGTTCGTTCGTAAGTCGATTCATGGTTAAATTATAGACCAAACTGAACAAGTTTGACAATGACACAAGACACGATTCACGCTTCATCTGTCAAAAACAGTGTTGCCAAAAAGATACTAGCAAAAAAATCACCCATTTCTTGAATTCTAAATCGCCGTTTTCCGTCACTTTGATTACTATGTTCCACTCATCAAACTCTTTTATTTGATACTGTGGTCACCAGGCTAACAATGTGAACTGGCATACAGTTCCAACTGACAGCTTATTGCAGTGGTCGATTCCGGTAATAGGTGGCATGTTGGGATGTGTTAATTCGACTGACCTTATGCTCTCAATAGTTGCTCAGCTTTCATACAATGTTCATCTACACCATGCTGCAAAGTACACTATAAACGAACTTTCTCCCATATGAGAAAAATCTATGTCTCAAAGTACTCGTAAGTAACAATAAAGCAATTGTATTCAAGGTGACCAAGGACATATACATTAAGACAATCAAACAAAAACAAAATCTGCATATCTGGAGGTTCATTTTCGCTATAAAAATCCTTCTGAAAAATCGAGATTTTTTTTATTTAATTCGATATCGTAACTATTTATTTAGTATATTTACCGAGAGTGAACCATGTCGTCCGCTAAGTAACAATTCCTTGCTATAAAAATACAGTGGGAAAGTTCACTTTTTGATTGCGCAAATTCTGAAACACTCTCTTGCAGTGTTCCGGAGCGATGTTGTTTATTTCTCGTTGAATGTTGTCGTCTTTAAGCTCCTTCATTGTTCGTGGGTTATTGGAAAACACTTTTGACTTTAAATAACCCCTCAAAAAATAACCGCATGGCGTGAGGTCGGGTGACCTAGGAGCAGTGGCGTAGCCTGGGTCATTGCCGCCCGGGGCAAAATCATAATTTGCCGCCCCTTTGACGTCAAAAAATAATCATGTTGGTGAAGGTGAAAAAAAAAATAACGTAATCATCTGGAAGAACAGTGCGAAAAAATATTTATTTCCAAACCATATAATATACAGGTCACGTGTAAACTGTGAACGTGAAAAGTATACTGTTGTAAACTATAAAACTAAAATTCTACTTTTCTGGCCTTACGCGCAGCAAAATCATTAATAACTTCTTCAAAATTAATTTTGTCCGTCACGCTTTGTTCTATTGACAAAATGGCCAAATCACTCAATCTTATTGAGCTCATGGTGGACCGCAAGTAATTTTTTATTAATTTCAGCTTCGAGAAGCTACGTTCACAAGAAGCTACACTGATAGCTATAGTTAAAAAAATTCGAAGCATAATCACGATATTTGGCACGCAAATGCCATAGTTATATTGTTGTATGAATTCTAGGAGCTCTAGCGGTCCTTTCTTGGCGTCAACTTGAACTTTAGCATCAGCCAAAGCAAGAAAATTGCGTAATCGATCCCTCTCGATTTCGATTTCGTTAACATCAATGTCACAGTGCTCATTTCCCAAGTTACACTTATATTCCGGGTTAAGTAAGTTCGTCGGTATTAGAAAATTATACTTGATATCTAACTCGTTTAGCTGTTGAAATCTTGTCTTAATTTCTTGTATAATTCTGTCCACCGATTCGAACATTTCTTGCCGTAACCGATTCTCATAAGTTAAACCAGCATCTGCAATGCTCTCGCCAGCCATATTTTTTTATCTTTCTTGATCGTCGAGGAGTTATTTCGATGCCAAGATCTTCGCATATATTTTTAGCATAATCAAGTGCATCATTGACGAGAACATCTCGATTTTCTACTAAAAACGATTCTAAAGCGTGAATTTTCATAGCACATTGGTGCACGTTCAGTCCTTTCGTCTGGAGATATAATTGTGCATCATTTACTTCCCGAAGAACACGACTCCATAGTCCAAGGAAGGCTAAAAATGATAGTGACTGCAGAGCAGTAAGCAATAAACCAGCGTCTGATCTTGTTCCGGTATTTTCCGCTATGTTTCCTGAAAGTGATTCCAACACTTCAAGGATCTCACTATAATGGGTCTTCATGACAGCTACGGCTTCATATCTAGAGCTCCATCGTGTTTCAATTAAGCGCTTGACTCCTTTACCTGTAACGTCGGTAAGAGCTTTCCAGCGGTGAGTAGAGGATGAAAAGTAATTGAAAACCCTCTCCATAATACCAAAAAACGTCACTGAGTCCACTGCGATTGATGCTGCCTGTACTCCCACCAGATTTAATGAATGATTAGTGCATGCAACAAACTGAGCATTTTGGTTAACTGCCTTGATACGCATTTGTACACCAGAATGTTTTCCCGACATGACAGCTGCATTATCATATGCTTGTCCACGGCAATTTTGGATATCTAGTCCGTCGCTTTCAATCTTGTCCAAAATCATTTTAGTTATATCCTCAGCGTTTTTGCCTTTAGTTTCAAGGAAGTCAATGAATGATTCTATCACTTGCACCTTGGTACCGTCGAGTTTCACATAACGGAGTATTTGGCTCGTCTGGTCCTTGTGGGAGAAGTCTGGCGTACTGTCGAACACAATAGTGAAATACTTGGCTTCCTTCACTTCAGCAAGTATCTTTTTTCGAACATAATTTCCTAAACAATGAATGAATTCATTTTGAATCTCAGGTGATAGGTAAGATACACTAGCTTTCTTCTGCAGTTTCAGCTTTGTAAGGTGTTCACAAAGAACCGGGTCGTACTTGCCAAGAAGATGAACGAGTCCTAGAAAGTTGCCTCTATTTTCAGCGTCATTTTCTTTCATGATTTCTCTATGACCTCGCAAGGCCAGATTTTGTTTAGCAAGAAATCTGATAATATCCAGTATCCTGACCAGTACTAGTCTCAGCTTCTGCTCTTCTTTAGCAATCATATTTTGTTCTTGCTTGTCGATCGTTGCACCAACTTGAAGTCTTACCTCCAAAGATTTCCATTTATTGAAGTTGTCATTATGTGCTGAACTAGATTCATGTTCTAAAACTTTGGGATTTAGTTTCCACCACTTTTTGAAACCATTAATGCTGTTGAATCCAGCTTTATCGACGACCCCAAACAAACGGCAGCAGAAACAGAACAATGATTCCTTAACTAAGGAATAGGCCATCCATGTTCTCAGAATCTTTTCGCCATTTGGTAGAGTTCGGAAAAACCAATCACGGCTTAATTTTCTTGCCACTCCTTTGAGCCCCTTGGTAGATTCTACAGGCCCTGGCCTAATCACTTCAGCAAACTTACAGTCAAGGTTCTGTACTGCTTTGTAGCCTCGAGTCACAAGTAATGTTCGAAGATTATCGGTAATGGAAATAGGCCAAGTTCCAATATCTTTGTAATCGCTGATAGATCCATCCTGAATGTCAAGAGTATCGATCACTTCATAGCTTTCGTCTTCCACCAACAGTTTCAATTGTTCACCTACTACCGCTGGTTCATTAGGCAAATCTTCAAATTCGGTAAGTCCGCCACTAGAAGACGAAACAGCTTTTTGATTTGGAGTGGCACTAGTACTAGCTTCTCTATCAACTTCAGATTCAGCTGTTTCGGTAGTCGAGTCAAAATACTTGAGTAAAGATCCCTTATTTTTCTTATTTTCTTCCTCTCGGGCTTTTTTTTGCTTCCTGTAAAAATCACCGCTAGGCTTATGCCTCTTCATGATCTGAAAGTAACATTGATTTAGCTCGTAAGTTTTTAGGCCAATATAGGGGCAGCAAAATTTGAACCTATAGGCAGGTAAGTAATGGCACGGGAAGGGGTATTAACTAATCAGTTATAAAATTATTATTTTTTTTAACTATCAATATTTCGTGCTAAAACAGGTAATCTATTTATATTATTTTACATGAACTCGATCACTAAAATTTAAATACGTAATGCAACGAAACATTGGCTTTCGAAAAAGCGCGCATAATCTCCCAATCTCCTGCGTTCACATATAATGTGTTATATTTTCCGTGAGATCTACGATAAAAAGCATACTAAAACTTACTTACTGTTAAAACGGCAGCTTAGCGGGATACAAAACCGCGAAATACTGTTACGAATTCCCCAAAAATTCACTGGCACTGTCAATTCGACACTCAAGTCGCTTTGTTTTTTGTTAATTGAACAAAATGAAGTCAAGGGAAGGGCGCGCGGCGACGCGACGCGTGGGTGCTCCTAGAATACGTGTGGGACAGAGACAGGCAATATGCGCGCGCAAGACGGGGCGAATAAGTTACTGGTATTGGGAGGAAGGTACCAGGGTTGCCAGATGTGGTGATTTTTCACCAGATCTGGTAGTTTTTCATATGCTCGACAAAATATTTTTTCCTCATGTAGCACGGATCGGCGGCGGTTCCCTCTCAAACGGAGTCTACAGCAGGCTCGTACCACGTGAAGGGTACAAAAAGGGTCAATTTTGCCGCCCTACTATTGGTGGCGCCCGGGGCGGTCCGCCCCCCCGCCCCCCTCCTCGCTACGCCACTGCCTAGGAGGCCAGTGAATGTCTCCAAACTTCGATATAACTTTTTGAGGAAAAAGTGCTTTCACCGTGTCCATCGATTCTCTGGAAGTATGGGCAGTGGCCCCATCCTGTTGAAACCATGTGTTGCTGTTAAATCGACGTTCTGTTCTTACAATATGAGCAAAAAGTGTCAATCATGTCATTGTATTGCTCGGAATTGACTGTCAATGCATGACCATTTTCATCTTCAAAGAAATACGACCCAATAATACCGCCAGAGGGTATGGCGCACCAAACAGTCACTTTTGAACTATGTAGCTTTTATTGATGGGTTCGTTGGTGCCTAATATCTGCAATTTTGCTTGTTCACATAACCGTCTAAGTGGAAATGGACCTCGTCACTGAGTACAACGTTCTCGAATCTGCGCTGCGTAGGAAAAAGATTCAACATCCGTTCAGCACAAGATTTCCGTAATACGTAATCACTTTCCTTTAAAGCACGGAAAGATTGGATTTTATAAGGATGAAAACCAATTTTTTCATCATTATACCATGCAGTGTTGACCTAGGAATTCTCAAAGCAGCGGAATGCTTCCGTACAGAACGGCGAGGATTTGCAATGACCGAATCACTTACTCGACGCACATTTTCTGGATACAGTAGGTACTACTTGGGGCATCTCTTGGTCGGCGAACGTTGTATCGTGCACAAAATTTCCGAAGGGCAGCTGCGTATGAATCACCACTCTTGAAGTAAGCCTCGATAGCAAAAGCACGTTGCGCTCCGGTCCAACGTCCCATTGTGACTATTTAATCCGCACGCCGAACGCGTCGATCAAGACCTCTCGCCACTTCCTCTCGTATACGGTTGACGCATAATTCAAATTTGAAACATGAACTTTCCCACTGGATACCCTGTATATCTGATCATAAATGAGGAATGGCTAACACAATCACAATCACTTCTGTGATTAACTATTTGATTATTGTCCCCTGATCCTAAATATTATTTGGTACTCTGTACATACAAAAAAGTAACATTTATCGCCGACCTTAGGCTTCGATATACTTTAAATCACCAAAATGATAAAAATATTTCAATGATTGAGGCTCACCTTTTCTCCGGTAGTGGCAAACGGAGCGTTGAACCACTGCTCGAATGTTGAGCAACTTTTGAAAATGGAGGGCAACAAGAAGTTCAACAAAGACCACAGTTCCGGCAGTTTATTTTGCAGCGGAGTACCAGTTAATAGCAAACGGTACGGAGCCAGGTAGTGAGTGTTGAGGACTTGGGTCAGCTTGCAGTGGTGATTCTTCATTCTGTGACCTTCATCTATGATCATGTATTTGAAAGGCACCTAAAATTGAATACAATTTATTCGAGCTGGAATATTATTTATCCTACTTAAAAGTTTATTTGATTTACACGGGGAGAGTTTACTTACTTTGGACAGCACACCTTTATCCTTAATGATGTACTCGTAGGTGGTTAAAAGCACATTAAATTTGGCAGACCTCATTTGGCTCTGAAGAGTCCTCCTCATCCCAGGAGAGCCTTTATATGCAACAACAACTACAGACGGTGCCCACTTTTCAAATTCTAGCATCCAATTTGATATGGTTCTGAAAACAATAAATACGTTTATGACATCCTACATCCTAAAGACAGTCCGCTCAAAGTACCGGAGTTCAACTAACACTGAGTCAATAAGAGTATGTACTATCTCAATCATTTGGCATTAGTATATTTATAGTCTTCAAACCTCCACAAATCCGCAATACCTACGAGAGTTGTCTCAAAAATATGGTTCCAACGTTGTAACTAGCCGAAATCTGGCAACACTGTCGTATTTGACAGCTCCCCCACCACCGATGCCAACAAGAAGCGCCTATTGGCGACGCTGCACGCAAAAACGTTACCACCCATAGAAATCCATCGCCAGTTGAGTGGAGTATATGGGAATCGTGTATACGCATTCAACATATCCTCAAATGGTAAAGAGAGTCCTTTCACGGCCGCATGGACATCCACGACGGACAACGAAGCGGGAGGCCGTCGTTCTCCGAGGAAGTTATGTGGAAGATTGAGCAAATTTTGCTCGGTAATCGGCGAATCATGATCCGGGAACAGGCGGTTGAAACTCCTGAGGCTTCTGAAAAAACTAAGACGGACAATCCAAAATCGTCATTGGGAAAAACTCTGCACAGCGTAAGAGGACAATTCCATGTCTAAAAAAATACGTAGAAAAAATCTCGACTATGTAGAAAAATAGCTTAAAGATCAATGTTTCCAATGGTAAATTCGTTTATTCGATTAAAAAATTCCTTGTGCCCGAAAAAAAATGTGGGAACCTTATTTTTGATACAATCCTCGTATTAGACATATTTCACACAAACTTTACAGAAGATTTGCGCTTAAGATTTTAGAGAAGAATAATAAAAATATACTAAGTGACATATAAATCCGAACACCCAGTTTAAATGGTTTTATTTTAATAAACGTTGGTGAATGTATTTATCTTACTGTAAATAACAAGTGAAAAAATTTTCAGCCTTATCAGTTGGACATTCCGGTTTTTATACTGCTTTTTTTTAATTCACTAACGCTCTAAAAATGAATATTTCAGCCGCAGTAAAGAATCAACGTTGGCGGATTTTGGTTCTTGACATCCTTTACGATCGGTTACGATGCCTAGAGCACGGAGACCTGTACAATTTCGTCAACTTAGTGAGTTTGATAGGGACCGTATAGTGGGACTTCGGGAAGCTTGACTTTCTTTTCGGGCAATTGCAGTTAGAGTGCAAAGAAGTGTAGACACTGTGGTTAGGTGTTGTCAGGCATGGCTTCGAGAAGGCCGTACGCAAAGAGCAAGGGGCACTGGACGCCGCCGTAGAACAACAGACCGTGAAGATCGCCACCTAAGATTATTGGCCTTAAGGGACCGTCTCTCCACTACCAGGTCCATTGCAAATGAATGGTTTGCAGAACACGGAAGACCTATTGGCATGCGAAGTGTTTACCGACGAATGAGAAGTTTTGGCTTGTTTTCATACCGGCCACACTGGGTCCCCCCTTTAACACCGACGTAATCGCCTTGAGTGGTGCAGACAACGGTCACTCTGGGATCAGGAACGGAACAGTATTGTCTTTAGTGAAGAGTCTCGATTTTGTTTAGGCATGCACGATGGTCGTGCCAGTGTTAGAAGGCGACGTGGTGAAAGGAGGAATCCACAGTTTTTTGTTGAAAGACATGTTCATCACACTGTTGGAGTTATGGTTTGGGGTGCTATAGCTTATGGTTCCAGGTCACCTTTAATCTTCATCAGAGGTAACACGAACGCGCAGCGTTATATCCACGAAGTTCTAGAACCCCATCTTTTACCCTATCTTGACACCCTGGCAGATCCAACTTTCCAACAAGATAATGCCCGACCACATGTTGCAAGAGTCACAATAGACTTCTTTCAACATAATGATGTCACATTGTTACCATGGCCACCAAGATCTCCCGACTTATCCCCAATTGAACACGTGTGGGATATGATGGGTAGGAGATTGCAACGTCCTCCTCAGACTCTAGAAGCACTTCGAGAGGAGTTGGTGGTTGCCTGGAATGAGATACCACAGGAGGACATTGACCACCTGATCAGAAGCATGCCTAGGCGCGTTGGAGAATGCGTAGCACATTAGGGTGCATCCACACATTATTGAAGGTCAAAGGGCTTTAAAAGCAGTGCGATCGTTTTGAAATTTTTATCATTTACTTATTATGCTTCATTAAGTACTTATACAGAATTTTATTAAAATAAATCCATTTAAACTGGGTGTTCGGATTTATAGAAAAAAATATTCTAGTGAAACAGCAATCCAAATGGTGGTGGAATACTGGAGAAGAAATATAGATGAGCAAGTATGCAACTGAGCACATGAGACTATAGATAGGGAAACATTGTTAACGAAATTACATCAATATAGGTTTTAAAGTATAATTTTGGAAATATGTCAAGCATTCAAAATATATCAATAGGAGAGTAAATTAGAATCGCTACTATTCATTATATATAAATGATATCTTTGACATTTTAGAACAGTGCAAAATTCAAACTTTTGCGGACGATACATTGATGTATATAGCACATAAACATTTGGACACTGCTTTAGAACTCTTAAGAGATAAAAAAAATATGAATCTGTTAAATTAAATGTCAATGAACACAAATTAAACACTGATGATTGAGGTGATAATACAATTAAGCTCATGATTAATGACGAAAAAATTGAAGTAGTTGAATCCTTATATATGTGGATAGAAAACTACAGTTTCAAGAGCATTAGGAATATATTATTTCATAAATATCAAAAAAGATAAATTACTTGTCTATACAAGTTTCCCATAATCTCAGTATATATTCCAAAATGTGTAATTGTGTATAATTCATCCCTATTTTGTTCAACAATCTTGTTTACAGCAAATGAAAACATATTTTCAAAATTACAAATTCTACAAAATAAAGCTATGGGAATCATTTTAAATAAAAACAAATATGCTAGGATTAAGACTAGGTTAGAAGAACTAAAGTGGTTGAATGTAAACAAAATTATAAGTCATTTAGTTCTCATCCTGTGAAAAGAATACTCTGACATTTTTTATTAAACTAATGTATGCTTTTAGCAGATTATGAATGTATTGAGAAAATCCTATTTAAATAGATCTGATTCAGCAAATCTTGTAGAAAGAAGACATCCTGAAATGGTATAAATGTGAATATACGAGGTTTGACCGGAAAATACGTATAAAAGTTGAATAACAACTTTATTTTACAATCGTTCAGGTATTTCAATATGGTCTCTTGAGACAAGATGCACTTCTGCCAACGCCGCTTCCTCTGTTGATACGATCGCTGAAAGTCTTCAATTGTGAGGCTCTTCATTTGCCGTGTCGTTTCAGCCTTGATAGCTTCCAGATCCCCCAAGTGCCGCCCCGAAGCACCATTTTGCATTTTGGGAACAGGAAGAAGTCGGGTCAAAAACTCACGACAACGCGAGACGTGACGCAAAACTTTAATGTAGAAATTTCCGTTTCACAGTCTGGCCGGGAAAATCAAAGAAAACAATCAAGATTGTTTACACATTGGACCTTGATTTTTTAGACTTTTTTGTTCTCGGTTCCCCTGCTCGTTTCCACTCCATTTCAGCCCCACATCAAATTCGTAGAACCAAGACTCGTCTCCAGTGATTACCCCGTTGAGAAAATCCCCGCTTTCCTCTGCTTTCAGTCAATCCTCAAAGCAAGCAACCCTCCTTGCTTTCTGTTCTGGAGTCAAGAGCTTCTGAATGATTTTTGTGTACAATTTTTTTCAAGTGTTTGTGTCAGAATTTCGTGGATGACTGGCAGTTCCTCTGCTATCATTGTAACTGTCAATCGACGGTCTTTAAGAACACAGCCCCGAATTCGTTCAACATTTCCCTCAGAGCTCGATGTGGAAGGGCGTCCTGAACGTTGGTCATCTTTCACATTTTCTCGGCCTTCCCGAAACCTTTTCGACCGCCTGTTGACGGTTGGTTCCTTCGGAGAATTGTTTCCGTAAAATTGTTCCGAACACTCAAAAATTTCACGGCCATTCTTGTCTAGCTTTGCTAGAAACTTGATGTTGATGCGCTGTTCCTCCATCAGATGGAGCTTCAGAGCGGGATTGCATAAAGTGAGGGAACCACCCTCCACAACGCCCCAAACTTTTTATACATATTTTATGGATAAACCTCGTATTCAACTTTACAGAAAAAAGATCCACCTTCAAGGTCCCATACATTTCCCTTTATAACCAGTGTTCGCCAATTTTTCAATATTTTCAATTTTGTTCCACATACTTTCGAGATTCGATCTTTTTAGACGGGCAAGTCTGTGTAGATAAAATTGACGCTCACTCTTGAAACATAAAAGTAACCTCCGAAAAATATTACAAATTCCAACTTACGATAAAGGAACGATGATCAAAAACGGCCCATTCAATTTCTTCTTCTCCATCAAGTACGTGATCAACGCGATTGTCTGAATGGTCTTCCCAAGACCCATCTCGTCCGCAAGGATACCGTTCAAGTTGTTATTGTAAAGCGACACCATCCATTCGAGACCCTTAACCTGGTACTCTTTGAGTCTACCGTTGACCATGATGGAGGCTTGTTCCGTGACGATTTCGTGGACGGTGTGCGCGATGCTGTAGTACGTCTGCTCCTCCAGCGCGTTCTTGTGGTACTCGTCATCTTCAGCCTAAATAAATGTAAACGAGGTACAGATTTGTTTTAGAGGAAATATAGACATTCTTTATATGAGGGTTGATCCATACCCTCCACCCCTATCCTAAAAAACGGAAGCTATGCTAACCGCACCTTGTGTATTTATATTTATTTATATTTCATATTTCAATTGGCTCAGAGAACAATCGATGACTTATAGCAATTTATGATTGATTTACAGCTGTCATCATAAATATCGCACAGATCACAAATAGAGTTCATCAGACTGCACATTACATGAATTGGAGATTTCAACATTACGTTCGTCCGGCGCGCTTGACAATAAAAGGCTGATTGTTGACGACTTTCAAGCCTTGGAATGCGTAAATATATTTTTTCAAGTAAATCCGGACAGTCAATTTGATTGTGCATAAGGCCATATAAAAACTATAAGGCAAACATATTACGTCTAATTGATAGTGAATCTAAATCGAAAAAATTCAAAAGGGACTGATGACAAAAACCTCTTTCTGGATAAGAACCAATACACTTAAGGTAAAAATACTTAATAGCCTCACGTTCAATGCCTTCAATCATTGAAACTGAATTTAGGTATATTGGAGACCAGGTCAGGATTGCATATTCCAACTTGCTTCTGACAAAAGTAACGAACAAAGTCATTAAAGTACTGACATTGGATAACCCGTTCCAGTTTCTGATACAGAAGCCATGTAGTCTGGTGGCAGCCGATGAGATAAATAAATAATAATAAAAGAGTAGCATCTGTCTAGAACCTGACCGTTGACGTTATAGTCATCATATACTAAATAATTAGTCTTTCTTGTATAAGACACAACTTTACATTTAGAAACATTTCAACTAAGACAGTTTCGCGAGCACCATGAAGAAATTAAGTCTAAATTATCCTGCAGCATGAGACAATCATCAACTGACTCGATCGATGCGTAAATCTTAACGTCGTCAGCAAAAAACAGATGCAAACACTTGAGATCAAGAGACAAATCGTTAATAAAGATCAGGAACAATAATGGGCCTAGATTCGATCCCTGAGGTACCCCAGATATGGCCTGATAATAACTCAACGTATAACCACCATATTCAACAAACAATCTTCTGTCCATCAAGTATGAACTCAGAAGCGACAACAGTCCCCTGAGATAAACCTACGGTCCTAAGCTTATCCAGAAGTACATAATGATCAACTTGATCAAATGCCTTCTGAATATCTGTATAGATTACATCAACTTGCCCCCGAGTGTCTAATACTTGGGAGATATACTGAGTAATTAGGGTCAAGTTGGTAACCGTAGATCTGACGCTCATGAATCCATGCTGATTGACAGAGATTGCACCTAAACTATGATCTCAATCAACCTACCGAAGTTGCATAGAATTGCTATTTGTCGGTAGTTGGAAACATCATCGATATCACCACTCTTATGAATGGGACATATTTTAGTGGTCTTCCAGACATCTGGGTATGTCCCTAATTTAAGAATTAGTTTAAATACTGAAGCCAACGGTTTAGCCAATATGTGAATGCAATCTCTGACAAGAAAACTTGGGAATAAATGACGAATAGTATATCATCTTCTCTTATATAATTGAGAGAAATTGTACTATTGGATTTAGTTGTTGAAAATAAGTTCCTTTGTGTATAAATACTGATGAAAAAAAGTCGGCAAAACTGTCTACGATATCCTGAGGAGTATCGGAGACATTGCCATTAAGGCTCATTCTGAAATCCAGCTTGCCCACAGGCCTTGGCTCTCGAAACAAAAAATTGGAAAATGAGTATTTTGGAGGGAGAAATAGAAAAAAAATGTGAGTAGTTTGAAAGCTTTCCTCTGGTCATGTCAGGTGCTCCAGCACTTTTATGCTGGATAGTAGTGGCCATGGCATTGGAAAATATCCCAGTTCCTAAGAAAAAGATTAGTAAAAATGAGTCCGTTGGCACCCTTGAGAATCCTATAAAATTTCGGACAAGCTTTTGCAAGAAGTGAAAAATTTAATATTTTTATACATTTTTTTTGTTATGAATGGGACATATTTTAGCGGTCTTCCAGACATCTGGGTATGTCCCTAATTTAAGAATTAGTTTAAATACTGAAGCCAAAGGTTTAGCCAATATGTGAATGCAATCTCTGACAAGAAAACTTGGGAATAAATGACGAATAGTATATCATCTTCTCTTATATAATTGAGAGAAATTGTACTATTGGATTTAGTTGTTGAAAATAAGTTCCTTTGTGTATAAATACTGATGAAAAAAAGTCGGCAAAACTGTCTACGATATCCTGAGGAGTATCGGAGACATTGCCATTAAGGCTCATTCTGAAATCCAGCTTGCCCACAGGCCTTGGCTCTCGAAACAAAAAATTGGAAAAAATAGTATTTTGGAGGGAGAAATAGAAAAAAATGTGAGTAGTTTGAAAGCTTTCCTCTGGTCATGTCAGGTGCTCCAGCACTTTTATGCTGGATAGTAGTGGCCATGGCATTGGAAAATATCCCAGTTCCTAAGAAAAAGATTAGTAAAAATGAGTCCGTTGGCACCCTAGAGAATCCTATAAAATTTCGGACAAGCTTTTGCAAGAAGTGAAAAATTTAATATTTTTATACAATTTTTTTGTTATGAATGCGACATATTTTAGTGGTCTTCCAGACATCTGGGTATGTCCCTAATTTAAGAATTAGTTTAAATACTGAAGCCAACGGTTTAGCCAATATGTGAATGCAATCTCTGACAAGAAAACTTGGGAATAAATGACGAATAGTATATCATCTTCTCTTATATAATTGAGAGAAATTGTACTATTGGATTTAGTTGTTGAAAATAAGTTCCTTTGTGTATAAATACTGATGAAAAAAAGTCGGCAAAACTGTCTACGATATCCTGAGGAGTATCGGAGACATTGCCATTAAGGCTCATTCTGAAATCCAGCTTGCCCACAGGCCTTGGCTCTCGAAACAAAAAATTGGAAAAATGAGTATTTTGGAGGGAGAAACAGAAAAAAATGTGAGTAGTTTGAAAGCTTTCCTCTGGTCATGTCAGGTGCTCCAGCACTTTTATGCTGGATAGTAGTGGCCATGGCATTGGAAAATATCCCAGTTCCTAAGAAAAAGATTAGTAAAAATGAGTCCGTTGGCACCCTTGAGAATCCTATAAAATTTCGGACAAGCTTTTGCAAGAAGTGAAAAATTTAATATTTTTATACATTTTTTTTGTTATGAATGGGACATATTTTAGCGGTCTTCCAGACATCTGGGTATGTCCCTAATTTAAGAATTAGTTTAAATACTGAAGCCAACGGTTTAGCCAATATGTGAATGCAATCTCTGACAAGAAAACTTGGGAATAAATGACGAATAGTATATCATCTTCTCTTATATAATTGAGAGAAATTGTACTATTGGATTTAGTTGTTGAAAATAAGTTCCTTTGTGTATAAATACTGATGAAAAAAAGTCGGCAAAACTGTCTACGATATCCTGAGGAGTATCGGAGACATTGCCATTAAGGCTCATTCTGAAATCCAGCTTGCCCACAGGCCTTGGCTCTCGAAACAAAAAATTGGAAAAATTAGTATTTTGGAGGGAGAAATAGAAAAAAATGTGAGTAGTTTGAAAGCTTTCCTCTGGTCATGTCAGGTGCTCCAGCACTTTTATGCTGGATAGTAGTGGCCATGGCATTGGAAAATATCCCAGTTCCTAAGAAAAAGATTAGTAAAAATGAGTCCGTTGGCACCCTTGAGAATCCTATAAAATTTCGGACAAGCTTTTGCAAGAAGTGAAAAATTTAATATTTTTATACAATTTTTTTGTTATGAATGGGACATATTTTAGTGGTCTTCCAGACATCTGGGTATGTCCCTAATTTAAGAATTAGTTTAAATACTGAAGCCAACGGTTTAGCCAATATGTGAATGCAATCTCTGACAAGAAAACTTGGGAATAAATGACGAATAGTATATCATCTTCTCTTATATAATTGAGAGAAATTGTACTATTGGATTTAGTTGTTGAAGATAAGTTCCTTTGTGTATAAATACTGATGAAAAAAGTCGGCAAAACTGTCTACGATATCCTGAGGAGTATCGGAGACATTGCCATTAAGGCTCATTCTGAAATCCAGCTTGCCCACAGGCCTTGGCTCTCGAAACAAAAAATTGGAAAAATGAGTATTTTGGAGGGAGAAATATAAAAAAAAGTGAGTAGTTTGAAAGCTTTCCTCTGGTCATGTCAGGTGCTCCAGCACTTTTATGCTGGATAGTAGTGGCCATGGCATTGGAAAGTGTCCCAGTTCCTAAGAAAAAGATTAGTAAAAATGAGTCCGTTGGCACCCTTGAGAATCCTATAAAATTTCGGACAAGGTTTTGCAAGAAGTGAAAAATTTAATATTTTTATACAATTTTTTTGTTATGAATGGGACATATTTAAGTGGTCTTCCAGACATCTGGGTATGTCCCTAATTTAAGAATTAGTTTAAATACTGAAGCCAACGGTTTAGCCAATATGTGAATGCAATCTCTGACAAGAAAACTTGGGAATAAATGACGAATAGTATATCATCTTCTCTTATATAATTGAGAGAAATTGTACTATTGGATTTAGTTGTTGAAAATAAGTTCCTTTGTGTATAAATACTGTTGAAAAAAAGTCGGCAAAACTATCTACGATATCCTGAGGAGTATCGGAGACATTGCCATTAAGGCTCATTCTGAAATCCAGCTTGCCCACAGGCCTTGGCTCTCGAAACAAAAAATTGGAAAAATGAGTATTTTGGAGGGAGAAATAGAAAAAAAAATGTGAGTAGTTTGAAAGCTTTCCTCTGGTCATGTCAGGTGCTCCAGCACTTTTATGCTTGATAGTAGTGGCCATGGCATTGGAAAATATCCCAGTTCCTAAGAAAAAGATTAGTAAAAATGAGTCCGTTGGCACCTTTGAGAATCCTATAAAATTTCGGACAAGCTTTTGCAAGAAGTGAAAAATTAATATTTTTATACAATTTTTTTGTTATGAATGGGACATATTTTAGTGGTCTTCCAGACATCTGGGTATGTCCCTAATTTAAGAATTAGTTTAAATACTGAAGCCAACGGTTTAGCCAATATGTGAATGCAATCTCTGACAAGAAAACTTTTGAATAAATGACGAATAGTATATCATCTTCTCTTATATAATTGAGAGAAATTGTACTATTGGATTTAGTTGTTGAAAATAAGTTCCTTTGTGTATAAATACTGATGAAAAAAAGTCGGCAAAACTATCTACGATATCCTGAGGAGTATCGGAGACATTGCCATTAAGGCTCATTCTAGATGGAATTCTAGATTGCTGTATTTTAATATGAATGAATGACCAGAATTTAACAGGATCTGTGGCAATGGCATCCTCAACCGATTGGATGTACGCAGAATATGCTGCATTGATTCGGTTTTTAATGATTCTTCTAAGATTGCTAAACTGAATATAAAAGAAGTTGGTGTCGTAACGTTTCCAGTTCTTCCTTGCCCTGTCTTTCTTATCAAGATTAACTATGATCTCACGTGTGAACCATGGTAGATATGAAAACTGTTTACTTTTACATTTAGGAACATGGACCTCAAATATATTATGTAACCTGCATTTATTTACAATCTTTTCAATAGTGATTTTTATCATATAAATGAAAAACAACTTTACTTCAAGCGGGTTGGAGGCGGAGCAGAGCGAACGACATTCGTATACCGGTTTTAATGAATTATAGGAAAATTCTAGCGTTTATTCTATAACAAGTTCTTTAATGTACTTGTTGTATTTCTTGATTAAAAGGTGTGGTTTGCAAAAATTGGCAGAAATCTCAGGAAGAATTCTATAACTTACCTTGGCTTTTTTGATAACTTCTTTGGCATCAAAATCCTTATCCGAATCAGATTTCCTGTTAGCATTATCATCGTCTTCGTCGTCACTGTCTACCAACTCCCAACCAGGATGAGCTTTCAACCACTCTTCCGCTTGCCTGAAGGTCGGAGCATTTTCACCTAAAAAAAATCCCGATTTGAAAAAAGTAACATTATCTCAAACCTGCCTCTAAATCTCCGTATCACCGAGTAATCAAGGTCCAAATAAACAGCGTAGGCTTCAATGATTCGTCGATGTTCATTTTTTATGGTCGTAGATAATGATAAGGCTTAATATAGTGATAATTTTTGTTATTTTAGCTTTTACTTATTTTCGTATCCAGAAATTTATAAAATTGAATGTCAAGAGAATATTTTTTTTTTGTAGAATCTATATTACCTTTGATTTTATTGCCAGTTGCAGTTTCCACAACAGTAACTTTTCGGTCCGGTTCTTGCGCCTTTTGTTGCTTCCTTTTCCTCTTCTCTTCATCTTTCTTCTTTTTGGCTTGCTCCAATTTGTGCTGTTTCACCATCTCTGTCAAGTTACTGATATACTCGTCGGTCTGAGAAAGCAGGAAGGCCAAACGTTTGTCTTTCTTTTGATCGATCAGTTTTCTGTAACCTTCCTCATCCTCCGCCATCAATCTAAAAACAAACATTATAAAGCAATGAAAACAAACAGGGCGAATAAAAACAATGAAAATATCTCTACAGTAGAAAGTAATCAAAAAAACTTCTTGAAAACACATATCTTAAAATGTCCCCTTGTCGAGATATTGAAAATTTATACATCGCTGACTAAAGAAAGAACGTGAATATTTTTCAAATATTGTGAAACCAAAGATTAATAATTAAAAGTGCATCAGAGGTTTAAAAAAGTAAAAATTTTTTTTTTCTTATACTGGGTTTTAATTAAGTCTATACCATAACGTCAACAGACGATTCTTTGAGCAATTTTAAAACAAAAAAAAGTAAATATCTTATAACGGATGATTTTTTAAGAGGTATAGGATTTGATTTTCAAAAAAAAACACAAAAAATTTGAAAAAACGATTAAATCTTTATTTGAGTCGATAGAACGGTCGATATAATTTAATGTTTAAAGATTATTTCATGTAAATGTTGGCCCATGCGCAAGGTCCAATTTTGGCACACTCTCTCTAACATATCGGCCGGTATCTCACGAGTAAATGCTTCAATATTGGCTTCCAGTGCATCAATCGTTGCTGGTTTATTTCTGTAGACATTAGCCTTAACATGGCCCCACAAGAAATAGTCAAACGGCGTTAAATCACACGATCTAGGCGGCCAATTGAAGGGCCCCTAACGTGAGATAAACTGTTCACCGAACTCGCCTCTCAATAGGGCCATTGTTTCGTGTGCGGTGTGGCATGTGGCACCGTCTTGTTGAAACCACATGTCAGCCAAGTCCAGCTCTTCCATTTTGGGCAAAAAAAAGATTGTTATCATCGCACGGTAGCGCTCGCCATTCACAGTTACGTTCCGGCCATTGTCGTCTTTGAAGAAGTACGGCCCGATGATGCCACCGGCCCATAATCCACACCAAACAGTGATTTTTTCGGGATGCATTGGTAGCTCTTGCAATGCTTCTGGCTGTTCTTCACTCCAGATGCGGCATTTTTGCTTGTTAACGTACCCATTCAACCAGAAATGAGCTTCGTCGCTGAACACAATTTTTCGATAAAAATGTGGATCTTCCTACAACTTTGCCAGCGCCCATTCATCAAATGCGAAACGTTGTGGGAGGTCGCTAGGCTTCAATTCTTGCACCAGCTGTATGTTATAAGGTTTTACACCCAAATCCTGTCGCAAAATTTTCTACGTAGTGGAGCAACAGATGCCCAATTGCTGCGAACGGCGGGGAACCGACATTTCACGTC
The DNA here is from genome assembly GCA_963669975.1 of Acanthoscelides obtectus. Lineage (NCBI taxonomy): Eukaryota > Metazoa > Arthropoda > Insecta > Coleoptera > Chrysomelidae > Acanthoscelides > Acanthoscelides obtectus. Next base: position 8,120,871 of record CAVLJG010000006.1, read on the forward strand.
ATCACTAACACTGGCGGATACAGCCGCAATATTTTCTTCAGTCCTCACTCTACGTCTGCATGTTGGTGGTTTAATGTCCAATAATGTAAACTGGGTTCGAAATTTGGTCACAAGCTTCCGAATAGCTCCCTCAATAGGCCGACCAAATTGCCCATAAATTGGAAGCAGTGCTCGATGCACTCTCTTAACCGAGCATGAATTTTGATAGTAAAATTCAATAATTTGCAAGCGTTGTTCGTTCGTAAGTCGATTCATGGTTAAATTATAGACCAAACTGAACAAGTTTGACAATGACACAAGACACGATTCACGCGTCATCTGTCAAAAACAGTGTTGCCAAAAAGATACTAGCAAAAAAATCACCCATTATATCCTTTACCTAATTTTGTTGTAATTTGGCGGTGGTATTTATAACATTTAAGGAGTTAATTTAGCCCTAACTTGATTAAATTTATTAAATCCAGTGGCGTCTAGAGCGGGATCTGTACGGATATTTTGTGACAAAAAAATGTACGCCACTGAGTTTTGCGCAATTTTTATTATGCCTTTTGGATTAAGCAAATAGAAATACAACTTTTTTGTCTCACATTTTTTTTTCGTATCTTGTTTAGTTTTCGAGAAAAAAAATTTCCACTTAATTGCATATTCCACACCAGGAATATGAGGAAAAGTGTCTTAGTTTAGTAAAATTCATTAGTTTAGATGTTAGCATATTGTAATTTAATTTAGTGTTTATTTGTTGTTGTTACACAATTAGTAATGAAAAATTATAAAAAAAATAATACTTTCCAAAAGAATCTTTTCCCATATTCATTGTGTGGTCTAGGGATATGCAAGTAGCCTTTTTTCTCGAAAATAAACAAGATACGAAACGCTTAATCCAAGGAACAAAATAAAAGTCAGTGGACTACATTTTTCTGTCAAAAATATTTGTTAACATCCCGCACGATACGCCACTTGACTTAATATATTTAATCATGTTAGAACTAAACTAGCTCCTAAATGTTATAAATACCACCGCCAAATTACAACAAAATTAGGTAGAAGATATTTACGAAAAAACATTTTTTTTTACTTCAACACGATTACCATCATGCAATTTGTTATGGTAACTACAAATGCTAAAATTTCAGCACTCGACGACAGATATTCCTGACACGTTTTGCTTACGAAAAGTCGCTAAAACTTCTTTATTTTGGCAAGTCCAAAGTCTATCCGAGTAGACTGAACATTTTGAATTGATTACAGCCCAAAATGAGACGTTGAAATTTTAGATAGGATGTAAGCGTTAGCAAGGGATTCTTGGATATAGAAAGGCTAATTTTAATCCATATATTCACAGGTATCTTAATGAAACAACATCGAAAGTTTGCATCATGTTTTTTGATCGACCTGTAGCCTCAATTTGATTTATTGACCAATAAATGTAGAGGAACGTGTAAAGTAAAAAATTGAATACAATTTATTTTATGTGTGAAATCCAGCGTGCCCACAGGCCTTGGCTCTCGAAACAAAAAATGGGAAAAATGAGTATTTTGGAGCGAAAAATAGAAAAAAAAATGTGAGTAGTTTGAAAGCTTTCCTCTGGTCATGTCAGGTGCTCCAGTACTTTTATGCTGGATAGCAGTGGCCATGGCATTGGAAAATATCCCAGAATAATGAGAAAAATAGCATTTCTGGAAAAAATGAGTTCCTAAGAAAAAGAGTCCGTTGGCACCTTTGAGAACCCTATAAAATTTCGGACAAGCTTTTGCTAGAAGTGAAAAATTTAATATTTTTATACAATTTTGGGAAAAATATACAACTTGCCTTCTCATACGTTCTTTTTCTATCCTCTCCTGTTCTTTCTTCTGTTCTCTCTCAGCATTTGCATGATAATTGATGATAGCTTTGTTGATTTTGGCAATCTTAGCTTGGTTCTGTCTATGGAACTCTTTGAACTCTTTGCCATGACTGAGGACGGAGTTGAGGAACTCCTGATTTTTCTGTCGCCTTTTGCGTTCTGCTTCCAGCTTCTGTTGCTTCTCCAATTTTTCCGTCGCTCTCGCCTCTCGCAAACCTTGTCTTTTTGTACGCTTGTACGCCTGGAACATATGAAATGTCAAGTTAGTGCCATGTGCTTGTGCGCCAATTAATATGATAATATATTGATGATGTAATTAATGATGAACAGAAGAGTGAACAAAGAACTGAGACAGCTTCAGAAACACTAATCATATGCATAAAAAAAACCCTACAGAAAATTCTTCAATACAAGATATGAAAACTGTAATAAAAGCATGAATCCACAATACTACATACCTTGATATTGACGGCTGTTTCCAACGTTGTGTCTCTTCTGATGCAGCCGATTATTTCGCTCCGTAACTGCCTCTGGAAGTTCAGGCACCTCAACGCTCTGAGCTCTATTTGAGCCTGAATTCGCAATTTGTCTGACATGTCTGTTGGTAAGTTGCTAACCTGGATAGATATTGAAATAGAATTACGTATTTTACTCAAATATATTCAATCTTATGCTACGAGTATACATAGCTAGATAATCTTTATTGTCTTGATGGTCATAGAAAATTATGACACAATAGAGGGTGGCCGATATGTAACTGACTGGTTTGTATCTTGAATATTTGTGAAATGAAATAAAATACGTCCATTTGTTCATCTTAATATTTTATTGAAACTTAGAAATTATGTATGAAAAATAATATCAGAAAAATGTCCGCCTCTAGAAGCCGCGCAAATCTGAGCCCTCTTGATTACATTTTCCATCACATTTTTGTGGGTTTCGGGAGGAATATTTTCAATGGCTTAGACTTTGCTTTTCAAATATCCCCATAAAAAGAAGTCCAAGGGAGTCAAATCACACGATCTTGGTGGCCATGGCACATTTCCACTGCGCGAAATCACGCGATCACCGAAGGACTGCAATCGATGGACATTGACGTTGGTTGTGTGGCATGTTGCACCGTCTTGTTGGAAATAAACATCGTCAATATCCATTCCTTCAAGTTGCGGCAAAAAATAGTCCTCTATCATCACGTGATATCGCTCAGAATTGACGGTAACGGCGTCCCCGGCCGCAAACTGGTTCTCGAAATGCCCAATTCTTGGGATCGACGCGTTGTTGATTGTTTCGGATCGCCTCTCACACTCTCCTTCACAACAGCAATATTTTCCGGTGTGCGAACGCTCCTTGGCCGGCCAGAGCCTGGCAGATTTGCCACAGAACCTGTTGCCTCGAATTTACGCACCAGACGACCGATGGTTGTTTCGATTGGGCGGTTGTTGCGACCGAAATGTTCACGAAGCGCGCGAAACGTGTTTTTTATTTTTGCACCATTTTTGTAGTGCTATTGAATAACTTTAATGCGGTCTTCAATCGAATACGACTCCATAGCGATCAATGGTAAACATTCAACTAACAAAATGACATGTCGGTGACAGAAAACAAAGATGGCGTCTATGTCAAATTGACGTTTACTTTCCTGCGTCACTATTGGACAACCCTTTATTGACCACCCTTGAAATTGCTCCAGATGATCAGTTGTATAAATATCACAGTATCAATGGATAGACAACTAGCCGAAAAAAAAAGAGTAGTTACAAGGACGAATTTTTACAGTTGTAATGAACAAATATTGGACATATAACAAACATGCGAAGAACACTTACAGTAAATAAATAGATCGATTAAAACATTTAACAAATAGCAAAATAATAAAGGTTGTACATACCTGTTGGATTCGCGCTGCGATACGTGCCGCCACACGATTTTCACGTTCCTGCAGTAAAACAACTGGATCAATTCCACACGGTTTCGGGAGGGTAGTAACGCGGCTTTGCTTCCCCGGCATTAGACCACCTGGTCCTTGAGGACGCTGCTGTTGAGCTGCAGCAGCTGGAAAAATTGAAAATTACTTTCAAATGCCGTCACCGATCATGGATGATGGATGGTTAACAATAAAAAACAAGTTGCTACGGTTTCGCCGAGTTGTGTGGCCAAACTTAAATGTGTATGGATTATTGGGTTATTTTGGGAAGAAGATGATATAGGAAAGAAACAAGACACATGTACTTCAATCCACCAGTATGTATTCATAAATGCAAAAAATGTCAAATATTTATTTCAACAATTATATCAAAGGAATGTAGTAGTAGGTAGTAGTAGTAGTAGAAAGATTTATTTAGCAGATTTGGCTACATAAACAGAATAATTGTAAACAACTTAGAATTAGTAAATTCAAGCCATATGATGTATGATGTAAAAGATGGGCAACCTATAATTGTAGATTTCACAAGAGATTCCTCAATTTTACTTTAAATGTTGTCAAAGTTTTCTGGTCTTTTATCTCTGTGTATAATTTATTATATTCAATCAACCCTTGAAGAAATATAGATTTGTAGCATATGTTATACTTTTTGGTCATTAAATGGAAGTCATCTTTATTTCTGGTTTTATGTAAATGATGGAAGACATCTGATGATTTTAAATTAGTTAGACTTGATGGAAATATATTATTTTTTCACTTTATACATGAATATCATTACAAGATATTTGATAAAAAATTTTACATTGAGCCATTTTAATTTGCTAGGCATTTGTCTAATTGGAGTATATTTATCTTTATTCAGTATTATTCTCATGCACTTATTTTGTAAAATTTGCAGTCTTTCAAAAATGGAATTATTTGCTAAATATCGAATAGTCGAACAGTACAAGAAATTTGGAAGAATGATAGTATTATAGATAATTTTTCTGCTATATGAACTCAGACATCCAGAAACTCTTGATAAATATCCCACTTTACTACTAATCTTATTTATAACTTTTTCATAATGAATATCAAAAATTAATCGAGAGTTAACAAAAACTCCCAGGTATTTAAAATTTTCTATGAATTCAATATCTTCACCATCAATATTCAGTTGAACATATGAATATAATTGGATGTAAAAATAGGTCAAATGAAGGGAATCGTAACATCGGACGTAAGTAATTAGACGTTATAGGGTGTTATTAAAAAGTCGCTGCTGGTGATGGTGGTGGCTAATGGTGGAGTTTTATGGGCTCCGATGCAGCAGATGGCTCAAAATCCCCGAGAGGCATGGTGGATCCATTTCACATGAGGGGTGCGAGACTTTGCAGCCATGGATCTTGTGAAGTTACAAAGGGGCCACCAGACATTTATACGGGGGATAGATGTCTAGCCAGGAATCGAACACAAAAAATGGGTAAAAAAAAGGACAAACAGAAGTTGAAGGTCTGTATCAATTTAAAGAAATACAATAATAGCAGGTATGTGGCGGGATGACGACTACATACCTTTTTGGAGTGAGGCCTGTAAGTGGTCTTTTCAGAAAACAAACAACAAAACTAATAGTTCAATTGTCGAGAAGCTCTTAGAAGGAATCGTATATGACCATGTCATTGAATATATTGAAGAAAATAAGATATTGACAAAATTTCAAGCAGGATTCAGAAAAAAGTATTCTACTGAAACAGCAAATCAAATGGTAGTAGAAGAATGGAGGCGAAATATGGATGAAAAAAGTTTACAGTAACATTGTCCTTAGATTTCAAGAGAGCATTTGCGACTATTGACAGGGAGAAATTGTTAACGAAATCGCATTGCTATGGATTTCAACGTTCAGTATTCAACTTATTACAAAATGATTTGATCAATAGATATCAAAGAACTAAAATTGGCAATATATTATCAAACATTGAAAACATTTCAGTAGGTGTGCCACAGGGTAGCACATTAGGTCCATTACTATTTATTTTATATATTAATGATATTTCTGATATTTTTACAACACTGCTAAATTCAACTATTTACTGATGATACATTAATATATATATCAAATAAAGAAATTGGAACTGCAACAGAGCTGTTAAATAATGATATGAAAAACGTAATAAATTAGTTAAATGTAAAAAAACTTAAACTAAACACAAACAAAACAAAATATATGCTAATAGGAAAATCTTTATATCAAAATACGATAACTCTTACAATTAATCATAAAAAAATTGTTTCAATCGAATCATTTAAATATTTGGGCATATACGTAGACAGTAAATTAAAATTTGAAGGGCACTATGAATATATTATTTCAAAAATATCCAAGAAAATAAATTACTTTTATAGAATTTCGCGTAGCTTAAGCGTTTATTCTAAAAAAATTGTGTACAACACTATCATGCTTCCTCATTTGTTATATTGTTCAGACTATTCTGTTCAATGCAAATGAAACTGTATTTTCAAAATTACAAATATTACGAAATAAAGCTATGAAAATCATCTTAAATAAAAATAAATATACTAGAATAAATTTTATGCTGAAAGAACTAAACAGGTTATATATAAAAAATTTCATAGCCTACTTGGTTTTCATTTTCATATTAAAGTTATAAAATCATCTTCTGACAAATCACTTAGAAAATTTTATTGTATTGAACAATGAGTGCCACAATTATTCTACTAGAGGAAATATAGACTTTCATTTACAAAACTGCAGAAGCAATATAACGAGCAAGTCAGCATTTCGAAAGGGATTGTACGAATCTCAAATTAAGTAATGATATCAAGATGTGTGTCAGTTTGAAAATATTGAAAGGGAAATTGAAAAAATATCTCATTTTGTATAAAAATATGTAGTCTTGAAGACATAATAAATTTTGTGATATACTGTGTAATATGGATATTACGGATATTGTAGCATTAATGCTAAATAAATCTGAAACAAACAAATTGATTTACACTCCAGACTAATCTGCTACAATTTACATATTTAGTTACGCCACAGATTCTTGATTTTCAACTCTGCTGCATAAATACGTTAGTAACTTTTGCTGTAATGCGAGTAGGCCTCCCTAAGAGAAGGAAATCACTGATCCCAAAAAATCATACCTTGTCCTGATGGCGTCTGCCCCTCCACCGCTTCTTGAGGTGTTTGGCCTGGTTGCATCTGCGCCCCCTGAACTTGAGGTCCTCCAGGAATCTGTGTCTGTCCCTGTTCGGGTGCTACCTGACCTTGATAGGGGCTGCCTGGTGGAGTGGGAAAGCCTTCACATGAAACAGAAATATTTATAAGTCTCCATGTTTTTTTGGGCCGTTAATATAAAAAACAATCTTTTTTCTCATGTTTTTGCTATAAAGCTATAGTTTGCCCAATGACGAGTAGAACTATATCTACTATACCACCAAAACCGGCGGCATCTAGCGGACACAGTGGTGACCTGGCTGGAATTGCGTACTGGGATACAGTTCCAACAGACAACTTGCTGTTACCACTTTCACAGTAGCCGATTCTGGTAATAGATGGCACTTTGTGCGGTCTTATTTCGAGAAATTGCTGTTGAATCCCAACATTTTGAAAATCATTGGGCTGAATTTCAAGCAGCATTTAAGATCGCCAAATATCACTCGACGTGACATGCGCGCGTAATCGAAAATTACAGTTCCAGAACAGGCAACAGTTCAAAACACCGATATTCAAAAACTGGACGTCCAGAATGCTTCTTTAACTGGATAATAGAGGTAACCCAATAAGGTCAATTGTTTTCATATTTCTTTTCGTTTTTTTAAAAAATACATCTAAACAAATGAATCACCGACCGGCTAGAAAGAGAAGCTGCCTACCTTCTGGTAATCTTTTCTGCTGCAAGGCTCCCATGACAGCCGCCGGGATTGGTTGATTTCTAGCCAGGCATCTGTACGCTAAGATCTGGTTGCGCAGTATCTGCATCTGGTACGCGGAGAATGACGGATTGGTAGCCGCAGCTGCGGTACGAGCTCGCAGAGCCAGCAGCTGACTGTATCGTTGGTCATCTTGCAATCCTGGAAGAGAAATATTTGAATTGAAAAAGACTTGCGTAAAAAGCAAACTTCAGAGTCTCGAAGCAGACCATTAGAATCACGATATAAACTCCTGTAGAACGGAAAAAATGACGCGAAGTAGCATGACTTTGCACTTCCAACAAAATGCTGTCCAGAAAATGAAAGTAGCAGAAAGGTGTTAATTCAAAGATGTTATTTAATAAAAGTAAATGTTGTTCTTTTTTATTACAAACTCACAAAAGTAATAACAAATAATCCGCACACTGTAACTAATCGTCTCCTCTTCTTTAAATTTTTATAACAGCCTATAAAATTTGCCGGTATTGAAGGAATTTGTTCCTGAATATTATCAATAGGTCGGCTTCTATCGACATTCAATAATAATGGTTCATTTTCTACTCTTCTATCACGATATAAACTCCTGTAGAACGGAAAAAATGATGCGAACTAGCATGACTTTGCACTTCCAACAAAAAGCTGTCAGCAGTCATGATGGTACTTTGAAAAAAAAATGTTAAGTAGTCGTGAGTTTTGGACGTCTATAATTTTTTAATCATATTCAAAATTCCTTTTGATCAATAAAATTGTATACAGCAACGACAAGTAATCAGTTGAAGCCTTTGGTGCAAAAAGGTGTTCACTCAGATTTTATAGTTTGGAGATAATTGGCCTCAAAGTTTAAATCCTGACATTTTTTATTGAATAGTGCTAGGGCTGCTTTTATTATTGAAGGTTATTTTAGACTCAAGTATCTTGAATAGACAGTTTTGTTAAAAAATTGGTTTTATCATCAGAAATTCTTGAAAATCCGACTTAACACCTTTTTAAAAAACTGTTATTTGTTTGGTCCAGACAATGAAAGTAGTATAAAGGTGTTAATTCAATGATGTTATTTATTAAAAGTAAATGTTGTTCTTTTTTATTACAAACTCACAATAGTAATAACAAATAATACACACACTGTAACTAATCGTCTCCTCTTCTTTAAATGTTTATAAAAGCCTCTAAAATTTGCTGGTATTAAAGGAATTTGTTCCTGAATATTATCAAACTTTTTGGCCGCAATAGGTTCACTTCCATTGACATTCTCTACTTTTCTATCCTTTAATATCAAAGAATTTGTCCGCCATTCTTGTAACATTAAAAGGTGTTTTTTCCTGTCTTCTGCCACGATTGAAATATTTTGATCCACCATATAAATTAGTTGGTGTTTTCTGCTAGACCTTCTACAGCTGCAAAACCTCTTATCAGAGTCTATGAAGGTATATCCTACTTCAGGGAACTTATGGTCAATTTTTTGAACTCTCCAGAGACTATTAGGTAGTGCCAAAGACAGATAATATATTTTTTTATATTTTGGCCGCCTGCCGAATCACTCCGTGCAATCAAATGATCAGAAGCCCTGGTCCTTGATATTTTCCAAAAAGGTCATAAGTGAGCTGCCAATCTCTTCAGGACCGCGATTCCGTTGTCTTCGGTCCAGACGTGGTAAAAACCTTTACCATTTCTGTTTTTTTATGCTGGATAATGCATGAAACGTGCTGCTCTGTCTTCCAGTTCCTTCTCCTGCTTATTCTCGAATTTACTGATGCTGCACCCGCTATTTCTTCACTAAGATAGTATCGACGAGCACACCACTTGATTTGAAATGAAATTTCTCCCCATTAACTTTTCTAATTTTGCGGTATTTCCTCGGAGATGAACATTCTGATTCATATTCACAATTCCGTTTTCAATCTTACCTTTCTCCTCCATGGTATCAATAGCCTTCTGCAGCGCATGCAAATTTTCCGACATTGGCGGCCTAGGCGGTTGCCCCTGCGGTTGCATAGGATGTCCTTGTTGGGGCCCCGGGGAAGGCCTCTGCATAGGGTACTGCGTATGGTGCATCGGATGCTGCTGCATGCCAGGATGGGGCTGCGGATGGTGACCTTGAGGCGGCACGTGATGACCTTGCGGCGGCGGGTGACCTTGAACAGGGTGGCCCTGGTGCATGGGCGGCGCGCCGGGGTGCGGTTGGTGAGACGGTGGATGGCCCTGTGGGAATTATTAATATAGGGACGCAGACTTTGAGTATATGGTGTCAAGAATGTAGATGATGGCGAGGTGATCTGACAGAATAGAAATTTATTTTGTTTCTCAATAAATACATACATAACGAATCAGATGAAGTTTAGTGATGGTGTCGGCGACATATTTTCGTCCTTATGGATGCTCTTAAAACAGTCCAAATAATCAGAGTCTCTTTGTTGAATAGAAGGTATGTGTGTCAAGCAACTATGATAATCTGCTATGATAAAAAATATATACACAAGACACTCACAGGTGCAGGTCCATTATGATGACCTGGAGGGGCTTGTGGATGCTGTGGGTATCCCATAACAGGTGGTTGTCCATACTGATGAGAAGGGTGCCCCTGAGGACCTCCAGGTGGCATTTGCATGGGAGGTGGTGGGCCACCCTGTTGTGGGTGCTGTTCAGGCATATGACCCTAATGTGTAAAAACAGATCATTATACAGGCAGATACAGAATATTGGTAGAAATACTTAGGGTCAAATTCACCATGCAAAAAATGCAAAATGCCCATACAAATATGGATTCGCAAATTCTCCATTTCTACATTGAGTGCACTTGACAGTGTTTCTTGGAGTTTTTCACACTATGTTCTTTAAGTAGCATTCTGTTTTTTGCTGAGCATAGATACGAGGGTGGTCCCAGAAGTACCAGGATTGACCTAGACATGGCCATAGTTGTTGAAAAATATCATTGTATTAGAAGGTATGCAACATATAAAGCATATGTGTCAAGTTTGGCAGCCATCAATACTGAACGTTTTCAGTGAATTTGTGAAAATGGAGAAAATTGGCCATTATGTGGTACAATACTTTTATTTCAAAGGACTCAGCCCAACCAATATAAAAGCTGAACTGGATTCTACTCTGGGTGAGTCTGCTCCTTCGTTTACAACAGTAAAATATTGGGTAGCAGAGTTTAAACGAGGCCGTATGAGCTGCCAAGACGAGCATCGCAGAGGTCGACCAAATGAGGTGACGACTCCAGAAATGGTGAAGAAAATTCACAAAGCGGTACTGAATGATCGTCGACTGAGAGTGCGCGAGTTAGCAGACATAGTAGGCATTTCAAAAAGTGCTGTTCATCGCATATTATCTGAAAATTTGGACATGAGAAAGCTGTGTGCAAGATGGGTGCCGCGATTGCTCACAATCGAGCAAACACAGTGTCGTGAAGATGTTTCAATTGAGTGTTGAGCAACAAAGCAGAATTTGTGCGTCATTTCACAACCATGGATGAAACATGGGTCCAGGCAAGGTTATGGCGTCGGTTTTCTGGGATGCGCGTGGAATAATCTTCATTGACTATCTTGAAAAAGGTAAAACTATCAACGGCGAGTATTATGCGAACTCATTGCAACGTTTGAGCGATGAAATCAAGCAAAAACGGCCGCATTTGGTTAAGAAGAAAGTGTTGTTTCATCAAGACAATGCACCAGCCCACAAATCCGTTATTGCAATGGCTAAACTAACGAATTAAAATTTTAATTGCTACCTCATCCACCCTATTCACCAGATTTGGCCCCCTCGGATTATTTTTTGTTTTCAAACTTTAAAAAATGGCTCAGTGGTCAAAGATTTTCCAACAAAGAAGAAGTGATGTTCGGCAGTTAATGGCTATTTTGAGGAGCAAGACAGTTATTATAAATGGGTATCGAACTTATTGAACATCACTGGGAAAAGTGTATAGAGCTCAAAAGAGATTATGTTGAAAAATAAATAATTTTTTTTACAAAATTTTTGTGTTTTCTGTATTGGGTCGGGTACTTCTGGGACCACTCTCGTAGTGTCTTGCCCTTGATGTAAAAGCTTTAGGGAACAATTTGTACTTGTTAATCTGCCCCTTTGATAATACATCTGTGAGTACTAAGCTCATCACAATATCTGAATGCATTTTCCAGAAATGTAAGGTAAACTACAGTTGGTCTTTAATATACTAAGTGACATATAAATCCGAACACCCAGTTTAAATGGTTTTATTTTAATAAAAGTTGGTGAATGTATTTATCTTACTGTAAATAACAGGTGAAAAAATGTTCAGCCTTATCAGTTGGACATTCCGGTTTTTATACTGCTTTTTTTAATTCACTAACGCTCTAAAAATGAATATTTCAGCCGCAGTAAAGAATCAACGTTGGCGGATTTTGGTTCTTGACATCGTTTACGATCGGTTACGATGCCTAGAGTACGGAGACCTGTACGATTTCGTCAACTTAGTGAGTTTGATAGGGACCGTATAGTGGGACTTCGGGAAGCTGGACTTTCTTTTCGGGCAATTGCAGTTAGAGTGCAAAGAAGTGTAGACACCGTGGTTAGGTGTTGTCAGGCATGGCTTCGTGAAGGCCGTACGCAAAGAGCAAGGGGCACTGGACGCCGCCGTAGAACAACAGACCGTGAAGATCGCCGCCTAAGATTATTGGCCTTAAGGGACCGTTTCTCCACTACCAGGTCCATTGCAAGTGAATGGTTTGCAGAACACGGAAGACTTATTGGCATGCGAAGTGTTTACCCACGAATGAGAAGTTTTGGCTTGTTTTCATACCGGCCACACTGGGTCCTCCCTTTAACTCGAGAAAACCGACGTAATCGCCTTGAGTGGTGCAGACAACGGTCACTCTGGGATCAGGAATGGAACAGTATTGTCTTTAGTGACGAGTCTCGATTTTGTTTAGGCATGCACGATGGTCGTGCCAGGGTTAGAAGGCGACGTGGTGAAAGGAGGAATCCACAGTTTTTTGTTGAAAGACATGTTCATCACACTGTTGGAGTTATGGTTTGGGGTGCTATAGCTTATGGTTTCAGGTCACCTTTAATCTTCATCAGAGGTAACATGAACGCGCAGCGTTATATCCACGAAGTTCTAGAACCCCATCTTTTACCCTATCTTGACACCCTGGCAGATCTAACTTTCCAACAAGATAATGCCCGACCACATGTTACAAGAGTCACAATAGACTTCTTTCAACATAATGATGTCACATTGTTACCATGGCCACAAAGATCTCCCAACTTATCCCCAATTGAGCACGTGTGCGATATGACGGGTAGGAGATTGCTCAATTTGCAACGTCCTCCTCAGACTCTAGAAGCACTTCGAGAGGAGTTGGTGGTTGCCTGGAATGAGATACCACAGGAGGACATTGACCACCTGATCAGAAGCATGCCTAGGCGCGTTGGAGAATGCGTAGCACATCAGGGTGCATCCACACATTATTAAAGGTCAACGGGCTTTAAAGCAGTGCAATCATTTTGAAATTTTTATCATTTACTTATTATGCTTCATTAAGTACTTATACAAAATTACGAAAATAAAGTCCAGCTTCCCGAAGTCCCCCTATACGGTCCCTATCAAACTCACTAAGTTGACGAAATCGTACAGGTCTCCGTACTCTAGGCATCGTAACCGATCGTAAACGATGTCAAGAACCAAAATCCGCCAACGTTGATTCTTTACTGCGGCTGAAATATTCATTTTTAGAGCGTTAGTGAATTAAAAAAAGCAGTATAAAAACCGGAATGTCCAACTGATAAGGCTGAAAATTTTTTCACCTGTTATTTACAGAAAGATAAATACATTCACCAACTTTTATTAAAATAAAACCATTTAAACTGGGTGTTCGGATTTATATGTTACTTAGTATATATGAAAAATCAAAATTTTATACACAATAGCTTCAGAACTTGATGTTTATTATTGGATGTTCCTGTGATTGTGTGCAATCCTATTGGAATAAAAATTATTTTTATTCAATACAAAAACTTACCTGGTATGGATATCCTCCTTGAGGTGGATGTTGTCCCTGATGTTGTACAGGATGCTGTGGAGGTACCTGTACTGGTGGCCCTTGGGGAGGGTACTGACCCTGCGGGGCTGGAGATGGTGCAGGGCTCTGAGCTGGAGGAGGGCCCATAGGGCTGGGGGCTTGCGGCGGCGGCATTGGACTACTCTGAGGTGAAGGTGATGCCATGGTGACTGGAAAGGAGATTGAGCAGATTACAATTCATTTATCTACAACCTGGTGGTAAGGTGTACTTTATGTATAGGTATACTACTGGGTGCGCCATCTATTACTTTTTTTATCTATAAGTTTATGTGTTACCATGTAAGTCTAAAGTCATGTGGTATTCATGAATGAACTGTCAAAGGTATGCCATTTATAGTCATGGATTCGTTTACAACAGAACAACGCATTTTGGTTATTCAAACTTATTACGAAAACGGTCGAAAATACTTTTCGCAAACTTCGCACTAGTTTTGGCCGACATGGACGCCCTACAGAGCCTGGAATTCGTTGGATTGTTAATCGTTTTGAAGAAACTGGTTCAGCTGAAGATCGTACTCGTGAAAACATAGCCGCAGTGAGTAAAAGTGTGCGAGAAGATCCAACCACCTTGACTAGGCACCGTTCTCAACAATTAGGAATTAGTGAGACCACTTTATGCCGGATTTTACACATTGATTTACACCTCCATCCATACAAAATCCAACTAACACAAGAATTGGAGCCGGCAGACCATCAACAGCGGCGTGTTTTTGTTAATTGGATGCTGGAAAGAGAAGACGGATTTTCGGCCAAAGTGCTCTTTTCTGATGATCATTTTCACCTCAATGGGTACGTAAATAAGCAAAATTGCAGATTCTGGTGGCTGAAAATCCACACCAATATCATGAACAACCTCTCCATCCTGAAAAAGTGACTGTTTTGTGCGGATTATGGGCTGGTGGTGGTTGGACCATTCTTCTTTGAAGATGCCGAAGAAAAGGCCATTACCGTCAATGGGGAACGTTATCGCGACATGTTAACAGACTTTTTGTGGCCACAATTGGATCGTATTGGTGCTGACGATCTTTGCTTTCATCAAGACGGAGCAACGGCTCACACATCTCGCCAAACAATCGCCTTATTGCACACGAAATTTCAAGACCGCATAATTTCACGAAATTCAGATGTCAGTTGGCCCCCGAGATCGTGCGATTTAACACATCTTCTTTGGGGATTTTTGAAAGGAAAAGTATATGCGAATGGTCCCTGGACCATTCAAGACCTAAAGCGCAATATTCGGACTGAAATTGCGGCCATAGACCCGATTATTCTGAGAAAAGTCATTGAAAATTTTGATGTTCGGATGTTGGCCTGTAAACGAAGCCGCGGTGCTCACATGACTGATGTTATTTTTCATACATAAATGGCATAAACCAACCTTCATTTATCAATAAAAAAATTGGATTTCACTTCGTAAAAAGCGTGTTGATTATTCAAATAGAAAAAAAAGGAATAGACCACACACCCTGTATATCAAAAGAACATTTCTACCAAGAAGGCAGGGCCAATAATTTAGAGAGAGCTACAAGAAATTATACACATGGCATCCATAAAACAACTGATGGCATCTAAACATGTGTTGTTCTGTCAGAGTAGGTACAGAAAATCGCAAGATACTTGAACACCAATAACTTTGTCAATGATGCTCCAATTACTTTGAAACTTTGGTATGATGTTCATAAGATGTTATACCTTCATACACAAAATAAAAAATGAATAAAAAAAATATTGAATAGAATAGAAAGGATTTATTTAGTTTCAATCTACTTCAAACAATAATAAAGATTTAAAAAAAGTGGTTGTCACATCAAACCAACAGCCTCTCTGAAGTCGCTTTTTAAATTTTTTTAAGATTAAGTATTAGATGTTTTTACATTTCAACCTTCAACAAACATTGACTTTTCTAAACCTTTAGATTTGTATCTTTGTATATGGAAATTTTCTTTTGATCTAAAGTCATAACCTTGCATTTCAAATCTTTTTTTTGAAAATCTTCAAGATAAGGTGGAGTGTGATTATTGATAGCTTTATATAAAAGAATTAAATTTGCCTTTTGAATGATTTGGTGTATGTTTAAAAAATTCAATGTCTTTAGCATATCCTGATGAGGGTATATCTGCTACAATTTAGCAAAATCCTCATACTTTTATTCAATAGAATTTATAGCCTTTGTGTTTTTCATTTGTGCATATAATCAAAAGTGATACACAATAACTAAAATAGTTTGTGTCAAATTCTACAAAAATATCCAATCTGTTTGGTGAATTTCTGACATATAGTATTTTTCACATGTTTGTTGCAGATCTATTATAATACTTAAATATTTGAAGCTATCAATAAAATAAAATACCTATTATACAATTTTTTACTGAGGTTGTGAAAACAAATTCTCATAGTATTTCATTTTATCTCAGATATTTTGGACATGTCAATACAGCATTAGATTGAGTATCTTCAAGTAGAACAGGTTATCAATGGTTCTATAAATAAATATTAATAAAAAAGTGTTTTTTGAGATATCTTCGTCCTTATATATTTGAAGAGGATTTTGGATTTTATTTTCATGTTTTGGAAAATCCCTGTCTAACTGGCCACACAGTGAATGCTGATAAAGGGCACATGTATTTGTTTCTCATAGTAAGCACTATTAATAAATTCATATTATGCTGGCACTGTGCAATTATGCGAATACCGAGCAGACCAAAAAGTCGGATGGCCACCCTAGCTGCAAAACAAGTGGTTTACAAACACTGCAAACTGCAATACTAAACCGAAATTAAAAATATAAATTCACTCCACCATTGCAAATATCAGCTTACACATTAAATACTATACTTATAAAACACTGGAAAATGTTACAATAAAAAAGATTTTTTTATGTCAAATCCTTCTGCGTGGGTCTTATAAATACTTGATCCCTTTTGGATCCTCACAAAAGGCGTACTTTCCGAAAATTAGAAATTAATAACAACCAATGCATATCACGTAAGCATCCTTCCACCATTTAAATGCCTAAACCATGGCCTAAAAATCTGAAAACCGCTTACCCTATGGCCGTGCAATAACTATCAAAAACAGGAAAATCGGTAGTGCAAAAGTGCAGGCTTCAGCGGAACTTGTAAAAAATCATCATAGGGTTTTAATTTGCCAAGAAATAAAAAATAAAGCTTAAAAACACCTCAAACTGTGAGTTCTACACGGTCGAGTTGTATTTCTAGGGACCCTAGATTTTTACATAGGGAATTTAAAGATTTCGCTGATCGGAAGCTATGACAAATGACAAGGACAACTATTATATGTCATACTGGTTGCCTAGTATATGGGTTTCCTGTTTTGTTTATGAGGAACATTCAATGAGGAACATTTTACTAAAATATGTATACAGGGTGCATCGAAAGTAATGTAAACTATTTAAGGGTGATTCTTGGGTTCAGTAAACAAATTAAGATGCACATAACTTCTAAACATCTCAAACTATCTACAGGGTGGAAAATGTTGAATATGAGTTAAATACATAAATATATGTGCCGGATTTAGGGATTACCGTTTTCAATTGGTGAAATGAGCTCCGTGTGGATCGAAGAAAATGAGGCACACGTGGGATGTTGGACCGTATTAAAAAGCTTTGAGGCCTTTTTCTGGGGCCATCAAGCGTTATGTGTTGATATGGGGAAAGACGGAATAAGAGGGTCAGGGCGATGGAGATAAGGGTCCTTTTTATGTCAATCTAGAGAAATTGTCAAAAATGTAACAAATCAGCAATACATGAAACAGAACGTGCCGTTTTATTTTTGCGACCGGCTTTTTCGTACTTAGTCGTGGATGTCCGATTTTCATGGTAAACAATAAGTATAGGTTTTTTAGATGCGGAGTTTAAACTGGCAAGTTCACATGTCAGAATTTTCATACCAAAAAATTAAAAAAAGAGAGAACATCTAAGTTGATGAGGAGACACTTAATTTCAAGTCGTGTGTTATACACTCATGGAGCTCTCTCAGTGGAGAAACAGCCAAAGCAATTGTCAGTTTATTCAAGAATAAGCTAGATAAGGAATTAGAAGACAGGTCAGCAAGTTTAGTGTATTATCCAGCGTAAAAGACTACAAAACAGTCTTATTGGACTTCTTCGCATACTGTTGTATTGCTACTAATATTTTCAGTTATAGGGGAATAATGACCACTTTAACCCTTTCCTCTCTTTTGGGAGGTGCTATTATATTAGTCTATTAAGAGACGTAGGTATGATCCTAATTCTGATTTAGATAAATCTTTTCATTAACAAGTAGAAAAGTGTAGTTTAAATGACCATATGCTGCTGTTTTTCGACTTAATCCCACCACGTATTTTTGCGGCTTCGTTCTCGACCTCGCCTTCGAAGTTCTTCCAGAAATGGAGTCAGTGTGAAATGACGTCATCTGTGTAGGCAAGCGCCGGATGGCAGGCGAACGCCCAAGATAGTCTTTTTGACCGTATGTGGAATTGGCGGTTGATGGCGATGTTGCCTGATTGCCGTCGAGAAATTCAGCAGTACAATTCTGCTCAGCAAAGTAAAAATGGCATTCATTTGAAATATGTTTTCAAAGAATCCATTCATACACACTTTGCATTTGGACTGTTTTTACTTTGCACGCTTAATTGCGAGAAAATTTTTGTAAATGAATATGTTTTTTGGATTTATATGATATGTACATCACGAACCGTGTGTCAATATATGATTTCCGTCAGCCTGTGTCAGTTTGTCTGATGATATTTTCACACAACCTTACTACTTTAAATGATAACCTAAGTGAAATGACATTATTACACTACCCAAAAGTTTCTTATCTTCAGTACCTTAGACCGTGAGACTGAGTGATGACGTCACCTGACATCGGCTTCTACAAAACGATGCACCCGCCGTGCATGCTTCGCTTCATTTACAAATGTTGCTCTGCTCCGTATTGAGAACTTATGGTAAAAATGTTTGAAAAATGGTCAGCCTATTGACTTACAAATGCTGTGTTGTACCCTGGTGTACAAATACAGACATATTAGCTCCAGAAAAAAAGTGTACCTGTATCAAAACAGAGGAATTAGAAGAAAGTTGTGATATTGACGATAAAATTGCAACTTTCAGAAATATAACTGTCCTACTGATACTGCATTTTGATGTTAGCAGATATTTGGTTGATAGGCGTCGATAGCGTGTGATCTCAATTATAGATGTTAAAGCGTACTAAAGCATACATTATTCGCATATAATATATTGAAAGTATCGGAACGCAGAAAACCGTCTTAGAATCCACTTATTATAAATCAATAATATTGCACAGGAGTCTATGCCAAGATACAAACAATATATTGTGACTGGTTAGCTTTTAAGCGATATGCAAGAGACGTCACGTCAGGGCCTTAGCCCAGAAGCATAACTTATGCCATGTGACGTCACTACCGAACCTCGAGAGCGTTGGGTTACATCACCCAACACGATAAATGTCGTAACTTCCTTAAGTTTTTACTCATCGTAACAATTCCTTCTGATTTGTGGAAGTATATATAAGTAAAACTAGCGGTATTTTCGATTATAGGAAACTTCCTAATTATGGCCAGTGATAAAATTCCGTAGGGAAGTCCCACCACTGCGTATGATTTTTTGAAGTATGGGTGATTCTTTAATTTGCACCTATTCAGAGAAATCTCAATAACGACTTTCGACATTATTCTTTTTTCAATACAAGATTCTTTTTAATAAACCATTATAGTTTGTATCCCTTTTACACTTCTCCTCTCTGGGAATTCGATTTCTATTCTACACAGCAAAAATCGCATCTCTAAAGAGAAAAATTAAGATGTAGCAACGTGGTGACGCCGCAGTAGCACCTTTCGGTCATGCCCGGCCATGCGCGTTGACCTCTGTATAAAAGACCCGCGTCGCAGTGAGCCGACGCCATTTGTCTGTGGTTTGTTATCGTGACAAGTTTGGAGAGCTGCATCACTAGCTTTTCTGAACATTTTACGAGCTACTTTGCTGTTATTTTAACGCCTAAATCTTTAACTCAACAAGAAAAATGGTAAGTGAATTCAATTAGTTTGACCGTTATTGCCGATAATTTACTAAAACGAGGAAATCGCATGACGTGGCGTGGTCAGGCCGGTTGCCATGTTGCTTTGCCGGCATCTGCCTCGAAAAATCGGTTTATTCTCTATCTGATAATCCTAATACTGCTCAAACTGAATGAAATACAAATATTTTATTGGAATATTTCTGAATTTATGTATATATTACAGATTGTTCAGTTTCCAGGTTTCCGACCACACCCTATTGGTATCCCGTTCTACAAATTTAAATTTTTGGGCACTGGTTGTAACCGTCAAAATTTAACGGTTTTTACCCTTGTTTCGCAAACCGGCATATGATGTTACAATATGCTATTTTTCGATAATTTCTAAATATTAGCGGAAAATCGTGACTCATTCTATTGATTTGGATGAGATATGAATCATCCTGAATATATGGATTGTACCCTCATAAGCCTTCTTTTGTATGCCTTTGTAATGGCTAACGGTTCTCACTGTTAACGGTTATTTTTGAACGTAACGGTCTTGAGCACCGCCATTTTGTCGCGTTCTATTTCTGATTATTTTTATTCTCATTGATCAGAATTTCTATGATTGTTTTTTCAGATGATTTTAATAACTGATTTTCCATTTCAGCAATACCTCCCTGATTTTTCAACAGAAAATAAAAAAAACTATTGTTGCATTTCCCTAATCTGGGATAATTCTGTCCTTTGATAATTTTTATGTAAATTCAAGTAAGCTTTTCCTATGCAATATATCTAGCTACTATTTGATAAAATATAAGGTGGGGCAAAATGAATTGTCTTGGAAAAAATCCCTCTGATTTATGATACTTTAACCCATTAACTCCCAAATAAAACTTGAACATGGAAAACGGATATTATGCATCATAAAACCATATATATTTTATTATTTTTACCAAAAAAACATCTGTACTCATTTGAGTACAATGGGCGAAACCGTTTATTTTGTAACTTGAAGCAGGTACGTTCAATACGTAGTGTTGACGAACCCTTGAATGGCATACTGTACATCATAATTGCTTCTCTAGCTTCGCAGGAAAATGTCCGAATTTATGAAGGATTTCATTTCTTCTTTGGTGTCGAGTATTTTGAGATGCATATAACATGGACTGATCGACAATATGCCGCAAAACCGTATCATCAAAGAAAAGCTTAAATAGTTGTACTGGATTTAAATCCTTTATCTCTTCCACTAGTTTATCCCTATTGGCATTCATTTCGCATAACGGTGGCGGCTCAGACCAAATGGAATATACAGGAGTGCATTTCTCCCAGTCCAAGTCATCGTGTTTAGATTTATTTAGGTATTTGTATACGTTTTCGCACTTCACTCAAATGCTCTTCGTCGCTGCTTCAGAACTCGTCATTAGTTGAACTTTGGCGAAACAGCTATAAACGACCAGAAACATCCTGTGACATTCCATTTGCCATCAGTTGCTTTTCGTCCCAATTCCTCCTCGTCAGTCAAATAACGCGCGTCTGGAGGCAAGACCACAACATCATCGTTATCTTTTAAATCATCTCGAGCATATGGCAGAAAATTGTAATACTCATATGTTTTAACAGGGTCATCAAAAAACGGTATATACATATCTAAAACAAAAAAAATAGCATTAGTCGGCTGATAACGAATTTGCCCAGTGTACTCATTTGAGTACAGTCAAACTTGAACATACATTCTAATTACATCAAATCAGTTAAAATAATTTATGCCCGGCAAATCAAACAAACAACTTTTACATATGCATAATATAAGATTATGTTTATTAGATGGTCACCTCAATAAGAAAAAAATTATGTAAAATCCGAACTTACCTTAGACCAAATAAGCAATAACTTCTTTTACTGTAAACAACGACACACTCACAGAATTTATGAAAAATGACTCTTGCGCCCTGTCGCATGTACCATCTACAAATGTTTATAAAAGGCAGTACTTCTGTGGTTGACTCGGAGATGGCTCTGATAGGAACAAACACAAGTTTACTAGCTTGAGTACAGGGGGCGTTAATGGGTTAAGCGCGGAAATAGATAATGCTGCTTGGAAAAATATCGTTTGTGCATTTGTGCTCATATCACACAATTTTGAAGTTCTTGAAAAATGTCTAATTGAGAAAATTTACGCATTTTGTGTACATATCAGTACAGGAGGTGGAAATTTGACTTCTGCAGTTATAAATTTGGAATCTATAAATAAACTGCCACATAGTTAATTTTTTATTCAATTCCACCATAAGGCAGATGCTACATATTCATTATTTAGTTGGTCCATACCATCACTATTTAGTACTGGATCCATCATGTATTAGTGGATATATACATATCTTTAAATACATATTACATGATAAATACTTATGGATCACAGTAAATGTTGAACATGTAGATAGCATATTCTCCTAAGTTCATCTGGGTGTGGTCATTTCTATTTTTAGACATGGAGACAATTTTTGTATGCACATGACACATAATTTAGTTGCTAGGGACTGCATTGAGAACTGAAACATTATGTCTTGATCTTGGTCTAAATATACACTCAATTCCAGACAGGAGAATTCTATTTTTAGAAAGTGTCATTGAACTTTCCAGTATTTGAACATCAGATATAGCTTTGTTTTTCCTTCTTCATTAACTGTAAATGAAGCAATTATTTCAAATCATTAATCAGCATAAATTTATTTAATTATGTGTTGAATAACTCGATCATATATATTTGTTAATAAACCTTTTATCTAAAACTCCCATACTTTCATCCTTGCAAATATTGCTGTAGTTTTACTTATCAGGTGTTTCAAAATTATAGATTTTGAAATAAACTCTTATATTCTTTTGTATTTTATTGATTCAAGTACACAGTATATGGTTATGCATGGAATAGTACATCAGGAAAATGGTGTTTTTGGCTTTGCTGGCACATGTTCTTTACCAATTTAATTTCTGTTTTGAGTCAGTGTGGGTGCATTTGAATTGGATTTCCTTCTTCAATCTATTAGTGACTGCCCTTGCTTGAATTGGACAGTACTGATCTGGAAAACACAAACTTAAAAGATGTCACATGTTATAGATCTGGTGAATTCAATTCATTTACTCTGTGGGGCATTTCCAGGTTGTGTATCATATCCACTTTTGTGATAATTATCTAAACCCCTAAACTTGAATGTGAATAAGATAGCAGCATACAACCTGTGAATAGTTGCTGCAAGAGTCATTTAGATGATCAAAGTTGACCCCATAGACTGTCAGGCATTGTTTCCTTCTTGTGGTATTTGATGTAAAAGAACCATGCCAATAAGTCTACTGACACTTATGCATTAAAAGAAAAAAATCGCCTACATTTATGCAGAATGGCCATAACTCACAATTTGATAAAATTGTGTGATCTGCAAGGCTGAGGAGACTATTAGTCAAAAATGATAATCTAAACATAACTTGTGTATTTTATGATTCAACAAAAAGATAATGTAAAGAAATGCAACATCTGTCCAGTAGTTTTCATGTTAATAATTCCCATGTTTGGCTTGCCAATGAATCCACGTATATTGGAAATTCTTCTTTAATGTAGTAAATGTTTCGGTCGCAAAATTCAAACTAAAGGATAGATTGACTATTCCTGCTTCATTATCATAAAAAAAATACCTTGTATCAATAACAAAATTTAGAGAAAAACATCAACAACTATATTTGTAACCATGACTCATTATATCCATAAAAAGTAAGACGACCAGCATGGTCAACTTGTAAAACCAGCCAGCCACATGATGATCTCACCAAGGCAATCTCTCTCTGTTCCACTTTTAAGCATTTCCATAAATGGTGTTATCGAAGCAAACAGCCCACCATCTTTCACTTCTATGTAGGCCAGGTGTTTTTTTACTTTTCATTTGTCTACCCACATGGTAAACTTGGTTTGAGATTACTAGTATGGTAATAAATACACTCACACATAACATTCTTTTGTTTGTATGGAACTGAATGCTATAATAAACAAAGCAAAATTTTTGTTAGATTGTTTTTCATATACCACAAGGTCTTTTTTTTCCAAATTAGACATAAGGGAATCTGCAGCGGGGCTTCTTTTTGAGAAAACTTGTCTCAAATATTTTAAATAGGAAGACATACTTGAAAAATATTGGGAACAAGGTGCTGGTGTCAAGTAGTATCACTGCACAAAATGTGATTATTTATAAATGGAGCTTCAACATTTTTGACCATTTTTATTTATTTATTTATGATACTGTGAACTTTGAAACATGATAAAAAGTTGAAACCAATTAATTAGACTAAAACATCTTTTTATTTTGCCCAAAGCATCCAAATATCAATTTTTTTTTGATCAATCAGAATCCTTTTTTATCCTTCAACTTTACAGAAATGTTTGGATGAAGTATGGGGTATAACTGCAAAACTCATTGTCAATTGTCCTATCTATGAACAAATTTATCTGTATCAGTTCATTTCTAAAGCAACGATACACACTTCCCAATTCAAAATAGAGTTTACAACAGATCACTGCCCAAAACTCACATTTTCTCAAACATCTCCTTTGTTGGCAAATTATAACTTTAGAATCTTCAATTATCACATTTTTCCAAAATTTTGTCGTATTTCTGATCATTGTTCAGTCACACAACATTCAAAATATCACAATTATGGGGATATGGGAGATCCTTTAGGTCCCCTAAGCTTTTGCAAAGGATCTGATAGCATTTTGTCAATGTTTATTTTTTTTTCAGCGTGAGTGCATCTCTGTCCACGTAGGTCAAGCCGGTGTCCAGATCGGTAATGCCTGCTGGGAATTGTACTGTTTGGAGCATGGCATCCAGCCTGATGGTCAGATGCCATCTGACAAAACCGTCGGCGGAGGAGATGACAGTTTCAATACCTTCTTCAGTGAAACTGGAGCTGGCAAACACGTACCCAGGGCCGTATTTGTAGACTTGGAGCCCACTGTGGTAGATGAAGTCAGAACCGGCACATATAGACAGCTGTTCCATCCAGAGCAGTTGATCACAGGAAAAGGTGAATTGGCATAGCAATTTTGAATGTTGTAATTCTGAAATGTGAAATATTTAAACACAAAAACCAATATTAATAAAATCATTGTTACAGAGGATGCCGCCAACAACTATGCCCGTGGTCACTACACAATCGGCAAGGAAATTGTTGACTTGGTACTGGACAGAATCCGTAAATTGGCTGACCAGTGCACAGGTCTACAAGGTTTCCTGATCTTCCACTCTTTTGGTGGAGGTACTGGCTCCGGTTTTACATCACTCCTCATGGAACGTCTCTCTGTCGACTATGGCAAGAAATCCAAACTAGAATTCGCTATCTACCCAGCCCCGCAGGTCTCAACTGCTGTTGTGGAACCCTACAATTCTATCCTGACCACCCACACCACCCTGGAACATTCAGACTGTGCTTTCATGGTTGATAATGAAGCTATCTATGACATCTGCAGGCGTAACTTGGATATTGAGAGACCCACCTACACGAACTTGAACAGACTGATTGGCCAGATCGTCTCCTCCATCACCGCCTCCTTAAGGTACCTTTTTCTTTTTTGTTTAGCTGCATACAATATGAGAATATATGCGTCTTTTATATTTGCTACATCAAATTCTAGATGCTGGTTTCGTACAAAGACATATTTTGTCTTATGGTTGTAGAATTATTATTATTTCATACATATATAATTTATAACTTGATATATATCCGATATATTCAATAATTTTTCTTATTTTATTAGAAATAGAAATATTCCATTCTAGACATCGGAAAAATTGAAGTAGTTTGCCTAAACCAAAGCATTCAGTTTGGCGATATTTTGAATGCATAATTAAAAAGACGGACGGTATTGGTAAATGGGCAAACTATAATATATTCAGTGATACATCAAGGGATGAAACAATACAATACAATTTTATACATGATATATATACAGAAGCAGTCAAAAGTTTGGAAACATTCTTAGTAATTTTTTATTCTTTATCGTTGGACAATTTTTTTTTGTCATGCAGTTCCCTTTTACAGTCTTGATACAAATGACAGTTTGTGTTTGATGTGGTATTACAGACTAGCATTAAAATACCGTCATATTATTTTATGACCAAAAACGAGGTGACCAAAGTATTGAACAGTATTTGTTACAAAATTAAATACATAACTCTAAAAAGATTTAAAAAAAACTGTTTAGCTAATATTTGGTAGCATAGCTTTTAGCATTCAACACTTCCTGACATCTGCTGCTCATAGAAGACACCAATTTTTTACAGATGTCTGTTGGAGTATTTTACCAAATATTTTTCACAGTTTTCCTGTCAGTTGTCTTTTAACATGCTCCCAGGGTTTATGTTTAGTGTTGAGCACTCCTTTACGAATTTTGAGGTATGCTAGGGGGTCATTATCTTGCTGGAATCTGCAACATAAAGGCTTTTCTTCAAAGTTTTTGATCCATTTTCCCAACAATTGTAACAATTGACCTGTATAATGTTGCCTTCACCATGCTTAACTGTTGACCGCTGGTACTTTTTGTAGAATCTTTTTCGTATGCCGTACCATTTGATCCAAACAAGTAAAATTTGCTTTCATCGCTCCATAAAAAAGCCCAAAATCCACCAAGTATCTCTGCACTGTTCTGACAGAAAGATTCTCGGCACCCTCTTCTACGATTCTTGTGAAAATATGTGACTGTTATTCGCGGATCTTCATGGCACAAACGTCTTCGAGAAATGCCAACATTTCTACACCACTTGTAAATAATTCAGTTACTTCGTTCTTGAATTTTTTGAAATATCTTTTACTTTTGCCTCACTGATGTTAATTATTTACCGCACGCAATATATCAGTATCGCAGAACGAATAAATACGGAAAAACTGAAATGTTTCCATACTTTTGTCGTTAACAAAAACTGTTAGCTTGAACTAGTACGGGAGCCAAAGGTAGACTTTAATATTTATATTATCTGTTCTTTCACAATTTTAATTTAGGTTTATGAAATAGTTCATACTGTTTCACAACTTTCGAAACTTGACTGAAACGCAAAAAACTATTTTCTAGGTACTTTCAGGTTATGTGCAACCTGAGCTTGACAATCTTTAGTTTATCTCTTTGACATTTGTGCTTCACAAGTTACAAATAATATGATATTTTTGAACCTTGTTAATTTTCATCTAATTCTAATAAAAGTTCCATATTCCTGCCAAAATGCTTCACAACCTTCAGAAATTGACTAAAAATCAAAACTATTTCCCTGTCTCGTCAGGTTACTTGCAACTTATGCTCAATGAATCTACAGTTTATCTTTTTCATTTGAGCTTCACTTAAAGTTACAAATAATTTCGGTGCAACAGAAATTTGTGACATAAGATTCACCTTACCTTAAGCTTCAGTTAAGCAAGGCAGTGCAAATGGCCGTTAGACTTGAGTGTAGCATCATGATAAATTGTCATTTTTCAGCTTATATTCTGATTGTCAGGTTCTATTTGTACTCTTTAGTGAGCGACTTACTGATTTGACGGCCTCATCTCTGGACTGTTTCACATGCAAAACAAACACAATTATCGTATAATTCAAACGGCTAATATGTGCAGTTAATTCATGTACGTCTCGTTTGTCGCAGGTTCGACGGTGCCCTGAATGTGGATCTGACCGAATTCCAGACCAACTTGGTACCATACCCGCGTATCCACTTCCCTCTGGTCACCTACGCCCCAGTCATCTCGGCCGAGAAGGCGTACCACGAGCAACTGTCCGTGGCCGAGATCACCAACGCCTGCTTCGAGCCGGCCAACCAGATGGTGAAGTGCGACCCACGTCACGGCAAATACATGGCCTGCTGCATGTTGTACAGAGGCGATGTGGTGCCCAAGGACGTGAACGCGGCCATCGCCACCATCAAGACCAAGAGGACCATCCAGTTCGTCGACTGGTGTCCCACCGGATTCAAGGTCGGCATCAACTACCAGCCACCTACTGTCGTGCCCGGCGGTGATTTGGCCAAGGTTTGTACATCTTCTATTGTTTTTATTCATCAAAATGTCAGCTCTTTGGAAAGAACTTGGTGCCTTATGATTTCCTGGTATCAAGTCCTTCATGCTCACTTGTAGCACATTTGCACACTATCTCACTTAGTCAACAAGTTGATATTTTATACAGGATGTCCAGACGGAAAGTTCACATTTCAAATTTGAGTTACGCGGCAACGTATACGCGTGAAAGTGGGGAGAGGTCTTGATCGACGCGTTCGGCGTGCGGGTTAAATAGTCACGATGGAACGTTGGACCGGAGCGCAATGCGCTTTTGCTATCGAGGCTTACTTCAAGAGTGGTGATTTATAAGCAGCTGAGGTTTAAGAGGTTCCGTGAAACAGGCTCTTCTCTTAGTCATCCCATTCCTGGCCCCGCAGCTACTGCATCAACCGAAGAAAATATGCGTCCAGTGATTTGATTGTGTTCTGTACAGAAGCATCCCACTGATTTTGGAATCCCTAGGTCAACACTGCATGTAATAATGAAGAAAAAAATGGGGTTTCATCCTTATAAAATCCAATCAGTCCATGCTTTAAAGTGATTACGTATTACGAAAATCTTGTGCCGAACGGATGTTGAATCTTTCCTACGCAGCACAGACTCGAGAACGTTTTTTTTCAGTGACAAGGCCCATTTTTACGTAGACGGTTACGTGAACAAGCAAAATTGCAGATATTGGGCACCAATGAACCCAAATGAGGAACATCAACAACAGACACATAGTCCAAAGATGACTGTATGGTGCGGCATGTCCTCTAGCAGTATTATTGGGCCCTATTTCTTTGAAGATGAAAATGGTCATGCGTCGACAGTCAATTCCGAGCGATACAAGGACATGATTGACACTTTTTTTTTGCTCCTATTGTAAGAACAGAACGTCGATTTAATAGAAACACCAGGTTTCAACAGGATGGAGCCACGGCCCATACTTCCAGAGAATCGATGGACACGGTGAAAGCACTTTATTCTCATAAAGTTTTATCGAAGATTGGAGACATTCACTGGCCTCCTAGGTCACCCGACCTCACGCCATGCGATTATTTTTGTAGGGTTATATGAAATCGGAAGTGTATTCCAATAATCCACGAACACCGGAGGAGCTTAAAGACAACATTTGACGAGAAATAAACATCACTTCTGAACTCTGCAAGATAGTGTCTCAGAATTTGTGCGCGAGAGTGTTTCCAAAGGGATGGCAAACATTGAAATAAAACCCGCCAAATTTACGAATATGTTGATAGTTATAAACATTTTCTTTTAAGTTTATATGGTTTTTTACATCAAAAAGTGAACTTCCCACGGGCCACCCTGTAGTTTTTTTAACATTATATAACCCTGCCGATTTAGATTAATGTTGAAAATATTTCTTCCGGTAGTCCTTCAATTTGTTGTTTTGTTTCAGGTACAACGTGCCGTGTGCATGTTGTCGAACACGACGGCCATCGCCGAGGCTTGGGCGCGCCTTGACCACAAATTCGACTTGATGTACGCCAAGCGTGCTTTCGTCCACTGGTATGTGGGTGAAGGTATGGAGGAAGGCGAGTTCTCCGAAGCTCGTGAGGACTTGGCTGCCCTCGAGAAGGACTACGAAGAGGTCGGCATGGACTCCGGTGAAGGCGAGGGTGAGGGAGCCGAAGAATACTAAACGGAAGTTTGTCACCTAACATCAAGATGCAACTTTACCAAGCAGATTCCATTTTTTTACTGTTATAAACTACAAGCTTCAAAAGTCTGATTTTTTTTCAATAAATTTTTTATTTCCGTCTTACATTCTGGTTTTATTTGAGCTTTCTTGAATGACCAAGAGAAGTCGCCCTTCCAGAGGTTGGTTAACAGGTTAAGCGCCAAGGACTTTCAACCAAAATATGTCCCTGGACCAATGTGATATTTTAACAAATTTTAAAAATTTACGTCTAGTTAACCCCAAATCCTCGATATTTGATATTTTTTACGCATAGATTTAAAAAAAATAAAGCGGACACCGGTGTCCGCCATGGCCCTCCGAAAATGTTTAGAACGAGCGGACACGATACTTCCCAGAGTGGCCGACGATCGAGCCGATCTATCTTTACATGCCGTTACAGGTTGTTATTGATTAGTTTTTCGTCGTTTCGAGTGAGATGTTGCACCGTTTTACTGAAGTTTTGAGCGTAAAGTGAAACTTTTTGAAATAAAAATGAATGGATGATCAAAGAGGATATTACAGTTGACTCTGGAGAGAAAAAACTACTATGAAAGTAAGCTGCTATTGATATTTTATTAGGTACCTCAATTGTGAATGCCCATTTTATTTACAGGGATATCGAACAGAGCGACATTTCCATAAATAATTTTCGGTTGTTGAACAATTGCTGAAATTCGAAGATGGCTACACTTATGACAGTATATGTCCTGTAAAAGTGAACTTGAGGGCTCACGTATTACTAAAACTAATATGTAAGGCACGGGAAAATAGACGGTACTGCAAGGGTTGTTACAACGGAAAACAAGATGGACTTATTGAAAAAGTTAAAAAAGTCATTTATTGTGCACAGTGCGAAGATAACCCTAGATTCTATCTGAAATGTTTTAATTTAGTACACAAAACTCCTTAAAATTTTTAGGAAATAAATGTACATATGTATTTGCAAAACTTTTTTGTTCAATATACTTTGTTTATTAAATGTTTATTTTATCTCCATAGATAAATAAATAAGTGAAATAAATATATAAATATTTATTTGATATTACAATAAGAATGTCACCAGATTTCTCTGGAAAACATTGCTACATAAAACCTGGTGTCAGCGTTTTATGTTGCAGGGCCATGGCGGACATGTTACTACGCCAAACTACATAAAAACGTGTCCGCCGTGGCGCTTAACCTGTTAAATAACTATCCATAGTGACCCGCAACTTTAGCTTCGTCGCTGCTGAAGACAGTCGGACATTGAAATATATAAAGAGGTAACGGAAAACATTTCAAGGTTTTTGTTAATGAGGGGCCATTCCCGCCTCAAAAATCTAGTGTCAAACCCTATGGATAAGTGCGTTAATTTTCCTCCTGCTATAGCAGTATAAATCATCGAGCCTATATACCAGGAACTGAAAAATGAATAAAACGACCCCAAAACTTGAAACCTGAGAGCGCAGTGACCTTAACCGTAGTGGCAGGGTATCTGAGGTTAGGAACATTTAATTTCAAACTAACTGGTGATACCACAGTTTGGTACTAAACTAAATCGTTAAATCTCCCCCGTAGGGCCCAAAAGCTAATCGGCTATACGGATAAATTCTGTTTCCATAATACTTCGTAGGTGATGATTTTTTTTTAACTTCGTTAAAGTTGCTGGAGCTCCTGTAAAATACACGCATAGTTCCACCAATCTTTTTCTAGACCTTGGGTATTCTTAAATAACTTAATACATAAATCTGCTGTTTTTTTTATACTCCAACTACCACGAAGGCCTAAACATCCATTGGGTACCGTGGGGCTATAGCGGGATACAGGGGAAAGGGGGAACGCCACACGGACTCTGGCGAGGGAACACCTGTGCATGCAACATGAACACATTCTGGCTCCGTCTACGAGATCCGCCGGGTGGTACCTCCACGTTCGACAGTCGGAGACCGTCTACCACCTACGGACAATCACAACATCCATAGCCAAGAGAAAAATTTCTCCTGGGACGGGACTCGAACCCGCACAGCGCACGGCTACTGATCAGGAGACCGAAGAGTCTACTACTGCGGCCACCGCTGCTGTCAGTCTAAAGATTGCTTTGCATTTTTGAAAATTGCAGGAATTCCAAACGATGAACATGTCACTGTTCGCCCTCGTAATAAATAAGTAATTAAATTGACAATACGAGGGATGTCTTTTAAGTTTTGCATATGGAAATAAAACAACACGGTAGGTAGTTTTAAATGACTTTATTGTTTTTCGAAGTATTCTCCGCGAAGATTAATACACGTCTGCATGCGCTCGAAAAAATTTTCGAAGCACTTATTCCACTCGTTCGCTGGCAGATCCAAAACGGCATTTTTTATGCGTCAACTGCTTCTTCTGGTGACTGGAACCTTTGACCACGCAGTCTGTTTTTAATTTTCGGGAAAGTAAAGAAATCGTTAGGACTATATGGAGGATGGTCCAATAATTCCACGTTTTCTACCGTTAAATACTGTCTTGTTTTTTTTGCTGTGTGCGAGCTTGCATTGTCTTGGTGGAGGATGATTCTTCTTTCGGGGTTGATTTTTCGAAGCTCGGTGATGACTTTTGGCAAAAAAATGGTGGTATACCAATCCGCAGTAACAGTTCTTTGCTAAGTAAGAGGAATTGTTGCAATATGACCCGATTTTCACACAAATGTCGCGACCATCTTTTTCGAAACACATCGAGAACGGATGACTTTTGTTGGCTTTTCTTCACCTTGGAACACCCAAATAGCCGACTGTCGTTTATTTTCTGGTTCATAACAGTAAATCCACGATTCATCACCACTAACAATGCTGTACACATTTTTTGAGTTTCCGGAATTGAAACGGTCAAGCGTTTTTTGACACCAATTAACCCTGGCTGCTTTCTGGTCTTCAGTCAACAGGTGGGGTATCCAACGAGAAACTAATTTTCTTACTCCTAATTCTTCATGTAAAATTTTTTGAATTGAGGTCTTTGGGATCTTCAAGGATGCCTCAATCTCGCGATATGTCCATGTCTATCTACAGCATCGACGTTTTCCTGGGTGACTGCCGTTTTTGGTGCACCCACCCTGGAATCGTCACTAAGACTCACCCATCCACGTTTAGAATTCTCCATACCAACGGGAAATTGTCGACTGATGTGGCGCTTCGTTGCCGAAAACAGACAGTAACTCAGCAAGGCATTCTTGTTTGCGATAATTATCCCTGAAAGTTGTAATAAATTATGGCGCGAAAATATTCTCGGTTGAGTTCCATTTTTCTAATGACTTGGTGACACTTAAAAATTCACTGTGGTGATAACACTGCACGTATTGTTGTGAAACTTTGAATTTAAGTTAACCAAAGAGTGAGGTTAAGATTCAGTACTGTCGTTCGATCCGCGCGGCCTACTATGTTTCTATATGCAAAACTTAAAAGACAACCCTCGTATAAGCTGAATGGCAATCCCTTTGTTGGTGTTGATATGGCGGATCTGTCAAACGTCAAAGCACAGTCTTGCCAGATGAGTCGGCCAGCATTTCCTCAGAACAAGCATAAAAATTCCTCAGAATCGCCACTTTTCACAATTGATTACTGGAAAGGGGTAGGTTTAGTTCAAAGAGCGGGACAAGCTTTCTATCCGCGCAAAGTATGATCTCCCCAAGAACATTATATCCCAAGAACTCCTCAAGTCAAAATCCCTCAACTTTTGGGAAAATCCTTCAGCATGGCAACTGTGTCAAAGCATTACTGGTACAGCACGAACTATATTATAGCCGTCGCTTCTCCTGGTGTATAGGCTCCATCGTATAAATAAAGGATGGAGAGCAAGTGATCGATTCCAGAGGTTGCTTTGACTTTTGACAGTTTCGCGGTGGTTCAACAGATGGCACAATGAGCGATCGAATAGAGATGGGTAGATCAGAGTATTGCATACCAATAATATTCTAAGGGGGGTTTTCAAATTTTACCCTCACTATTCTTATCTTAGAAAAGATAACTATATACGAGCTACATAACTACAGCGCCAAATAACCTTTTCAAAAAGGATTTAGAATTATTGAGGAGAGGAGAAACATTTTTGTGACAAGTTCTCATAGATGACGATACGGTATCTTATTCCATCTTTGATATTTTTTCGGACGCGTGAGCGAATACAGTATTAGGTTGGGTATCTTCCGATAAAATACCTTAATCAATAATAATAGTAGTGATGGAGAGGCGAAGCTTGACCACTACGCCACCTTTTTGCCGACGCCGTTCTACCAACTCTGTAAAGTATTACAGTGGAGTACCACGTCTACGTATTGTTGGTCATCGCGCATATTGAATAAACCAGCTCCAGCGATATCTCTTATCTAGTGCGTATCTATACACATATATTAGACAAACAACATCCATAGTTCGAAATGTTAGTCTTTCGGGGCTGGTATTCAAACCCGCGTGAGCCTTCGAGCCCATATGCAAGCAAATTAATCCATAGCACACCTAGCCAGACCCTTGGAATGTTACATAAGTATTCACCGGTTCCAATGTTAAATAATATGCTATATATCGATATTATAGAACTAATTGATAAACAAGCAATAGTAAACATATTTCTGGTCTTTCAGCTCCGTGGATGGTGAATATTTCTTACGATCTCCATTAGAGTATACGCCACTGTGCGTCTAGCGTAAAATAGTTATGTATTTCAAGTACTTGATGAAATCACGGTGATTTACGAAAGATTCATAGGGAGGTTAAAATTTGGCTGACCTCGTAACGTGTACGAGAGAGAAGCGCGAGAATCGTGCAATATGTACATGTTCGAAAGAGTGCGCCGATGGCAACGCGGCAAGTCGCATATTAAGTATCTACTATCAGTTTTTCTTGCTGTCCAGTAGCTGTATAAGTATTTACACGGTATTTGACAGGTGACATAGTAAAACTACAGGAATGACTCATACATCCAATTTGCCTCACACATTCATATGCAAACGGACTTCATGCGCAGACGTTCATTGTTTGAGTAAGCTCACATACATTCGTTTTTTGTTTTGTCCCGCCACCTTGTGTGAAAACAGCGTCCTTCCATCACCAAATTCGTGTGCGTGAACAAAAGCGAGTAACAACTGTGTTATAAGGATCCCCAGTGAACATAGTGACCATAATGTTAGCATTTTTAGGGCCCTACTGACGTATACCGACCAAGAAAAATGACGTCATTATGCCGGTCTAATGTGTCGCCCAATTGACGTCATTATATATCGTATAAAAGACCAAATTCAAAGTTGATATGATACCTTAAACACCGTGGAAAGAACAAACTATATTTGGTGATTCGAATATGATGACAGCATTTACAAAATAGCATTCCCATCTCTATCATAATTTTTCATTACGATTATGGTTGTGTTGTGTATTTACGACAGTCGGGTGTCTAGTGATGTAACTTAAATATACGTAAACTAAAACTACATAATTTTTCAAAGGAATTTTCTAAATTTGCAATTTATGCTACTTTAATATGGCGTTAATCTTGAGTACTAGCAAGAAATAGGTTATGTAAAGTGATTTTCTTGGTTGTCATACAGGAATATCATGAAAGCATAGTAAAATATGCCGGTTTTAGAAGAAGGCAAAGCTTTCAAGTCATTACACGAGCTAGAAGAATTCATTAAGAATGTCGAGAGCGACCAATATATACAGCTGTATAAGAGAGATTCCAAAAAAATCTCTACAATGCTCAAAAGCTGTCCAAAGAAGTGCAATAACGCTAATCGTGATCTTATTTATTACCTGCTCACATATGCTTGCTACAAAGGCGGGCAAAACTTTAAATCCAGAGGAGAGGGAATACGAAAATGCAGGTAAGGATCTGACACCTCACATCAAGAAATTTATACAGGTGTTCCCCAAGTTTTAGGCCTTTTTAGAAAACCACGCGCGTGGTGTAATAAACAAGTAATTTTTTTTTAAATTTAAAAGAACCGACTGTAATAATTGAAAAGAATGAAGTTATAAAAGTATCCATCAGGCTGTTTAGACTGTACCCCATGAAATAGACATTTCCATTTCGGTCTAGCCCGTGAAATTAATATAAATTTCACAGCTGATATTTGCGTTAAAAATCCGATATTTTGGTTTTATGAAATTTTAGTATACCCAGTGTCAGTGGCAAAATAAAACAGGTGTTCTGCAAATCCGAATTTACCTATTTTTTATACGTCAGTTCGATCCTGCGCTCCTTCTTGGCAACAAATTTGTCGATCACCTTCCCGTTGAAATTTTCCATGGTCGAAATAAATTCCTTTTCAATGGACAGCATCGACAACGGTGTAAGGCGATCCTGGGTCATAGTATTTCGAAGAAAGGTCTTGATTCTTTTCAATGTTAAGGAATTTCGCTCAGCCTCTGATGTTGACATAGGAGTTGTAACAATAATTTTTAATAGCTTTTTTGTTTCTTTGTGTCTCCTCCAAACTATTTTGTATCAAAAATTTCAAAAGAAACAGAGTTCCTTGTAAAGCTCGGCGATCATTCCGTGCATAAATAACAGAGAACTCTGTCTTTGAACGACTTTTTTCTAATTCGGGATAAGCCAAGCAGGTAGTTTCCAACATACCACAGTATTCTCCAAAGTGTTCGGGGAAGAAAAGGGATGCGGCTACCAAATGATCTTTGATTAGAAATCTGTCATTTGCAGAATTCACTATATTGTCGCATACTTCTAATGCAGCAACTCGGTGATCGTGATGCTATTATTACGTCGTCTCCTTTTGTTGCCTTGGGGTTCAGTGCAAATACTTTTGGATTCATTTATTATGTCATCAATTTTATTTCTCACATCGAAAATATATTTTTCAAAATTTTTGATAGCCCTTTTTAACTTAAGCTGGCTCGGTTTTTCGCTTCTGCAACTACATTTATTGTTCGAATATTAAAATTCCAACGAGTTGTTGCTCCTTGGGGAATTTTTTTCCCTAC
The DNA here is from genome assembly GCA_963669975.1 of Acanthoscelides obtectus. Lineage (NCBI taxonomy): Eukaryota > Metazoa > Arthropoda > Insecta > Coleoptera > Chrysomelidae > Acanthoscelides > Acanthoscelides obtectus. Next base: position 8,157,347 of record CAVLJG010000006.1, read on the forward strand.
AATTCTGCTCAGTACCTCTACGCGTTGAGGAGAATTATTAAAAAATCCCGGAATATCTTTCAAATCCCCAAAGAACACCCGAATTTGAGCATTTGCGGAAGCAGCTTGGGACATAATCAGGTTTAACTGATGCGCATAGTAATGCACATAGTGAGCAAATGAATATCTTTGTTTAATTTTTGCCTGTACTCCAGCATTATGTCAGCTCATTACCGCGGCTCCATTATAGCTTTGTGAAATCAGGACCGAGCACCGACCGACCAATCAGATATCGTACTTCGCATTAGATCTGTACGGATCTGTATAACTTGCAGCACATGCGTATGCTTATATCGCGCATTTGATTTTGTAGAGAGAGACAAAAGCAAGCGCGTGCGGCTTAGTGATGCAAAGTTTCGTTACTTTTTAGGACTTGTAAGGACTCGTTACTTTCGAACTTTGGACTCGTTAGTTTAGTTACTATTTGGACATTTCGTTTAGAACCTACATTCTATATATTATATCAAATTATTACTTTGGGATTGAACCAATTATTATTTTTTGTCTAATGCCTTGTCTATTAATTTTTTTGATATTTGATACGTAGAAGGTACTTATATTTTAAACTCGTCGTTGTGTGACGTCTGGTTCGTTGGCTGTACGCTGTAAACAGTATTTAACAAGTGGCATAACCAGATGGGGACCGTGGAGGAACCACTCTCCTCACTCTCTACTTTAGTTGAGTAGCGTCCCCTGCCCTACTTAACAGTCTGGTTACTCCACTGTAAATGGTGTTCAACAAAATACTTATAATAATAAAACATACCTGAAACTAAGTTCCTTTTGCACCTAGGCATATTTTCGTCTTCCACCCGCCGTTTTGCCCTTTCTCCTTCCAATGAAAGAGTCGGATGTTTAGTTTTCAAATGCTTCCTTAAATTGCTAATGTTTCCATTTTTATGCGAATAAGTATTTTTACAAAGATTGGACTTTGCATTAGCTTCCGATATATTGGTGAAATGCATCCAAATAACACTTCTTTTTTGAGTTTGCGATTCTCCTGAACCGGACGCGTATGATTCCATATTTTTGTACAAATAATAATTATATTGTTGCTCGAGCTTGTACGGCAACGTCCAAACCAGTAACAACCCGCCAACCGCTAGCTCTCAAAGTCAAATGAAAAGTGTACAGGTGTACACAAACATTGCCAACCTAAAGCTCCGCAGTCCGCAACTCGTTTGATAGAAGAGTATCTAAAGTTGCCTAAGCCTAACGATATTCGCATCATTTCATTTCCACCCAGTTTACATCCAAGAACCAAGTCACTTGCTGCTGGCGCTGGCAGTACTGGCTACATTAGATCCCAGTAACGTTTGTATCTAAAGTAATGTATAGTGTAGTAAATAACAGTAATTAAAAAGTATACATAGAAAAAGACCGTATCGCATTCAAAGTAACGAATTCAAATAAAAAGTAACGAGTCTTTTCAAAAAGTAGGACTCGTTACATTTAGTTACTCATTTGTAACGATTATTTTGTAAGCGTTACTTAATTATTTTACATCACTAGTGCGGCTAGTATCGATGTAGTGCACAGACCCTTTTTAAGTGGCCCACGAATAATGTTACGCTGCGGTCGCGACGAAAATGACAAGTAAACAATTGGTCGATTATAATGCTTTCTCAGTACAAAACAGACTCGACGCCGTGTCTTGCGGTTGCAGCGTTGCCGGTATGGTTTCTATTTGTGTGATGACATGGAAAATAAATAATGATCAAATTACTACTGGTTTTTTCTGTTAAGACAAAAGTTTTGGTAGCTCTGCAGCTCTGCAGAACTTAAGGGCCAGCCGCCACTAGGCCAGTGTGTTACTCGAATTTCAAATAAAAATTAGAGAAATATGGGATATCTGTCCGAATTTCAAATCTGCTAATTCTGTTTTGATAAGTCCCATTTCAATTTCTCCACGTAAATATTTCAAAAATTACGCATTTTAGAAAAAGAGTTACAAACAAGAACTGCTAATCGTTTCCTTTAGAAATCTCGACTTGACTTTGACGGTATCGGCAAAGGTCATGGCAAAGGTCACCTTTGGATGAACTCCACAAACCTTACAACCGTGCTGTCGAACATTTTTGCTACAGAAAATAGTTTTCGATGTCTTGATTTGATCTTGAAAGGCAAGGTGATGTTCGGTCGTGAGATTTGCTCCTCTTTTCCATTCCGATGTGAAAAAGGGGGGGTCCTATTTGAAAATGTCTTGACGTGGAAATGATCTTGAAGGTCGTGGTCAAGGACGTTGCCAAGGTCACCTTTATTTTGCCCCTTCGAAGCCCTACAACTCTCTTCTGATTTTTTTTTCTGGGATGCACAATTTTCGAAATATTTAGGTGGGGATATTAAAAAATGGGACACCGTGTATAGATCTTGTGGATATATAATACTGACAATTTATTTCAGTACATTCAGAGACGACTGTCCCATGCGACTCACCTTCAGATTGTCTCCAGATGGGCAGAAACTTGTTCTAACCAAAGTCGACAACGTACATAACCACGATTTGGACAAAACGATGTTTTCTTTACTTCCGAAACAGCGACGGCTCAATACCGACGAGAAAAAAGAGGTGTTAAGACTGAAAAAGCTCAAGTGCAGCAAAACTTTACTAAAGGACTATATGCAGAATAAAACTGGCAAAAAGTTATCGCTTAGCGATATCTCAAACGTTAGAAGTACATCTACTAAGGACGATCTTGCCGAAGTTCTAGAATATCTGGAAGGTCAACCAGAATCTCACGTACATGCTGTAACAGACGCTGAAAATGTTCTGCAAGGAATCTTTTTCCAAAATCAACAAATGGCAGACTACTTTTGTACATATCCCGAATTACTTGTCATTGATAGCACATTCAAGGTGACCAAATCTAATACCCGCTTATACATGTTTCTGGCAGCAGATGGAAATGGCGAGTGGTTAGTTGTAGGAAGTTTCATAACGCATAATGAAAATCCAGATTTTATTGTCTGCATGATTCGAGTATTCAAGTTACAAAATCCTTCTTGGGTGCGCACTCAAACCATTTTTACCGATAAAGTATCAACAGAAAGAAAGTTAGTGTCCCAGGAGTTTCCGCACGCTAAGGTACGATATTGTCCCTATAATATCTCGAAGGTTTTCGAGTCAGGTTTAACAAAGGGAATCACGTATAGTGATCGTGATACCGTTTTGCGCGTCTTCAAGAAACTTTCATCCTCAAAGAATTCTGAACAGTATAAGAAGAATTACGATTCGTTAGTAGATATCGATCTTCCCGCAGTAATAAGATATTTCAATGAAAACTGGCACAATTGTCAAGAGGAATGGGTCTTTTACCGAGAAAAAGAAGGTTTCTTATATGATATTCCCAACACGCATCAGCTTCATTTGTTTATGCAGAAAATCAGGCCCTTATATTCGTTGCATATCAATCATCAGGATTTCTATAAGGATTTGTTAAGATTTTTGGAAACAACTCATAACGAAAGAAGACAAAAGGCAGTTCAAATGATGTATAGAAACAAATCCACATCAATAGCACCAAATTCTGCTGAAGACCAATACTTCAGACAACTTACACCTTTTGCATTCAAATTTGTCAAGAAAAGCATAGAGGATTCACAAAGTATGAAGCTGGTTGAATATGATAAAATCTACTTTGTTGATGGAACTAAAATGACAGTTGATGCTGAACAATGTCAATGTGACTTCTATAAGCATACGACGATACCTTGCCAACACATTTTTAAATACAGGTCTATAAAAAATATGGAATTATATAGTGAAAACATTGTCCCTCGTCGGTTCAAGAGGCAATTATATCTGGAGAATTATAGATCAAAAGAAAACACAGCTGATAAAAAAATTAAAGTAGAAACATTGGAGGTCAAAGGAGTTGACGAGGTCAGTCTGGATGGAGGGGACAATGATAACATGGAGGTAACAGTGGACAACGATGATGAGGATCATCAAATGATTACAAGACATCAGAAACGCACAAGGGCTTTGGCGATATGTCAACAGTTGGCAAACGTGATGGCTGAAATGGACACGCAGAGCTTTTATCAGCGCTATTCGAAACTAGAGAAGTTGATTCAAACGTGGAGCTCATCTAAATCAGACGCAGTCGGCGACGAGGATTTGTAACAAACATGTTATCGCAGAATTTTATTTACTACTGTTTTGTTGTTTTTTTGAAAATAAATGTCTGTGAAAGTATAGCACTATTTATTTCTTAGTCTACGCCACTGTTGGAGGTGGTGTGTTTTATACAGGGTATTCTGAAAGTTGGGACTTTCCTTTTCAGAAAGAATTACGTTTGTAATGCGATGAATCAACAGCTAAAAAGTAAAAAAAAAAATGAAAAAGTACTCATCGTTCATCAAAAAGTAATTTCAAGTCCAGCTCTTTCACTTGTTAGTATTGTTCAAAGTTGTCTATGATGGATTCACAGACACACGAACGTGCTCGTTGTACCCAAGCATCGGTATAAGCTTTAAGAATGGTCTTTCCCGGATGAATGCAGCAGATTTCTAAATTCGCACACGAAGTTCACCAATCGCATTTCCCTCAGTTTTATACACTAAACATTTAATTTCGCTCCAAATAAAAAAAGGAATCACTAAGAATCTTGAAAAAACGATCTGCATGCAGTCGCGAAGTGTCGGTAGCATTTAGAAGACGCTCACCGTAAATTAAAATAATATGGACAACTTTGATATTGTTGTAAGAGTGCCATTTTTTTAGAATCCTTTGTTTACAAACGCGGCTAGCGACCGGATTGAGTACTGAGCCTAACGTCTCGGCGATCTTAAGACTTTGGTGTATATGTTACTAGTCAAAGAACTAAAATTGGCAATACATTATCAAACATTAAAAACATTTCGGTAGGTATGCCACAGGGTAGCAAATTAGGTCCATTACTATTTATTTTATACATTAACGATATTCCTGCTATTGCACAACACTGCAAAATTCAACTATTTGCTGATGATATATTAATATATATACAGGGTGACTTTGAAGTTGAGTCATTAATTTTCAGATAATGATTGTAGAAGGAAGATAGACCAAAATATGTGTGTAAAAATAAAAAAAAAAATTACCTTGTTTTATAAAGTATCCTCCCGACAAGTATTTCAGTGCGGACCTGTATTTGATCGTGAGGTCTTGGAGCACCGGCATGCCGTCCATATGTGAGGTCTTAAGTCAAATGATTCACGAACCCGTTGTACTACATTAACAAAGGCACGAGGGGTTGGTTGCACTCGATTGGGAAACCGATCCACATAAACATGTGCCATTTTTTATTTCGTTTGAGCCACGCAACAGACACCACTATCCACTACCGACTGACACTGACTGTATACAACTGAATAATATATACAGGGTGACTTCGAAGTTGAGTCATTTATTTTAACAGTGAGTAGATCTGATCAAATAAATGTTTTTTCCTTTACCATTTTTCTGGTAAAATTAAAGTAACAAAGTTATAGCCCTTTGGAAGTTTGAGTACCGCCCTGTCTCAATAATAATATTATGTGCTCGTGTTTGGCGACAACGGATATAATTCGCCTTATCGGTTCATCGCATCGGAAACAAAAAAGCGAAAGAATTTGGAACGATGTTTTTACAATTATTTCATTTCAACAAGGTAAAATTTTTTTTTAATTTTTTTTTTATTTTTACACACATATTTTGGTTTATCTTCCTTCTACAATCATTATCTAAAAATTAATGACTCAACTTCAAAGTCACCCTTTATATATATATATATATATGAATATACTCGTATATCAAACAAAGACATTTAAACTGCAATAGATCTATTAAATAATGATATGAAAAAGTAGTAAATTGGTTAAATGTAAATAAACTTAAACTAAAGACAAACAAAACAAAATATATGCTAATAGGAAAATCTTTAGATCAAAATATGATAAATCTTATAATTAATCAGAAAAAAATTGTGTCAATCGAATCATTTAAATATTTGGGCATATACGTAGACAGTAAATTAAAATTTGAAGGGCACTATGAATATATTATTTCAAAAATATCCAAGAAAATAAATTACTTTTATAGAATTTCGCATAGCCTGAGCATTTATTCTAAAAAAATTGTGCACAACACTATCATTCTTCCTCATTATGCTGAAAGAACTACAATGGTTAAATATCAAAATAACATAGCCTACTTGGTTTTCGTTTTCATATTCAAGTTAAAAAATCATCTTCTACCAAATCACTTAGAAAATTTTACTGTACTGAACAATCAGTGCCACAATTAATCTACTAGAGGAAGTATAGAGTTTCATTTACAAAATTGCAGTAGCAATATCAAAAGGGATTGTACGAATTTAATAAATTAAGTAATGATATCAAGATGTATGTCACTTTGAAAATGTTCAAAGGGAAATTGAAAAAATATCTCATGGAAAACCAGAATCCATAGTAGTGAAATTTTGTATAAAAATATGTAGTTTTGAAGACTATATATTTTGTGATATACTGTGTAATATGGATATTATGGATGTTGTAGCATTAATGCTAAATAAATCTGAAACAAACAATCAAACAAACTGCTTATTTTTCCAAGACAGTGTATAGGAAAGCCCTAACTTAGAGAACACCCATAGTGCTTTCCGGTTCGCTCAAAAATTCTGGTAGTTCTAAGTCGAAAAAAATATATAAGTGCATATAAAAAAAGAAAGGATCATGCGGAGAAAGGTATACTCGTATAACAAAAAGAAAAATAATGAGCAAAACCCGTAAAAAGAAGGAAAGTGGATTCGAGCAGAAAGAAGGATAGATAACCCGAGCAATACGTATTTCTGCTTGTTGGCTTCATCAGGCCCGAAATGAACGCACATATGCAACTACAAAAGTGCCCATACATTCGAATACGGGTGTCATCTGAGGACACGAAGATCGAGAGGAACAATACAACACACGACGGCACCAATAAGAGCCAACCTAAACTTTTGTAGTGCCAGATGGCAACATATAGAAGAATAATGGGCAAAATCCGCAAAAAGGATAGTGGATCGCGGATTTTGGCCATTATTTTTTTATTTGTTATAAACCTAGAAGGACAACCCTTTTGGATTAGTTTATAGAGGAGACCTAAAGCCGAATTGCACGTCAGGAATCACATGATGATTTGAAGAAAAATTGTCAAGGTGACGATTCATCTTTTAGATGAGCTTAGGAGGAGCTGACAGCAGACTAATAGGACGGTAATCTTAAGGAAATATCGAACCCACCTTCTTTGGTCGATTCTTTTGTCATATTTTTTAACAATATCTTCGTATGTTTTCCTTACATATTTTTGCATATTCCCTGTTATAAAGAAGGTCGTATGTATACAAGGCAATGAATACGCATCCATGTTAATAACTTAATACAGTTTTTATTAATAAATAGATTAATCTTAACAATAAGAATATATGACATTTATTACACTACGCGAACATTTTTATGTTTGTGTCGCATCTTCATTTTTATCGAACGCCAAATCAAACTCTGGGTTCAACTCGACGTCTTGTAACTCCGAATCGCCACTCCTTGTGCTGAAACAAACATTTATACTTATATCCAGATTTCCAGACAACTCGCGATCTTGATTCAAAATAGCACATGATGATGATTATTTCGTAGTTGACGCTTATCATCTCTTTTTCACGATTTGACCAATAAATAAATAGTTTGATATAGTGAATGGCCAGCCCTTTCCAAGGTACCGTCTTGCTGGAACTAAATATCCCCAAAGTCCAACTCATCTAGTCGTGGAAAAGGATTCCTGTAACATGTTTATATCCGATCGATATTGCTCCTTTTCCATTTTTCTAAAATCCGCGGACACGTCCGCTTCCACATGCGGACAGAACAAAATAACGATTCCGTTGTAATTCATATGCTTGTTAAAGTCTTACCTGGCTCGATCGAATTCTGTATTAGCAAAGTTCAATATGCTATCTTTCCTTATATCGTCATCTCTGAATACTGGATTTGAACCCTCTATTGCATTTTTGTTTGTGTTTGGAGCAGCAAAACCAAGATTATTCAGACCTGATTCCTGAGATCCGAATTGTTTGGATGTCAGCTTTTTGATTTTGTTGCTCAGTCTGCAAAAGTGGTGATAAGTCAATCTTTCTCCTTGGATGCATTTTTTTAAAAGAATCATTTCGAGAATATAAGGTTTTTAATGTATATTTCTTCTCTTCAATACGATAATAAGGACTATTGAATAGGTTTGAACATAAAGTTTTTGTGACAGTGATATCTCAAAATATCAAAGAAAAATATTTCTCCGAATTCGACGATTTTGTCAATCTAAAGAGCAAAAAAAAACTCATCCAAAACATTACTCCTTGAACATGGTGACGGCAAAATGACGTCATTATTCGATCACTTTTATTCGGGAATGTCATTGACTAAGAAAAAACGTCTTTTTTGACGACATTTTTATATACTAAGTGACATATAAATCCGAACACCCAGTTTAAATGGTTTTATTTCAATAAAAGTTGGTGAATGTATTTATCTTACTGTAAATAACAAGTGAAAAAATTTTCAGCCTTATCAGTTGGACATTCCGGTTTTTATACTGCTTTTTTTTAATTCACTAACGCTCTAAAAATGAATATTTCAGCCGCAGTAAAGAATCAACGTTGGCGGATTTTGGTTCTTGACATCCTTTACGATCGGTTACGATGCCTAGAGTACGGAGAACTGTACGATTTCGTCAACTTAGTGAGTTTGATAGGGGCCGTATAGTGGGACTTTGGGAAGCTGGACTTTCTTTTCGGGCAATTGCATTTAGAGTGCAAAGAAGTGTAGACACTGTGGTTAGGTGTTGTCAGGCATGGCTTCGAGAAGGCCGTACGCAAAGAGCAAGGGGCACTGGACGCCGCCGTAGAACAACAGACCGTGAAGATCGCCGCCTAAGATTATTGGCCTTAAGGAACCGTTTCTCCACTACCAGGTCCAATGCAAATGAATGGTTTGCAGAACACGGAAGACCTATTCTACCTAGTCTACCGACGAATGAGAAGTTTTGGCTTGTTTTCATACCGGCCACACAGGGTCCTCCCTTTAACTCGAGAACACCGACGTAATCGCCTTGTGTGGTGCAGACAACGGTCACTCTGGGATCAGGAATGGAACAGTATTGTCTTTAGTGACGAGTCTCGATTTTGTTTAGGCATGCACGATGGTCGTGCCAGGGTTAGAAGGCGACGTGGTGAAAGGAGGAATCCACAGTTTTTTGTTGAAAGACATGTTCATCACACTGTTGGAGTTATGGTTTGGGGTACTATAGCTTATGGTTCCAGGTCATCTTTAATCTTCATCAGAGGTAACATGAACGCACAGCGTTATATCCACGAAGTTCTAGAACCCCATCTTTTACCCTATCTTGACACCCTGGCAGATCCAACTTTCCAACAAGATAATGCCCGACCACATGTTGCAAGAGTCACAATAGACTTCTTTCAACATAATGATGTCACATGGTTACCATGGCCACCAAGATCTCCCGACTTATCCCCAATTGAGCACGTGTGGGATATGATGGGTAGGAGATTGCTCAATCTGCAACGTCCTCCTCAGACTCTAGAAGCACTTCGAGAGGTGTTGGTGGTTGCCTAGAATGAGATACCACAGGAGGACATTGACCACCTGATCAGAAGCATGCCTAGGCGCGTTGGAGAATGCGTAGCACATCTGGGTGCATCCACACATTATTAAAGGTCAAAGGGCTTTAAAGCAGTGCAATCATTTTGAAATTTTTATCATTTACTTATTATGCTTCATTAAGTTCCTACTTATACAAACTTTTATTAAAATAAAACCATTTAAACTGGGTGTTCGATTTATAAGTCACTTAGTATATAAACATGACGTGCTTTAGAAGGCTGTCAGACAGTACTGAAAAATCAGCACTTACCTACAAAAAAAGGACTTTTAATGAACAGCAAGGTAAACTAGATATACAAATCCTAATGACAACATTATCGTTATTTAAAAAAATGTATCAGGTATTTTTCTATCAAAAATACCTTGTTAATATGAATTTTCTAATAATATTTCATGTTTAGATATACAGGGTGTTGCTTAATGATATGCGAATATTTAAGGGTGTGAATCTACATGAAAAATTAATGTTATTTTGCTTTATAAACTATGGTCCAAAAATGTTTCCTTACAAAAACTCGGGGTGTTGAAGTTTTAGGAAAAAAAAATGGAAATTAATATTTTTAGAACCGCTTCAGATATTTCACTGATATTTAGTACGTAGTGAAAGTTAATAAAGTTGCATATTTTTAGCTAGCTCACGCTGCAGCTTACGTCATTCAGCATAGCTGTTGCTACCCGACCCTCCAGAGTAGATAGGAACCAATCTATTAGGATTGATCCAACCCCGTGTCTAACCAAGGCATGTCTGATAGAGTCCGTTGGTGCAATTAAATGCACCTTCAATGTCCAAAAAGGCCACGAGTGCCACTTCTCGCTGATCTAGAGTCTTCTCCAGCCTACCGACCAGATTGTGTAAGGCCAGAACAGTCGATTTTCCAGCTCTGTACGCAAACTGATTTGCATGAATGACACACCTTTCCAGCGGGCCATCTCTTAAGTATCTATCAACTATCCTTTCCAGTATCTTAAGCACATAAGATGAAAGAGTAATCGGACGAAAATCCTTTGGGCCAGTATATCTAGCTCTGCCCGGTTTAGGAACTTTACCTTGCCGCCAGCTTCTAGGTGTGAAGTACGTGGCCACACATGCTCGAAACACATTCAACAGGTCAGGAACAACCGAACTTCGTCCCTGCTGTAACATGGCCGGAAATACGCCGTCCAGACCTGGACTTTTGTATGGAGCAAACGAATCTACTGTCATTTCGAAGCCGTGCGCCAGTCCTCCCCTGAGGGCCTGCGCAACTGCATGCACCCTGTAATTGATCGCGCTACTGTGGAACCGGGAAAGTGCGTATCCATCAGAAGCCTCAGAGTACCTTCCTCAGAAGTAGTATTCCCCCCGAGGGATCATGCAGAGATCCCAATCTTGCTTTAATGTATTTGCATAGGACCGTGTGTATTCTCGCGGTAGCAGGAATGTCGTTTATGGACTGACAGAAGTGCCTCCAGGAATGTGACCATAATACCTTTTTGACAAAATTAGGAATTTTCTCAATCTTACCTTCTAGTTTTTATGATGAAGAATATTAATAGCATGACGCACAGTGCGCCTAGGACAACAGAAACCCCAATGAGCCAAGCTCGCAACAGGTCCGAGTCATCCGAGATCGTGTCCGTATTAGGAAATGAAAGAAGGCTCAAATTTGCGATCGCCCTCAGTTCCCTTTGTAATCGCATGTAGGTTTCTACGTCTCTCACTTGCCTGAAAGTCAAAGGTGATTAAATACCATGGCCATTCTTTTAGTCTAATCATATTAGACGAAAATACCCCTGGCTTGCGAGATAATTGTAAATTCTGGTTTTATTGCTGCAAGTTGTTCAAGAGGGTATTTAAAACATGGACGCATAAAATGGATACACCATTTTTTGTGGGAAAACTTTTCGACAACAAAGAATGAGAAAACCTGTTTTTTGGGATTCGATCTAAAGTGCTGGCAGCAACGAAAAACTCTTTATATAGGTTTTTTTAGCTATTTATGAGACCTACAAAATGAGCCTACACGTAAAAGGATCCGACTAATAGGAAAAAAGTTATCGCCGAACTGCAGGTTTTGGCACTTTGGTAATGCGACGATGGTTTCTCGCAGATGCTTGAAATTCTTCAAAGAAGATTCGTACTTCTAAATAACCACAACCAATCGGAGTAAATTGGTCAAGTAGTTTTTGAGAATTTCTAATTGTTTATCCCAAAACACCTGTCTTCTGGCCATCACTACTAGTTTATTGAGTAATACAGGCTGACAGGTAAATAGGTGTAAAACATTTTAGGAGGTGATAGTACAGCCCCTTTGCTATCGAAATTAGTATATAATACCATACCCTATATTCAAAGGTTGAAAAGTTATTGAAGATTTAAGATTTTTTTAAAAACAATCCATATTTCAGAGTAAAAAAGTCGAGGGAGAAAAAAGTTGGCGATTAAATATTTGTTTTTTGTGGTTTTGGGTTATTATTTCAATAACTAACTATTATAAATTAAAAAAGATTCGAAAACAATACCAAACAACGTATTTATTTTCATTCAAAAATGTTTAACTAAGAAAAACAAATAACATTTTACAGTAAGTAAGGTGTTTTATAAAAAATCAGTATACAAAAAACGTACAAACAATTTAAATAATATTCTTGTTTCATAAGGAATCTAAATTGGTATGATAAGTGGACAAAAACTGTGTGAAACTAAGCATAATGTATTGTAATACAACAATAGGGAGTAAATTTACCAATGGCTTGTCTCCTATTTTCACAACTCTCTGATTGATAAAAAAAGTGTTTTTGTGAAAATAATGTAACTGTAAGCTATGGGATAGTTATTATTTTAAACTACGGTTAAGTTACACGATTAGATTATTTACACAGTTGTAATTGTACTACAGAATAATAAAAACTGACTAAAAGTTACTACAATTGGTAAGTAAAATACAATAATGGAATGAAGGTAAAATTCATTGCAATTGTTGTTCGAACTGACGCCCGCCGTTTCTTATGCAAGCCCGTAGTCTTTTTCTCATGTTGGTACGCGTGATGCGGCCAGTTAGTTGTCCTCTGATAGTGTCAGCAGCAGCATAATTCTTTCTTTCAACTGTGCAAGAGTGTCTATGGGCTCAGCGTACACCAGTGACTTCATGTGCCCCCATAAATAATAGTCACACGGTGTTAAATCTGGGCTCCTCGCTGGCCACGATGTCGATCCACCTCGGCCAATCCAGCGACAAGGATATTTCTCGTCCAGCCACTGTCTAACACCCAGACGGAAATGCGCGGGCCAGCCATCGTGTTGGTAGATCATCTGCGTCCTGATATTCAGAGGCAGGTCTTCGAGATACTCCCAGAGTTCGGATCTCAAAAAGTTTTCATAGGATTCGCCATTCAGGTTGTCAGGCAAAAAGACTGGTCCAATTAGATACGTATGAATGATTCCCATCCACACGTTTGCCGAAAATCTTCTTTGCCATGTGGAGATTTACCTCTCGTGGGGCCCAATAATGTAAGTTGTGATAACTTGTTGTCCACTCTCTGTCAAACTTAGACTCGTCGGTCCACAATATTTTAGTTAAATAGTCGTTTTCTTCTTGATCCCGATGAAGCATGTATCGACAAAAATCAATTCTTCTTGCGGGATCTCCTTCTAATACTTGAACCGGTGTGTAATGGAAAGGGTAAAATCTCGCCGAATGCAAAACGAACCAAACTTTCCACTGAGTTAAACCAAGCTGCTTTGCTATAACTCGTGTAGACGTCGTCGGGTCTCTGCCGTAGCATTCCAGTATTGCCTCTCGATCTTCGTCGTTAAACAACCGAGGTCTACCAGCGTCATGACGTCTCTCATGAACCTGTCCACTTTCCTTGACGCGTTGGTACACAGAAGCAAATACTCGATGACTCGGTATTCGCCGATTCGGAAAACGGTTTTCGTATTCTCGCCTGCCTTCAACGGAATTTCCATCACTTAAACCATAACAAAACAGAATATCAGCGTATTCTTCGTTACGGTAACTCGCCATTATTAAAACTGATCAAAAAAGTAAAAGTACGTCCTACCGCGTTAATGGTTGATATTCTACTAACTAACCTAAGCGTTAGTTCCCTTTCCTTGATCCGTCAGCTGTGTCAATTCATAACACACGCAGAGCTTGCTTCCGAGGAGCGACGACATATTCCGAATACTTAAACCCGAATAACGGCACAGGGCACAAAAAATAACAAAAAGGGTCGAACCATGAAAGGCTCGGTTTACCTGTACAATGAAATGCGCTTAGCGGTTCTTTCCAGCAAAGTAATATTGTTTTGTTAAATGGTTTACTTACTGATATGTTATTATACTATTTTAGAAACCTAATGAAACGAGGAAGTTTTTGCAGTTATTTGTACATTTTCTTTATTATGATTTTTTTAAAAAAAAAAGACTTCTTAATGTGAAAGTTGAAAATAAAAATTTTCATTTAACATTTAAATGAAAATAAATACGTTTTCAGTAGTATTTTCATGTTTTTTAATTTATGAGAATTATTTATTTAAATAATAACCTGAAACCACCAAAAAAAGAATGTTTAATCACCAACTTTTTTTTATCTTAACTATTTTACTCGTAATCTGGGTTGTTTTTTAGAAAAAATTAAATCTTCCATAACTTTTTAACTTTTGAATATAGGGTATGGTATTATATACTAATTTTGATAGCAAAGGAGCTGTACTAGCACCTCCTAAAATGTTTTACACCTATTTTCCTGTCACCCTGTATGCAGGATTAGTTCAAAGGGCATTTTATAGTAAATAACACTAGTTTACCTTGCTGATATAAATCGCAATACATTCCGGAAGATAAATGTTATTTTTATGCAAAAAAGGATCGGTTAAGTTTTTTCTTCTAAATAATTTCAAACATTTCGTATTTGTGAGTAATTCGTAACTAAATGTGATAGATACATCCGTTTTGTTTTGAAATGTGTATAGTAACCTATGCGTGTATGTTACACGTGTATTTTACTACTATATTCTCTTTGAACGACCCCTGTATATTGCTCATTACACCAGTAGTGATGGCCGGAAAACAGGTGTTTTGGGATAAACAATTGGAAATTCTCAAAAAAAATTGACCAATATACACCAATTTTGTTGTTATTTATAAGTATGAATCCTACAAATTTGGAGAATTTCAAGTACTTCTGTGAAATTATCGTTGCACTACCAACAAGTGCAAAAACTTCGACCTTAACATTTTTGCTAATAGTCGGATCTTTTTACGTGTTTCATTTTGTTGGTCTCATAAATACCTAAAAATCTTATATGGAAAGTTGTTTCATTCCTGTCAACTGAATCACAAAAACACGTTTTCTCATTCTTTGTTGACAAATAAAAAGTTTTCCCACGAAAATTGGTGTGCGCATTTTCAATACCCGCTTGAACAACTTGCACCAATAAAACTTTACAATTATTTCGGGAACATTTGCTAATATTACACTGGACAACAAATTTTAGTTTTTTAATTGTATCTTGTGGGAAAAGTGCACTTCTTTGTTAATTTTGGGGCGCTGAATCCAAAAATGACAATGAAATAAAAAAATTAGTTGCGGTTTAGAAAAAAAACTTTTTATTTTTAAGGATATATTAAAAAAAGTAACAAGATTCATATACTTATAAGAATCACTATATGCGCTGTCTTTTTGCTGTTCTTTTATGGATCGTTTCTGGAGCATCTCTACCAAGAGTCCAACAGTAGTCTGCAAGCATGAAAGGATTCCACTTTCCCGGGTACCTTTTTTCCATTGTTGAAATATCCTGATGAAAACGTTCGCCGTCAGGAAAAAAAGTCCAGGTGTGAGTGTAGGAAATGTATCTTAAGAGACATATTACATCCCATCTTTTGATACGATGACAGCATATTTTTGACAAGGGTTTTATAGTTGTCAGCTTTTCTATTTCCCAAGAAATCAGTGACCACCAGACGGAAATCGTTCCAAGCAGTTTTTTCAATACCTGTTAAATTGTTTTCAAACTGTGTATCTTTCAAAATATTTCGAATCTGTGGCCCAACAAAAATACCTTCTTTAACCTTTGCCTCACTTAGTCTTGGAAATTTCTGACGCAGGTATTGAAAAGCTGACCCATCTCTATCTAATGCCTTGACAAAGTTTTTCATTAGGCCCAACTTGATATGCAGTGGTGGTAATAAATTTATTTTCGAATCTACTAATGGCATATGCTGTACATTTTTTTGACCTGGCTCTAGGAATTGACGAACAGGCCAGTTTTGTCTGGTGTAATGAAGTGCCTTTGCCCGACTGTCCCATTCACACAAAAAACAGCAAAACTTTGTGTAGCCTAGCTGCAGCCCAAGTAAAAGTGCAACAACTTTCAAATCGCCACAAATATGCCATTGGTGCTCATCGTATTTTATGCATGTCAATAGGTACTTCATATTGTTATATGATTCTTTCATGTGAACTGCATACCCTACAGGAAGAGATGTTAAAATATTTCCAATATGCAATAACACTGCCTTTAAACTCAATGTTGAACTGTCTATAAACAATCTCCATTCTTCTGGGTTATAGTTTATATTTAAAGCCGCCAGTAAGCCGTTAATGTTACTGCAGAAAACCAAGTTATTCTCCATATTGAAAAATGGTTTCTAAGTCTTTGTGGCGTTTACGAAAAACACATACCGAAACATCGTCTTCTAACAAGTTCCACTGCTGCAGTCTTGATCCAAGTAACTCTGCCTTACATTTTGGAAGTTCTAAATCTCTTACAAGATCATTTAATTCTGACTGTGTTATTTTGTGCGGTTGGTGGCATGACGTGCTCGGTATAAAATCAGGATCTCTTGACGTTGATGGCATATTTTCTTCCTGACGAATCACTCGATCGCCATGATCTGATTCGTTTTCTGATTCGCAAGTGTAGGATTCTGGGGGTTTTGGAATAGTATTTTCGTCACTGTGAGGCACAGGTCTCATCGCAGATGGTATGTTTGGGTAGTTAATAACCGATTTTTTTTTCTTGGACATACCTGTGGCTTGTCCAACACAAGGTACCATGCAAAACTAACAATCAGTAATATGATTTGTAGGCTCTCTCCAAACCATTGGGACAGCAAAGCGCATATACCGTTTTTTGCCATTTAACCAGCTCCTCAGACTTGAAGTACATGTATTACAGCAGATGTGGGGTGCCCACTGTTTGTCTTGATCACCTAGTTTACAACCGAAATAAAGCTGATATGCCTTTGTTATTAGTGGAGTAATAGACCGTCTCTGAGACGCAAAAGTCACATCACCACACACGTAATAAAACTGATCTGGATTGTTTACACACTTTCGAGACATCTTGCATGAACGCTGTCAGCCAACTGAGGAAAAAATGGCTAATATAAAACAATATAATGTACACGTATGTATAACGTAACACAATCATGCCGATTACATCATCTTTCGTTGCCGAATATAAAAATGTGAATTACAGTATATTAACACTGTCACAGCAGGAACACATATAATTACCGTATCTCTAAAACTTGAACCAATATTAAAAAAATAAGTTTCATTCCGGTTTTAGCACATTAAAAAAAATATTATTATTTTGTTGATTTTATTTAGAATATTTTTTGGCTGTTGATCAGTGTTATTAGACCGTTTATTGGAGAAACAGTTATCTGTTTTTGGGCTCATAACCTGTTGGCAGCCTATTACTTTCTCGGCAGTGGGAAGTTAAAGCGGTGGCGATGAAATAAAGAAAAGCTTTGAAGAAGAGAAGGCGGGCGACGTTTTTTGAACTGGCCTCTTTCAAAATGTTCTAACTACCCAGAACATTTTTAGAAACCTTGAGGCATTTTTCAGAAAGCCTACCTGAGAATATAAGATGCGTCCATCACACCTGCAGGCTCTTGATTCAAACTGTAAGTTTGCAAATTATCTGCCCTATTGATAAAATATAAGCTTGCGACAGTAATGTTCAGCTCCTTGCCCGTGCTATCTTTATCTTTCTCTATGATCTGCCTATGTGCTTCTAATTTGAGAATGTTGCTGATGACATCACACATCTATAAGAAAGCGAATAATTTTGCTATATTAAATTAGATTAATAATTGTTATACAGGGTGCGGCAGAAAGGACGGACGTTTTTGGGATGGGTAGTACTCTCCGGCTCCGTCTACGAGAGAGGTGGGGAGGGTGCCGTTTGTCTCGTGAGATCCTAGCATTATTTTACCAGTTGTCGTTATGGAGCCTTGGGCGGTGGAGCACCGCGTTTTCGCCTATGATTGTTTCGTCCGAAATAGAGCATCCCACAAACCGGCGCGAAATATTCGCTTTGGCTGCGAAAATTTTGCGGCGATGTATTCGCGATCAGATTAAAACGCGGCGGTTTACGGACAGGCTCAGACTTGTGCGAAGCGAATGCGATTGTTCCAGCGTTTTTATCGCGGCGTATTTCAGTTCGCCTTTGACCGCGTTTTTGACGCCGTTCTTCAAAAATTCGCAATGGCAAAAACGGAATTATTGATAGAAATAGTGAAAAAGCATCCTTGTTTGTATGATTTGTCGAACGATGAATACAGGAATGTGAGAAAGAAAGACAAGATTTGGATGGAAATAGGAAAAGAATTAAATACAAATGGTATGTACCTAATATTTTTTATTAACTTGTTAAATAATTTACAGTCTACACAAATGTGAAAACGAACATTCTATATATTGGGCATAGGCATATCAGAATTAAAATAATTTACGAATTTGTCACGAGTAGAAAATGCTAGCCTTGCTGCCCGCCGAGGATCATTTGCTATATCAGTAAAAGCTCCAAGCACGGGTTCTGGGGGATCTAAGAATTGAAAATATTGGTCATCGCCACTTTTACTTCGTAAAAAATTGTGTAAAACACATGCCGTACGTACAATTAGAATAGTAGTATATCTACTTTAGTTTCTAATGGCCTGTAAAATATTCGCCATTTTTGAGACAAAATACCAAACGCATTTTCCACGACCCTTCTAGCTCGACAAAGTCTTACATTGTATTTGTCTTTTCTGACGTGTGTTAAAGTCTGCTTATAAGGAAATGGTCTCATAAGGTATGGTTTTAAAGCAAATGCTTCATCACCAATTGAGACGTACGAGCAGATTTCATTTTACCTAGGGAGAAATCTAGGTGCATGGACACTCATTAAAGTTTGTTCAAATCGCTTTCCCATGTTTGAGGTTTCGAAAATACCCCCATCACTATTTTTTCCGAAACCACCAATATCAACACATATAAATTTATAGTCCGGGCCAACAATGGCCATAAGTACTATTGAATATTTATGTAAGTAGCACCAGTAATTGGAGCCACTGTTTTTAGGTCTCTTGATTGTTACATGTTTACCGTCCACGCTGCCAATGCAATTGGGAAATCCCCATCTATTTTCAAATTCTTCAGCACATTTTTTCCATATATTCTCTGTTGGTTCTGGTAAATATATATGCTCCATATGTCTGCATATCGCTTCACAGACTTCGGTTACGATTGCACTCACTGTTGTAAAGCCAACTCGAAAGCTATGCCCAATGGTATAGAAAGTGTCACCAGTGGCAAGGAATCTATAAAAAAAATCGTTTTTAGGTGATGAAGTAAAAAAAGGTGGAAGAATATCAGAGACACATTTGCAAAATATATAATATCTACCAAACCAAAGACCGGCCAAGCAGTGGGCAACATAAAAAAATGGCAGTGAGCTGACTACATGGAATTTTTCCGTCCTTTTTTGACATTTGCTAAAACGTCGTCTAATGTGAAAGATATTGACGTGATATATTATGAGACTGCCGAATTTAACTCAAATATATATCAGGAAAGGGCTGCAAATGTAGAAACCGAAAATTTGGAAGACCGCGGCCATGGAGAAGATGAAAATGCTGATGTAGATGCAGAAGATGCACAGAACGTCTCGGCAACACAGACAGCACCACCTCCTTCATTGAACACTACAGCAGTGACTACTCCAGGGCACACCCTTCCGCAGACTGCAACTACACCAAAATATAAAACGAGCAGAAAACGCTATGAACCACCATCTTCGTCTGTACAACAGCTCATTAATTATTTTGAAGGTAAAAAACCTAAAAAAGAGGACTAGGCCATTGATTCACTTTTCTTGGCACATGCACATACTGTGAAAACACTTCCCTTAAAGCGTCAAGCCCGAATAAAACTAAAAATAGCCGAATTAATAGCGCACGAAGAATTTGAACATACATATTGAAGAAATGTCTTCAGCGTCTACCCAGAATTCTGCAAGTATGTATGATAGTAGTATGTCGTCCTTCCCAAGCGGCACTGGGTTTACTCCAATAATATACCCAACAGAGGAGGTAAATTCTGCCTCAAATTATTTAGCAACATTTAATCCTAGTGGCAACATGTAGTCCAATTATTACAATAAAATATTTATTTCACGATCCCTGAAGTTTTTGTATTCGATAAGCCTACTAATTTTAATACATATTATTTTTTTACCTGAGTGTAATAGCAAGTCGTTCTTCTGGCGAAATAGCTTCACGATAATTTGTGTCAGATTTTCGTATTTCATCTTTCACCAAGTTCAATATTTCATCGAAACACTCTGGAGTCATTCTAAAATATACGTAAAAGCGCTGTTCATCCAGCCGAAGTTGTGGCATCAAGGTATGGTATTCCCCAAATTTATTTCGTTCCAAGTTAATATCATGTACCCACTTCCTTCGTTTCCTAAACAAAATTGAAAATATTTGTTTTATGTACTTCGTTAAACTTAATACATATCCAACTATCAAATGGCGTTAAATAAACATAACTTACCGTGCATTTTGTTCCTCTTCTAAAGCAAGAAATAGAAGTGCCTCCTCTTCTTCTGAAGACGAGCTCATTGCAAAAGGCAAAAATAAAATATACGCAACCTGTCGAAACCTTCACGTTCGCGGAGCGAATAAGACGCTTTGGTATGAATAAACAGGCGAAACAGATTGCGAATTTCGCTCTGAATTTCGTTGCGAATACTTCGACGCGATTATGTGGGATGCTTTATGAGTCAGTCATCGTCGTACAGCGTGAGTTTCATCGCCACTTCAACATTCATCGGAATAGAGCTGTTCCCTCTCGAAACACCATCCTTCGTTAGGTTGAATCACTTCCCAGGCGTGGTGAACTGATCAACAGAAGACCAAGAGGAGCGCCGCGAACAGTTCGAACTCCTGAAAATGTTGATCGCGTTCGACAGGTCTTTCTTCGCAGTCCGACTCGATCTGCCCGGAAAGATGCTGCTGCATTTCGCCTTAGTGATCGTTCGGTAAGGTGAATTTTGCATATGGATCTCCGGTTTCACCCTTACAAATTGGCCATTGTGCAACAGTTACAGCCCGGAGATTATGCACAACGAATGAACTTCGCACCTGAGATGGAAGCACTGATCGATCAAAATGAGAACCCCATTTTGTTTATGAGTGACAAAGCCCACTTTCACCTAAACAGCATGGTTAACCAGCAGAATTGTCGTTATTGGGCTAATGAAAATCCGCAACAGTTACACGAAAGACCGCTGCACAGCCCAAAAGTAACGGTTTGGTGCGCTGTATCGCAAACTTGCATCATTGGCCGTTACTTCTTCGAAGACGGTAATGGTCGTGATGTTACCGTGAACTCAGAGCACTACGTCGACATGATCACCAACTTCTTTCTCCCTGAATTACGACGGCGACGAGTTCCAATCCGACGTGTGTGGTTCCAGTAGGATGGGGCGACCGCCCACACAGCCCGAGCATCCATGGACGTTATGCGCCCTCTCCTCCCTGGTCGCCTTATTTCCAGGTTTGGCGATGTTCATTGGCCTCCTCGGTCCCCAGATTTATCCATATGCGATTTTTTCTTACGGGGACACCTCACGGCTAGAGTATACGCGAACAAGCCCCGAACTCTGGACGAATTGAACGGCGAAATTCGCGTGGAAGTCGCCCAAGTTGAGAGAGCGATGTTGGAGAGAGTCTACGCGAACTTCCAAGAACGCCTCCAGCACTGCATCAACGATTTCGGCCACCACATGCCTGATGTGATTTTCCACACTTGACTGTCTCAAATGCTATTTCCTTGTGAACCTGATTCCATCAATAAATTTGTTTTCGAGTAAAAATTAACTATTTTATGATTTTTTTTAAACCGTCCATCCTCTCTGCCGCACCCTGTATTACTAAAAGTGATGCAATTCTAAACTACACTAGTGCGTTGGACAATTGAGTAACATATTCTTCTTCCGTGAAATAGCAATTTTTGATACACGCTACCTCTGTATTAAAGCATTAATCAACATATTTTAATTTATAGTGAGTGACTTGAAAATGCTAACGAGGCTTCGCGAGTATACGCAGACCGCTTCCCTAAGCGTTATAATTCAGCGCCGTCTTGATTTGGTTATCTTGTGCAACGAGCTAGGCATACAGGTTATTTGCAGGAATCACAAAGTGGGCTCACTGGGAGACCTGGACAACCTCGAATAGTCAAACTGAGGAACGACTATTGAATCTTGTAGAAGAAAATCCTTCAAGGAAAGTGGCTGAGCAAGTGCAAGTCTCCTAGATTAAAGTCTGCCAAATGCTGCGTAATGTACAAGCGGATGATTTTCCTACAAGAGTGCGTTTTTAGAGTAATTGTTGCACCACCATGAGCACGAAGTATTAGGAATAGTGACAAAGAAGATTGAGGGGTGACCTTGCGCCATGCTAAAGTGAAAACAAATTGATTCAAAGGGAAAATGTAGCCTGTTTTTACTACTTTATTTATTTTATTTATTTATTTATATTTATTTATATACAGTTTGGGGTGTTAACAGGTAAACCCAACACACACCCTCAGTGAACTAAAACTAAACTTACATAAAATATCGGATACATATGTATATTACATTATTGAATACTTCAATATTAATATTTTTTTATCCTCCGATATTGTTGTAACAACATAAACTGAGTGAGTAGTTCTAATTATAAGCAATTAACTATTAATTTAACTTTTTTAATAAAAGGAGTATACATAATTTAACATTTACTTACGTTTAATTAAAACTGAAATCAAAATTAAATTGAAATTATACCAGAAATGATATTGGAGGTGATAACTTGAGTTATGTAAAAAAATAAAACATTTCTATTTTAGTCTGCCATAGAGCTGTAATACTCATACTTTAAAGCCTTTTTCAGGGAGGTCAAGCTAATGTTAAATAAATCTATATTACAGAAATTATTATGATTTTTTTGAGCCCTGACCAAAGGGGAATTAAGACCAAGATTGGTTCTATGGAACGGTATTCTAAACAGATGACAGGTTCTAAACGTTCTATTAGGAGTGTTAAAGTTCAAGTTTACCAAAATATCCGGACAGTCAGTGAGGCCATTCAACAATTTATGGACACAGCAAATGTCAGAAATCGTTCTTCTATCTTTTAAGGAAATCATATTGAACTGTTTCATAATTTGCGTATAATGATGATCTGTAACAGGTTGGTGAGTTTTATGTGCTAACATCTTCAAAAATTTATGTTGAATTCTTTCTATCCTGACTATATGTATATTGTAAGACGGATTCCATATTACTGATGCAAACATCAGTTTGTTGTGTATATAAGCGTAGTACAATGAAAGAAGCGTTTTTGGGTTCGTAAATTCTCTGCATGTCCTGTTTATGAACCCTAGTGTTCTATTTGCATCATTTACGATGTGCTCTACGTGGGTGATGAATGAGAGTTTCTCATCAATGTATACTCCTAGGTCTTTTACTACATGAAGCTTTTCCAGTTCTGCCGTCCCTATCTTATATCTGAAATCTATAGTGTTCGCTATGTTTCTAGTAAGCTTCATGTAATGACATTTTGTTAAATTCAGGAAGATACTGTTTATGTAGCATAGGGTTGGGCATCTTCCCGCGGAATATATTAATCAATACTTTTACATGTATTTTTCCCTTAATTGCTTCTTTCCAAAGTATTCACGTATTTTAATTGTTTTTAAGTTAGGACTTAACAGAGTAAATTATCCGATAGATCTGCAACAACAACTTACCGTATCTTCACGATCTTTTACCTCCTCTACGGTATTTTCGAATCGGAATTTTACAGTGTTGTCACTTGTTACTATGAATATCGTCACTGGTGCTGTACTGTTAAATGGACCTGAAATGTAGGCATATATTAGACGTCAACTTCGTCCAAAGCAATGATTCATTAAATGGGAACTTTAACAATAAACCTTGATTGTGTTTTTCGATCTTAAAATATCTATCTATATGGTTACACTCACATATCGACATTTAAGCTAAAAATTATCACTGGAGCCCATAGGGGAACTTTTTTAGGGGCCGTTGAACTCAATGTCATTGTCGGTTATCTTTCATATGTCAGGTTCAAGGTTTTCTTCAAGGTCAAATTAAGAAAAAATCCCTGTAAAACGAAAAATTTATATCATAGTTTTTAGGTTTCTGAATCTAAATCTCCATTCCCAAAACCTATATGTGGAGAGTCGTCTAAGCAAATTCAAACACTTTTACACAATGTCACCTTGAAATAACCTTGATGTGACCTTGAAATAATCTCTACATAAGCTCGACAGGTAAAACAAACGTCAGATTTGGATTCAGTTACCTCCAAAAGCATACAGGTTCGAATTTTTAAACAGATTATTTATTTAACCCTTTCGTCCCGAATGGTACACATATGTACCAGGCAAATTTAAAAATCCCTGCTTGGGAAATCAAGCATTTTATTTGGTATAAATCTGTACCGGTCCGGTGCATCAGGCTTCCGCAGTATACCTACAACATGCATTGTGGATATCTTGTGGTTATGTCGATTTAGTTAGCACGTGTATGTAGTAGCGGCAGTATTACTCTAATAAAATTAGTTATTTAGGACACTCAAAGTACTTATTTATGCAGTTTTTTGATGAAATTCTATTTGCTATTCAACTGTAATTAGTCTTTTTACAAAGGTAGGCCAAAACTATGTTTAATTTTTGTGTTCTTGCGTGTAATATTCATGTGGTACATATATGTACCAGCCGGTATTTATGGTGGTACACATGTATACCAATATGTCTCTAATTACGTTTATTCAGTTTCAGCTTCAATATGGATCGTCGCCGTCCGCTTTCACAAAAAGAACTGGAAGCGTTTATTGAAGATATTGAAGAAATATCAGATTCGGAACCATTTTCTGCTGACTCCAGTGACAATTAGGAACCAGATTGCGATGAAGAAGCAGGCAGTGATACGTCCGATATTTCTAACTCAGACATCGATTTTGCGCCTTCACCACAGGTAACTGTTGGTAGAAACCAAGTTCTTGACTGGGTCATTCCTGATGAAACATTTGCGCATGCTAAAATCCTTCCTCCTGAAAGAGAATGTAAGCTGGCTCCAGATATCACCAAGCAGTTGACACCTATGCAGATTTTTCATAAAGTATTTCCTCATTCTCTTTATTTGCGCATTGCAAATTGTACAAATGAACGCCTAAAAATCCTAAACCAATTAAAAAGGAGGAATGAGAACATGACTGACAAAGGAGAAATACAGAAGTTAATTGGCTGCATGTTCATTATGTGCTACAATCGCCTCCCAAAAATCAATCACTAACTCTGGGGTCTACAGTCAAAGAAAATAATGTAGTGTTATGTTTTGATCGCTTTTTTACAAGTGTGAATTTGTTACTTACACTAGACTATGCAGCCATGGGAACTTGCATGTCCAATCGCAAGAACGTACCAACTATGGGAGACAAACTGCAAAAAGGGGAATCTCAATTCAGATGCACTTCTTCGGGATTACTTTGTGTAAAATGGCAGGACACAAAGGAAGTTTTGCTGATGAGTAACTGTCATAAGCCCAATTTGACAACAAAAAAAGCAAAACCGGTGAACAACAAAATATCCAATGTCCAGAGGCCGTATCTTTTTACAGAAAAAAAATGCAAGGGGTTGATAGGGCAGATCAATTCATTGGGCTATATTATCATGACCGAAAATCAGCAAAGTGGTGGAAAAAGGTGTTCTACACATTGCTCAATATGTGTGCAGTAAATTCTTGGATCATGTATAATCAAATAAGACGTAAAAATGAGAACACTTCTTTTCTTTATTTCCTCACCACACTTGCAGAAGAATTAATATCTGAAGGTGTACAAAATACAAGCTTACCATTACCAAAACAAGGCGCCCCTTCAAGAAAAAGAAAATTATATGGTGCTTCAGCATTACGTCTCCCTGTGGAGGGATCAACAAGAAGAAGATGCACTAGATGTTCTGAAGAGAAAAACAAACAAGAACAAAAACTCTTTGCCAGGAGTGCAATATTCCATTGTGCAAGTTCTGTTTTATGTTGTATCATACCAAATAGTTATTTAGGTTCATTTTCTTCTTTGCAAAGCTGTTTTTGTATTTTTTTCTAAATAAATAGTCTTATACCATTGTTTTTCGGTTTTTATTAATTTTCCGATCATACCTGTTGGTACGCATGTGTACCACCATAAATGCCTGCTGGTACATATAAGAACCACCCCCTCCACCGTTATCTGACCAATGAAAAAAATATATATTAACAAAAACACATTGTAAGACATCCATCCTAACAATAATACTTTACACTATTTATTATTTGGACTAAGGTATTTAAATTCAGGGACGAAAGGGTTAAATGCTGTATTAAATTTCTCCAAATTTGACCTTGAAGTGACCTTGACCCAACGCGATAGAGGTAAATAAATTTCGAAATTGACACATGCGACAACAACACCTTAAGGTATCCTTAAGGGGGTTCAGTGATAACTCTTACATGAACTGTTATTATTGGAACGTTCAAAGACTTTTACACACAGTGCCCTTGAAATAACCTTGATGTGACCTTGAAATATTCTCTAAATAAGTTCGTCAGGTAAAACAATCGTCAGATTTGGATTCAGAGACCTCCAAAAGCATATAGGTTCGGGTTTTTAGACAGATTGCTTATTTAAACGCTGTAATGAATTTCTCCAAATTTGACCTTGAGGTGACCCAACGCGATAGAGGTCAACAATCCTCGAAATTGAGACAAGCGACTACAATACCCTAAAATACTCCTATGGGGTCCAGTGATAAATCTTAGATGAAATGCTCTTATTGCCAACTCTTGCAAACATACGAGGGACACGCTGTATATTTTGAGATGCGCATTAACTATACTAGTTAAAACCGGCAAATGTGCACTACTAGAAAGAGCAGTCCTTTATTAGTAAGTCTCCGCATTCAGTTCATTTGCAAGCGTCTTACAGTGCACTTGGTGTTAACAAATTTAAGACGAAACATGGAGCTGTACAACATGCATTTGGTAATGAAGCTCCGTCCCGGACAAGTGTGTTTCGCTGGTTTCATTTGGTGATGTAGAACGTAGTGGTAGGCCATGTTCTAGTGTGACTCCAGAGAACATTGCTAAAGTTCAGCGGCTAATTGAAGAAGATTCTCGCTGCACATATGCGACTATAGAGGCAGCTCTTGGGGTAGGATCCGCAACAGTGCACGCCATTTTGGATGATCATCTTCATTCAAAAAAAGTTGTTGCGGAGGTACAATCCTGCATCACGACAATGCATCTAGCCACACTGCCCAACTAACTGTAGACTTTTTACGCCAGCACCACATCAAAATGCTAGAACATCCGCATTATTCACCAGATTTGGCAACGTGTGACTTCCAGCTCTTCAAGAATTTGAAAAAAATCTGCATGGTCGAAAATTTTAGTCCGGAGGAGAAATTAATCAGTTTGTTGAAGACATTCCAAAAACTGACTGGTTAGAAGCAATTCATTTGTGGAGGGCCAGGTTACAGAAGTACATTGATTCTGGAGGAGAATACTTTAAACATAAATAAACTAGTTTTCGAAAAATACGTTTTAGTTTTCGTGTATCTCAAAATATATAGCGTGGCCCTCGTATTTGCTTTAGTGTAGAAGGAGCTTGTGCTAACATACATCCTGTAAGAAATTTGGATCTAGAGTAATGGTTTCCAAAGTAGTCCAGGAGGACTTCTGGCGGTCCACGGGAGACTTAACGGGGGACTACGTTGGCTTAAAAAAGAAGGGTTCTCGAGTTGTAAGTTCCGGTAGTAAAGAACAAAAATTATATCAGATAGATTTTAAGAAAGCCAGCGAAAGGTTAACGTAAGAAGTTCGATAGTCGGTACAAGTTTCCAAACACATGCTCAAAGTCTGATCTGCACGCTGACTTCGAGAATAGATTTCCATAATTATTTTGATTTATTATACTATTTTTTACACTGCTTATTTGTATTGCGGAAGAAGTTACGTTTTACGTCGTTGACGTTTAATCTTATTCCTATTAAACTTTCAATGTTATTCTAACAAATAGGAAATAAAAACTTGCATCGTTAGATCTAATCTTCAAACTTCTCGAGGAGCTCTTAGAATATGGTAGGAATGCAACAGCCTCCCCCTGGACCCCCTTCCACCAAAACAAGCATACCTTAAACTGGTGCATGAGAAAAAAAATACATTTAAATCTTTAAAGAAATCAGGTGAAAGGCACAAAGTATCTGAGTCCTTTTGACAAGAACTGTATTTAAAAAGTTTCCGAACCGGTATAAATTAACAAATTGATATATCATTTTGAGTAGATTGGGGCATCCAACCAAACTTTTGTTTTACCAAGTTCTGATTTCTTATCGATTTTTTTCTATTTAAGTGGCTCTTGTGGTGATCAGTTTGAGCCCGAACGAGCTTAACAGGGACTGTCGATACATGTCTTCGTCCCTTTGCAGAATTATATTTTCTGGGAATCAAACGAAGATATGTCCCACTGCGACTAATGTCAAATCCTATTTTACGTAATTCTTGTGTGAGTTCGTCAAGAGTTTTTACGCTGCGAATTGATTCCGTTCGTCTTCTATCATCTGCTGCACTCCCAAATAAAGCTATATCCGCGATTGTTTTCAATAGTGAATGTTGATTGCTTTCAAGATTAGGAAGTCCCACTGAATCCCTCAGAGATAGTCTTTTTTTTATTTCTGGATTTTCATGACACATATCTTCTAACTTTCCTTTCATACCATCCCTGTGTTGTTTCTGGGCAACTGCGTTTTGAACTTTCCTGTTTAAAGACTATTTTGCTGTTTTTATTTCCTCGCGCAACTTAATGATCTGTTTATCAACTTCAGCACGGCTTGGCATTGTATCTCTGGCAGAATACAAAGCATTCAGATTTTTTTCGAGTAGAGCAATCTTATTTTTCATAGCTTCCTGAGAAGGTTTTGCTCTCTGTTTATCTGTATTTTCATTAATTTCGCATTGCTGTTGTGATTCATTACCGGGTTTTATTTTATCTTATTCCTCTTTTTTAATATTTGAAGCTGACTGTATAATTTGTGTTTTTTCTGCAGGTTTACAGGTTGACTAAAAATAAAAACTTTCTATGGCCTCTGCTAAAGATTCTCTTATTAAGCTACATAAAAGCAAAGTATGGCAATATATGTGGTAAATACAAAACCCTATGGCTTTAAATCTAATATGTTTAAACGAGCAATTCGTTCCGGTTACAAAATACAGGGTGTTAGTTTTCTGTATATATGTATAAAACTAACATCCTGTACTTTGTGACCAATTGACGGAATTAATCGTAAGAAATAAATCTATAATATAATGAATATTACCTCTATACTTTGAGATAGGCCATAATATTTTCTAATCAGTAAAGAGAAACTTTATGACGATTTCTAATATTTCTAGTACTCATAAGTCACTCATCTTAGAAAAAAAATTAGTAGATTGGATTTATTCTTAGTCGCCGCTTGCAATTCTTCTTCGATTCTCTTAGATACAGTAATATCTAGTTCCTTGTCGGATTTTGCTTGTAATTTGTAATTTCGCCACACTTCGTTAACTAACTTTTGTACATTTTGTACTTTCGTACTTGTATGAGATTTTTAGAACTTTCAAACAATTTTTGGTATAACTTGGATTTGTCTATGTGAAACGACATCTTATTTAAACATTAAACTTTGGCTAATGGAATCAATGGTAACACAAATGTTAATATGCTTTACTATGCTTACAATACGTCTACTCGCTATAGTATCCAAACGAAACAATACACTGATAGAGGAAATTTAGACAAGTGAACACCGCGCGGTAATTCCCCTACTCGGTTCTAAAGCGAGTACGGGAATTACTGCGCGCTGTTCACTAAACGTATGCATTATTTGCGGGAATCCCCGAAAATGCGTTTCGTTTTCCAGCAAAGACAATGTGAGGGTTGCCATTCGTGTAAAAAAGTAAACAACTACCGTTGACGTAATCATCATCTAGACTCCCCTACCTCCCATGTCATCCAAAATAAGCAAAGCAAAGAACCCCCCGCCCCCGAAAGTGCTCACGTAATACTTGAACGGCCCCTAAGGCTATAGGGTAAAGGGGGGGAACGCCACACGGACTCCAGCGAAGGAATACGTATGCGTGCAACATGACTACATTCTGGCCCAGGCTTAGAGATCCGCCGGGTGGTACCTCCGCATTCGACAGAGAAGTTCTCTTGGGACTGATTAGGAGACCCATAACGTCTACCACTAGGCCACCGCCGCTGCCTGCGTGGATCCATATGATATAATAACAGACTTACCATGTCCAGTATCATCCTGAACATCTTTTACCATGACATCAAACGAAAAGTATCCGGACATGGTGGCTTCAACAGTAAAGTTCAAGAGGATCATACCACTGTTTTCATCGTTGATATAAAAAGGGTTTGTGATATCTTGGATACCCTCTCCTTTGCGGCTAATCTCTCCAACTATCGAGTACGTAAGTTTTCCTTCGTCTATCTTATCTGCATCTGTAGCCTACAATTGACAAAAATCGAATGGAAAAAATGTGTTTTTAGACTGTTTGGAGATTTGTTCACCTTAAATTACAGGGAGATCGGTTTATAATCTCCTCATTCGCTCCTTCAATCTCTTTATAAAATGGAGTAAAACAGATGAATTTTTTGTCTTAATATTTTATGGAAAGTTATACTGTTATGTATACTAAGTGACATATAAATCTGAACACCCAGTTTAAATGGTTTTATTTTAATAAAAGTTGGTGAATGTATTTATCTTACTGTAAATAACAAGTGAAAAAATTTTCAGCCTTATCAGTTGGACATTCCGGTTTTTATACTGCTTTTTTTTAATTCACTAACGCTCTAAAAATGAATATTTCAGCCGCAGTAAAGAATCAACGTTGGCGGATTTTGGTTCTTGACATCCTTTACGATCGGTTACGATGCCTAGAGTACGGAGACCTGTACGATTTCGTCAACTTAGTGAGTTTGATAGGTGCCGTATAGTGGGACTTCGGGAAGCTGGACCTTCTTTTCGGGCAATTGCAGTTAGAGTGCAAAGAAGTGTAGACACTGTGGTTAGGTGTTGTCAGACATGGCTTCGAGAAGGCCGCAAGTGTTTACACCGACGAATGAGAAGTTTTGGCTTGTTTTCATACCGGCCACACTGGGTCCTCCCTTTAACTCGAGAACACCGACGTAATCGCCTTGAGTGCTGCAGACAACGGTCACTCTGGGATCAGGAATGGAACAGTATTCTTTAGTGACGAGTCTCGATTTTGTTTAAGCATGCACGATGGTCGTGCCAGGGTTAGAAGGCGACGTGGTGAAAGGAGGAATCCACAGTTTTTTATTGAAAGACATGTTCATCACACTGTCGGAGTTATGGTTTGGGGTGCTATAGCTTATGGTTCCAGGTCACCTTTAATCTTCATCAGAGGTAACATGAACGCGCAGCGTTATATCCACGAAGTTCTAGAACCCCATCTTTTACCCTATCTTGACACCCTGGCAGATCCAACTTTCCAACAAGATGATGCCCGACCACATGTTGCAAGAGTCACAATAGACTTCTTTCAACATAATGATGTCACATTGTTACCATGGCCACCAAGATCTCCCGACTTATCCCCAATTGAGCACGTGTGGGATATGAAGGGTAGGAGATTGCTCAATTTGCAACGTCCTCCTCAGACTCTAGAAGCACTTCGAGAAGAGTTGGTGGTTGCCTGGAATGAGATACCACAGGAGGACATTGACCACCTGATCAGAAGCATGCCTAGGCGCGTTGGAGAATGCGTAGCACATCAGTTTGCATCCACACATTATTAAAGGTCAAACGGCTTTAAAGCAGTGCAATCATTTTGAAATTTTTATCATTTACTTATTATGCTTCATTAAGTACTTATACAAAATTTTATTAAAATAAAACCATTTAAACTGGGTGTTCGGATTTATATGTCACTTAGTATATAAAAGATGATATGCATGTAATTTAGATTTACTTTTTACTGGGTTTCGGGAGAAGTATTTTGAATAGCTTATACATCCATACAGTGTCACAAGTAGGGATTTTTTTACACGGGATATATTCCTTGAAAAAGTAAACAGTTTTTCCTAGTTGCATATACACCAAAGGTTTAAAATAACCGAGATACCGCGATTTTAATTTATTGTGAGCGTCTTTAAAATGCTATCGAGGCTTCGCGAGTGTTTGAAGATCACTGTTACAGTTTTTATCATTTAGAGTCACGTAGATTTGTGCAAAGAGCTAGGGATATAGCTCCTTTTGCAGAAATGTCGAGGTGGGCACAGTGGGAGACCTAGTCAACACCGAATTGGTGCAAACTGATGAAGGAGTACTGAATCTTGTAGAAGAAAAATAAACACGAGGTGTTCTGACCGAAGCTACAAATGTGCCCGCTGGCTCTAGTTGGCGGTGGTAGCAGTATTTCCCCTTCCATCCTTGTTTTTCTTCAAATTACAACCGCATCCAGATGTGATTGGCATTTGGGCCTGTCACCAATCATATTTCTGCTCCTGCATTGCTTACATGCCATTGTTCTTTGTTTTTCATCTGAGGTTCAACAAAACCACGTGTGTTTTTAAATGTATTTATCTTCAGATAGTCAATGATAACAACGAGCTAATATTAGCAGCTATGTTGAAGATCGGCTTTGACATTGTAAAATTTCCCTTAGAAAAGATGAGCTCCGCACATGATATATACTAAGTGACATATAAATCCGAACACCCAGTTTCAATGGCTTTATTTTAATAAAAGTTGGTGAATGTATTTATCTCACTGTAAATAACAAGTGAACAAATTTTCAGCCTTATCAGTTGGACATTCCGGTTTTTATACTGCTTTTTTTTAATTCACTAATGCTCTAAAAATGAATATTTCAGCCGCAGTAAAGAATCAACGTTGGCGGATTTTGGTTCTTGACATCCTTTACGATCGGTTATGATGCCTAGAGTACGGAGACCTGTACGATTTCGTCAACTTAGTGAGTTTGATAGGGGCCGTATAGTGAGACTTCGGGAAGCTGGACTTTCTTTTCGGGCAATTGCAGTTAGAGTGCAAAGAAGTGTAGACACTGTGGTTAGGTGTTGTCAGGCATGGGTTCGAGAAGGCCGTACTCAAAGAGCAAGGGGCACTGGACGCCGCCGTAGAACAACAGACCGTGAAGATCGCCGCCTAAGATTATTGGCCTTAAGGGACCGTTTCTCCACTACCAGGTCCATTGCAAATGAATGGTTTGCAGAACACGGAAGACCTATTGGCATGCGAAGTGTTTACCGACGAATGAGAAGTTTTGGCTTGTTTTCATACCGGCCACACTGGGTCCTCCCTTTAACTCGAGAACACCGACGTAATCGCCTTGAGTGGTGCTGACAACGGTCACTCTGGGATCAGGAATGGAACAGTATTGTCTTTAGTGACGAGTCTCGATTTTGTTTAGGCATGCACGATGGTCGTGCCAGGGTTAGAAGGCGACGTGGTGAAAGGAGGAATTCACAGTTTTTTGTTGAAAGACATGTTCATCACACTGTTGGAGTTATGGTTTGGGGTGCTATAGCTTATGGTTCCAGGTCACCCTTAATCTTCATCAGAGGTAACATGAACGCGCAGCGTTATATCCACGAAGTTCTAGACCCCATCTTTTACCCTATCTTGACACCCTGGCAGATCCAACTTTCCAACAAAATAATGCCCGACCACATGTTGCAAGAGTCACAATAGACTTCTTTCAACATAATGATGTCACATTGTTACCATGACCACCAAGACCTCCCGACTTATCCCCAATTGAGCACGTGTGGGATATGATGGGTAGGAGATTGCTCAATTTGCAACGTCTTCCTCAGACTCTAGAAGCACTTCGAGAGGAGTTGGTGGTTGCCTGGAATGAGATACCACAGGAGGACATTGATCAGAAGCATGCCTAGGTGCGTTGGAGGATGCGTAGCACATCAGGGTGCATCCACACATTATTAAAGGTCAAAGAGCTTTAAAGCAGTGCAATCATTTTGGAATTTTTATCATTTACTTATTATGCTTCATTAAGTACTTATACTTTTATTAAATTAAAAGCATTTAAACTGGGTGTTAGGATTTATATGTCACTTAGTATAGTTAGTCAAGTGTTTGCTTATTGCATTTGATATGGATACGTAACAAAAGACCAATTATTTTTTCGATTCTAGATTTAATATTTAATTGTCATTACGGGTACTTATCTAGAAAAAGTGCAAATTATGACGGTGTAATTCATAGTTACCTTAAGCTCTATTATAGTGAACGGTTGTCGATAACCAGTCATAAGTGCACCAAAGTATTGCTTATGTGTGAATTCGGGAGCGTGGTCATTGATATCCAGTACCTGAAATGTATACACAATAGGTATAGTAGGTAATGAATGGATACGTGTGATACGCTTATCTTTTGGCGTTTGAATGTGCTATATTTTCACAAGCATTTCCATTACAGAACTCGTACACAAAAATAATATCGTCGGTTGGAATCTCTTCCTAACGTTTCGCTAGCAAGAGTGGCAAGCTTCTTCAGAGGTCCTTTCATTTCTGATGCTGGATGTAGTGCTACTGAAACGTTAGGAAGAAATTCCAACCGACGACGGGATCTAGACCCGAATCAAGGCAGCAGTTTATCAACTGGCCACGAAAGCCTTAAACAATTTGTCGTAAAATTCCACTTCACAACACTCAAAAATGGAAAAAAGAAACTTTTGAGTTGGCTTTTACAAAAAAAAGGTAGTAGTAACGATAATAATCGTATAACACATAACTTTGACAAACTATATCCCAAGAAACGTCAAGTTGGTATCAAGGCCTTCTATTTTATTTTGAAACTAATTGTATCTCGATTCTTCATCAATGATCTCATCCGTAAAACTCAAGTCAAAATTTTCTTTTTTCCATTTTTTAGTGCTGTGAACCACAAAGGTTTTTACCTGTTCATTTCTAAGACTTCGGCAAGTGATTAATGTGGCGTTGGATTGCAGCCCAGTTACCATGTTCCCAAAATTTTTACATCCTTACCATCGGGAAAATTTAATGCGCAATGTCTGCAACCCGGCGCCGAAGTGCAACGGGAAAATGCATAATCAAAATGCATTTTATTGATTTGGTCTTGTGGTCAGATGAATCGGTTTTTACGATGATGGAATCTTTAATTCTCATAATGAACATATTAGAAAACCGCCATTCTGTAAAGATCCACTCGTTTCAACACAGATTTTCTGGAAATGTCTGGTGTAGCATTTTCAATGGCCAACGTATTGCCACAACGTTTAAATACAAACTCATACTTAGCTTTTCTAGAGAATTACATAGAAAATGTGTTAGATGATGTTCCGTTAGCAACGAGAGTACGAATTTGGTATTAGCAAGATGGTGCCCCACCGCGTGTTCGTCGTGAAATAACCGCATGGTTAAATAATCATTTTAGACAACGATGACTGGCAGAAACGGACCCGTAGTACATCGGCTTGCGAGGTCTCCTGATTTGAACCCCCTGTATTTCTTTTCGTGGGGCGCATGAGCCCAACCAGTGTATGAACAAATTAACACTATTGATCAGTTACAAGAAAGGATAGATGCGTTTCATCAAATTCAAGCAACAACAAATTTCGCGGAAATATACTAAGTGACATATAAATCCGAACACCCAGTTTAAATGGTTTTATTTTAATAAAAGTTGGTGAATGTATTTACCTTACTGTAAATAACAAGTGAAAAAATTTTCAGCCTTATCAGTTGGACATTCCGGTTTTTATACTGCTTTTTTTTAATTCACTAACGCTCTAAAAATGAATATTTCAGCCGCAGTAAAGAATCAACGTTGGCGGATTTTGGTTCTTGACATCCTTTAGGATCGGTTACGATGCCTAGAGTACGGAGACCTGTACGATTTCGTCAACTTAGTGAGTTTGATAGGGGCCGTATAGTGGGGGACTTCGGGAAGCTGGACTTTCTTTTCGGGCAATTGCAGTTAGATTGCAAAGAAGTGTAGACACTGTGGTTAGGTGTTGTCAGGCATGGCTTCGAGAAGGCCGTACGCAAAGAGCAAGGGGCACTGGACGCCGCCGTAGAACAACAGACCGTGAAGATCGCCGCCTAAGATTATTGGCCTTAAGGGACCGTTTCTCCACTACCAGGTCCATTGCAAATGAATGGTTTGCAGAACACGGAAGACCTATTGGCATGCGAAGTGTTTACCGACGAATGAGAAGTTTTGGCTTGTTTTCATACCGGCCACACTGGGTTCTCCCTTTAACTCGAGAACACCGACGTAATCGCCTTGAGTGGTGCAGACAACGGTCACTCTGGGTCAGGAATGGAACAGTATTGTCTTTAGTGACGAGTCTCGATTTTGTTTAGGCATGCACGATGGTCGTGCCAGGGCTAGAAGGCGACGTGGTGAAAGGAGGAATCCACAGTTTTTTGTTGAAAGACATGTTCATCACACTGTTGGAGTTATGGTTTGGGGTGCTATAGCTTATGGTTCCAGGTCACCTTTAATCTTCATCAGAGGTAACGTGAACGCGCAGCGTTATATCCACGAAGTTCTAGAACCCCATCTTTTACCCTATCTTGACACCCTGGCAGATCCAACTTTCCAACAAGATAATGCCCGACCACATGTTGCAAGAGTCACAATAGACTTCTTTCAACATAATGATGTCACATTGTTACCATGGCCACCAAGATCTCCCGACTTATGCCCAATTGAGCACGTGTGGGATATGATGGGTAGGAGATTGCTCAATTTGCAACGTCCTCCTCAGACTCTAGAAGCACTTCGAGAGGAGTTGGTGGTTGCCTGGAATGAGATACCACAGGAGGTCATTGACCACCTGATCAGAAGCATGCCTAGGCGCGTTGGAGAATGCGTAGCACATCAGGGTGCATCCACACATTATTAAAGGTCAAAGGGCTTTAAAGCAGTGCAATCATTTTGAAATTTTTATCATTTACTTATTATGCTTCATTAAGTACTTATACAAAATTTTATCAAAATAAAACCATTTGAACTGGGTGTTCGGATTTATATGTCACTTGTATACGTTTTTCTTTATTAAAAAGATGCCGGACTTTTTTACCTAAGCAATGCACTCTGGGGAAAAATATAAGGCAAATTATTTTTAGCAAATTGAAGGTACATATCGAAAAATTGCGCGTTTCGAAATAGAAAAACATTGGCGTACTATTTTTATTTGGAAAAATCATGCCACTAATCCCCTGTATATGCGCCACTAGTGCATATTAATTTTAAGACTTTTGAATGTGGACAATACTTAGGTAAATCCACATGTCATATTGTAGTTTATTTCAGTTGACGGTTTTGGATATTAACAAAATTGTTTCTTATTTTAAACTTCAGCACTTCAGCACTCCACCCCGTACCTTTCATGCCACTAATCCCCTGTATCTGCGCCACTGGTGCATATTAATTTTAAGACTTTTGAATGTGGACAATACTTAGGTAAATCCACATGCCATTTGTAGTTTATTTCAGTTGACGGTTGTGGATATTAACAAAATTGTTTCTTATTTTAAACTTCAGCACTTCAGCACTCCACCCCGTACCTTTCATGCCACTAATCCCCTGTATCTGCGCCACTGGTGCATATTAATTTTAAGACTTTTGAATGTGGACAATACTTAGGTACATCCACATGCCATATTGTAGTTTATTTCAGTTGACGGTTTTGGATATTAACAAAATTGTTTCTTATTTTAAACTTCAGCACTTCCGCACTCCATCCTGTACCTTTCATGCCACTAATTCCCTGTATCTGCGCCACTGCTGCATATTAATTTTAAGACTTTTGAATGTGGACAATACTTAGGTAAATCCACATGCCATATTGTAGTTTATTTCAGTTGACGGTATTGGATATTAAAAAAATTTTTTATTTTTTAACTGCAACACTCCACCCCGTACCTTTTTAATGAAGTTCTCGAGGAAAAACATGATACATAGAAGACTCCCCTTGAAATCCGATCCTGTGTATCATGTTTCATTTTTGGTCACGACTTGTGAATCACCCTGTATAATATTTACAGATCCGGAAGTAAAAGATCAAAAATCAAAACGTTTATCAAACATTTTCCGGACTTTTTGTTATGCTTAAGAAGAGATGAACTACCTCTTTTTAAACGGTCCTTCTCTTACAATGCGTGCATGTTGTACAACAGCTTGTATTATAGAAAAAAAAAGCCTGCTTCTATATAGTCTTAGAGAACATCGAAAGCTCTTCTGCTTAATGATGCTTTTTAAAGGTGTTTTATATGTACGAGTATAACATTCAAAAAAATATCGCATCTTCGAAATTTTTCGCGATTACTGGCCTAGGAATTAAAGAATGTGGATTCGGCTCATCTTGAGAATCTTTCCATACTCACATTAACGACGATATTGGCATAAGACATTCTGTTTTCGCTGGAAGGATTCGTGTCGTTCGAGGCAACGATCTGAAACTCGCATTTTTCTTGTTTCTCGAAGTCTAGTTTTTGATCCAGCGTTATCATGCCTGTCGCGCTGTTCACTTTGAAGATCGAATGGATAGTTTCGTCATCACTGACAAGGTAATAGAATATCTGCAGATCTGGGTCGTCGATTTGATACTTTGCCTGAAATATTTTTGGAGGGTATAAGGCATTAGGATGTACAGTTTTGTAGCTTCAGTACAGTGTTACCAGGTCTACCGATTTTTTGGTAGTAAGGGGTAGTGAAGCGTCACCCTTTAAATAATGATCACATAGATCAAGTATGTTTCATATACAGCAAAATCAAAACAATCATGTCAATAGCTGCTTTGATAATAATGTTGCAGTGCACAGGATATACAGGGTGGAGAATATGTAACTGACTGGCTTGTATCTTAAATATTAATTTGTGGAATTAAATAAAATACGTCAATTTTTTCATCTTGATCTTTTATTGAAACTCAAAAATTATGTATGAAAAATAATATCAGACAAATGTCCGCCTCTGGAAGCCGCGCAAACTTGAGCCCTCTTGATTACATTTTCCATCATTTTTTGGTAGGTTTCGGGAGGAATATTTTCAATCGCAATATTATTCTTCAGCTGCTCTACAGTATTTTTTTGTTAGCATAAACCTTATTTTTCAAAAATATCCATAAGAAACGTGCGACGAATACCGAAATAGCGCGCAATTAAAATCAGTCAGTTATATATTGACCACCCTGTACTATGGAATACCAAATAAATTCAACTGTTCTCCAATGATCTAGAAAACATTTTGGTTGAGGTAGCAGGAATTCAGTGTTGCCATTCACAGTAGCCATTACATTCCAGCTATCCTACACTCATAGTTAACATGCTGTATATCACCTAGATAATAAATAGATTCATTTACCTGGCATATGGTATAATTTTGGTTAACATCTTCTTCGT
Source organism: Acanthoscelides obtectus (assembly GCA_963669975.1). Classification (NCBI taxonomy): domain Eukaryota; kingdom Metazoa; phylum Arthropoda; class Insecta; order Coleoptera; family Chrysomelidae; genus Acanthoscelides; species Acanthoscelides obtectus. The sequence continues at coordinate 8,196,872 of CAVLJG010000006.1, forward strand.
AAAAATTCACCTCGAATACTTGAGTTTTGCAATCTACAAACGTCGGTTCTTGTGCATTAGAGAGAAAGTTTACTAAAATATTTATGTTTGAAGTATAATTTGCTTCTCCCGGACTTCGTTCTTCAGGCTTCTTCTTAATATCAGCTGTTAATTGCAGCTAAAATATAAGCACCAACTTATTTTAGAAATTTTTGCTTGTTTTAAAAAGTAAAAAATGATAACATTTAGGTCTTAGTCTGTATATACAGGGTGTCCGCAAAGTTGGGGTATTCCTTTACGCGACGTGTAGATCTTGAAAACATAAGCAATTTTTCTTAGTACCATATACACCAACGTCTTAAGGGAACCGAGATAAAGGGCTCTGCAACATCAAAAATATCTGAATACCGTCCTGTAGCCGCGACCCGCGATATCCCAGACTGGTACCGGCTACTAGCTGAACCCGACGACAGAACTAAGTCGGGGGTCGGCCTAGAATGGTGCAAGTTGAGGAAGAACTACTGAATCGCGTAGACGAGAATCCCTCAACAAGCAGTAGAGATGTGGCTAGAGAAGTGCAAGTATCAAAAACTAAAGTGTAGCAAACGTCCAACGTGTACAAGCCCTTCAACCTGACGATTTTCCAGCAAGAGTGCGGTTTTGTGAGTGGTTGTTGCATCAACATGACAATAATCCGGACTTTTTGAAGTGCATATTGGTGATAGACGAATCTACGTTCACGCGTAATGGGGTGAATAACTTTCGATTTCAGGCAGAGACGTACTTAGCCCTTTTCGTCAACTGGAGAGTGAGTACTTTTTCCTTTATTTTTTTTTACTTGGTCGCCCTCGTTTCACTACACATTACCTTTGTTATTTCAAGGGTAGTTGTTTCTGAAAAGGAAAACCCCAACTTTGCGGACACCCTGTATATCTTGACCGTCTAATAAAGCCAAATGATTTATTAGTTTCGTCAGCTTTTTTTTTTCTTCGCTGGCGATGTTTCCGTTGCCAAAACCACTGGCATTAGATTAAAATAGAAATAGAAAAAAAAGTTCAGAGCAAAACTACCCGACTTCATAGAGTTTAACAAAATAAGGCTCTGAGTACACCAAAGATTATTATAGGGTTTTCTGACAATCTTGGAAATTTATTCATTTGACAGAACGGATTTTGTCGGTTCAGACCTTAATTCCCCAGAGAGATGCCCATTCAGAAAAATCCCGACTCTTAAACCTTTTTTATTTACCTCATATTGACTGTCGAGGTCGGGATTGAAGTTTCCTTTCACTTGAAGTTGGTATACACATTTATCTTTCCCGACCAGCATGAAAAACGTTTCACCTGAAACAAATGAAGAAATCGATGGCAGCACAGGTTGGGTATTACCTATAAAAAATATCCTATACGTACTTAAAACCCGTTTCTTTTGAAAGTAAACTTATACCAACCCTTAGTCGTCTAGTACTGTCAACTCAAGCAATTCTTTGCAACGAGTGGTTAAAACTGAAAAAACGCATTCTTCTTTATAACCAAAAAAATAAATGTAACATGTGATACAGCGTTGAACTAGTATGAAGAATGCTATTAGATACAGTGTGTACTTTTTTCGGGCAAAATTTAAAAACACCATCATGCAGCGCCTAAAAAGTGTCAATGGAATAGCTTCATTAGTTTCTCAACGGCCCCTAATTTAAAATAAGCTGTATCTCCCACAGGTACTGAGATCGCCATACATAAGATCATTATCTTGGGCACCCTGTATATTTATGAATAATGCATTTAACTTAACATGAACCTTATCTGTCCTCCTGGGGTAACTTGTTCTCAATGCTTATAAGTTGAATTCATAACATTTTCATATAAACTAAGGTAAATGTCCCAAACTTCGGCATGTTGAAGGACAGAAACGACAATCTAAATGGTATTGGAAGACTGGAGAAGAAGTATAGATGAGAAAGAATATATTGTAACAATATTTTTAGACTTCAAAAGGGCATTTGAGACTATAGATAGGGAAAAATTGTGAATGAAATTGAGTCAATAAGGCTTTAAAGGATCAGTATTACACGTTTTACAAAATTATTTAGTAAATAGAAGTCATAAAACTAAAGTTGGAAATATTTTGTCAAGTGTTCAAAATATATCAGTAGGGGTGACACAGGGGACTAAATTAGGGCCGTTACTATTCATTATTTATATAAATGATATCTCTGATATTTTAGAACACTGCAAAATTCAAATATTTGCGGGCGATACACTTATATATATAGAGAAAGAGAAAAGTGTATAACAAAAATAGGAAAATAATGGGCAAAATCCGCAGAAAGAGCAGAAAATAGGATAGAAAATCCGAGCGATACGTATTTCTGCTGGTTGGCTTCAATTTTCTCTTTGTAGATCCTGTGGGCTTGAAGTACCACAGCAAGTGGCTATAACCGGCCGCGTGGTTGTGGTTATTTGTCGCCTTGAAAATTCGAGGTCTTCTAGCAATTTTATACTACAATGTGTAGGTTGGCTCTTGTTGTGGACTTCGTGTGTCTTTTTTTCCTCTCCATCTTTGTTTCCAAAGGTTACACCCGTATCCGGATGTATGGGCATGTGTCTCTACTTTTGTAGTTGCATATGGCCTGATGAAGCCAACCAGCAGAAATACGTATCGCTCGGGTTACCTACCCTATTTTCTGCTCGAATTCACTTTTTGCGGATTTTGCCCATTATTTTTTGTTATATATATATTTTGGACACTGCTTTAGAACAGTTAAATAGTGATATTAAAAACATTATGAACTCGTTAAATGTCAATAAACTTAAATTAAACACTAATAAATAATTAGGCTCATGATTAATGATGAAAAAATTGAAGTAGTCGTGTCATTTAAATATCTTGGTATATATGTGAATAGTAAGCTACTGTTTTACGAACATTATGAATACATTATTTCAAAAATATCGAAAAAGATAAATTACTTCTATAGAGTTTCCCATAATTTTAGTATGTATTCCAAAAAAAATGTGTATAACGCTATAATTCTTCCCCATTTTTTATATTCAACCATCATGTTTACAGCAAATAAAAACATATTTTCAAAATTACAAATTCTACAAAATAAAGCTAGGAGAATCATTTTAAATAAAAACAGATATACTAGGATTAAGTCTATGTTAGAAGAACTGCAGTGGTTGGATGTGAAAAATTTCATGCATTATTTAGTTCTCGTTTTTATATTCAAATTAAAAAATCATTCATTACCACCACATTTAGATAACTTCACAAAATTAAATAGTCATTATCATAACTACGAAACTAGAGGCAGTATAGATTTTCATCTGCAAAATTGTTATAGTAGCATAACTAGTAAATCTATATTTCAAAAGGCAGTATTTGAATTTAATAAATTGTATAATGATATTAAACAAAGTTCGAATTAAAAAATGTTTAAGGTGAAATTAAAAAATCACTTTATGAATAATCAAAATACATAGTGACGTAATTCTAATTTTAATTTTAATAGACAAGAATGTAAAATTACAGAAAATGGATTGATGAAAAATATGTAACCGAATCATTATACAAAATTGACATTGTAGCATTAATGCTAAACAAATCTTCAACAACAACAACATTTTTTTTTTAAATACAACAGAATAGTCTTGGAATAGTCCGAACTTTATTTTTGAAATATCCTGTATACTATTTTCAATTTTAAAGGTGAAACCTTATCAACTTCTTTTCAAGAATCCCCAATCTATCTCGACATTGGTGGTGACTTTTCGTGCGATTTTTTGATTACATTTTGGCATTTTTTACTCACTCACACTGTCTACATTATTTATTATTATTATTATTATGATAATTGAGATGAGCAGAGTACACAGTACTATAAGCTCATGCAGTAAATATAGTGTACGGACACGTAACACAAATACATCAAATAGACAAAAATAAAAAAGACAGTTCATATAAAGTTTGTACACTCCTCCAGCTATCATACTTCACTTTGAAGCTATTAACTGAAGTAGCACCAACCACACTTTCAGGTAAACTATTCCAGGTGTTGAATATGCGGTTGGGAAGAAACCACTGTTGGACTGTTGTTTTAAATGGCTCCTTATGCAGTTTGAAGCTGTGTCCGCGTAGATTGCTGCGCGACAGACGGTATAGATGCATGAGGTTGGTGCCCATCAAACCATGAAGTATCCTGAACGTAACTATAAGATCGCCACGAAGTCTTCGCTCAGAGAATGAGTAGCCGGACGCTGTACTGATTCGACGAGATTTCTATCGCGCAGAAGCACAGTGTCCCATACCGGGCCAGCGAATTCAAGAATTGGCCTCACGAATGCCTTGTAAATGTAGGCGCAAGTGTTGACATCGGATCCTTTGAAAGACCTCTCCAGCATGAATAGAAGTTTCTTGGCTTTTGATGTAACGTGGTGAATATGCTCTGACCAGGAAAGACGATCGTTGACTACAACGCCCAGATTAGTGTGGCTGGAAACTGCTTCGATTTTGTGGTCAGAGATCTTGCATGTAAATCGCGGATTTGTCTTCCCGAGGTGAAGGACACAACACTTAGTTAGATTTAAGGGTAAAAGCCAACTGACTGACCATTGACAAACAATATCAAGATCTCGTTGAAGCATAGCTGAATTTACGACAGTATTGTAAATCTTGGTGTCGTCGGCATAAGCTGAACATGTGAAGGAAATCAATGCGGGCAGGTCACTTGTATACAGAAGGAACAGCACTGGCCCCAAGACAGAGCCTTGAGGAACTCCAATTGCTACATGATGAAGGTGAGACTGGGTATCACTGACGCGCACAGAGAAAGTCCTCCCGGTGAGAAAAGCCTTAATCCACAGTAACAACTCGCCTCTTATTCCCATACATTCCAACTTAAATAGAAGCCTTCTATGTGGTACGCGATCGAAAGCCCTAGAAAAATCTAAGTAGATTATACCAACAGGAGTCTTTGTGTCCAGATACTGAGTCCAATCGTTGAGAGAGTGGAGAAGGTTGGTCATTATTGATCGACCAGGGAGAAATCCATGCTGATTCTTAGGGATAAGGTCATTTTCGAAAGCAAATGACAGGAGCTTATCTAATATGATTCTTTCAGCTATTTTGGCGGCGATAGGAACGAGACTTATTGGTCGATAATTTTTAGCGGAGGATTTGTCGCCCTTTTTGAATACAGGGGTAACAGAAGCACTAAGCCAGCATGAGGGTAGGGTATGAGATCTAAAAGACGATGTGAATATCAAGCTTAATGGTAGGGCCAGTGCTGAAGCGCAGTTTTTAAGTACAGCAGCCGTCATCCCATCTTTACCAGGGGAGGAAGAGGTCTTCAGATTTCGCAGGTGCATTAATACATCTTCAGGCAAGAACTCAACTTCGCAAAGGCTGTTGGGACACCTATGGCAGATAGTGGTCGGTAGAAGGTCTCCATTAGGCTCATCGACGAAGTCATCACTACAGGACTCTGCCAGTAAGTTGGCAGATTCGGTGGCATCCATGTGGATATTACCGTCAGCGTCGCGGATCTGAGGTGATGAAACTTTGGAATTCAGGTTTGTTCTTAGATACCGAAACAGCTTCTTCTTATTTTTGGAGGTAACGAGTTTTCGTTCATAAGCATGTTTGGCATTATGTAACGTTCTAGATAGGAGGTTAGAAAAGGATCGATGAGACACGTAATCTTGTGAATGGCCACTCCTCCTAAACCGTTGCCACAAAGATCTCTTGTGACGAAGCATCCTCGATATGTTAGAGTTGATCCAGGGCTTTGAGGGGTCACAGTATACCTTCTTTTCAACAGTATTGTCAGCCGTTTCGCTTAGGACTCGTTGAGCGAAAGGGTCCCACATATCTTGGGTGCTACGGTTGTTAAGCAAAGCAGGCCAGTTGACTTCAGACAGGGCTTGGTTAAGAGCATCGTGGTTTACAATTTTGATGGTTTTAAACTTATCGGTTGTAGAACGACTATTTATATTGAACTGGAGAGAAGATAAAAGTGAACAGTGGTCAGACTTGCCAAAAGGTGGCAAATAATCTAAATTAGAAACAAAGTCGTCTATGATCAAAATCAGTCATTACGCTTACCTGCAGGCTTAATTTGTTTGAAATATATATCCGTATCCCATCTAATACATGAATTTGTATGAATGTTATCAGCCACAGAGAAGTCTTGTAGATGGTCTTTGCTTCTAAATAATATCAAAGGACTGTTTTGTTGTTGCACCTTGAATAAAGAAGAAGGAAATTTTTACTTGAATGCTTAGTCTTCAAAACTTGGACTAGGTTCAAGTGCAATAGGAGTAATGCTTGATGCGTTTGCTACACTATTAGAGAATATTTCCGGGAATACTTTAATATCCGGGAAATGATCACAGTCTATAAGCGAGGTTTTTGGCCCTGTAAATAACTAAAATTTCAAGCTGATTTCAACCATAAACTTTTTGCAATTCAATATTTTAAAATAAATGCATTCTAAATTTTCAACAACGTTTTACTTTTTATTTTAATAGATGATTGTTTCTTAGAAGCTAAAAGTTCGCAATTTCGATATTTTTGTTCAAACTTTACTCGTGTCCTACTCCAAATCCGTAATAAAAAAAGTAGATTGACTCTATACTTTCCAAGCCCACGAAACAGATTCTAGTACAATTTCTCACTTAGTGCAATGGACACAAAAAGACGTGGATTTTGTCACAAACATTATGGCACTATTTGAGATTTTCATGAAAACAAAATATACACGATTGCCTCATTCTCTTGGTGCTCTGGTGTAAAACTGTCAAAAATATTTGATAGCTCACGAAATCAATTAAATTACACTAAAAACATAATGTATATGATGGTAGGTATGCATTATCGCGCCGTCTACTACCTGCTTTTATAAGTCTTTCGGGTCCATAACCAAAGATGCAATATTTTGCGATTTAGGGGCCGTTCAAGTATTACGTAAGCAGATTTATTACAATTATTTACCCCCCATCCCCCTTGTCAGCAAAAGTAAGCAAAGCTCTTACCCCCTCCCCCCATGCTTACGTAAATATTTGTCAATTAATGTATTGTTTTTTATTAATATTATAATTATAACGTTATAATTATAATTTGAAAAATAAGAAAATAGATTTAGGATAGAGATTATATTTTACTGATACGGTAAAGGACAAAAATATTATATCTTACTAACATAACAAACTTATTTTAAATTTTTGGTACATATACTAAATTCAAATTAACACGATTGCCTCATTCTCTTGGTGCTCTGGTGTAAAACTGTCAAAAATATTTGATAGCTCACGAAATCAATTAAATTACACTAAAAACATAATGTATATGATGGTAGGTATGCATTATCGCGCCGTCTACTACCTGCTTTTATAAGTCTTTCGGGTCCATAACCAAAGATGCAATATTTTGCGATTTAGGGGCCGTTCAAGTATTACGTAAGCAGATTTATTACAATTATTTACCCCCCATCCCCCTTGTCAGCAAAAGTAAGCAAAGCTCTTACCCCCTCCCCCCATGCTTACGTAAATATTTGTCAATTAATGTATTGTTTTTTATTAATATTATAATTATAACGTTATAATTATAATTTGAAAAATAAGAAAATAGATTTAGGATAGAGATTATATTTTACTGATACGGTAAAGGACAAAAATATTATATCTTACTAACATAACAAACTTATTTTAAATTTTTGGTACATATACTAAATTCAAATTAACAGTCTTCAGTCCATGAAACTCGAATCCATGATTCTAAGTTTTCGATGACATTGGATTGCTTCGATTGCTGCTCAGTGTTGTGAGTTTGCTCGCTTTCATCGGATTTTGGAATGTCTACGTCGTTCTCATCGAGCCATTCAACACCATGGTGCACTAAATTTTGAATAATGCACATCAGTTCATTAGCACGACGAGCAGCGACTCTTACAGGTCTAACTTTCCTATCAATGTGCGACTAATGCAAATCCTATTTTACGTAATTCTTGTGTGGGTTCATCAAGAGTTTTCACGCTGCGAATTGATTGCGTTCGTCTTCTATCATCTGCTGCACTCCCAAGTAAACCTATATTCGCGATTGTTTTCAATAGTGAATGTTGATTGCTTTCAAGATTAGGATGCCCCACTGAATCCCTCAGAGATAGTCTTTTTTTATTTCTGGATTTTCATGACAAATATCTTCTAACTTTCTTTTCATACCATCCCTGTGTTTCTTCTGGGCAACTGCGTTTTGAACCTTCCTGCTTAAAGACTGTTTTGGTGTTTTTATTTCCTCGCGCAACTTAATGATCTGTTTATCAACTTTAGCACGGCTTGGCATAGTATCTCTGGCAGAATACAAAGCATTCAGATTTTTTTCGAGTAGAGCAATCTTATTTTTCATAGCTTCCTGAGAAGGTTTTGCTTTCTGTTTATCTGTCTCTTCATTAATTTCGCATTGCTGTTGTGATTCATTACCGGGTTTTATTTTATCTTCTTCCTCTTTTTTAATATTTGAAGCTGACTGTATAATTTGTGTTTTTTCTGCAGGTTTACAGGTTGTCTAAAAATAAAAACTTTCTATGGCTTCCGCTAAAGATTCTCTTATTAAGCTACATAAATACAAAGTATGGCAATATATATGGTAAATACAAAACCCTATTGCTTTCAATCTAATATGTTTAAACGAGCAATTCGTTCCGGTTCTGTATATATGTATAAAACTAACGTCCTGTACTTTGTGACCAATTGACGGAATCAATCTTAAGAAATAAATCTATAATATAATGAATATTACCTCTATACTTTGAGATAGGCCATAATATTTTCTAATCAGTAAAGAGAAACTTTTTGACGATTTCTAATATTTCTAGTACTCATAAGTACCTAAAATGATTTCGTCACTCACCTTAGAAACAAAATTTAGTAGATTGGATTTATTCTTAGTCGCCGCTTGCAATTCTTCTTCGATTCTCGTAGATACAATAATATCTAGTTCCTTGTCGGATTTTGCTTGTAATTTGTAATTTCGCCACACTTCGTTAACTAACTTTTGTACATTTTGTACTTTCGTACTTGTATGAGATTTTTTAAAACTTTCAAACAATTTTTGGTATAACTTGGATTTGTCTATGTGAAACGACATCTTATTTAATCATTAAACTTTGGCTAATGGAATCAATGGTAACACAAATGTTAACATGCTTTACTATGCTTACAATACGTCTACTCGCTATAGTATCCAAACGAAACAATACACTGATAGAGGAAATTTAGACAAGTGAACACCGCGCGGTAATTCCCCTACTCGGTTCTAAAGCGAGTACGGGAATTACCGCCCGCTGTTCACTAAACGTATGCATTATTTGCGGGAATCCCCGAAAATGCGTTTCGTTTTCAAGCAAAGACAACCGATGACGTAATCATAATCTAGACTCCCCTACCCCCCATGTCATCCAAAATAAGCAAAGCAAAGACCACACCCCCGCCCCCCCATAGTGCTCACGTAATACTTGAACGGCCCCATAAAAACCCCCTTTTGCGATGTTCTTGCTAAATCTGGACAGACTTTTACGTACTTTAAAATACTTACAGATAGCAATATGAAGTTTTGTTCATCTTTTTCAGGATAGACAAACCTAGGCTCAATGAAATTGAATTTCTCTAATTTCAACGTACTTTTGTAGTCGCCACATAGACGAGGTTCACCCTTGTCGCATAGCTGAAAATTCAATACACAACTTTTCAAAAGTGAGTAAGATAAGGCGACGGTTCTGTGCAAGGACGTACCCTAGCTTAGCAAAAATCACATCTGAAGAAATTTTTTTACAAACATTAAATTATTCAAGTACAGCTGAATCAATATTTATTAGATAAAAAATTACTAGGATCAGTTGCAATCTATGTTAGATATAAGCTTAATTTTGTTGAAATCACTATACAGGGTGCTTGAAAAACAGACGGAGATATTTTAGAGGGTGATTTGACATTTCCAACATTTATGTCATGGTACCTATTGGAAAAGTTTCAGTCTTTCCTGGACTTTTTTTTGATTTTTTAGCGAAAACTAATATAACAAATTTGACATGACATGAAATAAAACGGTTTTTATTTTTTTTTGTCGAAAACGAAGTGAGATACGGTATCGAAAGTAATGTCAAATTCAAAATTCCAACGAGTTTTGTTGGTAGAGTTATTGAGAATGTTTCATCAAGCTGAAACCGAGATAAAAGAGATCCTAATGATTCTGGGTTATAGAATTATGTTTCCTTGGAATATTCCATTTACTATTTTAGTCAGTATCAAAATTTCTATCCTCTTGGTTTTAGTTAAATAAATCATATTTTTATTAACTCTACTAACAAAATTCCATGGACTTTTCGATGTCAGAAATGACACAAATTTATTTTCCATAGGTCATTGCTTGGGTGAAAAATAGTTATTTATTATACAAGGGGAAAAAGTACTAGATGTTAGCTTGAGGTTATATCGAAAGCTAATCTAGTATTTTTCCCTCGTATAATACACAATTGTTTTCTGTGACGACGATTTAGTATTGAAAAATTATATTATACTAAGTGACATATAAATCTGAACACCCAGTTTAAATGGTTTTATTTTAATAAAAGTTGGTGAATGTATTTATCTTACTGTAAATAACAAGTGAAAAAATTTTCAGCCTTATCAGTTGGACATTCCGGCTTTTATACTGCTTTTTTTTAATTCACTAACGCTCTAAAAATGAATATTTCAGCCGCAGTAAAGAATCAACGTTGGCGGATTTTGGTTCTTGACATCCTTTGCGATCGGTTACGATGCCTAGAGTACGGAGACCTGTGCGATTTCGTCAACTTAGTGAGTTTGATAGGGGCCGTATAGTGGGACTTCGGGAAGCTGGACTTTCTTTTCGGGCAATTGCAGTTAGAGTGCAAAGAAGTGTAGACACTGTGGTTAGGTGTTGTCAGGCATGGCTTCGAGAAGGCCGTACGCAAAGAGCAAGGGGCACTGGACGCCGCCGTAGAACAACAGACCGTGAAGATCGCCGCCTAAGATTATTGGCCTTAAGAGACCGTTTCTCCACTACCAGGTCCATTGCAAATGAATGCTTTGCAGAACACGGAAGACCTATTGGCATGCGAAGTATTTACCGACGAATGAGAAGTTTTGGCTTGTTTTCATACCGGCCACACTGGGTCCTCCCTTTAACTCGAGAACACCGACGTAATCGCCTTGAGTGGTGCAGACAACGGTCACTCTGGGATCAGGAATGGAACAGTATTGTCTTTAGTGACGAGTTTCGATTTTGTTTAGGCATGCACGATGGTCGTGCCAGGGTGAGAAGGCGACGTGGTGAAAGGAGGAATCCACAGTTTTTTGTTGAAAGACATGTTCATCACACTGTTGGAGTTATGGTTTGGGGTGCTATAGCTTATGGTTCCAGGTCACCTTTAATCTTCATCAGAGGTAACATGAACGCGCAGCGTTATATCCACGAAGTTCTAGAACCCCATATTTTACCCTATCTTGACACCCTGGGAGATCCAACTTTCCAACAAGATAATGCCCGACCACATGTTGCAAGAGTCACAATAGACTTCTTTCAACATAATGATGTCACATTGTTACCATGGCCACCAAGATCTCCCGACTTATCCCCAATTGAGCACGTGTGGGATATTGTGGGTAGGAGACTGCTCAATTTGCAATGTCCTCCTCAGACTCTAGAAGCACTTCGAGAGGAGTTGGTGGTTGCCTGGAATGAGATACCACAGGAGGACATTGACCACCTGATCAGAAGCATGCCTAGGCGCGTTAGAGAATGCGTAGCACATCAGGGTGCATCCACACATTATTAAAGGTCAAAGGGCTTTAAAGCAGTGCAATCATTTTGAAATTTTTATCATTTACTTATTATGCTTCATTAAGTACTTATACAAAATTTTATTAAAATAAAACCATTTAAACTGGGTGTTCGGATTTATATGTCACTTAGTATATTACAACATTTAAGTCTTGAATTTTGAAATTAGGCTATGTTGTACTTATAGCTAAGGAAACTTTTGAAGTAATCAAATAGCTGACAATTTAATTTTGTGATTTGATTTAAAAATTGCGAACTTAGCGGTGTTTAGAAGTTATTTTTAATACTATAAAGCAAGAAATGTCTGATTCCGATTCTTTGACTTCACCGGAGTTGGTAAAAGTAGCCAAAATGATTGCCAGCTAAATCGCTGAAAATTTACGAAACCTCGTATTCAAGATCTATGGAATGGAAGATGAAAAAAACATGCAGTTCTTTATCGGAGACAATCTTACTGGCTTATTTTTCTGAATGGGCACAACAACAAGATCCATCAATGGTGTGCTCGAATTACTCAATGACCAAAAGCATGTTACGATTCAATAATAATGTAGACATTTCAAAATAATCACATTTCTGAAACAAAATGGGAAAGGTTACGAGCCCAAGAAAGCTGAGATCTTTACGAGTACACAAATTAGTGATTTTTTTTAGATAATGTCCACGATGAAGTTTATTTAGTGGCCAAGGTTGTTGTTGTATTTGGGACTGCAGGAGCTTGTCGTATCTGTGAAATCAGCCAGGTAACTTTAGATGATATTGACGATTCGGGAACGTTATTAATTGTGAAACAAATAATGATGTAAACAGGAGATTTGCAGTTGCTGAAAAATATATTAAATTTTACAATGTACATATAGCCCTTCGTCCAGCAGCACCAAAGGATCGCCGTCTGTTTTATGCATATCACAATGGAAAATGTATCAATCAGGTTGTGAGTAAAAAAAATTTCATAAGGCTCCCGAATCAGTGACTAATTGTCTTCACCTTGAAAATGCTAACTCATGTACAGGTCATTCATTTCTAAGATCGTCTGCTACACTTTTAGTTGAATCTGGGGGAGACATGGCGGTTGGAAGTCATCAACGATCGCTGAAGGTTATGTTGATGAATCGGTAGCACATAGAACAGAAATAGCTACGAGGGATGTCTTTTAAGTTTTGCATATAGAAACATAGTAGGCCGCGCAGTACTAAATCATAACCTCACTCTTTAGTAAACTTAAATTCAAAGTTTCATAACAATACGTACAGGGTTCTCACTACAGAGAATTTTTAAGTGTCACCAAGTCATTAGAAAAATGGAACTCAACCGAGAACATTTTCGTGCCATAATTTATTACAACTTTCAGAGACAATTATCGCAACAAGAACGCCTTGCTGAGTTACTGTCTGTTTTCGGCAACGAAGCGCCACATCAGTCGACAATTTCCCGTTGGTATGGAGAATTGAAACCAAAAGCGGGTCAAATTGCAACAATCCCTCTATTGGCATACCACCATTTGTTTGCCAAAAGTCATCACCGAGCTTTGATAAATCAACCCCGAAAGAAGAATCATCCTCCACCAAGACAATGCAAGCTCGCACACAGCCCAAAAAACAAGGCATTATTTAACAGAAGAAAACGTGGAATTATTGGACCATCCTCCATTAAGTCCCGATCTAAGTCCTAACGATTTCTTTACTTTCCCGAAAATTAAAGACAGACAGCGTGGTCAAAGGTTCCAGTCATCAGAAGGAGCAGTTGACGCATTCAAAAATGCCGTTTTGGATCTGCCAGCAAACGAGTGGAATAAGTGCTTCGAAAAATGGTTCGACCGTATGCAGATGTGTATTAATCTTCGTGGAGAACACTTCGAACAACAATAAAGTCATCTAAAACTATCTACCGTGTTGTTTTATTTCCATATGCAAAACATAAAAGACATCCCTCGTAATAAAGTGTTTAGAACTTGTAGGTAGTGCTGAAATAACACCGGATTTGCAACCAAGGACATCAACGGGAGTTGTGATGGCAGAAAAACATAATTTCAACACAAGAAAATTCGACTGTTGTACCGAATAGTTTAAGGAACGTGTCATTCATGCAAAGCACGTTTAACAAATGTACTTTTGATATAAAGAAAATGTAACTTTATTGTATAATAAAATATTCTAAAATTAAATATCTACCTTTGCTTATGTGTTTATACAATATCATTTTTTTGCCGGGGAAAAAGTAATTTCATAAAAAGTGACAGTTTGTTACCTGTCAACAGGGATGAAATGTCAAACTTTTTTCCTATCACAGAATAAAATAATAAATAAATAAATAATAAAACGTATTCAGAATTTCTCGCAGAAGGAATATCGAATTAAAATGTATATCATTCCATTTGAAAAACAAAAGTTGTTATCAGTTTCTAAAAAACTGTAGATCTACCAACATCGTGGATATCATCAACGGATCCGACGTGGTTTCGAACTTAAGCCTAATAACACTGATCAACAGCCAAAAAATATCCTAAATAAAATCAACAAAATATTACTATTTTTAATGTGCTAAAACCGGAATGAAACTTATTTTTTCAATATTAGTTCAAGTTTTAGAGATACGGTAATTATATGTGTTCCTGCTGTGACAGTGTTAATATACTGTAATTCACAAGAATGCACGTGCTACATTTTTATATTCGGCAAGGAAAGATGATGTAATCGGCATGATTGTGTTACGTTATACATACGTATACATTATATTGTTTTATATTAGCCATTTTTTCCTCAGTTGGCTGACAGCGTTCATGCAAGATGTCTCGAAAGTGTGTAAACAATCCAGATCAGTTTTGTTACGTGTGTGGTGATGTGACTTTTGCGTCTCAGAGACGGACTATTACTCCACTAATAACAAAGGCATATCAGCTTTATTTCGGTTGTAAACTAGGTGATTAAGACAAACAGTGGGCACCCCACATCTGCTGTAATACATGTGCTTCAAGTCTGAGGAGCTGGTTAAATGGCAAAAAACGGTCTACGCGCTTTGCTGTCCCAATGGTTTGGAGAGAGCCTACAAATCATACTAATGATTGTTACTTTTGCATGGTACCTTGTGTTGGACAAGCCACAGGTATGTCCAAGAAAAAAAAATCGGTTATTAACTACCCAAACATACCATCTGCGATGAGACCTGTGCCTCACAGTGACGAAAATCCTATTCCAAAACCCCCAGAATCCTACACTTGCGAATCAGAAAACGAATCAGAACATGGCGATCGAGTGATTCATCAGGAAGAAGATGTGCCATCAACGTCAAGACATCTTGATTTTATACCGAGCACGTCATGCCACCAACCGCACAAAATAACACAGTCAGAATTAAATGATCTTATAAGAGATTTAGAACTTCCAAAATGTAAGGCAGAGTTAGTTCAACATTGAGTTTAAAGGCAGTATTATTGCATTTTGGAAATATTTTACCATCTCTTCCTGTAGGGTATGCAGTTCACATGAAAGAATCATATGACAATATGAAGTACCCATGCATAAAATACGATGAGCACCAATGGCATATTTGTGGCGATTTGAAAGTTGTTGCACTTTTACTTGTGCTGCAGCTAGGCTACACAAAGTTTTGCTGTTTTTTGTGTGAATGGGACAGTCGAGCAAAGGCACTTCATTACACCAGACAAAACTGGCCTGTTCGTCAATTCCTAGAGCCAGGTCAAAAAAATGTACAGCATATGCCATTAGTAGATTCGAAAAAAATTTTATTACCACCACTGCATATCTAGTGGGTCTAATGAAAAACTTTGTCAAGGCATTAGATAGAGATGGGTCAGCTTTTCAATACCTGCGTCAGAAATTTCCAAGACTAAGTGAGGCAAAGGTTAAAGAGGGTATTTTTGTTGGGCCACAGATTCGAAATATTTTGAAAGATACACTGTTTGAAAACACTTTAACAGGTATTGAAAAAACTGCTTGGAATGATTTCCGTCTGGTGGTCACTAATTTCTTGGGAAATAGAAAAGCTGACAACTATAAAACCCTTGTCAAAAATATGCTGTCATCGTATCAAAAGATGGGCTGTAATATGTCTCTTAAGATACATTTCCTACACTCACACCTGGACTTTTTTCCTGACAATTGCGGAGCCGTAAGTGATGAGCACGGCGAACGTTTTCATCAGGATATTTCAACAATGGAAAAAAAGTACCAGGGAAAGTGGAATCCTGCCATGCTTGCAGACTACTGTTGGACTCTTGGTAGAGATGCTCCAGAAACGATCCATGAAAGGGCAGCAAAAAGACAGCGCATATAGTGATTCTATAAGTATATGAATTTTGTTACTTTTTTTAATATATCCTTAAAAATAAAAAGTTTTTTTCTAAACCGCAACTAATTTTTTTATTTCATTGTCATTTTTGGATTCAGCGCCCCAAAATTAACAAAGAAGTGCACTTTTCCCACAAGATACAATTAAAAAACTAAAATTTGTTGTCCAGTGTAATTTAAAAAAAAAACATTCGTCAGATATTTGATGCATTCCAAACTTTGTTACAGTCTGTATATTACTTACATGAAAAGAAACCGTGTACGTTCCAAAATATCCTTGTAAGTCCTCTTTAGCCATGAAGCTAGTTTTCTTGTGTGTTTTGTCCACAGAAGTTCCGTCTCGCAAGACGCTAAACAGATGAGAGCAGTCTGTTCCATCTTTACCTTCCACAAAAGTAATACTAAATTCTATTTCAGCGTTAGCACCTTGGTCCCTGTCTTCAGCTATGATTTCCTGGACGAGCTGGCCCTGCAAAAAATAACGCATTCTGAAGAAGAATCTCTGTTATTTAGCCTAAAGAAAACGGGCACCAAATTAGTAGCAGTCGAACATGCAAAGTTAACGTACTTCAGTTTTTCCCAAAACCAGTTGCATCTGACAGATTTTCCGCTCTAGATCAGCAAAGAAGGCTACGCCTCCCCAACACTACTACCAGGTCGCGTTTTTGAGAAAAACAGCCTTATTTCAATACTGTTCGTTCAACAAGGATTGGCTGCGGAAGTGAAAGTCGGTAGTATCAGTATGGAGACAATGCTGTATTTCTCAAAAACGGTGAATTTTATCAAAATCAAAGCAAAATACGTTTTGGACAAAGAATGAGGCTGTTCAAAAATATTAAATTAGTACAGGGTGGGGCATAACTGTCTCCCTATTTTCAAAGCTTAATAAAACAAATGTTATTTGGAATACTATGGATTTATTTTGAAATCATAAAAGTGCAACTCAAACAGTTTTATTTTATGTGGTTTTGAAAATTATATCGGCAAGGTGCTTTCCACCATTATCACAGCATTGCTGAAGGAGGCAATCCGTCTGGAAATTGGCCGAATACCGCAGGCAATGTTAGTTAGAGTTATGCAAAACTTCAGAAAGCGCTTGCGGCAATGCTGTGATAATGGTGGAAAGCACCTTGCCGATATTATTTTCAAAACCAGATAAAATAAAACTGTTTCAATTGCACTTTTAAGATTTCAAAATAAATCCATAGTATTCCAAATAACATTTGTTTTATTAAGCTTTGAAAATAGGGAGACAGTTATGCCCCACCCTGTACCTACTGTTGAGTCACTATTATATAGAGTGGTTAGTTCATCCTTGGAAAACTCAGTGAGTTAATTATTTCTCATACTGATATAATTCAAATAACGTGATCACTGACAATATACAGGGTGGCGCATCGAAAACGAAAAAAAAATCACGTTAGCCCCTAAGCGGGGGTGACACCACCCCCAAAATTTTAAATGGAAAGGGATAAAGGGAATTGAAAGACCTTTAAAATAAGGTATCACTCGACCCCCCTTTCTATTTAAGATTTTAGGGTTGGTGTCACCCCCGCCCAGGGGGCTGCACGTATTAACGGGATTTTTTGCCAAACTTGTGTCCACTTCGAAAACAAAATCGACGGGTCTGAGCGTTTTTCCAAAAAAAAAAAACTGTTTCGTTTTCGATGCGCCACCCTGTATACAGGGTATCGCAGCGGAAATTGAAAGTTTTTTCATACGAAAGCTATATAAATTTTTCGAAAATGTTTTGGGCGATAAGATGGATGCACACTTTATAGGTGTGTAGCCATAAATTATTTGAAAATATACAGGGTGTTGTACAATTCTGTGAAGCAACAAGTAAGCTTTTTTTTAATGGAACACCCATATTAGATTTTTGGAAAGACCTTTCGGGAACAAGAATATTCATATAATATTCTGTACGATTTTGATCGTCATTTATTTAGTAATATTATCATTGGTCAACACGCATATCCTTGAATGTTTAGAGGAATATCTTGCGGCCAGAGCCTGCAAAGCTTCTCTGGGAGACCATAGGATAGAAGTTTGCATAAGATGACAGCATGTCACAACTGACCAAAGGCTTTCGTGATATGAAGAGCAACGATCTGAGCCTCACCATTAGACTGGATGAGCTTACTTCACAATTGCGTGACGTAGGCTAATAGATCCTCTGTGGATCGCTGGTGCCGGAAACGATACTGCCAGTAGTCGTCTGTGTTCCTTTTTTGGGATGGGTTGGACATGAGCAAATTTCCAGTTTTCTTGTAGTGTGCCGTAAGATATATGGAATAGACACTTACTTTTGCTGGCAAGGTGGAGGGATCGGTTAATCATCATAAGATATCTCTCAAAAGCATTCCTTAACCCTGACAAGTCAAATTTTATTATTTTTGGTCTCAAAAAAGTTAAAAATCTTATTAAAGATAAAATATATATTCCTATTAATGGTGTTGCAATAACTAAGCAAGCAAGCAAGTACAAAATTTAGGAGTATTACTTGATGAAGATTTGCGTTTCGAGAATCATATAACTAATTGTATAAGGAGAGCCTAAAAAACATCTAAGCTACAGAAATATGAGATGATGTAAAAAGGATAGCAAAAGTTCAAAGCTCTTGCTTATGACTCATTCATGGAATTCGACGTAGAGAAAATATTTCACATAAGTTGATCCAAACAAACTGGTTAAATATAAAAGATAGACGAGAACTGCATAGCGCATGTTTTTATCATAAGGTTGTGACCATGAAAATTCCTTCAAATTTATATAACAAAATTACTTTTCTTACCAAAATAAACATAAGGTCTAAAACTACAATCACACCACCAGCTCATCGTACCGCTCTCTTTGAAAGATTCGTTTCTTATAATGTATTAAAATCCAAATCGCTAGATTCTCTCACAAAATACTTTTCCAGGTTTCTGCGATCTCGCTATAGTACGAGGGATGTCTTTTAAGTTTTGCATATGAAAACAATACGGTTGGTAGTTTTATTCTCTAGGCGCTGAAGAAAGAAACTAAACCCAAACAAATACACGCATATTGCTCGTGAGTGAGTGTTTAGGCGCAGGAGACATTACAGGACCGCATCAAGATATTATGGGTAGTCATCAAAAATTTCATACAAGATAATTATTATCTTTTACAGTAAATTTCAGTTAGAGATTCACAAATGAGTTAACTACACTTTTTAGTTATTAGTAAGTAAGCTGCGCGCACTCATTCAGAAGAGGAACTTGAATCTTCTGAATCGTTTAAATGAATTATTCAATTTGGGTATCGATGACATTGTCCAAATCCCACATTTTGACCTCAACCTTCTCCCGAACGTGGCGGATACAGTTTTTCCATTCCTCTGCCGTAACTCTATTGACTGCGATGTGAAAGAGATTTTTAACATCAGAAAATTTATAAGTATTATTATTCGACGCCACGTATTGCTTTATGTTGGCCCAAATCAGCTCAATAGGGTTCAGCTCACAATGGTAGGGTGGCAGTCTCAAGACAGTTTTATTTTGTTTTTTGGCCATTTCGTCGATCATTTTAAAATCGTATTTGTATTTATGTCTATTGACTATACTTATCAATTCACCCTTGACCATTGTTTCATCAAAATCGATCTGTTTTGAGGCCAGCCATTGTTGTATGTTTGCTTTTTTAGTTGCCATTGTGGGAATTTTTTCTATTTTTCTAGAATGGTACGGGGCATTATCCAGTACAATAACAGCGTTATTCTCCAGCTTTAGTAACATTTTGGAGAACCAATTTTCAAAGGAATTGCCGTCCATCTCCTCATGATAGTCCCCTGTCTTTTTTGATTCAAAGGCCCACAGTGCTTCGGGAACAAAGCTGTCTTCACTACCTACGTGACAAATGATCAGCCGTTTGCCTTTTCCTGGAAATAAATTATTCCTTACACTATGGACTGATTAAATTTGAAGGAATGAGGCAATTGAGTTCATTTAGCTGAATTTAAGAGTCACGGAATGCTGATCAAAAACTGAAAAACGTAGAAAATTGAAGTTTGCAACTTCTCAAAACCCATTCAAAGCAAATTGACTGCACCCAAAAATGATAATAAATTTCAAAATAACGCTTAAAAGAGGGTCGAAGTTTTTTTCCTAATGACTACACTGCGAATGCACCATTTTTGGAGAATATAACACATTATCTGCTACCACAGCATATTATTTGCCCGAATTTATCAAAATTAAATTGCCGGATAGATGAAGGAGCTTACCTGCAGGATTTTTCAATCCAGCCGAAAGACCGTCTAGAAAAGCCTGCCTTGATGATGTTACTGATTTGTCGACCCAAACTTTCGCTTGAGTATGTCCAGCATTCACCCACGTTTCGTCCAAATAGTAAATTTTTCTTTTTTCATCGCGAAACTTCCGAATCTTCCTAAGGTATTCCCTTCTCCACACAACAATTTCTTCTTTCTCTATTAACATACTGTTTCTTCCCCGTTTCAAGAATCGAAAATTAAGTTCCTTCAAAAGTTTTCGGAATGTGGTTCTTTTAAATGATGGAAGATCCTCATCCGCATTAACTAATCTTAATATCTTATCTACTGTAGGTATCTCATTTCGGAAGAAAAAATTATGCACTTTCCTCCTGATGGCAGTTCTGTCAAAGTCATCTACTCCGTCCGTTATCCTTTTTCTTGCAGGATACGGTTTTGGCTCAGAAAGTGAGTGAGTGCTCCTATATTCCTTAATGATCCTATAAACACTGGACCGACATACTCCAGAAATATGTGCTACCTTACATATAACTTCGTCCACGACCAAATCGGGTTTCTCTTGAATTTGGTTTTTGTATATATTTAATATTACTTGTTTTTCATTTGCACTTAAATGTAGCTTCTTAGCCCTTTTTTTGGGTGGGGTTGCGCTGATGTCAACCACTTCGTCGGCTGTATCTGTGTCAGACATCGTATCTTAGGCAATATATAAACAAAACGCTCCACTCGCGAAAAACGAGTATACGCTACTGAATGCGTAATGCGTATGCAATGCAATCCTGTGCGTGAATTAACTGTTAGATGCCTGTCGTGTCATCTACAATCACGTTTACAAGTCCAAACCTGTGCAGATTCGTAGAGCGCCGACGACTGCTAGTGACCTTGAATTTGTCTGTAGATCGATGTTACTCCAGTCAATTTAGGTTCAAAGTGGATGTTTTCTAAACCAATTTGTTGTTCCTACATCAAAAATATATCGATGATGTTTTGTACTGGGAGCTCATGAAAGATCAAGGTAACTTATTTTAACAGTCATCCTTTTTCTAGTCTCAAGATGACACGAAAAAGGGTCTGTGACTTCACTAGAAATACACTACCGAGGATGTTTAGACCTAAAGTGACTGGAGTATATCCGTGGATGCTTTCGAGGGATCTGTTCACGTGCTGATCACTGTTTACGTTTAATGTCTTTCTTCAGCGCCCAGAGTATAAATGACTTTATTGTTTTTCGAGGTATTCTCCACGAAGATTAATACACATCTGCATGCGCTCGAACCAATTTTCGAAAGACTTATTATTCCAATCGTTTGCTGGCAGATCCAAAACGGCATTTTTGAATGCGTCAACTGCTTCTTCTGGTGACTGAAACCTTTGACCACGCAGTCTGTTTTTAATTTTCGGGGAAGTAAAGAAATCGATAGGACTTAGATCGGGACTATATAGAGGCTGGTCCAATAATTCCACGTTTTCTTCCGTTAAATACTGCATTGTTTTTTGGGCTGTGTGCGAGCTTGCATTGTCTTGGTGGAGGATGATTCTTCTTTTGGCAAACAAATGGTGGTATACCAATCCGCAGTAACAGTTCTTTGATCATTAAGAGGAATTGTTGCAATATGACCCGCTTTTGACACAAATGTCGCGACCATCTTTTTCGAAATACTTTTGTTGGCTTTTCTTCACCTTGGAACACCCAAACAGCCGACAGTCGTTTATTTTCTGGTTCATAACAGTAAATCCATGATTCATCACCACTAACAATGCTGTACACATTTCTTGAGTTTCCGGAATTGAAACGGTCAAGCGTTTTTTGACACCAATTAACCCTGGCTGCTTTCTGCTCTTCAGTCAACAGGTGGGGTATCCAACGAGAAACTAATTTTCTTACTCCTGATTCTTCATGTAAAATTTTTTGAATTGAGGTGTTTGAGATCTTCAGGGACGCCTCAATCTCGCGAAGAGTGAGGTTAAGATTCAGTAGTGATGTTCGATCTGCGCGGCCTACTATGTTTCTATATGCAATACTTAAAAGACATCGCGCGGCCTACTATGTTTCTATTTGCAATACTTAAACGTACGTAACGTATCATCTTAAAAATCTAGTAGCTATATGTATACATCTACTATTGTATTTTTCCCTTTTTCCTTTATATTTGAATTCTGTCAACTTTGCCTTATTTTTACTCATATTAAGTGCGTTATGTAGGATTAGGTGGAAGACTAGCTATTCCCCTAGGAATGAAAGCTGAACTTCGCTTTTTCCGGGTAGCAATTGCTTATCCTTGTACCTTAATGAAAAAAGTCGATTATTGTTATTATTATAAAAAATTATTGAAGTATAAGAACGGCCCTTATGCGCTGTTCGAGATGATTACCGCGCTTTGCTTCTAGTTCTTTGCGCTCTTAATACTCAATCATTAACGCTACTGTACCTTTTTTATGCTTTCGGAAGCATCCATATTATCCGTCTTCAGTTTTGGGGGGTTATCATTAACATCGTCCAGTATGATCTTGCACGTATGTTCGGAAAACCTCCGGCTTTGACAATCCGGACAATCCTCACACTTAACTTTGCACTCAAAGGTCGGATCGTCCATGGTGTCTCTATCGATAGCTGTTCCGCCATTCCTCACTTGGATTATGTTACTTTCATATACTATGAATTGCTGACGACATTTCTCGTCGCCTGTAATGCTACACACGACTTTGTTGTACCTTCCTGAAATGCAGTACGTGTGGTGAAAAAATGTCGTCAAGTAGATTCACTCAGTACTCAGCCGCCACTCATAGTGTATAGCTCCAAAAATGGACTTTGTCAAATTTAAGAAATCTCGAGCTTCCTCCAATGTAATCACAAGCGTCAGAAATGGTGCAGCAGCTTCTCAGTAATGTGAGCAGTATTCTATTGACCAATAACATTAATATCTAATTTGGCAAAGGTAGTTGAAAAAATCATTAGTTTTTTTCAACAAAAATAAGCTTAAACATGAAAATCTATTTGGATTTCAAAAAAATAAATCTACTCAAGACGCGGTTTCCTTGTTGCCTTCAAAAATTCATGAATTATTAGAGCAAAGTAAATATACATTGTGCATATTCTTAGACCTAGCAAAAGCACTCGCTACTACTAGAAACTTTATACGATGCAGGAATTAGAGAAAACGCTCAAAAGCTTCCGCAGGTTGGCAGTGAAAAATATAATTGTAGGCAACATTTTTGTAGTCGATATAAATGAATGTCAAAATGTGTATGTTCCCTGCATACGTAGGAGAAACAAACACTGGAAATGGTAATGATGCAGTCATACTCACGGTCCCGATCTCCGTCAGTTGGATTTATTTCTTTGACATTCGTATCCTTATCAACCTCTTCGTCGATGTGGATGTCACCAGGATCCAGGTTAAAAGCAGGCGTCTTGTCGTTGGTATCAATTATGTAAAAAGCTACCTTCGGTAGCAATTTCATTATTCAGCTTATTGGCAGACAAAAACGTTTGCCTTTTATATGTAGTCAAATACCAAAATGGAAGAGAGTAGTGTGACGTGTCGGGCGACATCCGCGTACACGTACCCAAAGACTGCGTTAGCAGTGGGTAATGCAGGATGAGTTGTATTACTCTCTTCTACCTTAGTACTGATTTCTAGGGTCCACCCGTAGGCAACCAGTGATGTTGTATGTAGGTAGGTTCGGTAGCGGAACTTTTCTTAAAGTTCATGTCGGTCATTTCCTGCTGAAGCATTGGTTTCCAATCACCAGTTTATGGAGTAGTACCCTTTTTCTTACCTACCTCACTTTTAATAGTTCATTTTTTTGGTGCTACTCGGTCCATTTTTATGGGATTTTAACCTTTTCAGCGGTAAGTTCATTTTTATACCTTTTGGACATGTATTAATATATACTTTATCTGAAGTCACTTGAAACACTGTGAAATACCGGGTGCGTTTTATATATCTATATTTAACACGCTCTGTTGCTGCAAAAATCGCCAAATTTCGCAGCAAATATCCCCCGTATAAGATCAAAGGCAGTTTCACCGGTCCACGTGGAGTAAAGCACGCCTATGCGTGGACATAGCCAATGAGAAAGCGTGTATTTCAGAGCTCCGAACAAGTGCAGGTGGCTACTGAAAATTGAAACAGTTTAGCCAGTGCCGTGTAGCGGTGAATAAACGTGTTTTCTTTAGTCTGTCCGTGTTTTTTCATAGATTTTATTAGTTTGTGTGTTTTTGACTTTTGAATACTCAGTTTACTTGTTGATTTAATTGTTGTGATGATTGTTCTTGTGTGTCCTAAATATGGCTCTTTGGAGACCTTGGGAAAATGCTCCAAGCCACGAGGAGATGGTTGATGAACCTGTGCAGGCAGAATTCTTTCATAAAGATTTAGAGGAACAGACCCAAAGAGTAATCCTAAATATGTATGATTGTCTGAAAAACGAAAATCCAGATTCCTCGCAAAATCAAATTTTAAACAGAATTTGTATCCTGACAAAAATCAGTCGGTCTACCATTTATCGGGTTATAAAAAGGGGAGATGTAGTCAACCATTCCTTCCACAGAAAGCGCATAGGGCAAAAATTAAAAAGAATAGACGTGGGTTTTCAGGAAGATATTCTTCGTATAATATACGGATTTTATAAAGAAAATTTGGTGCCCACGTTGGAAATGATACGGGATAAATTAAAAGATTATCCTGAAGATTTTTATAATTACAAATGCTTAGACTCACTGCACTGTATTGTAAAACTGTGTGGTTTTCAATACAAAAAAATAGATAAAAGAATGGTGATTATGGAGTCGTCTCGAATCGTTGAGTTGCGCCAAGAATTTTTGCACTAAGTTAAAATCTATAGAGAGCAGAAAAGAAATCTGATTCACCTGGATGGAACGTGGTATGATACCCATGATGTTGTGCAGTACGGCTGGGTTGACGACCGCAACAAGTGCATTTTAAATGCACCATGCAACCGTGGAAAACGAATCATTATTCTCCATGCTGGCAGTGAAAATGGATTTATACCTAATGCCTTGCTGTTATCTGCCAAAAATATCAAAGAATCATGTGCCGACTATCATGAGGGTATGACCTCCGACTTATTTGAAAAGTGGATAGAGCAGCAGTTAATACCAAACATTTCCCCAAATTCAGTGATTATTATGGACAATGCGCCATACCATTCCCGACAGAAAAACAAAACTCCGAATACAGGCACAAAAAAACAAGACATTATTGATTTTATGAAGGATAAGGGAATGGAAATACCACAAAAATCAACCAAAGCCATATTATTGGATCTTATTAAAAGACAAAAATTTGAAAAAGAGTATGTTGTTGACAATCTGCTTCAGGAAAATGGCCATGAAGTATTATGTCTACCTCCCTATTACTGCATTTTTAACCCGATTGAGTTGGTCTGGGCTGCTTTAAAAAAAAAGTAAGAAAACATAATCAGACCCCTCAATTAAGTGAATCGCTATTGGCCACAATAAGAGATGCAGTATCTCATATTGCTGCCACAGACCTATGGAAGCAGTGTTCTAGGCATATTATTGAAAAAGAAAATGAATATTGTGTTTTGCCTCCTGTAAATCCCGTTGTAATTCCTCTACAAGATGACTCTAGCGACAGCTCCGAAGGATGATATATAAATACCTATAATGTAAGTCCTTATATACCTTTTTATATACCTACCTGCTATGTAAATATTTGCCTATGTCAAACGTTGTAATTTTTCCATTTCTTAACTTTCAGTCAACATAAATTAAACTCCCAATATAAGTACTTTTTATCCCAAATCAAAAAAATAAGAAGATAGTAAAATCCATTTATTGTGATATAAAAACATTATTATTATCGTTCTAAATAAATGACCGCACGCCTATGATACGTCATGAAATTACAAAGGACGCGCCGACCAAAGGTTTTTATGCTATTTCAAGTGACTTCAGATAAAGTATACGTGGTTAGAGATTGGCAACCGAACCTACCTACATACATCTCTGGTTGCCTATGGGTAGACCCTAGCATATGATATCGACGCTGTTCAGTCATTGGCTGTGTTTTGGACTCACCTTGAGTGGTTCTGATTGGTGATTAACTTTATCATGAGCTATGCAGGTATAGTTGAAGTAGTATAACGGAATATCAGCATCAATTTGATCGCTTTTGACAGAAAACGCTCCAGTCTGGGAGTCCACCGTCAACCAGTCGTACCTTTCGTCGTCGGGCCTGAAAAATTTAAGATCCTTTTGATTGATATACAGCGGGACACAAAAGTATCGGAATGGCAGTGTATCTTCTCGGGTAAGGTATTTTTGGAAAAGATCAAGGTCAGGTCTTCAGAAACTTCAAGGTTAATTCATAGTCAACTTTATCTTTCAAATAGAAACCACTATTTTCGATGAAATGAAGATCAAATATATGCTGTTAAAATAACTATCAAGGGCAGGTCTTTGGTAAATTTTGTAATCCCAATAATTGAAAATGCGGAAAATTCTGTGTTCAAATACGAATTGTGAAAAGTCCAAGTTCAGGGTGCGATTCAAAGATCAAATGTGTGCTGCTAGGACGACCTCTATAAATCTCACAAGATTAGTAATGAAAACCACTGTCAAGGTCAGGTCACTTTTGAATTTTAGCGACGGAGTGAACAATAATCTTGGATTTGACCTTGATCCTCAAACTTCCAAGGTCATTTCAAGATCAACTTTATTTTTTAACGAAAATCCCTATAATTTTATGATCAAATACAGACTGAAGATCAAGGTCATGGCGACCACTAAAGGTCAAATGTGTATTTCTAGGAAAATCACTATGAATCTTACAGGATTAGTAATGAAAATAACTATCAAGGTCAGTTCTTTAGTAAATTTTTACGAGTGTTCTTGGATTTGACATTTCAAGGTCAACCCGCAGTAACAGAAAGGGTTAAAAATCATTTGTAACGAGCACCGTAGTTCGTTCCTTAAAACTTACTCAAAGACAATTTAATTTTTTTAATGGTCGGCAATTTCAAGAGCGGGACATTTTACAATGAGCATTAAAATTAAAGATCAAAATGACCGCTGGAGATCAAATATGTGCTGCCAGCAAAACCTCTAGAAATCTCACTGAAAATATCTGGTAAGGTTAGGTCTTTAGTAAGTTTTCACAACTGGCGGTGTCCTTGCACTTCACCTTCAAGGTCATTTCAAGATCACCTCAAGTTTTCCAAATAGTAACGCCTATTTGATGCCGACAATCCAGAGAGCCAGAAATTTTATGTTCAAATGTGTATTCGAATTAGAGGTCACATAAAGGCCAACTGTGTGCTGCTAGGAAAACTTATAGAAATCTAACGCGAATAGTGATGGAAATAACTGGCAAGGTCAGATGTTTGGATAAGTTTTAACGAGGGAACTACGGTGCTCGTTACAAATGATTTTTAACCGATACTGTTCCTGCGGATTACTATTTGGGAAAAATTGACATTGAAATGACCTTGAAGGTGCAGTTCAAGGTCAAATCCAAGATCACGCGTCAAAATTTACCACAGACCTGACTCTGATAGCTATTTTGTGAAATTTGTAGAGGTTTTTCTAGCAGCACACATTTGATCTTCATTCATAAATTCATGACAAGTGTTCTTGGATTTGACATTTCAAGGTCAACCCGCAGTAAAAGTAACGGTAAAAAATCATTTGTAGCGAACGCCGTAGTCCGCTCCTTAAAACTGTCAAAGTCATTTAAATTTTTTTTATGGTCGGCAATTTCAAGAGCGGGAAATTTTAAAATACAAGATCAAAATGACCGCTGGAGGTCAAATATGTGCTGCCAGGAAAACCTCTAGAAATCTCACTGAAATCGTAACGAAAATATCTGGTAAGCTCAGGTCTTTAGTAAGTTTTTACTACTAGCGGTGTTCTTGGATTTGTCCTTGTACTTCACCTTCAAGGTCATTTCAAGATCAACTCAAGTTTTCCAAATAGTAACGCCTATTTGATGCCGACAATCCAGAGAGCCGGTAATTTTATGCTCAAATGTGTATTGGAATTAGAGGTCACATAAAGGCCAACTGTGTGCTGCTAGGAAAACTTCTAGAAATCTCACGCGAATAGTGGTGGAAATAACTGGCAAGGTCAGATCTTTGGATAAGTTTTAACGAGGGAACTACGGTGCTCGTTACAATTAATTTTTAACCGATACCGTTCCTGTGGATTATTATTTGGAATAAAATGACACTGAAATGACCTTGAAGGTGCAGTTCAAGGTCAAATCCAAGATCACGCGTCAAAATTTACTACAGACCTGACTCTGATAGCTATTTTAATGACTAAACCTGTGAGATTTGTAGAGGTTTTTCTAGCAGCACACATTTGATCTTCATTCATAAATTCATGACGAGTGTTCTTGGATTTGACATTTCAAGGTCAACCCGCAGTAACAGTAACGGTTAAAAATCATTTGTAACGAGCGCCGTAGTCCGCTCCTTAAAACTCTCAAAGTCAATTTAATTCTTTTAATGGTCGGCAATTTCAAGAGCGGGAAATTTTAAAATGAGTCTTAAAATACAAGATCAAAATGCTGTGTGCTGCCAGGAAAACCTCTAGAAATCTCTCTGAGATCGTAACGAAAATATCTGGTAACGTCAGGTCTTTAGTAAGTTTTCACTACTGGCGGTGTTATTGGATTTGTCCTTGTACTTCACCTTCAAGGTCATTTCAAGATCAACTCAATTTTTCCAAATAGTTACGCCTGTTTGAGGCCGACAATCTAGAGAGACGGAAATTTTATGTTCAAATGTGTATTCGAATTAGAGGTCATATAAAGGCCAACTGTGTGCTGCTAGGAAAGCTTATAGAAATCTCATGCGAATAGTGATGGAAATAACTGGCAAGGTCAGATGTTTGGATAAGTTTTAACGAGGGAACTACGGTGCTCGTTACAAATGATTTTTAACCGATACTGTTCCTGCGGATTACTATTTGGAAAAAATTGACATTGAAATGACCTTGAAGGTGCAGTTCAAGGTCAAATCCAAGATCACGCGTCGAAATTTACTACAGACCTGACTCTGATAGCTATTTTAATGACTAATCCTGTGAGATTTGTAGAGGTTTTTCTAGCAGCACACATTTGATCTTCATTCATAAATTCATGACGAGTGTTCTTGGATTTGACATTTCAAGGTCAACCCGCAGTAACAGTAACGGTTAAAAATCATTTGTAACGAGCGCCGTAGTCCGCTCCTTAAAACTCTCAAAGTCAATCTAATTTTTTAATAGTCGGCAATTTCAAGAGCGGGAAGTTTTAAAATGAGTATTAAAATACAAGATCAAAATGACCGCTGGAGGTCAAATATGTGCTGCAGGGAAACCTCTAGAAATCTCACTGAGATCGTAACGAAAATATCTGGTAAGGTCAGGTCTTTAGTAAATTTTCACTACTGGCGGTATTATTGGATTTGTCCTTGTACTTCACCTTCAAGGTCATTTCAAGATCAACTCAATTTTTCCAAATAGCAACGCCTATTTGATGCCGACAATCGAAAGAGCCGGAAATTTTATGTTCAAATGAGTATTGGAATTAGAGGTCACATAAAGGTCAACTGTGTGCTGCTAGGAAAAGTTCTAGAAATCTCACGCGAATAGTGATGGAAATAACTGGCAAAGTAAGATTTTTGGATAAGTTTTAACGAGGGAACTACGGTGCTCGTTACAAATGATTTTTAACCGATACTGTTCCTGCGGATTACTATTTGGAAAAAATTGACATTGAAATGACCTTGAAGGTGCAGTTCAAGGTCAAATACAAGATCACGCGTCAAAATTTACTACAGACCTGACTCTGATAGCTATTTTAATGACTAATCCTGTAAGATTTGTAGAGGTTTTTTTAGCAGCACACATTTGATCTTCATTCATAAATTCATGACGAGTGTTCTTGGATTTGACATTTCAAGGTCAACCTGCAGTAACAGTAACGGTTAGAAATCATTTGTAACGAGCGCCGTAGTCCGCTCCTTAAAACTCTCAAAGTCAATTTAATTTTTTTAATGGTCGGCAATTGCAAGAGCGGGAAATTTTAAAATGAGTATTAAAATACAAGATCAAAATGCTGTGTGCTGCCAGGTAAACATCTAGAAATCTCACTGAGATCGTAACGAAAATATCTGTTAAGGTCAGGTCTTTAGTAAGTTTTCACTACTGGCGGTGTTATTGGATTTGTCCTTGTACTTCACCTTCAAGGTCATTTCAAGATCAACTCAATTTTTCCAAATAGTTACGCCTGTTTGATGCCGACAATCTAGAGAGACGGAAATTTTATGTTCAAATGTGTATTCGAATTAGAGGTCATATAAAGGCCAACTGTGTGCTGCTAGGAAAACTTATAGAAATCTCATGCGAATAGTGATGGAAATAACTGGCAAGGTCAGATGTTTGGATAAGTTTTAACGAGGGAACTACGGTGCTCGTTACAAATGATTTTTAACCGATACTGTTCCTGTGGATTACTATTTGGAAAAAATTGACATTGAAATGAATTTGAAGATGGAGTTCAAGGTCAAATCCAAGATCACTCGTCAAAATTTACTACAGACCTGACTCTGTTAGCTATTTTAATGACTAATCCTGTGAGATTTGTAGAGGTTTTTCTAGTAGCACACATTTGATCTTCACTCGACATTTAGTAGTCATGCTGACCTTGGAATTTCGGCTACTGGTATCAAAAATAGGGGTTTCTTTTAAAAAAAATAAAGTTGATAATGAATTAACCTTGAAGATAAAGGTCAAGGTCACATTCAAGATCACTTTTGGATTCCTAGCTGAAAGTTATTGAAGACCAAAGATACCTTACCCGAAAACATACAAAGCCATTCCGGGACTTTCGTGTCATGCTGTATACCTACAAGTAATTGTATACTCAACAAACAAGCAATAAATATTTGAAGAAGTGCGAAATATTCCATTATTTTAGATCCCAAAACAATATGAAAAAATGAAAATTTTAATATTGTCAATGATTCTAAATATTTCTCAAAAATCCACTAATAACATTTCAAAGCATTTCTGGAGGTATTGTTATTGTAAACCTTGGTTTGTTAACCTGACAGAATCAAAAAATGAGTAGGGAAGGAATCTTTTCGAAAAGCATTGTGTATGACTAAAAATTAAATAACTTACAGGCATGCATAGGTGATTGTATCATTAAGATCAACATCAATTGCTTGAATTGAATAACCCAACGGAGTGCCGATTGTAGTTTTCTCAGTCACAGTTCTATTTTCAGGCTTCGTCGCGCTAGCTTCAGGAAAATAAGGGGCGTTGTCATTCACGTCTATTATGCTGATCATGAGTAGTGCTGAAACCCAAAAATGATAAAAAATTCTTCAGTGATCAACAACTTGAGAGAAAGGGAAATTAAGCTCCGGTGGGATTCGAACCCAAACCTCTTGCATTCCGTGGAGCGGATCTAACCAATTAGTCTACAGCACCACCTGTCAACCACTGTTAGAAACAAATTCTTTTAAGTTTAAGTTCTTTTCAGCTACTTGATGTCCCATCTGGTGGCATTCAAGTGAAACAAACAGAATTGGGAAGGATTTCCATTCGCTTTCTGGTTACACCTCGCCGCCTTGTGGGCTCTTACCACGGTACCTTCAAGCGAGAACAGTAACCTGTATACGATTTTACAAATCTGGATCAATTTTAATCAACGCATATTGAGCAAATTCACCTTAGACAAATTTTCATATCGATAGGTCGCCCCTAACTAGCTGATGATAACCCAGGATTAAAATCTCAAACATTGGAGAATATCGGTGCAAGCACAGTTGAAAAAATCATGGAACAATCCAGATTTGGATACCTTTGAGCGTAATTTTATACGTAGTTTTGCCTATAGCCTTTGTTAAGTACAGTTCAAATTTTTTTAAATATGTACCAAAGATTTCATTTCACTGCTTACCATTGGTCTTGCTTTTGGTCTCCTTGAATGCGGGGTCTGTTGCTAAATCTTCAACGGTAATACTCAAGTATAGAGAATCAAACGTTTCAAAATCGGGGGAAGTCTCATCTTCATTCTTATCATTCACCTTGAGGTCTATTTTGATGCCTCTGGTATGAGGTATCGGAGTTTGTTCGATATTTAGAAACCTGGAAAACAGTTGCAACGTTTAGCTATTTGTATAAGATGGCATATTTATTTAAAAACAGTTGAACTACAAAAAGGGAACGGTCTTGGCTCCGGCATTGTTTCTCTTGCATATCAATCCTGTAAGATCAATCCGTTCCATAGCTTTGCCGATGACAGAACAACCTCTTCGGTTGGAAGGAATTAGACGATATTGAAAAACTACGGGGCACTCAATAAAAATACAGCTTGCATGCACGTAATGCTGCATGAACTAATGAACTAACGAACTAACGAACTAACGAACTAACGAACTAACTACGACACTAACGAACTAACGAACTAACGAACTAAACGAACTAACGAACTAACGAACTAAGAAACTAACGAACTAACGACTAACGAACTAACGAACTAACGAACTAAACGAACTAACGAAATAACGAACTAACGAACTAACGAACTAACGAAAACTAACGAACTAACGAACTAACGAACTAACGAACTAACGAACTAACGAACTAACGAACTAACGAACTAACGAACTAACGAACTAACGAACTACACGAACTAACGAACTAACGAACTAACGAACTAACGAACTAACGAACTAACGAACTAACGAAACTAACGACTAACGAACTTAACGAACTAACGAAACTAACGAACTACCGAACTAACGAACTAAACGAACTAACGAACTAACGAACTAACGAACTACGAACTAACGAACTAACGAACTAACGAACTAACGAACTAACGAACTAACGAACTAACGACTAACGACTAACGAACTAACGAACTAACGAACTAAGAACTAACGAACTAACGAACTAACGAACTAACGAAACTAACGAACTAACGAACTAACGAACTAACGAACTAACGAACAAGAACTAACGACTACGAACTAACGAACTAACGAACTAACGAACTAACGAACTAACGAACTAACGAACTAACGAACTAACGAACTAACGAACTAACGAACTAACGAACTAACGAACTAACGAACTAACGAACTAACGAACTAACGAACTAACGAACTAACGAACTAACGAACTAACGAACTAACGAACTAACGAACTAACGAACTAACGAACTAACGAACTAACGAACTAACGAACTAACGAACTAACGAACTAACGAACTAACGAACTAACGAACTAACGAACTAACGAACTAACGAACTAACGAACTAACGAACTAACGAACTAACGAACTAACGAACTAACGAACTAACGAACTAACGAACTAACGAACTAACGAACAAACGAACTAACGAACTAACGAACTAACGAACTAACGAACTAACGAACTAACGAACTAACGAACTAACGTACCAACGAACCAACGAACTAACGAACCAACGAACCAACGAACCAACGAACCAACGAACCAACGAACCAACGAACCAACGAACCAACGAACCAACGAACCAACGAACCAACGAACCAACGAACCAACGAACCAACGAACCAACGAACCAACGAACCAACGAACCAACGAACCAACGAACCAACGAACCAACGAACCAACGAACCAACGAACCAACGAACCAACGAACCAACGAACCAACGAACCAACGAACCAACGAACCAACGATCCAACGAACCAACGAACCAACGAACTAACGAACTAACGAACTAACGAACTAACGAACTAACGAACTAACGAACTGACGAACTGACGAACTAACGAACTGACGAACTGACGAACTGACGAACTGACGAACTGACGAACTGACGAACTGACGAACTGACGAACTGACGAACTGACGAACTGACGAACTGACGAACTGACGAACTGACGAACTGACGAACTGACGAACTGACGAACTAACGAACTAACGAACTAACGAACTAACGAACTAACGAACTAACGAACTAACGAACTAACGAACTAACGAGCTGACGAACTGACGAACTGACGAACTGACGAACTGACGTACTGACGTACTGGCGAACTGACGAACTGACGAACTGACGAACTGACGAACTGACGAACTGACGAACTGACGAACTGACGAACTGACGCACTGACGAACTGACGAACTGACGAACTGACGAACTGACGAACTGACGAACAGACGAACTGACGAACTGACGAACTGACGAACTGACGAACTGACGAACTGACGAACTGACGAACTAACGAACTAATTAACTAATTTACTAATGAACTTATGAACTTATGAACTAATGAACTAATGAACTAATGAACTAATGAACTAATGAACTAATGAACTAATGAACTAATGAACTAATGAACTAATGAACTAATGAACTAATGAACTAATGAACTAATGAACTAATGAACTAATGAACTAATGAACTAATGAGCTAATGAGCTAATGAGCTAATGAACTAATGAACTAATGAACTAATGAACTAATGAACTAATGAACTAATGAACTAATGAACTAATGAACTAATGAACTAATGAACTAATAATAATAATAATAATAATAATAATGTCTTTATTCCCACCAAAGAAAATACAAAACAAGTTGCAAAACCAGTCTTATAAGAACATATAGTGGGAGGGGCGAAGTTCGGCTTATCCGCTCTTCCACTTAACCCCTGGTTTTAGGTTTACATCATAATAAGGTAAGCATATATATAAAAATGAGATAAAGAGCATATACATATATACACATACATATACATACATATACATATATACACATATATACCCACATATACATACACACATGTATAAGCAGTATCAGAGAATGGACCCTAGCGGCTAATTTGTAAAATGGTACTATAAAAATACATAATGCCTCCAAAGTCATACCATGCAATTCCCTGCAATGTAGCAGCGTATACGTTTTTTAAACAAATCAATAGAAAGAGAAGTATACTCTCGCGGGATATTATTATAAAGTTTGCTGATATTATACGAAAAAGATCTTTCGAATAAGGTGGTAGAATGAAAAGGCGGTGTCAGTTTAGTTTTGTTGCGGGTATTGCGATTGTGAGCTAAGTAACGGAAATGAATTTTTTCGTGTAAGTATGAAGGTAGTTTTTGTATAATAATCTTATGGTATTGTACGAGGCTGTGAAGCAGCCTGCGTTGCTTCATGTTCAGCCAGCCAGCATCAGTAAGCTTTGCTGACACTGAATCGAATTTACTCAAACCAAAAATAAGTCTCAGACAAGAATTTTGCACGCGTTGTATTTTATCTGAAGTGAATTTAGTTAGACATTTGTCATAGACGACATCACAGAAGTTAAAATGCGACAAAACAAGAGAATTGCACAGTATGACTTTAGTTTTTTGGTTGATGTAAGATTTTTGACCGTATATCGTCTTTAAATTAGAATACGCCCTTCTGGAGCACTTGTTAACATGTTCCTCAAACCTCAAGTTTTTGTCAAGGTATAAGCCTAAATTACGCGCTATCGAGCTTATTTCTAAAGTATTGTTATCGAGGTTTATTTTCACCAGAGGTTCACAATGGTTTCTCCAATTTTTTGGCCCGAATAACATGACTGTACTTTTAGCCGGATTCAAGTCTAAGCATATATTTCGAGAAGCTTTAGTGAGACGATCAAGGTCTTTATTTATCAGATCAACAGCAGGCAATGTTTGAGCTGGAGGAAATGATAAGTACACTTGTGTATCATCTGCATAAAAATGAGCTTTACAAGAGTGAAGACTGAAGTATAGATTAGAGGTGTAAATAATGAACATTAGCGGACCCAGAATGGAGCCCTGAGGAACACCAATGGTCACTTTCAATGGCGCAGAGTACTTATCATTCAGCATTACCTGCTGTTGTCGATCGCTGAAGTAGCTTCGCATTAGAGACTCTGCATCGGCCGAGAATCCGTAAAAGTGGAGCATGGCTAAGAGTAGGTCATGATGTATCCTGTCAAATGCCTTCGTATAATCTAAGAGCACCAAGGCAGTCAGGTTACCTTTGTCAGCACTGCACAATACATCATCCACCACTCCCAGCAATGCTGTTGTACAGCTATGCGCCGGACGGAACCCTGATTGTGTATCTATAATGAGGTTATTCGTTCTTAAGTGTTCTCTTATCTGAACATCCATTATTGATTCAAGCAATTTAGATAATGTTGGCAATATACTAATATTACGCAAATCCTTGAGCTCAGATGGCTGAGCAACTTTAGGCAAAGGCACAATCAAAGCGTGCTTCCAACAAAAAGGAAAATAGCGACGCAATATGCATTCATTAATGATATGTGTCATGAAAGGAATAATTTTGGGGCAGCAATACAACAGCATTTCGGTATTTATCAAATCAGCACCAAATGCTTTGCTTTTGAAGCCAAACAAAGTATCTTTCACCTGATCTGTGGACGCCAAAGCGAATTCAAAGAGGGATACATTTGGTTTGACATTATTTTTATAAAAAGAAAATGTATCAGCATCAGGTTCTATACCTGCACTAGATAAAGACGTAAAGTACCGGTTCATTTTGTCAACATCAGCTAAATCAACTGGGATAGATGACCTGGGTGTCTTATTGCCAAAGTTCATAGCTTCTAAATCTTTCCATAGAGTCTTATAGTTCGTACTGTTAATTTTATGTTCCAAATGAATCTTTTTAGCATTATCAGTTGCTAATTTTACTATATTACGTAACTTTTTGTATTCCTCCCATTTCTGATCGCACCTTGATTTCCTATAGGCAGTGAATTTGTCATCTCTAAGTTTCATTAGAAATTTAATGTTATCAGTCAGCCACGGAGCTGGTTTTTTCGTAAACCTTGTCATTCGATAGGGTGCAAATCTGTCAAATAGCTCTAAAACTAATTGATTAAATATATTTAATTTCGTATCTATATCCTGACAATAAACTATCTGCATAAAGTCTACTTCATCCAGAGCAGTCTTAAAAGATTCTTGGTTGATATTTTTGAAATCTCTGTAGCTACGTAGTACAGGTTGTTTGGTTTCTACCTCATATTCAAGGACTATAGATATCAAACTGTGATCAGACAAATTTGGTACATTACATACATCACAAGTACTTGGAATATCATCAGAGCAAAAAAAGAGATCTAGCAACGTTTCGGAGGAGACTCCAAATCTGGTCGGCGTAGCTACTATTTGATGCAAACCAAAATTATTCAACGAATCATCAAATAACTTCACAGCATTACTGTTTTTATCGAGAAAATCAATATTAAAATCGCCAGTGCAAATCATTTTGTCATATCTCGGATATAACAAACTAAGTGAATCTTGAAACTGATTGATAAAATCATAAACGTTACACTTAGGAGGCCGATAAACGACTCCAAAGCAAAAACTCGTCGCTTTAATTTTGAATGTAACCCACAATTGTTCAACTGAAGAGGTGATGTCAATAACGCTGCATCTAATTTTGTTTGTTATATAAATCAGAACACCGCCACCTCTGGAGTCAACTCGATCGTTCCTAAAAAGAGTAAATCCATCCAAAGATATGAGATCATTGTCTACATTTTGATTGAGCCAGGTCTCAGTTAATGCAATAATGTCCCAATCCTGGGAATTGACCACAGTGTTTTTGAAATCGACAAACTTGACTAAAAGCGATCTGATGTTTAATACTGCTATTTTAAGGTTTTTATTTTTATTCATATCAGTAGATAGATTAGCCATAGTCGACTCTTTCTTTTAGGTTTTGTACATAGTTTTGGTACATTGGACAACCTCTAAAATTTGTGGCATGGTCACATTGAATATTTTTTTTCTTTGTTCTGTTATAGTTCAGGCAGTTTATACATTTTGAAACATCAGACTTACAATCCTTTAACATATGACTTCCCGAGCATTTTGAACATATTATTTCCGTGGATTTGCATTCCTTTGCCGAATGACCGAATGAGTGGCACTTTATACACTTCACAATATGAAGGTGATCGCTTACAAGGGACTTCTTCCATCCTAAGAACACAAAGCCCTCTTGAAGTAAAACTTTCCGCACTGCCGGTGTAACTTCAATGACTATGTTGACACTGTTGAAGTGTTTCAGCTTCGTGACAAATTTTATGTCAGTCTGCTGAATGTTTGCGAAACTATTTAAGGAAATAATATTGTTTACTATGTCCTCAGGCGAATTTAAGCCCTCCAAATTTACATTTCTGACAAGCATGCGAGGATTCAGCTTCCTGGCTTGGGTAATGGAATATTTTGATCCAAGTTTGTTATTGAGACTGGTTTTGAGCGTGTTAAGTGATTTGTCATCTTTGCAGTGAACCGCTACACCATTCTTTATTCGTTTAGTGGAGTTGATGCAAACGTTCAGATTAGCTGGGTTAACAGATGACGTGATTTCTTGGAAAATATTCTTGCTATCAGCATTTTCCACTGCATCTGCCTTGATCAGCAACACAGATGAACTAGCGGTAGATGGTTTCTTTAAAATATCGCTAAATGTGCTTGGATTTGGTTGCAATGCAATTTTTGGTGTCACATAAACATTATTTTCGTAAGACTTCAATAAGGTTTTCTGTAGTTCACTGGAGTACTCCAGTTCCGACATCAATCGCTTTGTAAGCTCCATTTCCCTATTTAGACATTCAACTTCTTTTCGTAAGATACTAGTCTCAGTTTTAGATGAATCACATTTCTTATATAGGAAGCAACGGCAGTCATCACAGACCCAGAGCAGATTTTCACACTCTGATATTATTTTTATCCAGCTGTCTTTGACTGAGACACAAGAAGTGTGGAATGAACTAATGAACTAATGAACTAATGAACTAATGAACTAATGAACTAATGAACTAATGAACTAATGAACTAATGAACTAATGCACTAATGAACTAATGAACTAATGAACTAATGGACTAGTGAACTAATGAACTAATGTACTAAGGAACTAACGAACTAACGAACTAACGAGCTAACAAACTAACGAACTAACGAACTAACGAACTAACGAATTAACGAACTAATGAACTGATGAACTAATGAACTAATGAACAAATGGACTAATGAACTAATGAACTATAGAGCTAATGAACTAATGAACTAATGAACTAATGAACTAATGAACTAATGAACTAATGAACTAATGAACTAATGAACTAATGAACTAATGAACTAATGAACTAATGAACTAATGAACTAATGAACTAATGAACTAATGAACTAATGAACTAATGAACTAATGAACTATTGAACTAATGAACTAATGAACTAATGAACTATTGAACTAATGAACTATTGAACTAATATAAATGTGCAGAATTGAAACTTCGCGAGACATAATCTCAGTGGAATTTGCATAAGTAGCTAGCTCTAAACTTCAGAAAGCGATTTTGTATACTCACTCTGTTGCATTTTTCAAGTTTACATCTGCTAGCTTTATAGAATTCTTCATAGCGTACGAATTCTCCCAGTCCAGGCTGGCCACTAAATTTGCTGTTGTGTCAGGATCGTCAGCTGTGATGGTGCATTCCAATTTTGTACCAATCTTTTGGTTTTCTTTCACTCGGATTGGATCTCCCTTAAAACAGTAGGCATTCGAGCATAATGCATGGCACATCACGTAAAAAGATGTTGTCAAGTATACACACTTCTATATTTGTGGTAGTAGTGAGCTTGACCGTGGGCAATCATTTATAGGAAATTGACATTCTAGTTACTTATGTATCTAGGGCATTAAAAGGTGGTTTAGCGTCCAACGCATGGCATGAAATTGGAGTTAGTCCAGGAAGTATCTTTGGGTCCGCTCGGAAAAGTATTATAATGTTTTGCATAGTGTCCAATGAATCAACGAAAGCTGAACAGGTTTTTGTAGAATTCAAAAATTATTATTTTGTCTCCGGACAAAGTTTCTTTAGGCCTCCGGGTCATTATGAATAAAAAAGGTGCTTATGAACGTTTTTCTGAAGTTGGTGGTCCTAGATGATTTATTATTTGTAAAAGAACGCCATTTCCAACCCCCTAAGAACAATTTTTGCCGTCTTTAAGCTGCGCTTAATTAAGGAACAAAGGATTACAACAATAATACCCTCTGAGATTTCATTAAAGGAAATTTGGAGAATTTTTAGAACTATGACAACATTAATTTTTTTCATATTGTTTTTTGGGTTCAAAAATAGAATATTTCGTAATTTTTTAAATAATAAGAAGCTTATACAGTATATCGAAATGGCCCAAAAAACATAAATGAACTTTAGAGCGAAAAAAAAATCATTTTTTAAGCAAATCCAAAAATTATTATTTTGGCTACGAACAAAGCTTCTTTAGGCCTTTGGGTCATTACGAGGAAAAAAGATTCTTATAAACGTTTCCCGGAAGCTGTTAGTTTTCGAGATAATTTATTATTTGAAAAAGTGAGAAAATATGCCATTTTTTCGATATCTAAGGACAGCATGAAAAAACAAAGATTTTAATGTTACCGCTTTTAAGCTGGGCTTAATTAAAAATGAAGGATTACAACAACAATACCCTCTGAAATGCTTTGAGATTTAGTTAATGAATGTTTGAAGAATTTTAGAACTATGGTGACGCTCATGTTTTTCATATTGTTTTTCGGAGTCGAAAATGGAATATTTCGCATTTCGCAACTTTTGAGCTAAAAGAGTAAATCTTTTTGAATTGCATTTAATAAAAATATTTCACCAATTTTTGATGCAGACAAACCAGTTCATCAAGATAACGAATAAAAAACAACTTTTTAGCCTTTGCATATTGCGACTTGTAATTTATAGGGTGTTTCAGTTTATTTTTGCATAACTTTAAGATTCGATAGAACTTTTAAAATTAATGTATAAAGTCTATATAAACATGGGTCGAAAAATGCGTGGCTTCCGAAATACAGGGTGTTTAAATTTACTTTCTAAAATAGTTTATTTTAAATATTTCGAACAATATTTGATGTATAACAGTGAAAATTGGTATACACGGGTTTTTTGGTACGACAAAACGATCCATGGGCATAGTTTTACTGTAGTGCAATTTTTTGCTTTTTGAAAAAAAATGATTCTTCGCACTTTTCAACATAAAAAACCTCTCTTGTGAATTTTCGTTATAGTTAGCCGTTTTTGAGATATTTCGATTTTTAAGGTTCGATGCATTTTTAATTATTTATGGGAAAATAATATTTTTTTTTACATTTTCGATTTGGGCATTACAAGTAATTAAGATGATCGTTTAGATTGTGTTTTTAAACACAGCAATAATTCCTAACCCCAAATAAACACAAAAAAACAGAATATTAATTTGTTTAATTTTCCAATATTATTTTTAACAAATTAAATTAATTATTTACAACTAAAATGCTATTA
Organism: Acanthoscelides obtectus; assembly: GCA_963669975.1. Taxonomy (NCBI): domain Eukaryota; kingdom Metazoa; phylum Arthropoda; class Insecta; order Coleoptera; family Chrysomelidae; genus Acanthoscelides; species Acanthoscelides obtectus. Next base: position 8,238,640 of record CAVLJG010000006.1, read on the forward strand.
TAGTTAGGACAAACATACAAAATCTAAAGTAGTTGCTCGAAATGTAAACCCAATTGTTCAATACACAATTCACATCTACGAATGATCGAACGTGGTATAGCATTATTCAAATAAGGCTTTATTTCATCACATGCATTCCTGATTCTGTCTATTAGCATATGTCTTGTGGTTACGGGAGTCTGGTACACTTTTTCTTTTAGAAATCCCCACACAAAGAAATCTAATGGATTTAGGTCAGGGGATCGTGGAGGCCAAGCGACTGGTCCTCCACGGCCGATCCATCTATCTGGATAATTTTCGTCCAGCCAATCAAGCTGGAACCAGGCCAATCTTCTTAAATCTGACATAACATCATCCCACATATTTGCATGTTCAGCCTTTAAAAATTCCAAGAAGGTCTTGGAGGCAAAAGGTAGGATCCAAATAGTGGATTACAGTAGATACCAATCCACACGTTCACACTAAATTAATGCTGAAAATTTCTTTCCCGAACTCCATGCGGATTTTCATGCGACCAAATATGTTGATTATGAAAATTTACCACTCCACGTCTAGTGAAGCATGACTCATCGGTCCATAAAACGTTACTTAAAAACTCCCTATTATTATCAGTTCTATCAAGAATCCACTGACAAAATGTGATTCTTCGTTCTCCGTCCCCTGGCTGTAGTCCTTGCACAGGTTGCAAATGGTAAGGACGTCTATGGTCATTTCTAAGAACACGGGGAACATGGCTTGCTGAAATTCCCAAGGCACCAGAAACTCTCCTAACACTTGTGGTCGGATCTCTATCAAACTCACGCAGAATCATACGCGTAAATCTGCGCTGACGAACATTTATGTTTTGATCCCTTTGGAGATTTCCAAAACCATTTTCAATTATTTGGCGATGCACTCTTACAAATACTGAGCGAGTTGGATGTCGTCTGTTTGGAAATCTTCGTGCGTATTCTCTGGCTGCTTCTGCTGCGTTTCCATTTACAAAGCCATACACAAAATGAATATCCGCTAACTCTTGATTGGAGAATAAAAATGGCATTTTTATAAAACTTACAAAAAAAAACAGGTAAAGGAAACTAAATTTCGTGCATTCACAATTGCAAAAAAACGTTTCAGGTTTCAACAGACAACAAAACTAACTGTCAACTAATTGACGTTTAACCTAATTCTGCTTTCAATTTCAAAAATATTTGAAGGCACAGCCTACTTCTAAAAATTATCGAGATACTGACTTTTTAACGTTATTTTATCATAAATAATTAAAAATGCATCGAACCTTAAAAATCGAAATATCTCAAAAACGGCTAACTATAACGAAAATTCACAAGAGAGCTGTTTTATGTCAAAAAGTGCGAAGAATCAGTTTTTTTATTCAAATAGCAAAAAATTGCACTAAGAAAAAATTGTCGGCCTTTTTAATACACTACAGGTACAGTAGAGAGTGCCCTCTAGCGGCTACAGTAAAACTATGCTCATGGTTCGTTTTGTCGTACCAAAAAACCCTTGTATACCAATTTTCACTGTTATACATCAAATATTGTTCGAAATATTTAAAAAAAACTATTTTATAAAGTAAATTTAAACACCCTGTATTTCGGAAGGCACGCATGTTTCGACCCATGTTTATATAGACTTTATGCATTAATTTTAAAAGTTCTATCGAATCTTAAAGTTATGCAACAATAAACTGAAACACTCTGTATAGTGCATGTTGATAGAGGAAAGTGCCTTTAAATCCCTCTCTTAAATCATCCCGTGGTCTTATTGCCTCTGCACTCCCCGAACACCGTTTTATTCGTAGATATTGAGTAAGCCTTTGTAAACAAATATTTCCTAAACTGGCAAGGTTTTAGGTTCGTTATTCCAATGGAATTAAATTTTGTATCCTAAGTGTAAAACGTGATCCTTACATGTATGTTTCTTTGCGAATGCCTGCGTTGAACAACTTTTTTTTTGAAAACTTCATTTACCGTATATTCTTTTTATCTACTTCATCGATTCTTTGGTTTAATTCTAGCTTAATTGAACACTATGGAGGTCCCTGACAAACGGAGATACGTACGGTGTGTATGCTGGGCGGTTTATTGTTGATGTCCTGAATATTGATGGTGACGGGAACCGTGGCAGAGTGAGGCGGATCCGCGTTGTCTTCTGCTTTCACTTGAAAAAAGACAGGGTTCACCTTATCATAATCAAAGGCATCGTCTATTTTCACGGACACTACGCCAGTTTTTGGATCAACCTCTAGACTGTCCCGGATTCTCTGCGGACCTAACAGGGTGTGATTGAGTCTGAAAATTATGTAGCATCAGATATATCGTCATAATATTTTAAAAGTTCCTCCTGACTGTACCACTTGAGCTACGAAAATGCAGTTTTGTCCAGAGATGAGCTTAAGTACCTTATTAAAAAATTCAGGGCCTTTCAGTCCTGTATTAAATGTCGCACTCTGATAATTGCAAAGATGTTCAAAGTTGTCCCAACAAAGACATCTCTATTGAGCGCAAATAGTTTTGTATCTACAGAAAACCTACATCCTAGATTCGGTATTGAGGCTACGCAATAAGTCAACCCAACAACTTTTGTTGTTGTTGTTGAAGAGTTATTTAGCATTAATGCTACAGTGTCTATTTTGTATAATGATTTGGTTACATATTTTTCTTCAAACTATTTTCTGTAATTTTACATTCTTGTCTATCAAAAATTAAAATTACGTCACTATGCATTTTGATTATTCACAAAGTGATTCTTCAATTTCACCTTAAACATTTTTAAATTTGAACTCTGTTTAATATCATTATTCAATTTACTAAATTCAAATACTCCCTTTTGAAATATAGACTTACTAGTTATGCTACTATTACAATTTCGCAGATCAAAATCTATGCTGTCTCTGGTTTCGTAGTCATGATAATGACTATTTAATTTTGTGAAGTTCTCCAACTATGGTGGTAATAAATGATTTTTTAATTTGAATATGAAAACGAGAACTAAATAATATATGACATTTTTCACATCCAACCACTGCAGTTCTTCTGACATAGACTTAATCCTAGCATATTTGTTTTTATTTAAAATGATCCTCATAGTTTTATTTTGCGGTTTTGAAAATATGTTATCATTTACTGTAAACAAGATGGTTGAACAATATAAAAAATTGGGAAGAATTATATATAAGTTTTGGCTTGTTTTCATACCGGCCACACTGGGCCCTCCCTTTAACTCGAGAACACCGACGTAATCGCCTTGAGTGGTGCAGACAACGGTCACTCTGGGATCAGGAATGGAACAGTATTGTCTTTAGTGACGATTCCCGATTTTGTTTAGGCATGCACGATGGTCGAGCCAGGGTTAGAAGGCGACGTGGTGAAAGGAGGAATCCACAGTTTTTTGTTGAAAGACATGTTTATCACACTGTTGGAGTTATGGTTTGGGGTGCTATAGCTTATGGTTCCAGGTCACCTTTAATCTTCATCAGAGGTAACATGAACGCGCAGCGTTATATCCACGAAGTTCTAGAACCCCATCTTTTACCCTATCTTGACACCCTGGCAGATCCAGCTTTCCAACAAGATAATGCCCGACCACATATTGCAAGAGTCACAATAGACTTCTTTCAACATAATGATGTCACATTGTTACCATGGCCACCAAGATCTCTCGACTTATCCCCAATTGCGCACGTGTGGGATATGATGGGTAGGAGATTGCTCAATTTGCAACGTCCTCCTCAGACTCTAGAAGCACTTCGAGAGGAGTTGGTGGTTGCCTGGAATGAGATACCACAGGAGGACATTGACCACCTGATCAGAAGCATGCCTAGGCGCGTTGGAGAATGCGTAGCACATCAGGGTGCATCCACACATTATTAAAGGTCAAAGGGCTTTAAACTAGTGCAATCATTTTGAAATTTTTATCATTTACTTATTATGCTTCATTAAGTACTTATACAAAATTTTATTAAAATAAAACCATTTAAACTGGGTGTTCGGATTTATATGTCACTTAGTATATTTCCAACTTTAGCTTTTTGACTTCTATTTACTAAATAATCTTGTAAAATGTGTAATACTGATCCTTTAAAGCCATAATGATGCAATTTCGTTAACAATTTTTCCCTATCTATAGTCTCAAATGCCCTTTTGAAGTCTAAAAATATTGTTACAATATATTCTTTCTCATCTATACTTCTTCTCCAGTCTTCCACCACCATTTGGATTGCAGTTTCTGTGGTAAATTTTTTTCTAAATCCAGCTTGATTTTTTTTTCAAAATTTTGGTTTCTTCAATGAATTCTATGATTTGTTCGTATATTATCCCTTCGAACAGCTTCTCGGCATCGGACAAGACATTAATCGGCCGCATATTTGTATACAGCTGAGAATTTTGAACTTTTGGCACAGGAGTCATGGCGGAACACTTTAATTTTGATGGGAATTCACCTTGTACTAAACAATGATTCACTAGTGTGACAAAAGATCAAGGCACACATTACGTCTTATAAAAATTCCACTCTAGAGAACAGACAAACCGATGTCAAGTCTAGAAACAAATATAACGAAGTGGTTTGCAGTCCGACAGATCAGCACGTTGTAAAAATTAGACACAGGGTAATGTCGCAGCGCAATGGCAGTCGGTCTTCTGGACGCTGGTCAAGCAGATTGGAGGTAACTTTTTTCGATGGATGGCGTTTATTTCGGGTGGCCGGAGTCCAGATCACCGAGAACTTCATCGTCAATAGCGGCAGCTGCTGGGACAAAGCTAGATATTTGTTTAGTACTGCTTACTTGTTTGGGGTGCTGCTATTTATCGATCATCAGTGTCGTATAGGTGTAGTAGTGGAGACCGACAAATGGAAAGTAAAGAAGAGGGTATGGTTTACTGAAAAACTATGAATGTTGTCGTGTTTCAATGATGGTGGGTGTCATCAGTTTGTTCTTAGAACGGTAAGTGTCATTTAACGTAGGACAGAGGCATAGGGGTTTTCTATATTTTCAGCGTACAGACTCAATCTTAACTATCTGTAGGTAACAGTTGTTAGCGTTATTATCCCTTTGCCCAAAATTTAACCACATCGTAAGCGATTGAGGACAAATATTCCGAAATGCGGTATGGCTAAGAAGGTAGACGTAATCTTCTACTACAGAAAAGTGTATAAGAAATCGTGGATCCTCAACACATTATTGAACCAGGTTCTGAATTCACTTGACGAATCAAGCTGAAAATTCAATCATTTTACTAGCAAGAGCCATATATGCCAAAAATTATTGAAATCGGATAAACATACGTAGGTACCTTTTTTGGCACCCAGTATACATCACTCTGCCGGAGTGATTTCCAACTCTCCACACCAAAATCCACTAGTTTAAAACCTTACTAATCGTTCAGTCTTTCAACGTAGAATTCTGCCCAGAGATCGACTTAAAGTCAGCCCACGAAGGCAACTGCATCCATCTGTAGACAACATTGTACTTTTTCAGTCTGATCGCAGTAGAGTTCGAAAGTTCCGGACTATTATACAGGGTGCGCCATGAATTAGTTAACATTTGAAAAAATCGTATGAAAATAACATTGGACATATTTTAAAAATTGTTTATTCACAAGAAAGCTAATTATTTGGAATACGTTTCTGGAAAATTATAAACAATTTTCTGGTTTCTAGGTTAGAATCTGAGTTTGAATTGGTAGTTGTGTTTGGGTTGTCCAATAGGAACGCAGGAAAGTAAACGTCAATTTGACATAGACGCCATCATTGTTTTCTGTCACCGACATGTCATATTGTTAGTTGAATGTTTACCATTGATCGCTATGGAGTCGTATTCGATTGAAGACTGCATTAAAGTTATTCAAGAGCACGTTTCGCGCGCTTCGTGGACATTTTGGTCGCAACAACCGTCCAAACGAAACAATCATCGATCGTCTGGTGCGTAAATTCGAGGCAGCAGGTTCTGTGGCAAATCTGCCAGGCTCTGGCCGGCCAAGGAGCGTTCGCATACCGGAAAATATTGCTGTTGTGAAGGAGAGTGTGAGAGACGATCCGAAACAATCAACAACGCGTCGATCCCAAGAATTGGGCATTTCGAGAACCAGTTTGCTCCGCATCCTCCACAAGGATTTGAATGTACACACCTACAAGATCCAATTGACGCAAGAGCTGCGTCGGGCCGACCATTTTTCGCGCCGAACGTTTTCAGATTGGCTCCTTGAACACCGCCAAATTGATGCCAATTTTTCATCAAAAATCATGTTCAGCGACGAAGCGCATTTCACTTTGAATGGGACGGTAAACAAGCAAAACTGCCGCATCTGGGCAAACGAAAATCCCCGTGAGTATCAAGAGCAGCCGATGCATCCTCAAAAAGTGACTGTGTGGTGTGCATTGTGGTCAAAAGGCATCATCGGACCTTACCTTTTCGAAAATGTGGCCGGGGACGCCGTTACCGTCAATTCTGAGCGATATCACGTGATGATAGAGGACTATTTTTTGCCGCAACTTGAAGGAATGGATATGGACGATGTTTATTTCCAACAAGACGGTGCAACATGCCACACAACCAACGTCAATATCCATCGATTGCAGTCCTTCTTCGGTGATCGCGTGATTTCGCGCAGAGGAAATGTGCCATGGCCACCAAGATCGTGCGATTTGACTCCCTTGGACTTCTTTTTATGGGGATATTTGAAAAGCAAAGTCTACGTCAACAAACCAGCCACCCTCCAAGAACTCAAAAACAACATCATTGCCGAGATAAATGCCATTGAACCGACCATGTTGCAAAATGTCATTGAAAATTTCGACCATCGCGTGGACGTCTGTAAATCCAGTCGTGGTGAACATTTGAGCGATATTATTTTTCATACATTAATGGTATAAATGAACCTTCAAAAGAAAGTACCCAACTTGATTTGAATATCAATCTTTCTTGTTTTAATATCCGCTTACTTTCCTGCGTCCGTTTTGGACAACCCCATATCATCTAAATGACTGCGAGATTGCCGACATCTCATCGTTGATGATCTCTTTTAGTTGACGGAGTGTACTTGGTTTATTGATGCAGACACGTCTCTTTAAATAACCGCATAAAAAAGTCTGATGGGGATAGATCTGGTCTTCTGGGTGGCCATGGGATGTCGCCTCGTCTGGAAATGAGCTTTTCTGGAAACATTTCTTTGACCACCGGCAGGGACTCGTTGGATATGTGACACGTGGCTCCATCTTGTTGAAACCATCTGTTACGATTATAGCCAGCAAATTCCAGGAGCATCGGTGCCAAAAACTCGCGTAACATTTTCACATACTCAGCAGAATTAACAGTAACTGAATGGCCGCGAGAATCTTCAAAGAAGTACGGGCCAATGATTCCTTTTGCTGAAATTGCAGCCCATACAGTTACTTTAGGAGAGTAAAGGGCTTCTCGTGTCTGGCTTTGGTATTTTCGATGCTTCAGTACCTGCAATTCTGTTAAATCACATGTCCGTTGAGGTGGAAATGAGCTTCGTCAGAAAATATACTAAGTAACATATAAATCCCAGTTTAAATGGTTTTATTTTAATAAAATTTTGTATAAGTACTTAATGAAGCATAATAAGTAAATGATAAAAATTTCAAAATGATTGCAACTGCTTTAAAGCCCTTTGAACTTTAATAATGTGTGGATGCACCCTGATGTGCTACGCACTCTCCAACGCACCTAGGCATGCTTCTGGTCAGGTGGTCAATGTCCTCCTGTGGTATCTCATTCCTGGCAACCACCAACTCCTCTCGAAGTGCTTCTGGAGTCTGAGGAGGACGTTGCAAATTGAGCAATCTCCTACCCATCATATCCCACACGTGCTCGATTGGGGATAAGGCGGGAGATCTTGGTGGCCATGGTAACAATGTGACATCATTATGTTGAAAGAAGTCTATTGTGACTCTTGCAACATGTGGTCGGGCATTATCTTGTTGGAAAGTTGGATCTGCCAGGGTGTCAAGATAGGGTAAAGGATGGGGTTCTAGAACTTCGTGGATATAACGCTGCGCGTTCATGTTACCTCTGATGAAGATTAAAGGTGACCTGGAACTATAAGCTATAGCACCCCAAACCATAACTCCAACAGTGTGATGAACATGTCTTTCAACAAAAAACTGTGGATTCCTCCTTTCACCACGTCGCCTTCTAACCCTGGCACGACCATCGTGCATGCCTAAACAAAATCGAGACTCGTCACTAAAGACAATACTGTTCCATTCCTGATCCCAGAGTGACCGTTGTCTGCACCACTCAAGGCGATTACGTCGGTGTTCTCGAGTTAAAGGGAGGACCCAGTGTGGCCAGTATGAAAACAAGCCAAAACTTCTCATTCGTCGGTAAACACTTCGCATGCCAATAGGTCTTCCGTGTTCTGCAAACCATTCATTTGCAATGGACCTGGTAGTGGAGAAACGGTCCCTTAAGGCCAATAATCTTAGGCGGCGATCTTCACGGTTTGTTGTTCTACCTCGGCGTCCAGTGCCCCTTGCTCTTTGCGTACGGCCTTCCCGAAGCTATGCCTGACAACACCTAACCACAGTGTCTATACTTCTTTGCACTCTAACTGCAATTGCCCGAAAAGAAAGTCCAGCTTCCCGAAGTCCCACTATACGGCCCCTATCAAACTCACTAAGTTGACGAAATCGTACAGGTCTCCGTACTCTAGGCATTGTAACCGATCTAAAGGATGTCAAGAACCAAAATCCGCCAACGTTGATTCTTTACTGCGGCTGAAATATTCATTTTTAGAGCGTTAATGAATTAAAAAAAAGCAGTATAAAAACCGGAATGTCCAACTGATAAGGCTGAAAATTTTTTCACTTGTTATTTACAGTAAGATAAATACATTCACCAACTTTTATTAAAATAAAACCATTTAAACTGGGTGTTCGGATTTATATGTCACTTAGTATAAGAGATTGTCAAAATTACTGAATCAAGCTAACATCGTTTCGGCATACGACTCGCGCAAATTTAAATCATTAGGTTTCAGTTCCTGCACTATCTGGATCTTATATGGATGTAATTTCAAATATAATCTCAAAATACGGTGTAATGGTCTCCGGGATAATCCTAATTCGGCCGATCGTTTGAGCGTCGATAAATCTGGATCACGTTGAACAGAAGCGGAAACTTGCTGCACGTTCTCCTCGCTCCGAGCAATCCGTGGGCCGCCGGTTTGCTTCACGTTCATTTTAGATCCCGTCTCTTCGAACTTCTTCACCCATATCTTTATCAAACGAGCACTTAACACAACTTAAGCCGTGTAAATTGTATTCAACGCGAAATAAGCGTCTCACAGTAATGAGCGAACTGTTGTTTAAATAAAATTCTTTCACACAGTAAGCGCGTTGCGGCTCGGTAAAGCGATCCATTGCGACTGAATTTCCGAGAAACGAGCCCCCTCCCCGCGCGGCATCTGTTGCGTGGTGTAATAGATTTAAATGTTAACGAATTCTTGGTACACCCTGTATCTTATGTAACTAAGCCGCAGCAAAGTTGGTGCAGCAGGGGGCGATTTGAAAACCGATGGTCCTGAAATTTTAAATAAAACACAGGCGTATCTCTAAACAAAGCTGTATTGGGAACAGGACTCTGAATAAGGAATACCTGAGGGCGTCTAGGAAACTAAAATTTGGCCAAATCGTTTTTATTTTTTCCGTTTCCAATTTCTTAACAGCGTGTGAACACGCCCCAAAGAACTTTATTCTAATTAAACTTAAGCTGTACCCTCCCACAGGAATTGAGATCCCCATACATGGGATCCTTATCTTCGATACCCGGTATATAAAATATAGTATAATAAATAGTAACAATTATTAGAAAATATTTCCTACCCTGTTTTCTGATCCTCTTCGTCAGCGTCTGTGGCCATTACCTGAATCACAAAATCTTCTTTTTTGGCGGTTTCCTTAAGTTCTGTTATATATTCAGACTTGGCGAATGTTGGGCGCTCATCGTTCAGATCTCTTAGATTCACTGTAATCTTTAGACTGTCTTGCTTTGTGTCATCGAGTTTTCCTTTCGCGAGTATCTACCAGTATACAATATTTATTTATACAAGGCGTCCCAGCCGTGCGTGGGCGAAGTATTGCTGATAAACAAAAACTATTCAATGAAAACTATTTGTGGATTGTCATATGTGATATCTGGAGACATGTTTCTAAAATATTCACAATTATACAGCGTACCCCAATTTTGAGTAGAGATTTAAAATTTCCGGAAAAATTGGATGCCGGAAAAAAACCTGTTTTTGTCCGGAAAAATTGAGGAAAAAAAGGAAAAATACGGAAAAATTGAAATTTGTTATATACAAGATAAAAGTATACTTTATCTGAAGTCACTTGAAACACTGTGAAATACCGGGTGCGTTTTATATATCTATATTTAACACGCTCTGTTGCTGCAAAAATCGCCAAATTTCGCAGCAAATGTCCCCCGTATAAGATCAAAGGCAGTTTCACCGGTCCACGTGGAGTAAAGCACGCCTATGCGTGGACATAGCCAATGAGAAAGCGTGTATTTCAGAGCTCCGAACAAGTGCAGGTGGCTACTGAAAATTGAAACAGTTTAGCCAGTGCCGTGTAGCGGTGAATAAACGTGTTTTCTTTAGTCTTTTCGTGTTTTTTCATAGATTTTATTAGTTTGTGTGTTTTTGACTTTTGAATACTCAGTTTACTTGTTGATTTAATTGTTGTGTTGATTGTTCTTGTGCGTCCTAAAAATGGCTCTTTGGAGACCTTGGGAAAATGCACCAAGCCACGAGGAGATGGTTGATGAACCTGTGCATGCAGAATTCTTTCATAAAGATTTAGAGGAACAGACCCAAAGAGTAATCCTAAATATGTATGATTGTCTGAAAAACGAAAATCCAGATTCCTCGCAAAATCAAATTTTAAACAGAATTTGTATCCTGACAAAAATCAGTCGGTCTACCATTTATCGGGTTATAAAAAGGGGAGATGTAGTCAACCATTCCTTCCACAGAAAGCGCATAGGGCAAAAATTAAAAAGAATAGACGTGGGTTTTCAGGAAGATATTCGTCGTATAATATACGGATTTTATAAAGAAAATTTGGTGCCCACGCTGGAAATGATACGGGATAAATTAAAAGATTATCCTGAAGATTTTTATAATTACAAATGCTTAGACTCACTGCACTGTATTGTAAAACTGTGTGGTTTTCAATACAAAAAATTAGATAAAAGAATGGTGATTATCTGATTTACCTGGATGAAACGTGGTATGATACCCATGATGTTGTGCAGTACGGCTGGGTTGACGACAGCAACAAGTGCATTTTAAATGCACCATGCAACCGTGGAAAACGAATCATTATTCTCCATGCTGGCAGTGAAAATGGATTTATACCTAATGCCTTACTGTTATCTGCCAAAAATATCAAAGAATCATGTGCCGACTATCATGAGGACATGACCTCCGACTTATTTGAAAAGTGGATAGAGCAGCAGTTAATACGAAACATTTCCCCAAATTCAGTGATTATTATGAACAATGCGCCATACCATTCCCGACAGAAAAACAAAATTCCGAATACAGGCACAAAAAAACAAGACATTATTGATTTTATGAAGGATAAGGGAATGGAAATACCACAAAAATCAACCAAAGCCATATTATTGGATCTTATTAAAAGACAAAAATTTGAAAAAGAGTATGTTGTTGACAATCTGCTTCAGCAAAATGGCCATGAAGTATTACGTCTACCTCCCTATTACTGCATTTTTAACCCGATTGAGTTGGTCTGGGCTGCTTTAAAAAAAAAGTAAGAAAACATAATCAGACCCCTCAATTAAGTGAATCGCTATTGGCCACAATAAGAGATGCAGTATCTCATATTGCTGCCACAGACCTATGGAAGCAGTGTTCTAGGCATATTATCGAAAAAGAAAATGAATATTGTGTTTTGCCTCCTGTAAATCCCGTTGTAATGCCTCAACAAGATGACTCTAACGACAGCTCCGAAGGCGAGGATGATATATAAATACCTATAATGTAAGTCTTTATATACCTTTGTATATACCTACCTGCTATGTAAATATTTGCCTATGTCAAACGTTGGAATTCTGTAATTTTTCCATTTCTTAACTTTCAGTCAACATAAATTAAACTCCCAATATAAGTATTTTTTATCCCAAACCAAAAAAATAAGAAGATAGTAAAATCCATTTATTGTGATATAAAAACATTATTATTATCGTTCTAAATAAATGACCGCACGCCTATGATACGTCATGAAATTACAAAGGACGCGCCGACCAAAGGTTTTTTATGCTATTTCAAGTGACTTCAGATAAAGTATACTCTGGTTACTGATTTTTTCATTAATGTAAATCAAACAGAAATAATTTGAATCAAAACCGCAAGCTACGGCTCTGAAGGAATAGTTCTCGGTAAATACCCGTCGATTCTCGTTTCGGTGAATCCCCGACCACTACAGCTTTCGGTTAATTCCCGATCACGCACAGCGACACGGCATTTCGGTAAATCCCCGTATTCCTAAATTGTCCAGTTGAGAATGAGTTTCTTCAATATTGACACGTCTTGTTTATTTTAAAGCACGCATTTTAATTTAGCCTTATCATAAGCGCAGTAAATGAATAAGACAAAGTGAAATTTTGCTGTAATAATTGAGTGTGTGTGTTCTGAACATTGTTAGTGTTATTGACCCAAGTGTTTGTTTTGGTTTCTGGTAAGTGAATATTTTATTAAATTTGGAATAGCTTTAAGTGTTTTGAAGATGGGATTTCAGTTTCCATGCATATTTTCCTTACTTTTCTTTATTACTAATATCAAGATTCAGTAATAATAATTATTATCTGTATACTCATTGAAGTACAAGAATTTGATCAATTGATAAAGTGCAGCAAGATATTTTATTTATGTATTTTTTTATTGTTGCAGGACAATATGGTTCGACCTTCTTCAGATATTTGGCAATTATTTCATATTGAAAAAACAGATAAAAAATCCAAGGCTGTGTGTAAGTTTTGCTGTTTTAAATACGCCTTTCTAAACGCAACTCGCATGACGAATCATATATTAAACAAATGTTCAAAATGTCCTTTGGAAATTAAACAAAAATATGGCAATGAAATACAATCGAGTTCGAAGTCTTCGACGTCAGAAGAAAAAGAAAGTAACAAAGATATCCTGCTAGAAGCATTAGAAGATACCAGTCTCCCTTCAACTAGCAAAAAGGACACGTCATCCGTGTCATCATCTTCCGAATCTCCATTACCATCAGTAAAACGCAAGAAAGCTAGCTGCCAACAAACATTGAGCGGGTTTTTCGATAAGATAGCTGTTTCAGAGTCTTCTAAAATTGATGAGGCATTAGCTAGGGCTCTTTATGCTTCTGGTGCTCCTTTTTCTCTTTTCAAAAATAAATCTTGGGAACAGCTTTTTAAAATGTTAAGACTGTCATACCAAATACCTAGCCCTTACGCTCTGTCAACAAACTTACTTAATTCCGAGTATGAACGTGTACAGATAAACCGAAGTCAAAAGCTGTCTAAATCCGATAGTTTATCAATAGTAACAGATAGTTGGACAAATATAGTCGGAGATGGATTAATCAATATTGTTATATGCACGCCTATACCTTTATTTTACAAAACTGTTCATCGTGGCACTGCAGAAGAAACGGGAACGTATATAAGTAATGAACTTATCAAAGTTATTCAAGAAATAGGGACACACATTTTTTTTTAATGGTGACTGACAATGCGAGCAATATGAAAGCTGCTTCGCATATTATAAATACAACATATCCTCATATATCTTGTGTTGGCTGTGCAGCTCACACTTTGAATTTGCTACTAAAGGACTTTATGAAAGAAAATTTGTTTGAAAAAATAAGTAAAGAGTTGCATTTAAAGAAGCACAGGCCGAAAAATACCCAAAAAATAAAGTAATTTCCCTCAAAGTACCTGCAAAAACAAGATGGGGTCCTCTGTTTATAACTGTTGATTTGCTTTTAAGAAATAAGGAAGCTCTGCAATGTACTGTATTAGTGGAAAACCTGAATGTAAAACAAACTATTAAAAAAGTTGTATTGGATGATGCGTTCTCGCAAAACCTACAATATACTAAACAAATCCTGCATCCTGTATCAAAATCGATAAATTTAGTAGAATCGGATAGATATATATTATCAGAAGTGCCTTTTGTCTTTAAGTATATAAAAGACACAATATTAGATATTTCCCAACAAGTTGACCTGACTAGTTTTCTTATCGAAAGCTTGCTAAAATATGTTGAAGACCGCTACGAATTTTGTTCTAAGCCGATTCACTGTGCAGCCAATCTTCTTGATGCTCGCTTTAAAGGAGAACAATTGAATGAAGACCAACTAATGGAAGCAATAGACTTCATCTCTGAAATGGCTCGTTCACTAAATCTAGATGTAGGGAAGGTGGTGGCAAACCTAGCCCAATTTAGAACAAAAACTGGATTTTTTAGTCGAACTTCTGTATGGGATAGTGCGAATATGTACATCGCAGCCACTTATGCCAACTGCCTCCCGAATTTTAAATGGATCGCCATCTTCCGCCTCTTCAGAAAGAAACTGGTCTTTACACATACAAGCAAAAGAAATATATTATCCCAGGATAAAATTCAGAAGCTGGTTGCTATTCATTCTAATTTGGTTATAAACGAAAAACAGACATTCATTTACGATGCTAGACCAGTTCCACTTTTAGAAGACACTGGCAAAGATTATGCTGTTTTGTCCGTCCCTGAAGACGAAGCGGAGATCGAGTCTGAATCAGATGCTTGGTCTGAAGATTCAAACTCAGACTCTGATGAAAATACACCTCTGAGCACTTTGGTTAAATAATGTGTTTTCTACCGTTGAAGCTTTGTTTTTGACACTTTCAATTATTAGATAATAATTATAATTTCAACCTATATACAGGGTGACTTTGAAGTTGAGTCATTAATTTTCAGATAATGATTGTAGAAGGAAGATAAACCAAAATATGTGTGTAAAAATAAAAAAAAATAAAAAAAAAATTTACCTTGTTTTATAAAGTATCCTCCTGACAAGTATTTCAGTGCGGACCTGTATTTGATCGTGAGGTCCCCTGTGAGGTCTTAAGTCACCTGATTCACGAGCCCGTTGTACTACATTAACAAAGGCACGAGGAGTTGGTTGCACTCGATTGGGAAACCGATCCGTATAAACATGTGCCATTTTTTATTTCGTTTGAGCCACGCAACAGACACAATTCACACGCGACTGACACTGACTGTATGTATAACTGAACTGAATAACATAATTGTAAAAACATCGTTCCAAATTCCTTCGCTTTTTTGTTTCCGATGCGATGAACCGATAAGGCGGATTATATCCGTTGTTGCCAAACACGAGCACATGATATTATTGAGACAGGGCGGTACTCAAACTTCCAAAGGGCTATAACTCTGTTACTTTAATTTTACTAGAAAAATGGTAAAGGAAAAAAACATTTCTTTTGATCAGATCTACTCACTGTTAAAATAAATGACTCAACTTCGAAGTCACCCTGTATATGTATGTATTTATATCTTAGATATTAATAGATATTATTAAAGTATGTTTTTTGTATTTATTTTTACAAAATATGTTTAAAAAACTTTAAAATTGGTACCTATTTTTTACGTTTCAAGTCACAATTAAAAAATATTTAAATTTTCCCATTTTTTCCAATTTTTCCCATGCTCTGGAAAAAAACGGAAAAAACGTGTTTTTTTCCTAATTTTTCCCGTTTTTTCCGATATGTTAAATCCCTAATTTTGACTCACATATCAAAGTTGTTGTTTTTTTAAATGGAATCCCCACTTTTAGGATAGAAATGGAGGTTAATATACTTGCTTATGGGCTTTGATAGTTACTTGTTGATCTATGTCTGAAAATGACGCCTATAGGTAAAATTTAATAATGTTCAACAATGTCCCCTTGATGTTGCAGACATAATCAAAGTCTTCAAATGAATGTTTGCTTTACACTTTCTAGCGTATGTTCATTGATATACTAAGTGACATATAAATCCGAACACCCAGTTTAAATGGTTTTATTTTAATAAAATTTTGTATAAGTACTTAATGAAGCATAATAAGTAAATGATAAAAATTTCAAAATGATTGCACTGCTTTAAAGCCCTTTGACCTTTAATAATGTGTGGATGCACCCTGATGTGCTACGCATTCTTCAACGCGCCTAGGCATGCTTCTGATCAGGTGGTCAATGTCCTCCTGTGGTATCTCATTCCAGGCAACCACCAACTCCTCTCGAAGTGCTTCTAGAGTCTGAGGAGGACGTTGCAAATTGAGCAATCTCCTACCCATCATATCCCACACGTGCTCAATTGGGGATAAGTCGAGAGATCTTGGTGGCCATGGTAACAGTGTGACATCATTATGTTGAAAGAAGTCTATTGTGACTCTTGCAACATGTGGTCGGGCATTATCTTGTTGGAAAGTTGGATCTGCCAGGGTGTCAAGATAGGGTAAAAGATGGGGTTCTAGAACTTCGTGGACATAACGCTGCGCGTTCATGTTACCTTTGATGAAGATTAAAGGTGACCTGGAACCATAAGCTATAGCACCCCAAACCATAACTCCAACAGTGTGATGAACATGTCTTTCAACAAAAAACTGTGGATTCCTCCTTTCACCACGTCGCCTTCTAACCCTGGCACGACCATCGTGCATGCCTAAACAAAATCGAGACTCGTCACTAAAGACAATACTGTTCCATTCCTGATCCCAGAGTGACCGTTGTCTGCACCACTCAAGGCGATTACGTCGGTGTTCTCGAGTTAAAGGGAGGACCCAGTGTGGCCGGTATGAAAACAAGCCAGAACTTCTCATTCGTCCGTAAACACTTCGCATGCCAATAGGTCTTCCGTGTTCTGCAAACCATTCATTTGCAATGGACCTGGTAGTGGAGAAACGGTCCCTTAAGGCCAATAATCTTAGGCGGCGATCTTCACGGTCTGTTGTTCTACGGCGGCGTCCAGTGTCCCTTGCTCTTTGCGTACGGCCTTCTCGAAGCCATGCCTGACAACGCCTAACCACAGTGTCTACACTTCTTTACACTCTAACTGCAATTGCCCGAAAAGAAAGTCCAGCTTCCCGAAGTCCCACTATACGGCCCCTATCAAACTCACTAAGTTGACGAAATCGTACAGGTCTCCGTACTCTAGGTATCGTAACCGATCGTAAAGGATGTCAAGAACCAAAATCCGCCAACGTTGATTCTTTACTGCGGCTGAAATATTTATGTTTAGAGCGTTAGTGAATTAAAAAAAAGCAGTATAAAAACCGGAATGTCCAACTGATAAGGCTGAAAATTTTTTCACTTGTTATTTACGGTAAGATAAATACATTCACCAACTTTTATTAAAATAAAACCATCTAAACTGGGTGTTCGGATTTATATGTCACTTAGTATATTTAGAAACGTCTCTTTAAATAGCAGATAATAATCTGCTCTATATCCTCTATTTTCGAGAAAGTATATTTTGCATTTTTGTGCCACCCTGTACTGATCATTCATGAACTTCTGAAAATTGAAGATTTCGGCTAAAATTGAGTATTATAAAATATTTTTGACTCAAAACTTACGACTACAACTATCAAGATAGCATGAACGCAGACTATGAAGCTTTGACGTTTTTTAGATGAAATAAAGCAATACCTCAACAACTAAGAATCAAAACCCATAAGCATTATATATTAATCTCCTTATTTTAAGAGGATCTAACAGAATAAAAAGTAAGGCATTCCATTTTTTAAAAATCAACTTTACAGTGTCATAAATATTATCTAGTTCTGTTTATGATTTTTTACTACAAGAAGTGTAAGCAGAATTCTAGAACCTACGAGAATCTACTGGTTACTGGAGTTGTTATGATTGGTACATCATTCTTTTTAAACATGTAAAATTGGGTAAGCTACTTATGCAATGACTGCTTCTTGAGCTTCCACATGTTGAAATATTGGAGCAAAAAGATTCTACTCACATTAAACGTTATTTCTCTCCAATCGGAGTTTTCGTAATCCAAATACGTCTTATTCCTGACTGATATGTCGAAATAGGTGGTGTTTTTGTATCCAGCGTTCGGTGTAATAATAAACGCTTCAGTATAATCAATTTTTGTACCAGGTAGCTTTTCTAGAGCTACTGAGAACTGAGCATTTTCACCCTGAAAGAAGTGAAAGTCTATCATCCATACAGCGAAAACCAAATTTGTTTGAGAGCTTGAGTTCAATGCGAACAAGAGAGAAGTATGTATCCAACGCATGCTAGAAAGAGATAGAAGCCGGATGAAGAGCGCAGGTCATCACCACATTGCCAAGCATCGGTGACGCGGAAGGGCGTGCCGTGTTGCCAATGTTACACCAGAAAATGTTCGAAACGGCTGCTACATTAGGTTAGGTTACTGTCAAACCCAAGAAAGAGGTCTGTTCGAACTTTCAATTTAATACTTTGTTTTCGTTTTGACTAGAATTACACTGGACAACAAATTTTAGTTTTTTAATTGTATCTTGTGGGAAAAGTGCACTTCTTTGTTAATTTTGGGGCGCTGAATCCAAAAATGACAATGAAATAAAAAAATTAGTTGCGGTTTAGAGAAAAAACTTTTTATTTTTAAGGATATATTAAAAAAAGTAACAAGATTCATACATTTATAAGAATCACTATATGCGCTGTCTTTTTGCTGTTCTTTTATGGATCGTTTCTGGAGCATCTCTACCAAGAGTCCAACAGTAGTCTGCAAGCATGGAAGGATTCCACTTTCCCTGGTACCTTTTTTCCATTGTTGAAATATCCTGATGAAAACGTTCGCCGTGCTCATCACTTACGGCTCCGCAATTGTCAGCAAAAAAGTCCAGGTGTGAGTGTAGGAACTGTATCTTATGAGACATATTACAGCCCATCTTTTAATACGATGACAGCATATTTTTGACAAGGGTTTTATAGTTGTCAGCTTTTCTATTTCCCAAGAAATTAGTGACCACCAGACGGAAATCATTCCAAGCAGTTTTTTCAATACCTGTTAAAGTGTTTTCAAACTGTGTATCTTTCAAAATATTTCGAATCTGTGGCCCAACAAAAATACCTTCTTTAACCTTTGCCTCACTTAGTCTTGGAGAATTCTGACCCAGGTTTTGAAAAGCTGACCCAGGTTTTGAAAAGCTGACCCATCTCTATCTAATGCCTTGACAAAGTTTTTCATTAGGCCCAACTTGATATGCAGTGCTGGTAATAAATTTTTTTTCGAATCTACTAATGGCATATGCTGTACATTTTTTTGACCTAGCTCTAGGAATTGACGAACAGGCCAGTTTTGTCTGGTGTAATGAAGTGCCTTTGCCCAACTGTCCCATTCACACAAAAAACAGCAAAACTTTGTGTAGCCTAGCTGCAGCCCAAGTAAAAGTGCAACAACTTTCAAATCGCCACAAATATGCCATTGGTGCTCATCGTATTTTATGCATGTCAATAGGTACTTCATATAGTCATATGATTCTTTCATGTGAACTGCATACCCTACAGGAAAAGATGGTAAAATATTTCCAATATGCAATCACACTGCCTTTAAACTCAATGTTGAACTGTCCTTAAACAATCTCCATTCTTCTGGGTTATAGTTTATATTTAAAGCCGCCAGTAAGCCGTTAATGTTACTGCAGAAAACCAAGTTATTCTCCATATTGGAAAATGGTTCTAACTCTTTGTGGCGTTTACGAAAAACAAATACCGAACCATCGTCTTCTAACAAGTTCCACTGCTGCAGTCTTGATCCAAGTAACTCTGCCTTACATTTTGGAAGTTCTAAATCTCTTACAAGATCATTTAATTCTGACTGTGTTATTTTGTGCGGTTGGTGGCATGACGTGCTCGGTATAAAATCAGGATCTCTTGACGTTGATGGCATATCTTCTTCCTGACGAATCACTCGATCGCCATGATCTGTTTCGCAAGTGTAGGATTCTGGGGGTTTTGGAATAGGATTTTCGTCACTGTGAGGCACAGGTCTCATCGCAGATGGTATGTTTGGGTAGTTAATAACCGATTTTTTTTTCTTGGACATACCTGTGGCTTGTCCAACACAAGGTACCATGCAAAAGTAACAATCATTAATATGATTTGTAGGCTCTCTCCAAACCATTGGGACAGCAAAGCGCATAGACCGTTTTTTGCCATTTAACCAGCTCCTCAGACTTGAAGCACATGTATTACAGCAGATGTGGGGTGCCCACTGTTTGTCTTGATCTCCTAGTTTACAACCGAAATAAAGCTGATATGCCTTTGTTATTAGTGGAGTAATAGACCGTCTCTGAGACGCAAAAGTCACATCACCACACACGTAACAAAACTGATCTGAATTGTTTACACACTTTCGAGACATCTTGCATGAACGCCGTCAGCCAACTGAGGAAAAAATGGCTAATATAAAACAATATAATGTACACGTATGTATAACGTAACACAATCATGCCGATTACATCGTCTTTCCTTGCCGAATATAAAAACGTAGCACGTGCATTCTTGTGAATTACAGTATATTAACACTGTCACAGCAGGAACACATATAATTACCGTATCTCTAAAACTTGAACTAATATTGAAAAAATAGGTTTCATTCCGGTTTTAGCACATTAAAAATAGTAATATTTTGTTGATTTTATTTAGGATATTTTTTGGCTGTTGATCAGTGTAATTAATATAGTTTTTTTTCAAATAAAAGCGTGTTGTACCCTTTTCCTAAGCTGCTGTCAAAACGCTTTTATCCGAAAAATTGAGATAAAGGAGCTTGGTTGTCGATTAAATACTTCCAATCGGAAAAAATATCTTTTTTTAAACCAAAGCAGCGGTCGGCCCTGGAGATTTCGGCGCTCCGCAGGGCTAGTGCTAGTGCAAATAGTACAATCCGCGCTTGCTCGCCATAAGCATCATCAAAAGCGCCCATCTATGGAGAAATGACTCAATGATGCGACACGCTCAATGACCATGCTGCAACCTGAAAGTCAGTTGACCATCATGCTTAGTTGGTTCTAGAATGTCGAGAGAGTCTGTAGAATGTTAAATGTCACACACAAGTTTTTGGTTCTGGTAATAAAAATAAGTTTAACAGACCACATAGGGTGATTCACAAGTCGCGATCAAAAATGAAACACCATACACAGGACCGCATTTTAGGGTGGGTCTTCTATGTAACGTTTTTTCCTGTTTAAAAATAAAAAAAACAACTTTTTAAGAATATTTAAAACCGTCGGCTGAAATAAACTAAAATTTGGTATGTGGATTTATCAAAGTATTGTCCACATTCAAAAGTCTTTACTTAAAATTAACGTTCACCAGTGGCGGAGATACAGGGGATTAGTGGCATTATTTTTCCAAATAAAAATAGTATGCACAATTTTCCAAATTTTTCCTTCAATTTGCTACAAATACCTACTCTTGTGTTTCTTCCTAAAGTGCATTGTTTTCGTGAAGATAAAAAAACAGATAAGATATATAACCAAAGCGTCATTTCGATAAATGTCCAAAAAGACCACTGTTCTGACGGATACAGCTGCGGCATCGTTTTAATAAAGGAAAACGTAGTTCCAAAAAATTTGTTGTGGCTTGAATTTGATGATTCGCATTATCTATTCTTTCTTGTAACCGATTAACAGTATTAATTTGTTCAGCATTCACTAGTTGTTTAAAAGCGCCCAACAAAAAGAAATCCAGGGGGTTCAAATCAGGAGACCTCGAAGGCTAATGTACGGGTCCGTTTCTGCCAATCCGTCGTTGCCTAAAATGATCCCACATTCGTACTCTCGTTGCTAACGAAACATCATCTAAAGCATTGATTCCCAAAGTGGTCTATATCGACCCCTAGGGGTCTATGACAACCTGCAAGGGGTCTACGTCAGCAAAAAAAAATTTGGGGGTCCACGGTAGTGGATCTCATCACATACACTGATAGTACCTATTTACTTACATCATTCTATCTTATAATATCAAAAGATATACATTATTTATAAAAGTACCTATGAAGTAAAAAATTTATTATATTTGTTTATAAAATTGTGTAAGTTGTAGGATGTTGGTATTCGCTTTGTGGTCGCAATACATTTTGAACTTGTAAAAACCTGAGAGTCGCAAACTCAGAGCTACGCTACCTTGCACTGACTTGTTCAATTCGTCACTCTATAAATACGAATGTGGGATAAATACGTTTATTCGTTTTCTGAATCTTGAAAAGGAAAGTGCTAAGAAAATATTTTAAAAAATATAAACAGATAGTATATCACACAAATTATAGTGAGTCAGTGTTATTCTGTATGAGAGTGCTGGAGAAAAGTAAGTACATTATTTTTTATTAAATTTTAGTTTTGTACTCGTAGTTAGCAAAGATAGATAAATTACGCCAATCATGACTTTAGTTATCAGTAGTTAAATATTCAATCATGCAAAATTACACGAGTACTCCTCAATAGTTTCTTTTTGAAAGTTTTAGCAATCGGTAATATAATTACAGTGCAATCTCCGTAATTCGAGCTAATTGTTGGAAGAAGATGTTCGAATTATGGAATGTTTTCGGAAAAATCAAAAAATATTTTTAATATACAGCTGCTGGATTTAAATAATTTCATTTTGCCCACATATGACTGATGCCATGTCCGAATCTAAAAAGAAATGTAGACAGTACAGTGTTGATTATTTGAAATTTGGCTTCATTCCATCATTGCCGGACAAACAATCGCCTATGTGCCTTTTATGCAACAAAGTTTTGGGCAATGACGCTACGAAACCATCTAAACTGCAAGACCATCTGAGAAGATGCCACCCTGATAAAACAGAGAAAGATTTGAAATAGTTTCAAACACTCAAAGATAAATTTCAGAAGAGACCTACACTGGACAGAATGTTCGTTTCGACGTCACAAAGAAATGATGATGGTTTGCGGGCGTCTTACAATATCTCGTTACTTATAGCAAAATCCGGAAAACCGCATATTATCGGAGAGAAGTTAATTTTGCCAGCCGTTGAAGAGGTTTTAAAAACTGTTTTACACAAACCTGCATCTGATATCATTAAAAGAATTCCCTTAAGCAACAGTACTGTTGAAAGACGTATTGATGAAATGAGTTCTGATATTGAAAGCTTCTTATGTAATTGTTTGCAAACGACCCATTTCTCTATACAACTGGACGAGTCAACTTTACCTGATAATGCAGCATTATTATTGGCATATGTTCGTTTTATTATGAATCAAGAAATCTACGAAGAACTGCTCTTGGCAAGAACTTTGATAACCGACACTAAAGGTGAATCAATATTTCATGTTTTGAAGGATTACTTCATTGAAAAAGCAATTCCTTTATGAAATATAATATCAGTAGCTACAGATGGAGCACCTGCCATGGTTGGACGTTATTGTGGATTTATATGCTATTTAAAACAAAATGTGTCAGGGGTGTTAGCAATACATTGTGACATCCATCGACAACATTTAGTTGCTAAAAATTTGAGTGTTAGATTGCATGAATCACATCATTTAATCATTGATGCAGTAAACCGAATCCGAAGCAACGCGTTGAATACGCGGTTATTTGCACAGTTGTGTGAAGAAAATGACGAACTCTTTCATCAATTACTCCTTCACACTGAAGTACGCTGGCTGTCGAAAGGCTTATGTTTGACAAAATTTTTTGCACTTTTTGAGACTATTTTAGAATTTCTGGATACTAAAGATAAAATTTTAAAAGAAAATTTAATGAAGAGGAAAACAGACATCGCCTATTTAACAGATTTGTTTACAAAATTTAATATGGTTAATTTGCAATTACAAGGCGACAGTTTAAATTTGATTAAAACGAAGTCCATCTTATCAGCGTTTCTTGTCAGAGTTAAACTAATGAAGCAAAATATTGGAATTTTCTCAGTTCCCCAATTTGTCACAGACAAGCTGCCAGGAAGACGACGTTTCAACTTACGTTCAACATTTAAATGTTCTCTATTCAGATTTTGAATCTAGGTTTGAGGATATTTTGACTATGGTAATACCGCCGTGGATAATTAATCCATATGGTGACACAGAAGAAACGAATGTCATAATACAAGAGGAACTGACTGAACTAAGTACAAACGAAGAACTTAAGGTTCAGTTTAAAAACGGATATCAGCAATTCTGGCTGCAAAACAACATACTTATCCCGTATTATGGAATATAGCGAGGAAATTTTTAATTTCCTTTCCATCGTTATACCTAGTGGAAAGGGGGTTCAGCGCTGTTACCAATCTCCTAATGAAAAAATGAAACAGACTGGACATCATTAGCCGAGGAGATTTAAGATTAACCCTTACAAAATTGACGCCAAATTATTATTATCATGTTCATCCTTCTCAATAAAAATATTGACTTATTGCTTATGTTATTTTATTTATAGTTTATTTTATGTTTATTGGTGTCTGACCAATAAATGCCCGCATTGGGAATAAGTGCCCGCATTGATTTTTTTAAAGAACCCCCCTTTATAGAAAATATTTTTTTTTAATTATTCTGAAAATTCAAGGTTAGGTACACACAAAAATTCGTTAATTTTTTGCCCTATTTTTAGATAACTTAAACGTATAAGAAGCGGAATTTAATCAAACAGTGAAATTATTGTAGAACATACGTTTATGTTATAATTAATAAACGAACTCGCTTATTGTACTATTTTAAGTAAGAAACTTTTTTTTTATTATTTTACACTTTTTTTTTATTTTATCCCTCTTATTTTTTTTCAATGCGGGCACTTATTCCCAATGCGGGCAGTTATTGGTCAGATACCTATTTATTTTATGCTACGTATATTTTACATAACAGATACAAAATTTTATTTTGAGTAGTTTTAATTTAAATTCAATTAATAAATGTAGAAATTAACATGTGTTTTTACTTTAAGTTTTTAACACTAAACTTCACTACAGTTAAAAATTTACAGGAAATCAATATCAGGTAAGTAGGGGGTCTACCCAACACGGAAAAACATGGCAAGCGGTCTACGACACAAAACAGTTTGGGGAACTCTGATCTAAAGCCATGTACAGATATATGTACAACACCGCGAACCGAACCACGCGACGAACCGCGCCGCGCTAGTGTAGACGGTGAAAAGAACGCCGTCGCGAACTTGATTAGCGTTACAGCTCGCCGATCGGCCCGATCCAGGCTCTGTCGGTTTTTCTACGCAACATCAAAGGAATGGCTCGCGGCGAAGTTGCACATATTTGGACGGGCATACCGGTGCGGCAAGCACCAATGTGTTATTTTGTAATGTACTCAGAAATAAAATAATTCTTTTTCTTACTTGTATATTTTCCTTTAAAAATTCGATCAATACCTCACAAACTTGATTGACTGCTTTGAAATTCTAAACATGTATTGCAAACTGCCGTATGAATCACCGGTCGCTAGGAATCGCACAGTGACTGCAAGTCTCTCTTGCACTGTGATGGTAGCTCTCCATTTTGTATCTTGTCTTCGTATTTTTGATCCAATCCACGTGAGAAGATATTCAAAATCCTTCGGAGACATCCTCGTAAAATTTTTGTACTGCCCACTTACTTGTTGAAATTTCAATTCCTCTATCATATTGTTGCAACCGTGTGCTGATCTATTGGTATATAACTGCGTTTGCCACCATCGTCTCGAACGTCGTCGTGGCTTGTTTTTGGATAATTAGTAGTGAATATGAATATAGGCAGCTGTTGGTAATGCTACATCCATTTCCGCTAGTATTCGTCATTCACTGAACGACAAACATCAAAGTTTTATCGTCATTTTGTTGCGCGTTGTGGTTGCACGACTTCGTTCGGTTTGCGGTGATGTTCGTTGCAATGTTGTTAGTCAAAATGCGCGCGCTATGGTTCGTCGCGGTGTTGTTACATATCTGTACATGGCTTAACAGATTTTCTACGTAATCCTCTAGAAAAGGTAAGTATGACTTTACATTTAAACGTTGTGGCAAAACGTGTCGCACGAGACATTTCTACAAAATCTGTGTTAAAACGAGTGGATTATTATAGAACGGGGATTTCTAACGATCAAATATGTTCATTGTGAGAATTAGAGGTTCTACTCCTCGTAAAAAGAGATTCATCTGACCAGAAAACCAACAATAAAATCTGCATTTTGATTATGCATTTGTAGTAACCGATGGTAACGATGTAAAACTTTCCACGCAAGACTTTGGGAACATGGTAACTGGGCTGCAATCCACCTAGTACTTCTACTAGGATCATCCAATGCTGAATTAATCACTTCCAGTTCCCCTTGAACAGTATGCCGGCCAACTCAAAATTGGAAAAAAGAAACCTTTGACTTGACTTTTACAAAAAAAAAATGTCGTAACGATAACAACTTTGACAAACTATATCCCAAGAAACGTCAAGTTGGTAACAAAGCCTCATGCTTTATTTTGAAACAAATTGTATATCGGCCCTTCATGAATTGCTATATTTCTATTTCTACGAAAACAGTGTACTCTAGGAAGAAACGAGATTCATCGTTTGTAGCAAATTTGAGGTAAAATTCGCAATACTTCTAATTTTTAAATTTCAACACCCCGTATCTTTTTAATGCAGCCCTCAAGGAAAAAATGTTACATAAAAGACCCCCCTTAAAATGCGCTCCTATGTGAATCACCCTGTATATTTGAAATCTTACAAAAAGTGACTATTATTTTAGCTGAAAATATACAGGGCGTTCCATTTAAAGAAAAACATTCGACAGCATTTTTCTGAGACACCCGGCATATAAAAAATATTACATTAAAAATCTCATATTAGACACTAAAACTATTATACACACTCTTTCTTCTATACTATAACTATCCAAAACTGTAATGACTCATCGATGTTCACGTGAACATCACTTAACTACCAGTAGTCGGCTGTTCATAGGCGGGGTATGAATGTTTAACATGGGTGAACTAGATTTGTCACATGCTTAATAAAGAGTGGTTTGAAACATATTGTAAGTCAAAAATTTGGGACTTACCTTTATTCATCGTCGCTTCCACTTACATCTGACAGTAATAAACTGTCGCTATCGCTTTCCTCGTTGAAATTGACTATAACTGGCTCTATGATGGTGTGGATGTGGTGGTCAAGCTGCCACATTTTTGTTTCTTCCTTCACAACATGACGGATAGCATTCTGCCAAGCTTCGGGCGTTACTAGCTGTATGGAAGTCTCAAGTAAAACCTTAACGTCTGGTAATTTGAAGGTTGTGTTATGGCTCGCAATATAACCCTTCACTTGAGCCCAGATGAGCTCTATTGGGTTCAGTTCACAGTGGTAGGGCGGTAACCGCAGCACAGTGACACCACATTGACGGGCCATCTCATCAGTCACGTAACTAATGTTCGCAGGTTTGTGCTGTTTAATTTTTTCATACAATTCCGCTTTCACACATGAATCGTCAAACGGGATTCCTTTTTCGCGCAACCATTGCTGCATGTCACTTTTTCGGGATCCCATAGTCGGTACACGTTCGGCTCGACAACTATGGTAGGAAGCATTATCCATGACGATCACAGAGTTGGGCTCAACTCGCTGAAGCACCCCTTGAAACCAGCTCTCGAAGCAGCTGGCATTCATTTCGTCATGGTAATCACCTCCTTTCTTAGAGACGAAAATCAAGTCACACTCTTCTAAAAAGCCACTATTGCTACCAATATGAGTTACGATCAATCTTTGACCTTTCCCTGACGGTCCACGAAGACCTGTTGACAAACCTTCAATGCTTGCTTGTCGGTTACTCACTACGTTTTTGTCTATCCAGGTTTTTTTAACTGTGTGACCTGCATTTACCTATGTCTCGTCCAAATAATAGATTTTTCTGCTTTGTCGCCTATATTCAATCATTTCGCGTAGGAATTTTCGACGCCAGGCGACTATTTCAGGTCTCTCTATCAATACTGACTTCCGATTACGCGTTTCGTAACGAAAATTAATTTCGTGCAGGGATTTCCTCATTACCTTGACGCTCATTTGGGGTATAATTTCATTTTCCTTGATCGCTGCATGTACAGCCTTGAGGGTTGGTATCTCATTCCTAAAGAAGAATGAATGTACGGTTCGCCTTAACGCCATTTTGCTATCGTCATCCAATTTAACGGCCTTTCGTCGCTTCAAATTAAACTTTGGATCAGTAGTAGCTCCAGTTTTCTTCTTTTCATGCACCACCCTGCGAATGGTCCACTCTGGAACGCCTGTCATACTTTCACAACACGCGGGTACATCTCCCTGCGACATAGTTCTGTTCAGATAATTGAACACGTTGAGCACGATTTCTTTCGCGTCCCTCTTCAGTGCTTTACGAAGCCGTCTACTTGTTCCCTGGCTTTCAGTACTTCCACTCGTGCCATTTGTACTCTATATGGTTAAGTATAACCAAAACAGTATCCACCGAAACCACAACAATAACAATCACACAACAATTCTTATAAAAACACACAATATGCGATCGCTCAACGAAACACGTTCCAATGCGTTGCCGACGCCTATGAGTCTGCCGGTCGAGGCGCGTCTTTGATTTCATTGGTTCTACCGGCGGATAACAATCAGCCATTATTTCCATCTCTGTCTGTGCTGTTGACCACCGCAAAGCCACAGAAACGACATATGTCGTACGCTATACGGCTGTACTGGAAGGAAGCCGGGATCGAGCTCTGATCACGTGTTGATCACGCGTATGAGTCATTACAGTTTTAAATAGTTGTAGTAGACAAAATGGTGAAATCTTTTCGAAGCTGTCTACAAGAGTTGAGTACTTTTCCTCTGGTTTGATCAAGCGGAGAGAGAGAGAGAGAGAGAAAGAAATTCATATGGTTCAGCAATTTGGAGCAACCTTACCGTATCTTTATCTTCAATTAGGATCGGGTGCTCGAAGCTGCCGGCAAAGTTTTCGAAAAACTCGAAGTCGATTTTATCCCTCGTTACAATCACTGGTGATTTGTTGTCCAAGTCATTGATGTAGAGAGTGACGCTTTGCGGGGTGCTCCAATCTCCTGGATTATCCGTGTCATTCACGTAGGCTACTATTTGGAATGTGTACACAGACAGATCGTCTGTATCTCTGTCAATGGGCTTTATGTCTAAAATGCCGGTGTGTTTGTCTATGCTGATGTAATTTGCTGAAAAGCAAACGTTACAGGAATTGTGCAGTAGAGATAAAGGTACGTATCCACTATACAAAGCTCTGCAC
This sequence comes from Acanthoscelides obtectus, assembly GCA_963669975.1. Lineage (NCBI taxonomy): Eukaryota > Metazoa > Arthropoda > Insecta > Coleoptera > Chrysomelidae > Acanthoscelides > Acanthoscelides obtectus. The sequence continues at coordinate 8,267,921 of CAVLJG010000006.1, forward strand.
TGTATGCCGCGTGTCATATGCCGGCGCATGAGCTAGGAACGTGTAGTGAAATTCAGCTTGCATCATGCGCCTGTGCACTTTCATACAGGGTGGCCCGACGGAAAGGTCGCACCCCTATTGGTACGTTTTTGTAGAATTTTAAATGGAGACCCCCAGTTTTTTTAATTTTTGGATAACCCTGTATTGTACGGCTATAGAGAAAAAGTGCTCCTCCTGAAAATCAAAATTGACGTGTCCGAGCGTTTTTCCAAAAACATACTAGGAGAGACACGATTGAGGGTGCGACCTTTTTGTTGGGCCACGCTGTGTAAAATGTTGCATATATTGAAGTAAATGTAGCAGATGACTGTTGCGCAGTACGTGTCAAACGTTCCGATACTGCAACATGCGGTGGACACATGTGCATATATAACGGATGATTTTTTAAGAGGTATAGGATTTGATTTTCAAAAGAAACACAAAAAATTTGAAAAAACGATTAAATCTATATTTGAGTCGATAGAACGGTCGATATAATTTAATGTTTAAAGATTATTTCATGTAAATGTTGGTCGCGGCTCCGCTTTAGATGGCCCATGCGCAAGGTCCAATTTTGGCACACTCTCTAACATATCGGACGGTATCTCACGAATAAATGCTTCAATATTGCCTTCCAGTGCGTCAATCGTTGCTGGTTTATCCCTGTAGACATTAGCCTTAACATGGCCCCACAAGAAATAGTCCAACGGCGTTAAATCATACGATTTAGGCGGCCAATTGAAGTGCCCCAAACGAGAGATACCTAAACTGTTCACCGAACTCGCCTCTCAATAGGGCCATTGTTTCGTGTGCGGTGTGGCATGTGGCACCGTCTTGTTGAAACCACATGTCAGCCAAGTCCAGCTCTTCCATTTTGGGCAAAAAAAGATTGTTATCATCGCACGGTAGCGCTCGCCATTCACAGTTACGTTCCGGCCATTGTCGTCTTTGAAGAAGTACGGCCCGATGATGCCACCGGCCCATAATCCACACCAAACAGTGATTTTTTTGGGATGCATTGGTAGCTCTTGCAATGCTTCTGGCTGGTCTTCACTCCAGATGCGGCAATTTTGCTTGTTAACGTACCCATTCAACCAGAAATGAGCTTCGTCGCTGAACACAATTTTTCGATAATTTGGATCTTCCTCCAACTTTGCCAGCGCCCATTCACCAAATGGGAAATGTTGTGGGAGGTCGTGTGGCTTCAATTCTTGCACCAGCTGTATCTTATAAGGTTTTACACCCAAATCCTGTAGCAAAATTGTCCACGTAGTGGAGTAACAGAGGCCCAATTGCTGCGAACGGCGGCGAATCGACATTTCACGGTCATCACTAACACTGGCGGATACAGCCGCAATATTTTCTTCAGTCCTCACTCTACGTCTGCGTGTTGGTGGTTTAATGTCCAATAATGTTTGGGTTCGAAATTTAGTCACAAGCTTCCGAATAGCTCCCTCAGTAGGCCGACCAAATTGCCCATAAATTGGAAGCAGTGCTCGATGCACTCTCTTAACCGAGCATGAATTTTGATAGTAAAATTCAATAATTTGCAAGCGTCGTTCGTTCGTAAGTCGATTCATGGTTAAATTATAGACCAAACTGAACAAGTTTGACAATGACACAAGACACGATTCACGCGTCATCTGTCAATCACCCATTACAAGCTATTAACATAGATGACAGATCTGTAGTCAAAGTACTGCTTACCATTTTCATTTTGTTCAGAAACCTTGCTGTATAAAACGGATGCATTAATCCCAGTATCTCCATCAATGGCTGTGAATGTGAAACTCTGAAATTCATAATTAAGGGTAAATGGAAAATGAATTGTTGATCAATTGTTAATGCTTTTCATCCTTTACGTATGTAGGTAAAGAAACGGCAAAAATTCTTTGAAAAAGCAAATAAATTCTTTCCTCTAGCTTAGGAATACCAGGAATACCTATTTTAGTTGCATCTAAACCCCTTCCGAACCCAAGATAGAGTACAAGCCCCTTCCCACTTCAGTTGGCCCAACTATAGAAATCTCAGTTTTTTTCTTATCAAACACAAATACGAAGGTAACATATGGTTTGAAGGTGACTGGTCTCTATACGGGGTGTCCCGAAAAAAGTGTGCAATATTCTACCAGCGATTTCTAGAGCCTAAAATAGGAAGAAAAGTTTATATAAACATAGGTCGACAAACGTCCCCTACGGGCGCTACGGTCTTTTAAACGGGTTCCCCTGAAGATGGTTTTGCCTTAATACGAGGCGTGTCCGTAAAATAAGTTCCACAAATTTTTTTCATATCAAAAAATTGGTTTAATTGCAAAGAAAATACATTTTTGGAAAGTTCAGTCTTTCTTTTATTTTTATACATAATCGCCGTTGCGTTCTATGCATCTCTGCATTCGAGGCACCCACTTCTTCAAACCAGAGTCTTAGAACTCTGCCGCCTGTCCGTGTAGAAAACTAACAACCGCGTTTTGCACCTCTTCATCTGTCTGGAATTGGGTTCCGCCAAGGTTTTTCTTCAACTCAGGGAAGAGATGGAAGTCACGTGGTGCTAAGTCTGGGCTGTAGGGTAGGTGAGACACCATTTTCCATCCAAATCTTTCGATGAGGGCTATGGTTCGATTGGCGGTGTGCGGTCGGGCATTGTCATGGTGAAAACGCACTCCTTTCGTCAGCATTCCTCTTCTCTTGTTCTGAATGGCACGTCTAAGTTTTTTCAAGGTCTCACAGTACCGGTCAGCATTGATTGTTGTCCCGCGAGGCATAAACTCGCACAACAATACGCCCTTTCGATCCCAAAAAACGCTAGCCATGATTTTCCCGGCAGACAGGATTTGTTTGAACTTCTTTGCTCTTGGTGAAGAAGAGTGCTTCCACTGCTTCGATTGCTCCTTTGTTTCCGGTGTGGTGTACCCAGGTCTCGTCACCAGTAACAATAGAGTCCAGTAATTCCTCTTCGTTTGTTCCGTGAAAAGAGAGAAATTCTTGGGCCGCTTCAACCCGCTGCCGTTGGTGGTCTGCAGTGAGCATTCTTGGTACCCATCTTGCGCAGACCTTTGAATAGCCTAAATGTTCAGTCAAAATCTTGTCAATTGTGGTTTTGCTGACCTCCGGAATCTTTGTGCACAGCTCCCGAACTGTAATCCGTCGATCTTCAAGCATTGCCGCTTCGACTTTGGCAATTGTTTCGTCGGAAACCGATGGCCGCCCTGCACGGGCTTCGTCGTGGACGTCTGTTAGGCCATTTTTAAAGTCCCTGACCCATCTGCGCACCATCCAGCAGCTCATACAGTCTTCTCCATATACTTGACAAAGTTCTTCGTGAATTTGCTTCGCCGATTTCTTCTTAGCGGTCAGGAAACGAATAACAGACCGGAACTCGCAGCTGGCGGGAGACGCAAGAGGAAGCTCCATCGCTGACGGCTGCTGAGCCAAGACTAAACGTCGCTGGCCTGGTGAGGGATTGGAGTGGGGGAACCAAACAATCTGCCTCTGTTGCCTGGCTGTGCATAGAAACGATCCTCGCGCCAGCGGCAGCCCGTGGAACTTATTTTACGGACAAGCCTTAATAAAAATGTAGCAGGTTTAAAATATTAACAATGAATATTTTGATAATATGTAGTAGAAAACACCAACTTTATCACTCCCTAATCAAATGTGCAGCATATCAACCTATTTTCATTTCAATGCAAAATAAGTCTATAACGCATAGGTGGCTGTGAAAAATAAAAGCCATGACAGTTGTTTTTATTAATCACAGCTATCAGAATATGTTTAAAATAGTTTTGGGTAGTTAAGGTTTTCAAAATGGGTAGAGGAAAGGTTATTAGTGAGAAAATTCGGTTACTGATAATTAATTTTTTTCATTCTGGGAAATCAAACTCAGAAATTGCAACTTTGTTAGACTTATCGCGGTACAGTGTGAGAAATATTGCTAGGAAGATACATATAACGTAACTGGTTCAGTTAATATTAAGCCACGATATGTGAAAAAAAGTAATATCACAAATACCGACCGAAGACCATTAAGAAGAATAATCGTGAAAAACAGGCGTGCCAATTATTTACAATTAAGTGCTCTGTGGAGTGACACTGTTGGAAGGAGAATTTCGAGGTCCACAACTCATAGAGAGGCCCGCAAACTGCGATTTAGCACTTGCAAGGTAAGTTTTCTTATAAAAAAAGTGAAGTAAAAACCCTAAAGTTGCACAACTTGTTTATAGGCCAAAGAAAGGACACTATTAACTCCACTGCAAAAGATAAATCGTCTTAGATTGGCTAAAGAACATAGACAATGGACACCTCAACAATGGTGTGCAATAGAATGGAGTGATGAGACCCGATTCGAAGTTTGTGTTGGTGACAGTCGCAGTAGAGTTATTCACAAAAAAATGAAGCATTCCATGTTGACTGTCCGAAGAGAAAAGTGAAATTTCCAGCATCCATTATAGTCTGGGGCAGTATGTCATCAAAAGCAGTAGGAAAACTTCATTTTATTGATGGAAATGTGGATACAAACAAATATTTGGCAATTTTAGAGGAAAGACTTTTACCAGTGATGGAAGAATGTTTGACATCCGGCCAAGATTTTGTGTTTCAGCAAGATGGTGCAGCGTGTCATACCTCAAAAAAGGCTATAAAATGGATGGAAGAAAATAATGTACCACTTTTGTAATGGGTTTCTAGCAGATCTGTCACCTATTGAAACTTTGTGGCACGAGATGAAAAAGGTTCTACGACAACGTCCTGCTCGTACAATCACCGAACTGAGACAAAAGCTTCAAGAAATATGGGATTGTTTTACACCAAATTTTTGCCAAAACCTGGTTAACACTATGCCTCAAAGAATTTCAGCCGTAATAAAAAATAAAGGTGATGTTACCCAATGGTAATTAATCTTTCAATTGTTGCTTTGTTAACTTCGCGCATTTATTCGCACATTGTTTATTTGTTCAGATGTTCTATTAGTTATAGGTCTAAGTGATTTCAAATATGTATTTTTTACGACTAGAGTGTATCCAAAACGCTTTTGAGAAAATAAATTGTTTTAGAAGTAAATAGTTTCGTCATGTTTAGTTTATAAAGGCATATTTTGGTACAAATCTTGAAGTGGGCCAACTGAAGTGGGAAGGGGCTCGTATAGTCTTTTTGTTTCAAAGGTCAAGTCGAAAAACGCATCTCTTTTGTACAAAATAAAGCCCATTTATTATTATTAATGTGATTATTATTATTCTTATTATTATCATCAAAATCGATTATGAAAAATCGAATATGAGGTAAAATATTCGAGTAAAATGGTAACCTATTATTTTTAACATCCCAATATTAGCGCGTTCATGTGAGCGATGCTCTGCATGTCATGAATGAGCTTTGTATGTTTAGCTGTGTCTTGGATTGGGATATGAATTTCATGGTTACTTATTAGTGAAGTAAAGAATGTGTTACCTTTCCGACGAGTTCGTCAATCGTCTGCACACTGAAGTATGTTATCCAAACTGGCTTAGAATCTCTGCGATCCTTAACAGTAACGCTGGCTCTAACGTCTTTTGGCCTCGTAGGGTTGTGACCGCTATCCTGGAATTTATTCGACATAGACATAATGAGTAAAAAAATATATACATTTTCAAAAACAAGCTTGCATTTAGCTGTTAGCGAAATAAGATAGCATATTTTTTCAAATTTACAGGGTGTCCCGAAAAAAGTGTGCAATATTCTACCAGCGGTTTCTAGAGCTTAAAATAGGAAGAAAAGTTTATATAAACATAGGCCGACAAACGTCCTCTAAGGGCGCTACGGTCTTTTATAGGGGCTCCCCTGAAGATGGTTTTTCCTTCATATTTTCGAAACGTGTTGAGATAAAGACATAAAATTTGGTATTCTAGCCTAGTTTTTTATGCTGGGTTTAAAAATATTAACAATTTTAGACAGTTTTGTTTCAAAGCGTATGTAACAGGTTATTCTAGCCCCAAAATGTTTGTGCGATGCTATTTTTAAAATTCAATTTTAGAATTTGAAAATCTAGGGTTTTCTACATAAAAAGGTAGTCTTATTGAATATCGATAAATTGTGCCATTATTGAATAAAGTCAAACTAAAAAATTTGTCACATGATAGGAAATGTACTGCGAATCGTTAATTATACATAGTTAGCCATGACTGCAAATAAAAGTTGTTTTGATTTTTTATGACTTATATTGACGTTAACCTGACATTGTTAGCAGTGTAAAATTACTAAACTCTGGGCGCTGAAGAAAGACATTAAACGTAAACAGTGATCAGCACGTGAACAGATCTCTCGAAAGCATCCACGGATATACTCCAGTCACTTTAGGTCTAAACATCCTCGGCAGTGTATTTCTAGTGAATCCACAGACCCTTTTTCGTGTCATCTTGAGACTAGAAAAAGGATGACTGTTAAAATAAGTTACATTGATCTTTCATGAGCTCCCAGTACAAAACATCATCGATATATTTTTGATGTAGGAACAACAAATTGGTTTAGAAAACATCCACTTTGAACCTAAATTGACTGGAGTAACATCGATCTACAGACAAATTCAAGGCCACTAGCAGTCGTCGGCGCTCTACGAATCTGCACAGGTTTGGACTTGTAAACGTGATTGTAGATGACACGACAGGCATCTAACAGTTAATTCACGCACAGGATTGCATTGCATACGCATTACGCATTCAGTAGCGTATACTCGTTTTTCGCGAGTGGAACGTTTTGTTTATATATTGCCTAAGATACGATGTCTGACACAGCCGACGAAGTGGTTGACATCAGCGCAACCCCACCCAAAAAAAGGGCTAAGAAGCTACATTTAAGTGCAAATGAAAAACAAATAATATTAAATATATACAAAAACCAAATTCAAGAAAAACCCGATTTGGTCGTGGACGAAGTTATATGTAAGGTAGCACATATTTCTGGAGTATGTCGGTCCAGTGTTTATAGGATCATTAAGGAATATAGGAGCACTCACTCACTTTCTGAGCCAAAACCGTATCCTGCAAGAAAAAGGATAACGGACGGAGTAGATGACTTTGACAGAACTACCATCAGGAGGAAAATGCATAATTTTTTCTTCCGAAATGAGATACCTACAGTAGATAAGATATTAAGATTAGTTAATGCTGATGAGGATCTTCCATCATTTAAAAGAACCACATTCCGAAAACTTTTGAAGGAACTTAATTTTCGATTCTTGAAACGGGGAAGAAACAGTATGTTAATAGAGAAAGAAGAAATTGTTGTGTGGAGAAGGGAATACCTTAGGAAGATTCGGAAGTTTCGCGATGAAAAAAGAAAAATTTACTATTTGGACGAAACGTGGGTGAATGCTGGACATACTCAAGCGAAAGTTTGGGTCGACAAATCAGTAACGTCATCAAGGCAGGCTTTTCTAGACGGTCTTTCGGCTGGATTGAAAAATCCTGCAGGTAAGCTCCTTCATCTATCCGGCAATTTAATTTTGATAAATTCGGGCAAATAATATGCTGTGATAGCAGATAATGTGTGATATTCTCCAAAAATGGTGCATTCGCAGTGTAGTCATTAGGAAAAAAACTTCGACCCTCTTTTAAGCGTTATTTTGAAATTTATTATCATTTTTGGGTGCAGTCAATTTGCTTTGAATGGGTTTTGAGAAGTTGCAAACTTCAATTTTCTACGTTTTTCAGTTTTTGATCAGCATTCCGTGACTCTTAAATTCAGCTAAATGAACTCAATTGCCTCATTCCTTCAAATTTAATCAATCCATAGTGTAAGGAATAATTTATTTCCAGGAAAAGGCAAACGGCTGATCATTTGTCACGTAGGTAGTGAAGACGGCTTTGTTCCCGAAGCACTGTGGGCCTTTGAATCAAAAAAGACAGGGGACTATCATGAGGAGATGGACGGCAATTCCTTTGAAAATTGGTTCTCCAAAATGTTACTAAAGCTGGAGAATAACGCTGTTATTGTACTGGATAATGCCCCGTACCATTCTAGAAAAATAGACAAAATTCCCACAATGGCAACTAAAAAAGCAAACATACAACAATGGCTGGCCTCAAAACAGATCGATTTTGATGAAACAATGGTCAAGGGTGAATTGATAAGTATAGTCAATAGACATAAATACAAATACGATTTTAAAATGATCGACGAAATGGCCAAAAAACAAAATAAAACTGTCTTGAGACTGCCACCCTACCATTGTGAGCTGAACCCTATTGAGCTGATTTGGGCCAACATAAAGCAATACGTGGCGTCGAATAATAATACTTATAAATTTTCTGATGTTAAAAATCTCTTTCACATCGCAGTCAATAGAGTTACGGCAGAGGAATGGAAAAACTGTATCCGCCACGTTCGGGAGAAGGTTGAGGTCAAAATGTGGGATTTGGACAATGTCATCGATACCCAAATTGAACCTCTAATAATTAATTTAAACGATTCAGAAGATTCAAGTTCCTCTTCTGAATGAGTGCGCGCAGCTTACTTAGTAATAACTAAAAAGTGTAGTTAACTCATTTGTGAATCTCTAACTGCAATTTACTGTAAAAGATAATAATTATCTTGTATGAAATTTTTGATGACTACCCATAATATCTTGATGCGGTCCTGTAATGTCTCCTGCGCCTAACCACTCACTCACGAGCAAAATGCGTGTATTTGTTTGGGTTTAGTTTCTTTCTTCAGCGCCTAGAGTATAGATTAAAATCAAAATGTTTATTAAATCGATTTAAAATGCCAAGATTTGCAGACAGAGAACTGACTGACATGCATTTTGTGTACGGGTTTTGCAATGGCAGTTCATTGGCAGCCGTAAGAGAATATCAAAGAAGGTTTCCCAATCGTATAGTATCTGGACGTCGAATGTTTACTGCTATTCACCGGAATTTGTAAAACCATGGAAGTTTTTAGCGCATGCAGGGCCCAGGAAGGCCACTGGGAAATCATCGTATGGAAATTGCTTTAAATATGTTTCAAAATAATCCTCAAATAAACATACGAAATGTTTCAGAAAATATGGATAGAGTAGTTTCGGGTAATATGGAATACCATTTTCATTTCGCTCAATAACTGAAAAAATAATACACCTTTTCTTCTGAAAATTTGTTGAAACACTTATACGATGTTACCTAACAATTGCTTACCACCAGATCAACTGGAGCATACCTCATTTTTGTGTAGAGAAAAATACTTTCCAATTAGTTATTTTTATCTGTCAAACAAAAGAGAAGTATAATATGGAATAGGTATGTTATATGGGGTAATATGGAATAGGGTAAATCATATGAAAAATAAGAAAAAACAAGTTTAATTCTTCACGTTAGGTAATTTAACAAATATAAAACAAATTAGATAGACCTTTATTTTATTTGCAAAAATCGCAAATGTAGATATCACCTTCACAACTTGTGCAAGCTTCATGAGCCTATCCGTTACAAATGACACATTTCACCCATACCTCTCTGCTTTTACTCATCGTGAACATCTCTTGACAAAAAATACATTCCGTCGTGTCATCAGCACATTGATTGGGACTAATATAAGATGACAGGGGGAGATCATCTTCATCAGAGGAGTTCTGGGAACGGGTTCTGAAGAAGATGTTAATGATGAAGATGATGTTGATGGTGAACGTGCTTTTCGCTTTTTCTTCGCAGATTGTTTAAGAGAACTTGGTCCTGCTTCATTGACTAGTCTCTTAGTAACATTCTCACGTGAACGATTAATAGATTCCTCTAACTCCTCTTTATTCGGAGTTGAGGTTACTACCCTTGCACGACCAGGTTTTCTTCCTCTCGAGCCTATTTTTTTTTCAGTTGTGGTATTGGTGCGATATCCTTGGGGAGAATGTTTGGTGAATGACATAGCGCTGGTTCATTATTTTCTGGAAAATCTGCTGTGACAGGATGGGGCACATGATGTCTTTGCTGTTCGGCTAAGAAGTATTCATCGGAGAAAACATCTCGTCGAAAGGGGTAAATGCCAGTTGTACTGAATCCCTTTGTTGACCTCTCCGCAGTCTGGATTTTTGTATAGGCTCTTCCAAATAACTCGCCCATATCAAAATGTGTTACGGCTCTATTATGTGCCCGCATAAATAGCCTTACTTCCTCATTGTAGAAAGTTTTCAGGGCACCCATGAGTGTTTTATCCAGAGGCTGCATTTTATGCGATGTATGAGGAGGCAAACATAATTTTGTTACAAAATGTTCTCGGGCTTTTATGACTACGTCAATATTTCGAATGTGAGTGTGATGCCCATCTAAAATAAGGAGTACTGGACTGTCTTTGGTGGGGTTTGTCCTTTCCAAAAAATGGTCAAACCATTTAGTGAAGAGCTCAGTCTGAATCCATCCCGAGGGGTGAAACGCAAACAAAGTGCCCGGAGGAGCTCCTTTCTTAAGCTGCTCACTTGAATTTTTGCGAGGGAAAATAATCATGGGTGGCACGAACCGTCCTGCTGCATTCATACATAAAACTGCAGTCACTAAGGAGCCTCGCTCGGCCGCCGTTAGTACACCTACTTGTCGTTTGCCTCTTTTTGAGACAACTTCGGGACATTTGGATTGTACAATACATAACCCCGTCTCATCAACATTGTAAATCCTGTCACAATGAAAGTTTTTTTCTGTTATAAGTTTCTCAAGCAGGTTAACAAACTCATTGACGTCTTCCTTATTAAAACCGAGAGCTCTATTTAGAGAAGTGCCAGTTGGTTTTCGAATGCTCAAAGAAGCTTTGTGCCTTTTCATAAAACCATACAACCAGTCTTTTCCAGCTGATTCCCGTAATAATGAAAATGGATGTGGAAGGCTGTTGCGTCGAGCCAACTGAAAAGCCATGGATCGCAAATCTTTTCTGGTTAATCCATAATACATTTGATCCATGATCAACAAATACTTCACTAGTTCTGTTTCCAATTCCGGTGGCAAAGCTGTTTTTCGGCCTAATGTAGTACTGCAAACAGTATCAGGAGAACTTTCTTTATTGCACAAGCGGTGAAGTGTTGCTCGTGGAACGTTATAACGTTTTGCAGCTGACAAATAGCCCAACCTGTTACTTCTAACATCTTCAATTGCTTTGCGCATATCATCAGACTGCCATCGCTTTCTTTTTCTTGCCGACATAGTTTCTGCAAAAAAAAACTTGTTTCATACGCAAAACGACCCAATTTTTGCTGATAATTATGCTTTTTGTCTCTTCACAAATATCGTTCAATCTCAAAACAAAAACATCGGGTAATATGGGATACCTAGAAGCGGTATAATATGGAATATTCCATATTACCCGAAACAGCAACTGAGGAAAAAAATGCACGCTGCAAATATGTTTTAAGAAAAAAATATGGTAACAGCCCTCTAAAACAGTAACTTAACATTTGAATAGACTCACCTGTCAAAATAAGAAAGATTGGTAAATAAATAACACCTTTACAAAAATTCTAATGACTATCGTGCACAACTTTGTAACCACAAATAATGCTCATTTGCGGTTTATAAACTAGAGAACGGCAACCAGCGAAACCTGTCGACGCTATTGTGTATTTAGGGTGTAAAAGAGGCTGGCTTAGGTATTGAAATACAGATGTCGCTACCAACATAAAAATAAGAAGCTATTCCATATTACCCGTACTATTCCATATTACCCGAAATTACTCTATACCTCGATCAATAGTAAGAAAAATTTATGAATACCCATTTGATAGTTATCCTAAAAATAATAATTTTAGATAGGAAGAATGACAAGATTGCAAAGATTACATCCTTATCATTTTAAACGGGCGCAGCATTTAACGGAGGCAGATTTTTTACCACGAATCGAGCTTTGCCAGGGGATATTAGCAAATTAAAATACTATTCCTAGAATATTATGATCGGATGAGCCAATATTTACTAGGAATAGTGCTTTTAATTTCCATAACATAAATCACTGGTCAGATGAAAATCCAAACAGAGATTTTCATTGAACTTATGGGCAGGAGTAATTGGGGATCAAGTAATTGGGACTATTGTACTTCCCAATCGTCTTAATTCAGAGGTGTATCTGAACTTTCTTCAGAATGAGCTCATGGATATAATACCACTCAATGTGCACATTGAGGACGCAATGTTCGAAATTGGTTGAATTTCAATTTTCCAGACAGGTGGTTCGGCCGAGGATGTCCTATAGTGTGGCCGCCACGTTCACCTGACCTAAATCCACTGGATTTCTATTTTTGGGGATCATTAAAAGACCTAGTTTACTCGACTGAAGTAAATACTCAAGAAGATTTACTTCAAAGAATCCATCAGGCTGCAAATGAAATAAGAAGAAAAAGGTTTCCACTTTTCGGGCTACGCAATCATTAGTTCGTCGAGCGAGACTCGGTATCCAACAAAATGGGAATTTATTCGAAGACTTATTGTAAAGCTAGTTTTAAGTATATCCAACTGTATGTCTGCTTTTTTAAACAAATTTCAATTTCTTTCGTAGAAAAAATTTATTTCTTTTGTTTTTACCTAAATATTAGCTATGTTGCAATAGAAATATGTATTTATGTAATATTTACCAATTATTAAATTAGATTTTTCATTGCCATGGCTAATTATTTAACAATTCATTTAAATTCGCAGTACATTTCCTATCATGTGACAAATTTGTTAGTTTGATTTTATTCAAAAATGACACAATTTATCGATATTCCATGAGAGTACCTTTTTTATGTGAAAAACCCTACATTTTTAAATTGTAAAGTTGAATTTCAAAAATAGAATAACACAAAAATTTTGGGGCTAAGATAACCTGAGTCCGTCCTGTTACATACGCTTCCAAACAAAACTGTCTAAAATTGTGAATATTTTTAAATCCAGCATAAAAAACTAGACTAGAATACCAAATTTTATGTCTTTATCTCAACACGTTTCGGAAATATTAACGAAAAACCATCTTCAGGGGAGCCCCTTTAAAAGACCGTAGCGCCCTTAGGGGACGTTTGTCGACCTACGTTTATATAAACTTTTCTTCCTATTTTAAGCTCGAGAAACCGCTGGTAGAATATTGTACACTTTTTTCGGGACACCCTGTCCTGTATATAGATAAGTTTTCAAATAAAAAAAAAACTTAAGATGTACGAGCTTCAATATTATTTAAATATTTCCAGTCGGATTCAATTATTTTCAAATATTCATATAATCCTATTGACAGCTAAATAGAAGCTTATTTTTTAACAACATATTTATTATTTTCTTTATTTTTTACTTATTCAAGAAAATGGGAATTTATTTGAACACTTATTGTAAAGCTAGTTTTAAGTATATCCAACTGTATGTCTTCTTTTTTAAACAAATTTCAATTTCGTTCGTAGAAAAAATTTATTTCTTTTATTTTTGCCTAAATGTTAGCTATGTTGCAATAGAAATATGTATTTATGTAATATTTATCAATTATTAAATTAGATTTTTCATTGCCATGGCTAATTATTTAACAATTCATTTAAATTCGCAGTACATTTCCTATCATGTGACAAATTTGTTAGTTTGATTTTATTCAAAAATGACACAATTTATCGATATTCCATGAGAGTACCTTTTTTATGTGAAAAACCCTACATTTTTAAATTGTAAAGTTGAATTTCAAAAATAGAATAACACAAAAATTTTGGGGCTAAGATAACCTGAGTCCGTCCTGTTACATACGCTTCCAAACAAAACTGTCTAAAATTGTGAATATTTTTAAATCCAGCATAAAAAACTAGACTAGAATACCAAATTTTATGTCTTTATCTCAACACGTTTCGGAAATATTAACGAAAAACCATCTTCAGGGGAGCCCCTTTAAAAGACCGTAGCGCCCTTAGGGGACGTTTGTCGACCTACGTTTATATAAACTTTTCTTCCTATTTTAAGCTCGAGAAACCGCTGGTAGAATATTGTACACTTTTTTCGGGACACCCTGTCCTGTATATAGATAAGTTTTCAAATAAAAAAAAAACTTAAGATGTACGAGCTTCAATATTATTTAAATATTTCCAGTCGGATTCAATTATTTTCAAATATTCATATAATCCTATTGACAGCTAAATAGAAGCTTATTTTTTAACAACATATTTATTATTTTCTTTATTTTTTACTTATTCAAGAAAATGGGAATTTATTTGAACACTTATTGTAAAGCTAGTTTTAAGTATATCCAACTGTATGTCTTCTTTTTTAAACAAATTTCAATTTCGTTCGTAGAAAAAATTTATTTCTTTTATTTTTGCCTAAATGTTAGCTATGTTGCAATAGAAATATGTATTTATGTAATATTTATCAATTATTAAATTAGATTTTTCATTGCCATGGCTAATTATTTAACAATTCATTTAAATTCGCAGTACATTTCCTATCATGTGACAAATTTGTTAGTTTGATTTTATTCAAAAATGGAACAATTTATCGATATCCAATAAGAGTACCTTTTTTATGTAGAAAACTCTAAATTTTCAAATTGTAAAATTGAATTTCAAAAATGCAATCACACAAAAATTTTGAGGCTAAGATAACCTGAGTCCGTCCCTGTTACATGCGCTTCCAAACAAAATTGTCTAAAATTGTTAATATTTTTAAATCCAGCATAAAAAACTAGGGTAGAATAACAACTTTTATGTCGTTATCTCAACACGTTTCGGAAATATTAAGGAAAAACCATCTTCAAGGGAGCCTCTTTAAAAGACCGTAGCGCCCTTAGGGGACGTTTGTCGACCTATGTTTATATAAACTTCCCTTCCTATTTTAAGCTCTAGAAACCGCTGATAGAATATTGCACACTTTTTTCGGTCCTGTATATAGATAAGTTTTCAAATAAAAAAAGAACTTAAGATGTACGAGCTCCAATATCATTTAAATATTTCCAGTCGGATTCACTTATTTTCAAATATTTAACTAACTCTATTGACAGCTAAATAGAAGCTTATTTTTTAAAAACATAGTTTTTATTTTCTTTATTTTTTACTTATTCATTAAGTATATCAAATATCCAGTTTGATAATTTCTACATAATTTTCATCATTCCGTTTTTCTAAATCTTGTTCAGCTGTTCTTACTTCATCTTCTATATCCATAGTTCTTCCTTGGATTCGTCAGATGTGCCGATCTTTTTCCATAGTAATAACTTGGAGAGTCTTTTGAGACTATGTCCTCAGTTTCCGCCCTCATGAGTCAATTAGTAGATGGAACTC
The DNA here is from genome assembly GCA_963669975.1 of Acanthoscelides obtectus. NCBI lineage: Eukaryota > Metazoa > Arthropoda > Insecta > Coleoptera > Chrysomelidae > Acanthoscelides > Acanthoscelides obtectus. The sequence goes on from CAVLJG010000006.1 coordinate 8,283,131, forward strand.
TTTGTTCTCACGAAACATATGTTCGTTCTTTAATTATGTGACACTGCTTTGAGAGATATGATTATACTCAAAAAGCAAAAGCATTCACTTAAATTTATTATAAATACCATCTAAAGGATTTCCACCGAAATTGTACAAGGATATCCTTTGTTTCATGAATACGGCACAATAAGTTAGATTACTATCAAAGCTAAGAAGGAGGAATATTCGAATATTCAATTTATTATTATATATACGTATACTAAGAGACATATAAATCCGAACACCCAGTTTAAATGGTTTTATTTTAATAAAATTTTGTATAAGTACTTAATGAAGCATAATAAGTAAATGATAAAAATTTCAAAATGATTGCACTGCTTTAAAGCCCTTTGACCTTTAATAATGTGTGGATGCACCCTGATGTGCTACGCATTCTCCAACGCGCCTAGGCATGCTTCTGATCAGGTGGTCAATGTCCTCCTGTGGTATCTCATTCCAGGCAACCACCAACTCCTCTCGAAGTGCTTCTAGAGTCTGAGGAGGACGTTGCAAATTGAGCAATCTCCTACCCATCATATCCCACACGTGCTCAATTGGGGATAAGTCGGGATATCTTGGTGGCCATGGTAACAATGTGACATCATTATGTTGAAAGAAGTCTATTGTGACTCTTGCAACATGTGGTCGGGCATTATCTTGTTGGAAAGTTGGATCTGCCAGGGTGTCAAGATAGGGTAAAAGATGGGGTTCTAGAACTTCGTGGATATAACGCTGCGCGTTCATGTTACCTGTGATGAAGATTAAAGGTGACCTGGAACCATAAGCTATAGCACCCCAAACCATAACTCCAACAGTGTGATGAACATGTCTTTCAAAAAAAAACTGTTGATTCCTCCTTTCACCACGTCGCCTTCTAACCCTGGCACGACCATCGTGCATGCCTAAACAAAATCGAGAGTCGTCACTAAAGACAATACTGTTCCATTCCTGATCCCAAAGTGACCGTTGTCTGCACCACTCAAGGCGATTACGTCGGTGTTCTCGAGTTAAAGGGAGGACCCAGTGTGGCCGGTATGAAAACTTCTCATTCGTCGGTAAACACTTCGCATGCCAATAGGTCTTCCGTGTTCTGCAAACCATTCATTTGCAATGGACCTGGTAGTGGAGAAACGGTGCCTTAAGGCCAATAATCTTAGGCGGCGATCTTCACGGTCTGTTGTTCTACGGCGGCGTCCAGTGCCCCTTGCTCTTTGCGTACGGCCTTCTCGAAGCCATGCCTGACAACACCTAACCACAGTGTCTACACTTCTTTGCACTCTAACTGCAATTGCCCGAAAAGAAAGTCCAGCTTCCCGAAGTGCCACTATACGGCCCCTATCAAACTCACTAAGTTGACGAAATCGTACAGGTCTCCGTACTCTAGGCATCGTAACCGATCGTAAAGGATGTCAAAAACCAAAATTCGCCAACGTTGATTCTTTACTGCGGCTGAAATATTCATTTTTAGAGCGTTAGTGAATTAAAAAAAAGCAGTATAAAAACCGGAATGTCCAACTGATAAGGCTGAACAATTTTTCACTTGTTATTTACAGTAAGATAAATACATTCACCGACTTTTATTAAAATAAAACCATTTAAACTGGGTGTTCGGATTTATATGTCACTTAGTATATATTTCAATTTTGTTGCGAGTGTTTTAGTTTATTTTAAAATAATATCTCCGCCTACGGTGTAAAATTAACACATCCTTAGTTATTGGTAGATTTTGCGACAAATACCATTATGCAATACAAACTATCAGCCTCTTGCATGTACACAGGCGAAAACCATTTTGAAGCAGGGCGACACTCCCCAATGAACGCAAGATGGGTACTGACCAAAATCGCTCATCTATGATGATGCAGGTGGATACCTTCCCTTGGAATGTTCGAGATGCGGTGTTGCGAAGGGAACCGATCCGGAATCGAACCTAAACAGATTCGACAACTCACAAAGTCAAAAATGTATACGCTCAAAATAAAACCATTTGTGCCTAGAGAATAAACTATAACATACTTTCAACTGCATCTTAGTTCAAGGAATTGATGTAACATTGTTCAGGCAGCAGCGGTGGCCGCAGTAGTAGACTCTTCGGTCTCCTGATCAGCCGCCGTGCGCTGTGCGGGTTCGAGTCCCGTCCCAGGAGGAATTTTTCTCTTGGCTAGGGATGTTGTGATTGTCCGTAGGTGGTAGACGGTCTCTGACTGTCGAACGCGGAGGTACCACCCGACGGATCTCGTAGGCGGAGCCAGAATGTGTGCATGTAGATTTCACTACTTCTTCGATTGTCCTGCTCATAGTTACTCGTGGTTCGAAATCTCCAATGGAACCTTTAAATCAATCAACTTACCTCAGCTTCTATGTTGAATGAATAAAAGTTTGCTGTTTTATAGTCCAGTTCCTTTAAGACTGTCATGTACACATATGCCTCGTGCTCATCGTCATCTGGAAGCTCTCTAAAGGTCAAATTGAAAATTTCGCCCTCTTTCTGGAAAAAGGGGTTAATTACCGGCTGAATTGAAATAAAATGTACTTTGATAATAAAAGAATATTGTGGTATCACTCATGAAATCATATTAGTTATTCTGATTTGTAAGAAGAAGCAGAACATGCAGCATGTGACCTTTATGACCTCCTTGATTTTTATATTTAGTTTTTCCTGTCCTTCAGAAAGGCGTTCTACTTTGAGGTTATGTTACAAATATCTATCGGCATCAAATTGTTCATGCTTTCGATTTTTATCATCTGTGTTATCAGCCTGAAATTTTATACAATTCAAAAAGAAGACATAATTAGGGGAGCGCTGACGCTGACACTGAATAGTAGAAATTTGGAAATACTCCAGCCTCTCTGAAGTAGAGAAAATGCTATGAAAATCAAGGAGGACACCGTTCTTATCGGTTACGTGGTTGATTGATGACCAACTTATTTTCAATATCACGCACTACTAGAAAATAGAACATCCATTATTTAATAACTATCAGTGCTAAAACAATACTTTTGGGAATCGTGAAAATGTGTAGTACTACTTTCCACGCCTTCTGGCCACCCGCTGCGTTGTTCATACGGTACCGAGCATCGCAATGGGCGTTTTTTGTTGTGATCGGTGGCGGGGGAGCCGACAAACACGACAGTGTTGCCAAATTTGACCTAGCATAAACAACCCTTGCATTTCAATCATCCTAGATGTCGCTGTACATTTACCCTTAAAATATAGAAATATACTAAGTGACATATAAATCCGAACACCCAGTTTAAATAGTTTTATTTTAATAAAAGTTGGTGAATGTACGTTATTTATCTTACTGTAAATAACAAGTGAAAAAATTTTCAGCCTTATCAGTTGGACATTCCGGTTTTTATACTGCTTTTTTTTAATTCACTAACGCTTTAAAAATGAATATTTCAGCCGCAGGTAAAGAATCAACGTTGGCGGATTTTGGTTCTTGACATCCTTTACGATCGGTTACGATGCCTAGAGTACAGAGACCTGTACGATTTCGTCAACTTAGTGAGTTTGATAGGGGCCGTATAGTGGGACTTCGGGAAGCTGGACTTTCTTTTCGGGCAATTGCAGTTAGAGTGCAAAGAAGTGTAGACACTGTGGTTAGGTGTTGTCAGGCATGGCTTCGAGAAGGCCATACGCAAAGAGCAAGGGGCACTGGACGCCGCCGTAGAACAACAGACTGTGAAGATCGCCGCCTAAGATTATTGGCCTTAAGGGACCGTTTCTCCACTACCAGGTCCACTGCAAATGAATGGTTTGCAGAACGCGGAAGACCTATTGGCATCCGAAGTGTTTACCGACGAATGAGAAGTTTTGGCTTGTTTTCATACCGGCCACACTGGGTCCTCTCTTTAACTCGAGAACACCGACGTAATCGCCTTGAGTGGTGCAGACAACGGTCACTCTGGGATCAGGAATGGAACAGTATTGTCTTTAGTGACGAGTCTCGATTTTGTTTAGGCATGCACGATGGTCGTGCCAGGGTTAGAAGGCGACGTGGTGAAAGGAGGAATCCACAGTTTTTTGTTGAAAGACATCACACTGTTGGAGTTATGGTTTGGGGTGCTATAGCTAATGGTTCCAGGTCACCTTTAAACTTCATCAGAGGTAACATGAACGCGCAGCGTTATATCCACGAAGTTCTAGAACCCCATCTTTTACCCTATCTTGACACCCTGGCAGATCCAACTTTCCAACAAGATAATGCCCGACCACATGTTGCAAGAGTCACAATAGACTTCTTTCAACTTAATGATGTCACATTGTTACCATGGCCACCAAGATTTCCCGACTTAGCCCCAATTGAGCACGTGTGGGATATGATGGGTAGGAGATTGCTCAATTTGCAACGTCCTCCTCAGACTCTAGAAGCACTTCGAGAGGAGTTGGTGGTTGCCTGGAATGAGATACCACAGGAGGACATTGACCACCTGATCAGAAGCATGCCTAGGCGCGTTGGAGAATGCGTAGCACATCAGGGTGCACCCACACATTATTAAAGGTCAAAGGGCTTTAAAGCAGTGCAATCATTTTGAAATTTTTATCATTTACTTATTATGCTTCATTAAGTACTTATACAAAATTTTATTAAAATAAAACCATTTAAACTGGGTGTTCGGATTTATATGTCACTTAGTATATTATGCTGAATCACATATTAAAAAGTGGAACTCTAATATTTATTATTGTCGATGTTCATCTCAGTAACTGAAGTCTGCATATCTCCTAGTAAACTATTTGAACTACGATACAGCTGTAAAGAAATGACTGCAGCAATTATCCGATTAATTGTCACAAGGAAACGTGACGGATGTTCCAGAAAAAGCGCTGAAAGAGCAACTAGGTTTTATAGTTTCCAAAGTAAAGAGTACGTGAGAAAAATGCAAAGCAGACAAAGCTTTTCATTGTTCGCCAGGGAAAGAGTATCTATGGATTAATGTATGGGCCTGTTTGATTGACTTGATCCATTTAGTTTCTCTATTGTACATGCTCGTAGGGTCATTTTATGCTACAAAATGGTAAATTTTACTTAAATATCTACCTATAACATTCTTGAATGCTTTTTTAAATTGTAGATCCGAAAACTGACAAGCCCAGAGACATACGAGCCCCTTCCCACTTCAGTTGGCCCAACTATTGGAATCTTAGTTTTTTTCTTATCAAACACAAATAATAAAAATGTAGCAGGGTGTTATAGGTTTAAAATATTAACAATGAATCTTTTGATAATATATAGTAGAAAACACCAACTTTATCACTCCCTAATCAAATTTGCAGCATAAAAATAACACATGTTGCAATTATAGCATATCAACCTATTTTCATTTCAATGCAAAATAAGTCCATAACGCATAGGTGGCTGTGAAAAATAAAAGCCATGACAATTGTTTTTATTAATCACAGCTGTCAGAATACGTTTAAAATAGTTTTGGGTAGTTAAGGTTTTCAAAATGAGTAGAGGAAAGGTTATTAGTGAGAAAATTCGGTTACTGATAATAAAATTTTTTTATTCTGGGAAATCAAACTCAGAAATTGCAACTTTGTTAGACTTATCGCGGTACAGTGTGAGAAATATTGTTAAAAGATATAACGTAACTGGTTCAGTTAACATTAAGCCACGATATGTGAAAAAAAGTAATATTACAAATGCCGACCGAACAGCATTAAGAAGAATAATCTTGAAAAACAGGCGTGCCACTTATTTACAATTAAGTGCTCTGTGGAGTGTCGCTGTTGGAAGGAGAATTTCGAGGTCCACAACTCATAGAGAGACCACAAACTGAGATTTAGCACTTGCAAGGTAAGTTTTCTTATAAAGAAAAAAGAAGTAAAAACCTTAAAGTTGCACAACTTGTTGATAGGCCAAAGAAAAGCCACTATTATCTCTACTGCAAAAGAAAAATCGGCTTAGATGGGCTAAAGAACATAGACAATGGACACCTTATCAATGGTGTGCAATACAGTCGCAGTAGAGTTATTCGCAAAAAAATGAAACATTCCATGTTGACTGTCTGAAGAGAAAAGTGAAATTTCCAGCATCCATTGTGATCTGGGGCAGTAAGTCATCAAAAGGAGTAGGAAAACTTCATTTTATTGATGGAAATGTGGATACAAACAAATATTTGACAATTTTAGAAGAATCGCTTTTACTAGTGATGGAAGAATGTTTGACATCCGGCCAAGATTTTGTGTTTCAGCAAGATGGTGCAGCGTGTCATACCTCAAAAAAGGCTATAAAATGGATGGAAGAAAATAATGTACCACTTTTGAAATTGGTTTCTAACAGTCCAGATCTGTCACCTATTGAAACTTTGTGGCACGAGATGAAAAAGGTTCTACGACAACATCCTGCTCGTACAATCACCGAGCTGAGACAAAAGCTTCAAGAAATATGGGATTGTTTTACACCAAATTTTTGCCAAAACCTGGTTAACACTATGCCCCAAAGAATTTCAGCCGTAATAGAAAATAAAGGTGGTGTTACCCAATGATAATCTTTCAATAGTTGCATTGGGAGATGTCAATATAAATATTTTGGACGATGATCCCATCACAAATGAATACTTGAATATCCTATCAAGTAACAGATTTCTGTCCTATATAAACCTACCTACAAGGTCCATCAGTGGCACATGTATAGATCACTGCTTTGTGAAAGACCTATCCAACAAATTACTTGTATACCAATAATCCTAGAAAGCGATATTACTGACCACTTCTCCACTATTTTACTGATATCTTCAAATGAAAAACATTCTAACATCCCTACCGTTAGTAACAACCAGGAAAATTACAAATTTTTTATCGACAATTCAAAACTAATATCAAATGTCAAACAAGAATCCTGGGAACAATTATACTCTATAAATAATATAGACAAAGCAACGGGACTGTTCATAGAGAAGATAAAAAAACTAATAGATATTAGTACCAATAAAGTAATAATTAGTCACAAAGAGAAAAGCAGAAATGCCTGGACTACCAAAGGATTGATAACATCGGCAATAGAAAAAGAAAGACTATATAATGTAATGAAACTAACGCCAACTACAGAGAATACCGACTGCTACAACCAATATAAAAATAAATTTATAGAGCTTGTAAGGCAAACCAAACGAAAACATTACCTAAATAAATTGAATAATAACTTAAATGATCCTAAGCGGCTTTGGACAACTATTGATGAGATTACTGGTAAAACAAAAGTTAAAGAGTGTGTCACTGAGTTAAATACAACATCGGGAACAGTATTAAAAAATACTCAACAGATATGCGATGAATTTGTACAATTCTTTACTGACATAGGCGAAAATTTAGCAAGTAATATACAAGCAAATGTACAAAATACTCAGCCTCCAAAAAGAACTTTGAACTCATTTATTTTGGATAAAGTCGAGCAACGTGAAGTACACACCACTGTTATGTCCTTAAAAAATCGGAAAAGTCCTGGGTTCGATGGTATTAAAAGCGAGCATTTGAAAATTATAGCCGAGGACATAACAGAACCACTCACTTACCTAATCAACAAATGCTTTGAATCTGGCATATATCCCTCAATTTTAAAAAAAGGTAATATAATACCGATACATAAATCAGGAACAAAAACAGATGTTAACAACTATAGACCAATATCAATAATATCCAGTGTAGCAAAGGTTTTTGAAAAAGTTTTATCTACTAGAATGATTCGATACCTCACGAAATTCAAAATTTTAAGTGAAAATCAATATGGATTTACAGAAGGGAAGGCTACATCGGATGCAATAACTAAAATTGTAAATCAAATACATCAAAATATTGATAACAGAATCCCTTCAATTTGCATTTTTGTTGATTTAAAGAAAGCTTTCGACACAGTTAATCACAAATTATTATTAGAAGCATTGGAGAGAATTGGTTTCAGAGGAAACGCGTACTCACTGATCGAAAGTTATTTGTCAAATCGCCCACAGTATGTGCAGATATCAGGATCATTTAGTAAAGAAATGTATATTAAGTGTGGTGTCCCACAAGGAATTGTCTTAGGTCCGCTGTTATTCAATATATATTTAAATGATATTTTCCAAATTAATTGTGTTGGCAAAATAACTAGTTTTGCAGATGATACTGCAATATTATATGAAGGCACTGACTGGTCTGATCTGAAAAATGTAATTGAAAATGATTTTATCAAAATTATTCGGTGGTTTAACAGTAGAAAATTAAGCATTAACTACTCTAAAACACAATTTTCACCATTTGGATCTTATGCTAGACATCTGCCAAATTACACAAATTTCTCCTTCAATATTAATGATCAAAAAATGCAAATTAATAGAGTGCCCAACATAAAATACCTTGGAGTGGTCTTGGATCCTCACTTACGATGGGACATCTATGTCAATTATATTTTAAAGAAAGTTAGATTTGTATCCTACAAACTTAAATACCTTGGGAATATATTGACAGAAAAATATCTTCGAACATTATACCATGCACTGATTGAACCTCATCTCACATATGGTATATTAGCATGGGGAGCTGCATGTTCCTCACATATCTATAATTTAGATGTTTTTCAAAAAAGTATTCTAAAAATGATATTTAAAAAACCGAAACTTTATCCCACTGAAAAATTATACGCAGATGTTCGAATGTATGATATAAGACAGCTTTATTTCTTACACAGTATCACTCACTACCATAAATTTGTAAACACCGACCAAAAAATTAAACATAATCATTATACCAGGTACAAAATTCGTGGCACAGTAGTTCCTCAACCGCATAAATCTATAATGCAGCGATCATATCTCTATTTAGCGCCTAAATTTTATGAAATTATACCTAAAGACTTAAAAGATTTACGTTTCGGAAATTGTTTCAAAAGAAATTTAAAAAAGTGGCTACATTCTATATCTAGGACTGAAATTCATAAACTCATAAATACGAACATCAACTAAATACATAATCTACTGTAGCTAATTTTTGTCCTTTTTTGTCATTTGCATTCTACAGTTTCAACTTAAATTTATTGGTCCATGTACAGGCGATGCCTTCTATTGGGCCTGTTTTGATTTTATATTTATTTACTTATATTGTTTGTTATCTTTATACATTGAGTGAATAAATATTATTATTATTATTATTATTATTGTTAATTTCGCGCATTTATTCGCACATTGTTTATTTATTCAGAAGTTCTATTAGTTATAGGTCTAAGTGATTTCAAATATGTATTTTTTACGACTAGAGTGTATCTAAAATGTTTTTGAGAAAATAAATTGTTTTAGAAGTAAATAGTTTCGTCATGTTTAGTTTATAAAGGCATATTTTGGTACAAATCTTGAAGTGGGAAGGGGCTCGCATATCAAAATAATTTTATAAACTGATGACGTCGTTGCGAACTAAGTGCAAAGTCAACCTACTTGACGATATTTTTTTTGTTCTGTACTCTTAAATAGATCACAGACTTGCTGAAACGTTCGTGACAACTCATTGATTTGGAGATTCACCAGCATGAGAGCCACATGATAAGCTTCAGATGCTACGTTATTCTATTTAATATTTTTATCGATATAGTTAGACATGTAAGTATTTACTTACAATCAGTTATTTTAAATAGTGGTGTTGGCTTTTGATCCCAAACTTGATTATTCTCATCCATGTGTACGTTGCACTTGGAACCCGTTGGAGGGTCTATTTTAACATTCTTATTCACAGATTCAATTTTCAAACATGTTCCTGGTAACAAAAATATTATATAACAAACTCCTCATAATTATGATATACCGTAAAATTGACCATTTCATGAAATGTTTCATTATCTTTATCATGATGTGAGTTGACCAGATCAGCGATCAAAAAATCCTTTAACTAAATGACCGACTAATGCTCGGTCAAGCATGTTTGATCAAACCGTGAGATAATTACATTAGTTGCCGATAGTGGCGCTGGAAGCGCTTTGGTTACATTTCAGTAGGGCGACCGTTTATTAACAATGATGTGTTACTAAGTGAAAATACTAATAAATAATTCATTATTGAAACAGGGTGCGGCAGCAAAACCTTGTTTTTAAAAATGCGCACAATTCAGGCAGACTATAAAGTTTTGCCTCGATACAGTTCAGTCGTCATCATGCGTTGGAATAGTGACGAGTGTGCCTTTGCCGTTTGTCTTCTGCTTCTTCTTCCTACTGTATTAATAGGCTCATGCCTGTTTTACTTCGGTTTTTAGCCTCAATTGATGTTGTCTGATCATCTTCTCCTCGGTCGTCCCATTGATCTTCTTCCATTTGGCGATTTGTCTCTTGCTATTCGTACTGTTCTATTTTCTGTCATTCTTTCTATGTGTTGATTCCATTCTATTTTTCTTCTTTTGGTCCACAGGTTTATTTCCTCTATACCACATCTCGCACGTATTTCCTCACTTCTTACTCTGTCTCTTAGAGTTTGGTATGTTATTTTTCGTAAGACTTTCATTTCTGCTGTTTCCAATAATCTTTGTGCTTTCGCCTATCCTCTCTTGTCTCCTCTGTGTATGTCATTATCGGTCTTATTGTTGATTTATACCTGTATATCCTAATTTTCGTTTCCATTGTGAGGTATTTCTTTCTCCTCTCTTGACTCCTCTGTGTATGTCATTATCGGTCTTATTGTTGATTTATACCTGTATATCCTAATTTTCGTTTCCGTTGTGAGGTATTTCTTTCTCCAGATTGTATTGTTGAGACATCGTGCTGCTCTATTCGTCATTATTATTATTATTATTATGATAATTGAGATGACCAGAGTACACAGTACTATAAGCTCATGCAGCAAATATAGTGTAGGGACACGTAACACAAATACATCAAATAGAAAAAAATAAAAAAAGACAGTTCATAGCTATAAAGTTTGTACACTCCTCCAGCTATCATACTGCACTTTGAAGCTATTAACTGAAGTAGCACCAACCACACTTTCAGGTAAACTATTTCAGGTGTTGAATATGCGGTTGGGAAGAAACCACTATCGGACTGTTGTTTTAAATGGCTCCTTATGCAGTTTGAAGCTGTGTCCGCGTAGATTGCTGCGCGACAGACGGTCTAGATGCATGAGGTTGGTGCCCATCAAACCATGAAGTATCCTGAACGTAACTATAAGATCGCCACGAAGTCTTCGCTCAGAGAATGAGGTTAGGTTGAATAATTCAAGGCAATCTTCATAGCTTGGTCTTCGTGCTCCAAAAGGGATACGAGTAGCCCGATGCTGTACTGATTCGACGACATTTCTATCGCGCAGAAGCACAGTGTCCCAAACCAGGCCAGCGAATTCAAGAATTGGCCTCACGAATGCCTTGTAAATGTAGGCGCAAGTGTTGACATCGGATCCTTTGAAATACCTCTCCAGCATGTATAGAAGTTTCTTGGCTTTTGATGTAACGTGGTGAATATGCTCTGACCAGGAAAGACGATCGTTAACTACAACGCCCAGATCAGTGTGGCTGGAAACTGCTTGGATGTTGTGGTCAGAGATCTTGTATGTAAATCGCGGATTTGTCTTCCCGAGGTGAAGGACACAACACTTAGTTAGATTTAAGGGTAAAAGCCAACTAACTGACCATTGAACAAACAATATCAAGATCTCGTTGAAGCATAGCAGAATTTACGACAGTATTGTAAATCTTGGTGTCGTCGGCATAAGCTGAACATGTGGAGGAAATCAATGCGGGCAGGTCACTTGTATACAGAAGGAACAACACTGGCCCCAAGACAGAGCCTTGAGGAACTCCACTTGCTACATGATGAAGGTGAAACTGGCTATCACTGACGCGTACAGAGAACGTCCTCCCGGTGAGAAAAGCCTTAATCCACAGTAACAACTCGCCTATTATTCCCATACATTCCAACTTAAACAGATGCCTTCTATGTGGTACGCGATCGAAAGCCCTAGAAAAATCTAAGTAGATTATATCAACAGGAGTCTTTGTGTCCAGATACTGAGTCCAATCGTTGAGAGAGTGGAGAGAAATCCATGCTGATTCTTAGGGATAAGGTCATTTTCGAAAGCAAATGATAGGAGCTTATCTAATATGATTCTTTCAGCTATTTTGGCGGCGATAGGAACGAGACTTATTGGTCGATAATTTTTAGCGGAGGATTTGTCGCCCTTTTTGAATACAGGGGTAACAGAAGCACTAAGCCAGCATGAGGGTAGGGTATGAGATCTAAAAGACGATGTGAATATCAAGCTTAATGGTAGGGCCAGTGCTGAAGCGCAGTTTTTAAGTACAGCAGCCGTCATCCCATCCTTACCAGGGAGGAAGAGGTCTTCAGATTTCGCAGGTGCATTAATACATCTTCAGGCAGGAACTCAACTTCGCAAAGGCTGTTGGGACACCTATGGCAGGTAGTGGTCGGTAGAAGGTCTCCATTAGGCTCATCGACGAAGTCATCACTAAAGGACTCTGCCAGTAAGTTGGCAGATTCGGTGGCATCCATGTGGAGGTGACCGTCAGCGTCGCGGATCTGAGGTGATGAAACTTTGGAATTCAGGTTTGTTCTTAGATACCGAAACAGCTTCTTGTTATTTTTGGAGGTAATGAGTTTTCATTCATAAGCATGTTTGGCATTATGTAACGTTCTAGATAGGAGGTAAGAAAAGGATCGATGAGACACGTAATCTTGTGAAAGGCCACTCCTAAACCGTTGCCACAAAGATCTCTTGTGACGAAGCATCCTCGATATGTTAGAGTTGATCCAGGGCTTTGAGGGGTCACAGTATACCTTCTTTGCAACAGTATTGTTAGCCGTTTCGTTTAGGACTCGTTGAGCGAAAGTGTCCCACATATCTTGGGTGCTACGGTTGTTAAGCAAAGCAGGCCAGTTGACTTCAGACAGGGCTTGGTTAAGAGCATCGTGGTTTACAATTTTGATGGTTTTAAACTTATCGGTTGTAGAACGACTATTTATATTGAACTGGAGAGAAGATAAAAGTGAACAGTGGTCAGACTTGCCAAAAGGTGGCAAATAATCTAAATTAGAAACAAAGTCGGCGTCGTTAACGAATATCAAATCCAGAGCCCTAGGCGTCTGTCCTTCCCTGAATCTCGTTGGACGATCAACAAGTTGAGATATGCTAGAGATGCGTAGCAAGTCGATGTAAGCAGCAGAAGAGGAATTGCATTCAGGAATGGTTGACATAGGCCAGCTAATGTCACGTAGATTGAAGTCACCAGCTACGAAAAGGTTGGTGTTTTTATTTAAGAGATCTGAAATGAGACTGCACAGGTGTGTGTCTCCCAAACAGGGTCGTGGCCGATATATGCAGCCTATCGTGAAGCTGAAATTTGGGCACCTCAATTCCAAAAATAGATTGTCAATGCCATCGAAAGGACTGAAAGAGGGAGATACCGAGAAAGCCGACGCGATTTCCGTGCCAACATAAATGCATACTCCACCAAAACTAGGAGTGCGTGGTGAATCCATTCTGTATAAATAGTATCCAGGCAAATTGATGGAAGAGTCGGACACGTTCACTTGTTTTTGTACTTCTTCCACTTTTCCATAGCTTGACAGTTTGATTCCCAACTATTCCGTTTCCATCACTTGTTCTATTATTTTTAAATTTACGACCAGCTTACATCGTCTCGGTTCCGCTGATATCACTATCGATTTTGTTTTCCCTGTTGAAATCACCATGTTGTATATGAGCGCCGTATCTTCGAATTCTTTAATTAATCTTTGTAGGTCATATTCATTTTCGGCTGTTATTATGGCGTCGTCGGCGTAGCATATTTCCTTTTCTCCCATTCTATATCCTCTTCTTTTTTAAGTTTCTTTATGGTTTCATCCATTATCAAATTAAATATTAGTGGGCTCAGCGAATCCCCTTGTCTAATGCCAGTTTCATACTTGATGGGTTGCGAGAGTTTTCCTTCTTACCATAGCTATGTTATCTTCATATATATTCTCAATAGTTTTTACTAAATCCAGTGGTAATCCCCTGTCATATAATAAATGTATCGCGTCCCGAATTCTCACTCTATCAACCGCTTTTTTGAAATCTATCAGGCACATATATATGCTGGTTTGTTGTATTCCAGCGAATTTTCTTTAATTGTCTTATTACAAAAACTGCATCCATGCATGATCTTCCTGTCCGGAATCTTTGCTGTTCCTGTTGCAGAGTTATTCGTTTGTTTATTTTTGTCGCTATTATTCTTGTTGTCAATTTAATTGTGGTATTTAACAGATGTATTGCTCGATAGTTATTGGGGTCTTTCTTATCTCCTTTCTTGACGAACATCAGCATGATCGCTCTCCTCCATTCATCTGGTATTCCGTACGTGGTGATTATTTTTTGAATAACAAGTTGCAGATGCTGTACAAGGTAATCAGCTCCATATTTTAAGAGTTCATTTGGTATTTGATCTTCTCCTGGTGACTTTCTATTTTTTAATTTATGTTTTCCTTGTTTCACGTCTTCTTGGGAGATTTCGGACTTTTCATCAGTTATTATATACTAAGTGACATATAAATCCGAACACCCAGTTTAAATGGTTTTATTATTTTAAAAGTCAGTGAATGTATTTATCTTACTGTAAATAACAAGTGAAAAAATGTTCAGCCTTATCAGTTGGACATTCCGGTTTTTATACTGCTTTTTTTTAATTCACTAACGCTCTAAAAATGAATATTTCAGCCGCAGTAAAGAATCAACGTTGGCGGATTTTGGTTCTTGATATCCTTTACGATCGGTTACGATGCCTAGAGTACGGAGACCTGTACAATTTCGTCAACATAGTGAGTTTGATAGGGGCCGTATAGTGGGACTTCGGGAAACTGGACTTCCTTTTCGGGCAATTGCAGTTAGAGTGCAAAGAACTGTGGTTAGGTGTTGTCAGGCATGGCTTCGAGAAGAGCAAAGGGCACTGGACGCCGCCGTAGAACAACAGACCGTGAAGATCGCCGCCTAAGATTATTGGCCTTAAGGGACCGTTTCTCCACTACCAGGTCCATTGCAAATGAATGGTTTGCAGAACACGGAAGACCTATTGGCATGCGAAGTGTTTACCGACGAATGAGAAGTTTTGGCTTGTTTTCATACCGGCCACACTGGGTCCTCCCTTTAACTCGAGAATACCGACGTAATCGCCTTGAGTGGTGCAGACAACGGTCACTCTGGGATCAGGAATGGAACAGCATTGTCTTTAGTGACGAGTCTCGATTTTGTTTAGGCATGCGCGATGGTCGTGCCAGGGTTAGAAGGCGACGTGGTGAAAGGAGGAATCCACAGTTTTTTTGTTGAAAGACATGTTCATCACACTGTTGGAGTTATAGTTTGGGGTGCTATAGCTTACGGTTCCAGGTCACCTTTAATCTTCATCAGAGGTAACATGAACGTGCAGCGTTATATCCACGAAGTTCTAGAACCCCATGTTTTACCCTATCTTAACACCCTGGCAGATCCAACTTTCCAACAAGATAATGCCCGACCACATGTTGCAAGAGTCACAATAGACTTCTTTCAACATAATGATCATGGCCACCAAGATCTCCCGACTTATCCCCAATTGAGCACGTGTGGGATATGATGGGTAGGAGATTGCTCAATTTGCAACGTCCTCCTCAGACTCTAGAAGCACTTCGAGAGGAGTTGGTGGTTGCCTGGAATGAGATACCACAGGAGGACAATGACCACCTGATCAGAAGCATGCCTAGGCGCGTTGGAGAACGCGTAGCACATCAGGGTGCATCCACACATTATTAAAGGTCAAAAGGCTTTAAAGCAGTGAAATCATTTTGAAATTTTTATAATTTACTTATTATGCTTCATTACGTACTTATACAAAATTTTATTAAAATAAAACCATTTAAACTGGGTGTTCGGATTTATATGTCACTTAGTATATTATTTTTAGTAAAATAAACACAGGTATGCCGCATACAACTGTGTATAATTTCAGTACATTGCTTACGACTAGGTAGCTCACTATTTATTCCAAAATTATCAAAATAGCTCAACACACTGAAAAGGTTGGCGACCACTGGTCTATGATGACACTACTATGAATATAATACTATAATACATGATACTTTTCTTTAAATAAGCAGGATCAAGCATTGTGGGTTGATGTTATGCTTCATGAGTTGACGTGATAGCTCGTGGGCTCACGTGACTTGATAATAAATAATATTTGTTGCAGCGTTCGGAAGAAACTCGACTATCAATCGTCATATCGAACAAATCCTATACACTATGGCATTCGCGCTGTCTAATACTCGAGATAACATAGTGTATGTTCTATGTGTGTGAATGACATACCTATTCCCACCAAAGCTAAGATTGCAAATAGCTTTGCTAAATGCTGGTGTCCTGTAATAAGAAAGAAAGTATTCAAGCAACCTGTATTTTCTTAAAAATATAATATATTACATGTGAGGAGTAGTCAAAAAGCACAAAACAAATAGTCATGTTTGGCTGACTTGGTCGACGGATAAAACCAGTATGTTTAGATGGTAGCTATTCTTCGTATTTTTATTTCAGAGAAAACTATCGACGACTTTGTTTCAATCAAAACCAAGTCGTTGTTCAGTCGACTTAAAATTGATGACAACTTTCTCTACGAGTTTGCAACTTTATGGCCACGCTAAGGCGCAAACACTGAGACCAAATAACGGTAAGGCAGAAAGAACAGTCAAGTTAATACAAGCTTGATCAGTGCTGGGCTGCGTTCGTAAATTATTACAGAGTAACCATTTCAGCGTTCGTTATTATTTGATGTACCTGTTCCATGTGTTCTGAAATACAGGGTGTAAACGTTATGATAGTCATTATTTAAATGGGTGATAGAGGAGGTTAAAAGAAGCAAAAAGTTTCATATAACATGGGGGTCAAAACGGCATTTTTTTAGATAGGAGATAGAAATCTGACAACGCCGCAGTGCCAGACGCAAATTACGACGGAACGCAGTGTAAATAAAGATGGAGTTTGTCATTTTTGGCTCTTAGGTATTAGACTGCACATTTTTTGTATTTAAAGAAGGTGTTCAAAATATCGTCCTCCATTTTCCACACAAGCTGCATTACGACGAACCCAGTTTCTTTTTACTCTAGGTCCAAGTTGTCCATTTATTATTTCAGCCGCATTAAAAATTTTTGTTCGCGAAGTTGTGCTTCAGGGGTTATTGGACCAGCCCCATTAACTATCCCTTTAAGTCCTCTCCGATACCAGAAATCCATCGGATTGAGGTCAGGAGATCTTGTTGGCCATTTTCGAGGATCAGGAGCATTTCGACCGATCCAGCGATTTGGATAATGTTCATTCAAACACTGAATGACGCCTCTAAAAATGTGTGGTGGTGCCCCGTTATGAAGAAACCACAAATTCTGTCTCCGTTGTAATGGCATGTTGTCAAAGGTCTGTTCCAAAAGTTCTGGTAGGTTATTGGCTAGAAAGCTAATGTATCCGTCCCCTTACAACTTTGGGGGTAACTCGAAAGGCCCAATTGCCTGATGTTCAAGAATACCCGCCCAAATATTTATTTTAAAACGTTGTTGGAAATGACCTTCACGAATGGTATGAGGATTCTTTTGGGCCCACGTGACAGTATTATGGAAATTTAATATCCCGTCTCGCGTAAAAGTACATTCGTCCGTCGCTAGAATGTTTTTAAAAAAATCCGGATTTTCAATGTTTTTGTGCAAATACCACTGACAGAATGTTAATATGCGAGGATAGTCTTCTGGTAACCAGGCCCGCACTCGTTGTACATGGTAGGGATAAAGCAAATTTTCACGTAGGATTCCATGGACTATGGTATGCGATAGTCCTACGCGGCGGCCTAATTCCGTAGTCCTGATATCTGCATTGATTTTAAAATTTGGTCCTCCAGCTCTCCAGTAACCTGTCTTTCACGAGTGCGAATATTAGTGGGCTGAACGCTTCCTGTATCTCGAAGTCTTTAGTACACTTGCACAAATGTCCTTCGTTGGCGAAATCTGTCGCGACAAATTTTAGCTGCAAGATTTGAATTCTGACGAGCTTCACCGTAAACTAACATGTCGGCGAACTCTTGATTCGAGAACATTGTAAATATCATGACGACGTACGCGAACAAAAACAAAACAACACGCCCGATGCCCGATAACTAACCCCTGTTACCGTTTGCGATCGATTGCCGGTGCGATAAGAGTGATAAGGCCGACGCGCTATTGTCATGTGTGTTTTAAATATTTAATTTAGTGAATACAAATTTTGGCTTTACTTAGAAAAACTTAATACCATTAATTTGTTAATTACCCAATTTAAAAACGTTTTAGATTATATTATAAAAATTAGTAAGATTGTGGTGATTGTGGTCGATATAAAGCACTTAATGTTGTAAACTATAAAGCCATTTAGACAAAAATCTATTGACTTTTGGACCATGGGTCATATGAACTTTTTGACTTGTTTTGCCCCATTTTAATAATGACTACCATAACGTTTACACTTTTTAGAACAAAGTAATCCTTCTGGAACGTCAAAAGTGCCCTTTTCTTCCCGTGCTTAAAGCCTTGGAAATAAGACTGTTGGCATTTGTTTGATTGCGTCGTCTGTTTATCAAAAAATACTGAAAATTGGCAGAATATATATATTTTTCAGGATAAATGGTCGATCTCGGATCTCTAGCGCTTCATGTAGTGGAAACGTGGTAGAAGAAAACGTAGTTAGAAATTAGTACGCCGTCATCAAGTGTCGTTATAAGACTTTGCAATAATTTAAGCGTTCTAAAAACAAAGATAGACAGTATTCCAGAGTGAAATTTCATCTCTCAATCTACATTCCATTACTGTGTACGGTATTGTATACTTTACCAAGTGATTTACAAATGCAACCCTGATGGGGAACAAAAACAATTTTTATTACGCTGTGTACATGAACACAGGCAGGTATATCCTGACTGTAAAAAGAAAACCTTGAAAAGAAAACTCAGTAAATACTGTTCTTAATGATAAATATCTAAGAAACATAAGATACAAGTAAATGAGTGCTTTATTTGTCGAATAAGAACTAGGTTTTCAAATCTATACATGGTTTCCCTATTAACTTCCAAATTCACAGTTTGACCGAAAGTCCGAGTTATCGTTGCCGATCGCAATAATATTTATTTTTTGAGTTGTTAGAGTCAAATGGAAAAAATTGAAGGTATGCGTATCTGCAATGGTTTGTGGGAAAATTCACCTATACTGATTAGACAAAGGAGGATTCAGCACGAATCTTCCTGTAACAATCAGTTTGAATTACCAGATTTTGCCTACAAAGATTATCTACCCATTAGTGCAGAGAAGTATGAGGACCTCATATTCTTGAAAAAATTGTGTTCTGCTGGAGCTCAAGCCTTTTTTGATAGCATTACTGATATATAATCAGTAACATTAATTGGTTTCAAAGATTCTTTGTTTTGGATGCGATGGACGTTCCTTGTTTTTGAACTTGTACAAATAATTAAATTACTTTAATTCATGATTACTTTGACAGTTAGTTATTTCAGCATAAGGTTTACGTGTGCCTAAAACTGAGCTTTATAATGTAAACTTAAGTTCCTATTAACTACTTGTAGTAGAACTAAACTGCTACCAAAAAAAGTTTATTTTTAGCCTCCCAAATATAAGTTTTTGCTCATTTTAGGTATTTTATTTAAACTATTTTTGAATTAAGGTAAACATTCCTGGACTGAGTGTCTGGGGCACTTGATATACCTCATCGTCTTATGTTATGACTAACCCAAGCCGTCCGAAAAAACAGTCGAAGTTACTAGATGTTCGGAGAATTTTTGATATTTTTTGGCAATGAATGTTAACAATTCCCTATAATTTCCTCTATTGCCAGAGTCATCCCCTCCAAAATGAACGGTAATTCCTGTTTTGCCAAAAAACATACGGTATCTAGTAGTGTGCTGCTTAAAAGCTTGGTTAAGACAACTTTCGATTCTTGTTTTGCCAAACTGAATTAAATTGGCTACACATCTCACATGTAACGGAGAAATGTCATGTCTCCTTTTTAGAGACCTAAAACTATTTAAATCATTGACTCCGCTGCTGGTCCACCCATTTTTTCTGTATAAAACAGAAGACATCGCCAACAATACAATCTGTTTTTTTGCAACCATATACCAACTTAATTCAAAATATCAAAGTACTTTTTTATATTATTTTTAGAATTATCCAAAGTAGGTGTTGGTCTTATATAACCTAGGTATACTAAAAAGAAAAATAAATAATAAATATAATGATAAAAAATGTTTATTTTTTAAAACGCTACATATTTGAGGAAAACGCTTGCGTTCGTAAATGTATGTAGCTATAATCCGTCTGACCGCGGCGGGCTTGGCACCACCGCCTTAATATTACGTCTCGTCTTTGGGGATTCCCCGATCTATTGTTTTGATGATTTCAACTACCCAGCCTGTGATATTGATATGTGTCGTAGTCGTACCGTGGTGCCCGCCGTGGTGTAAAATAACATTACTATATTTGTATTGTGAATATTGTGACTATTGTGTCTCGTTATAATAAGGTACCTATTAGAAAAAAAGGTAAGTGTAAGTTATATTACTTAATGAATAAATGGCTCGATTTTGATTTGTGCGTAATTTTGTTTGTAAATGTACATTTGTCCATTACCTTGCTGAGTAAAGGCGCCCGCAGAATTTCCGTAACGTAAGACTTAAGACTTAAGTTTCATTTAAGACAGATTAAGACTTAACCGCAAGGATTATACAGAATTCTGATAATGTGATTTATAAAGTATGGTCAAGACTTAAGCCTTAAGGCATGAGAAATTACGTTACAGCTTAACGCTTAAGTCTGGGCTTAAGTCTTATGTTACGGAAACTCTGCGGGCACCTTAAACCCGACACAAAATTCGAAAAGTTTCTTAAAGACTAAAAATTATCTATTGACTGTTTCAAAAATATCGAATAATTTTTTTTCTCTTAAGTATACTTCGAAGTTGAGTCATTTATTTTAACAGTGAGTAGATCTGATCAAAAGTAATGTTTTTTCCTTTAACATTTTTGTGGTAAAATTAAAGTAACAAAGTTATAGCCCTTTAGAAGTTTGAGTACCGCCCTGTCTCAATAATAATATCATGTGCTCGTGTTTGGCGACAACGGATATACTCCGCCTTATCGGTTCATCGCATCGGAAACAAAAAAGCGAAAGAATTTGAAACGCTGATCACGATGTTTTTATTCAGTCTGTGTCAGTCGGTAACGCGTGAGTGAGTGTTTGCTGCGTGGCTCAAACGAAATAAAAAATGGCACATGTTTATGCGGATCGGTTTCCCAATCGAGTGCAACCAACCCCTCGTGCCTTTGTTAATGTAGTACAACCGGCTCGTGAATCAGGTGACTTAAGACCTCGCAGGGGACTGCATGCCGGTGCTTCAAGACCTTACGATCAAATACAGGTCCGCACTGAAATACTTATAAAACGAGGTAAAAAAAATGTTTTATTTTTTTTTATTTTTACACACATATTTTGGTTTATCTTCCTTCTACAATCATTATCTGAAAATTAATGACTCAACTTCAAAGTCACCCTGTATAGTATATCGAACAAATGACGAAAAAAAGTCCTGTAAAAGTTACAGCTCTTAAATATTAATATTTTGAAGTGCCGCATCGCAAATTTCAATTTCCCATTTGATTAACATGGGAGAAATTGTTTTCAACTTTTGAATTTTGAAAATGCCGAATATGTATATTGTGCAAGTCACAACTTAAATTTAGTAATAAATGATGCAGTAAATTGTTGTAAAGAGGTCTCGCAATATTTTGCCAATTTGCAAAATATATATTCTTTTTTTGGTTAAAGTATTAATAGATGGGATCTTTTAGCTTCTTTTACCAGTGAATCCAAAAAAACTTTAAAAACATAAAATCCAACTCGTTGGTCAGGAAGGATATTGTCTAATAGTGTTGTCAAAGTTCGTTATCTTGATATTATTAAATCTTTAACAGAAATAGAGTTACAGTCTCATAAAAAAGAAGAAAGAGAAGAAGCTTCTTCTATTAAAAAACAAATGTGTTGCTTTGAATTTGTATTTATTTCAACAATGTTGTATAAAATCTTTACCCAGGTTAACTTCGCCTCAAAGGTCCTTCAAAAGAAAAATATTGATATAAGTGAATCTGTGACTGTTTTAGAACAAGTAGAAAAGAACCTTACTGAATTAAGATCTTCTTGTGGAATGTTAATGATTGAAGCTACGGAACTGGCTAACAAATAGAATATTCAACCGGAATTCAGGCAAAAACGTCAACCCAAAGTTAAAAAACACTTTGACGAACTCTTAAGTGATTACAGATTTAATAATACTCAAATTTTATTTAAAATAAATGTTTTTAATGTTGTTATGGACCGTGTTCTGACACAGAATTCTGATAGATTTAGGAGCATGAAAAAAATTAATAAATTGTATGATTTACTTCTTCCAAAAATTATATTAAGTTGCGATGATACATCCATTAAAAATAAATGTACAGCCATTTATAACAAATATCCTGAAATATTTGATTTAAATAATTTGATATTTCAGTATAGCAATTTGTTAAATGTTTGTAAAACAGACCTTAAGAATGATCTATCAATTAAGGAATATTTCAATATAATTTCAAGCAAGTATGGAGTACCTGAAAGCGACTTAAGTGAAGTTTACTTAATGTTCCTTTAATTTTTTACGTTGCCTGTAACTACTGCAACTGTTGAAAGATCATTTAACAAGCTAAAACTTATAAAAAACTATCTTAGGTCTACTAGATTAGATTAAGCGATCTTGCTTTGTTCTCTATAGAGAATGAAGAAGCCCAAAACCTTGATATAAATGATATTATCAACGAATTTGCAAACAGAAAAGCAAGAAAAAGGGATTTCTAATTTTATTATTGTTTAATTTTTGACTTTTGTTATTTCATTATTTGAATTTGTTACTTTTTGTTTTTATGACAATAAACAATTTTTTTATTATAACATGATATTTTTTATTCTTAAACGTACTAATGAGGGCCCCCAAAAAATGTTTGCCCCGGGGCCCCATGACTTCTAGCTACGCCACTGCTGGGATACCCTAATATACGGCCTCAACCCGTGGGCTGCGATTCACTGTTTCGTAGTCGACTATAGATCACACACTTTATTTAGATAGTGTATAGTTGCTACGTTTTCGTTCGTTATTCGAGGGACCCAAGCCTAGACCATACAGAGGAGTAGCCTAAAAGCACGAAACAGCTGTCTATGGTTGCCTGCCTTTGGTAGGTCGGACGAAAAGAGGACATGACGCTTTATTCAATCCTAGATCTAAGTGAACTGACGAGTTTTAGTCATCGCAAAACGATGTTGGCTGACTGAATGAGGGGACGAAAAGCAGTTAGTAGCAGCAAAAAAATCTTATTTATCATATAAGGGTTGTCCAATAGGGAGGCAGGAAAGTAAACGTGTATATTATATATATTGTATGTGATAAATAAAGTATATTTTTAATAGACATGGACTTTTATCTGTTACTTGTAATATATATATATATATATATATATATATATATATATATAGGTGAAAATTAAAGCTTCCGCCTTTTGTTGGGTACTTCGACAAAATTTAAGCAAAGAGGACTATTTATACTTTTTTTTTAATTCTCTCTAGCTTTCAATGGACTTTGCCATCATCATCAGGAGCTGCAATTACAATGATAACAGTAGCAACAAAAGTGTAAAATGAATTTAAATTGACTCAACTTACAGCAGTATGTGAGGATGTTGCTAATTGTTGTTTACGTATAAGATGAGAGAAACGTCCAGTAACATGATGATAAATTTTGTCGAAGTACCCAACAAAAGGCGGAAGCTTTAATTTTTTACCTAACTGGTCTAGACGACAATGACCACGTCTCAAGTTATTTATATACATATATATATATATATATATATATAAAACATCAAAAAATCGCTAAGAAGTGTCCATGAGGTAAACAAAGTTTATTAGTCTGAAGCTTGTGGATTCTGATTGATCCCAAAAGGAAGAATGTTACTTTCTTTAACGATTCTTCAGACAACAAATTCACCGTAGGAAGTTCCAAATTTCTATTTGAGGCTATCCTAGAATTTCTATTGTGTACCTAACATACTTCAAATAGAATGCATTTGCTGCTAATTTTTGTATCAACCTTCCGCTTTGGAGTTTTATCTTAGTTAAGAGGGTAAATAATGATACTAGGTAGTCAACTTAGGTACTAAAGGGTTGTCCAGTAGGGACGCAGGAAAGTAAACGTCAATTTGACATAGACGCCATCTTTGTTTTCTGTCACCGACATGTCATTTTGTTAGTTGAATGTTTACCATTGATCGCTATGGAGTCGTATTCGATTGAAGACCGCATTAAAGTTATTCAAGAGCACTACAAAAATGGTGCAAAAATAAAAAACACGATTCGCGCGCTTCGTGAACATTTCGGTTGCAACAACCGCCCAAACGAAATAACCAACGGTCGTCTGGTGCGTAAATTCGAGGCAACAGGTTGGGTGGCAAATCTGCCAGGCTCTGGCCGGCCAAGGAGCGTTCGCACACCGGAAAATATTGCTGTTGTGAAGGAGAGTGTGAGAGACGATCCGAAACAATCAACAACGCGTCGATCCCAAGAATTGGGCATTTCGAGAACCAGTTTGCTCCGCATTCTCCACAAGGATTTGAATGTACACGCCTACAAGATCCAATTGACGCAAGAGCTGCGTCGGGCCGACCATTTTTCGCGCCGAACGTTCTCAGATTGGCTCCTTGAACACCGCCAAATTGGTGCCAATTTTTCATCAAAAACCATGTTCAGCGACGAAGTGCATTTCACTTTGAATGGGACGGTAAACAAGCAAAACTGCCGCATCTGGGCGAACGAAAATCCCCGTGAGTATCAAGAGCAGCCGATGCATCCTCAAAAAGTGACTATGTGGTGTGCATTGTGGTCAAAAGGCATCATCGGACCTTACTCTTTGGAAAATGCGGTCGGGGACGCCGTTACCGTCAATTCTGAGCGATATCACGTGATGATAGAGGACTATTTTTGCCGCAACTTGAAGAAATGGATATGGACGATGTTTATTTCCAACAAGACGGTGCAACATGCCACACAACCGACGTCAATATCCATCGATTGCAGTCCTTCTTCGGTGATCGCGTGATTTCGCGCAGAGGAAGTGTGCCATGGCCACCAAGATCGTGCGATTTGACTCCCTTGGACTTCTTTTTATGGGGATATTTGAAAAGCAAAGTCTACGTCAACAAACCAGCCACCCTCCAAGAACTCAAAAACAACATCATTGCCGAGATAAATGCCATAGAACGGACCATGTTGCAAAATGTCATTGAAAATTTCGACCATCGCGTGGACGTCTGTAAATCCAGTCGTGGTGAACATTTGAGCGATATTATTTTTCTTACATAAATGGTATAAATGAGCTTTCAAAATAAAGTACCCAACTTGATTTGAATATCAATCTTTCTTGTTTTAATATGCGTTTACTTTCCTGCATCCGTTTTGGACAACCCCATATAATATCGCTCATACGTGGAAGGTGAAAATGGAAAACAATCAAGTACTTACCCATTAGGGCAGTTCCAAAATACCATTAATCGACGATTTTATTGCAGGTATAACACTGCAATCGATACACTTCTATATTTCTGTATCTCTTATCAAATTAATCCGTTGCAGCGTAAAGCGAAATATAATCTAAAGATTAGATAAAGGTCCGTGTTTTAATCAAAAATATGAATAATCGATAGGCGTTCGACAACTATTTGTGAATAACCAGAGGTGCATAATGCATTTATTAACACGCTTTTATTAGCATGCATTTAACGGAATATTTAAACATAATTTTCACCATTTTCCAGAAGCTTTATTAATTTGAAACATCGCTTCCGTCTCAAGGACCGATAACAGTGCAATAATTTGATAACAGTTTTAACCGTTATCCTTCTTAGGACCGCCACTATTGATAAATTCTTTTATAGATCCTCTGTAGGGGAGTAAGAGAGATAGAGCTAGCGCGCGATCTACGCATGCGTGCAGTTTCGGACTTACTCTTTGTTGGTTTGGGCACAGCGCAACGGAGGCAGGTACTTTTTCAAGGTAGTGCATTCTCACCTTGTTCATTCCTCATATATGCGTAGGTACTGATGAGTCTAATACACACGAATTACTGTTTATCATATTTATATAATATATTATATTTTAATCGTGCTACACAAAAGGCGTCTTATTTACAACAAAATGATCAGAACGTAAATTTCAATCTATTTACATTTTTACGGAACAAAATTCGGTAAAAATCAAAGTTTTGAATTTACAGTCGATGAAGAAGGAACTTAATATGATCAAAGAATTTGTAATTATAAAGTTCTTATTGTAACGAAAATGTTTCTCATATTAATGAATTTTTTTTCAGGCTTCTAGAGCAGAGTTTCCCAAACTTTTTTGTGTCGTAGACCCCTTGCCATGTTTTTCCATGTTGGGTAGACCCCCTACTTACCTGATATTGATTTCCTGTAAATTTCTAACTGTAGTGAAGTTTAGTGTTAAAAACTTAAAGTAAAAACACATTTATTAACTGAATTTAAATTAAAACTACTCAAAATAAAATTTTGTATCTGTTATGTAAAATATATATAGTTTGATTAAATTCCGCTTCTTATACGTTTAATTTATCTAAAAATAGGCAAAAAATTAACGAATTTTAGTATGTACCTAACCTTGAATTTTCAGAATAATTTAAAAAAAAATTTCTATAAAGGGGGGTTCTTTAAAAAAATCAATGCGGGCACTTATTCCCAGTGCGGGCATTTATTGGTCAGACACCAATAAACTTAAAATAAACTATAAATAAAATAACATAAGCAATAAGTTAATACTTTTAGTGAGAAGGATGAACTTGATGCTTTAATAATAAACTATCAACATTTGGCGTCAATTTTGTAAGGGTTAATCTTAAATCTCCCCGGCTAATGATGTCCAGTCTGTTTCTTTTTTTCGTTAGGAGATTGATAACAGCGCTCAACCCTCTTTCCACTAGGTATGACGATGGAAAGGAAATTAAAAATTTCCTCGCTATATTCCATAATACGGGATAAGTAACGGGTATGTTGTTGTGCAGCCAGAATTGCTGATATCCGTTTTTAGACGATGTCTGTTTTCCTCTTCATTAAATTTTCTTTTAAAATTTTATCTTTAGTATCCAGAAATTCTAAAATAGTCTCAAAAAGTGCAAAAAATCTTGTCAAACATAAGCCTTTCGACAGCCAGCGTACTTCAGTGTGAAGCAGTAATTGATGAAAGTGTTCGTCATTTTCTTCACACAACTGCGCAAATAACCGCGTATTCAACGCGTTGCTTCGGATTCGGTTTACTGCATCAATGACTAAATGAAGTGATTCATGCAATCTAACACTCAAATTTTTAGCAACTAAATGTTATCGATGGATGACGCAATGTATTGCTATCACCCCTGACACATTTTGTTTTAAATAGCTTATAAATCCACGATAACGTCCAACCATGGCAGGTGCTCCAGCTGTAGCTACTGATATTATATTTGATAAAGGAATTGCTTTTCCAATGAAGTAATCCTTCAAAACATAAAATATTGATTCACCTTTAGTGTCGGTTATCAAAGTTCTTGCGAAGAGCAGCTCTTCGTAGATTTCTTGATTCATAATAAGACGAACATATGCCAATAATAATGCTGCATTATCAGGTAAAGTTGACTCGTCCAGTTGTATAGAGAAATGGGTCATTTGCAAATAATTACATAAGAAGCTTTCAATATCAGAACTCACTTCATCAATACGTCTTTCAACAGTATTGTTGCTTAAGGGAATTCTTTTAATGATATCAGATGCAGGTTTGTGTAAGAAATTCTGTCCAGTCTAGGTCTCTTCTGAAATTTATCTTTGAGTGTTTGAAAGTATTTCAAATCTTTCTCTGTTTCATCAGGGTGGCATCTTCTCAGATGATCTTGCAGTTAAGATGGTTTCATAGCGCCATTGCCCAAAACTTTGTTGCATAAAAGGCACATAGGCGATTGTTTGTCCGGCAATGATGGAATGAAGCCAAATTTCAAATAATCAACACTGTACTGTCTACATTTCTTTTTAGATTCGGACATGGCATCAGTCAACTGTGGGCAAAATTAAATTATTTAAATATAACAGAAAATCCAGCAGCTGTATATTAAAAATATTTTTTGATTTTTCCGAAAACATTCCATAATTCGAACATCTTCTTGCAACAATTAGCTCGAATTACGGAGATTGCACTGTAATTATATTACCGATTGCTAAAACTTTCAAAAAGAAACTATTGAGGAGTACTCGTGTAATTTTGCATGATTGTATATTTAACTACTAATAACTAAAGTCATGACTGGCGTAATTTATCTATCTTTGCTAACTACGAGTACAAAACTAAAATTTAATAAAAAATAATGTACTTACTTTTCTCCAGCACTCTCAAACAAAGTAACACTGACTCACTATAATTTGTGTGATATACCATCTGTCTACATTTTTAAAAATATTTTCTTAACACTTTCCTTTTCAAGATTCAGGAAACGAATAAACGTATTTGTCCCACATTCGTATTTATAGAGTGACGAATTGAACAAGTCAGTCCAAGGCAGCGAAGCTCTGAGACTGCGACTCTCAGGTTTTTACAAGTTCAAAATGTATTGCGACCACAAAGCGAATACCAACATCCTACAACTTACACAATTTTATAAACATATATAATAAATTTTTTAATTCATAGGTACTTTTATAAATAATGTATATGTTTTGACATTATAAGATAGTATGATGTAAGTAAATAGGTACTATCAGTGTATGTGTTGAGATCCACTATCGTGGACCCCCATATTCATTTCATGGACCCTCAAATTTTTTTTCGCTGACGTAGACCCCTTGCAGGTTGTCATAGACCCCTAGGGGTCGATATAAACCACTTTGGGAATCCATGTTCTAGAGCCTCATGAGGTAGCTTTAATAATTTCTAGTTTTAAGTCCGACGCAAAAGGTACTGATGGATTGAGCTGGTCTATGATTAAGCTCAGTCTGCCTGTTACTCTCATCTACATCACCCACCTTGTTAATAGTTAATAGTTATTTCCTGAAACGTGGAAGCGAGCAATTGTGGTACCAGTTCCAAAAAGATCAAATCCAGATGAGTTTGCTGATGTAAGACCTATAAGCCTATTGCCATTTTTATCGAAGGTACTCGTAGCCCACATACAACTAATGCATTATGCAGAGGAACATATCATCCGATCTAATCAGTGTGCTTTTAGGAAATCTTTCAGTACTACTACTTCCCTCTTAAACTTGGTTGATAATATTATTAGAACACTTGATAAAAAAATTTGACAATTTGACAAAATAAATCATGAGTTGTTAATAGCAAAGTTGAAGTATTATGGCATAGATCCAATTGCCTTGAACATTTTTCGAAATTATATATCAATTCGATCGCAGTGGGTATCAATTGATAACAATAAATCTAGTTTTCTAGAAATCTCGTCTGGAGTACCCCAGGGGTCTGTTTTGGGTCCCTTGTTGTTTTTGATATATATTGCTGATCTGCCTAAGGCTGTGAGTTTTTGTGAACGATACTCAACTGGTCCCTTATTTTGATACTGATGATATGGAAATGGCACAGACATCAATAAACCATGATATTCAAAAAGTGTATGACTTCTCGAATAACCACAACCTGTCAATAACTCCTGGTAAATCCATTCATTAACTAATACTTATGTCAAAACCTATACAGGGTGTTTCAGTTTATTGTTGCATAACTTTAAGATTCGATAGAACTTTTAAAATTAATACGTAAAGTCTATGTAAATATGGGTCGAAAAATGCGTGGCTTACGAAATACAGGGTGTTTAAATTTACTTTCTAAAATAGTTTTTTTGCTGTATAACAGTGGAAATTGGTATACAAGGGTTTTTTGGTACGACAAAACGAACCATGGGCATAGTTTTACTGTAGCCGCTAGAGGGCGCTCTCTACTGTACCTGTAGTGTATTAAAATGACCGAAAATTTTTTCTTAGTGCAATTTTTTGCACTAAGAAAGCTCTCTTGTGAATTTTCGTTATAGTTAGCCGTTTTTGAGATATTTCGATTTTTAAGGTTCGATGCATTTTTAATTATTTAAGATAAAATAAAGTTGAAAAGTCAGTATCTCGATAATTTTTAGAAGTAGGCTGTGCCTGCAAATATTTTTGAAATTGAAAGCAGAATAAGGGTAAACGTCAATTAGTTGACAGTTGGTTTTGTTGTCTGTTGAAACCTGAAACGTTTTTTTGCAATTGTGAATGCACGAAATTTAGTTTCTTTTACCTGTTTTTTTTGTACTTTTTATAAAAATGCCATTTTTATTCTCCAATCAAGAGTTAGCGGATATTCATTTTGTGTATGACTTTGTAAATGGAAACGCAGGAGAAGCAGCCAGAGAATACGTACGAATATTTCCAAACAGACGACATCTAACTCGCTCAGTAATTGTAAGAGTGCATCGCCAAATAATTGAAAATGGTTTTGGAAATCTCCAAAGGGATCAAAACATAAATGTTCGTCAGCGCAGATTTACCCGTATGATTCTGCGTGAGTTTGATAGAGATCCGACCACAAGTGTTAGGAGAGTTTCTGGTGCCTTGGGAATTTCAGCAAGCCATGTTCACCGTGTTCTTAGAAATGACCATAGACGTCCTTACCATTTGCAACCTGTGCAAGGACTACAGCCAGGGGACGGAGAACGAAGAATCACATTTTGTCAGTGGATTCTTGATAGAACTGATAATAATAGGGAGTTTTTGAGTAACGTTTTATGGACCGATGAGTCATGCTTAGTTAGAAACTGGCTGGACGAAAATTATCTAGAAAGATGGATCGGCCGTGGAGGACCAGCCGCCTGGCCACCACGATCCCCTGACCTAAATCCATTAGATTTCTTTGTGTGGGGATTTCTAAAAGAAAAAGTGTACCAGACGCCCGTAACCACAAGAGATATGCTAATAGAAAGGATCAGGAATGCATGTGATGAAATAAGGCCTTATTTGAATAATGCTATACCACGTTCGATCATTCGTAGATGTGAATTGTGTATTGAACAATTGGGTTTACATTTTGAGCAACTACTTTAGGTTTTGTATGTTTTGTCCCAACTATATTTTAGTTGTAAATAATTAATTTAATTTGTTAAAAATAATATTGGAAAATTAAACAAATTAATATTCTGTTTTTTTGTGTTTAGTTGGAGTTAGGAATTATTGCCGTGTTTAAAAACACAATCTAAACGATCGTCTTAATTACTTGTAATGCCCAAATCGAAAATGTAAAAAAAATATTTTTTCCCATAAATAATTAAAAATGCATCGAACCCTAAAAATCGAAATATCTCAAAAACGGCTAACTATAACGAAAACTCACAGGAGAGCTTTTTTATGTTGAAAAGTGCGAAGAATCAGTTTTTTTATTCAAAAAGCAAAAAATTGCACTAAGAAAAATTTTTTCGGTCATTTTAATACACTACAGGTACAGTAGAGAGCGCCCTCTAGCGGCTACAGTAAAACTATGTCCATGGTTCGTTTTGTCGTACCAAAAAACCCTTGTACACCAATTTCCACTGTTATACATCGAATATTGTTCGAAATATTTAAAAAAACTATTTTAGAAAGCAAATTTAAACACCCTGTATTTCGGAAGCCACGCATTTTTCGACCCATGTTTATATAGACTTTATGCATTAATTTTAAAAGTTCTATCGAATCTTAAAGTTATGCAACAATAAACTGAAACACCCTGTATACTTGAGAGAAACGCTGAGCTTTAGGCGTAATATTCATCATATGCATATTAGATATCCAAATTTTGATAACTACACCTATTCACTCCACAGCTTTATTCCAGCGTTCTTTCACGTACAGTGCGTCTTCGTTTATTTTTTTTCTGAACAAAATGGGTAAAACTAAAGAATATTCCGCGGAGATTACAGGAGCTTTTATTGTTCTTCATAAATATCCTCAAAAGCATTTGAGAAATTTCTAAACTTCAGAAAGTACCACTTCCATCTGTACACTACTTAATTAAGAAATTTAGGGCTCAAGGCACAACATCTAATAGCAGTCGTTCAGGGAGACCCAGAGTTAGAACTTCTACTGAAGACGTAAGCACAATAGTGAAAAGTAAACGCAATGGACGCATGACTTCACCCGAATTAGCAGCGGACTTGAATGGGGCCGTAGTAAACTTGTAAGTCTGACTACAATTAAGAGAAGGTTACCAGAAGCTGGACTTGAGAGATGCATAGCAGTATCGAAACCACCCCTCAGGGCTGCTATAAGAAACTAGAGACTAAATTGGGCCAGACAACGTCAAAATTGCACAGCTGATGACTGAAAGAAGGTCTTCTGGAGAGATGAATCGAAATTTGAAGTTTTTGGTTCCAAGAGAAGAGTATAGGCTCTATAATGGTTTGGGGCTGTTTTGGTGGTTTCGCTCTGGGAGATTTTGTGAGAGTACAGGGAATATTGAATAAAGAAGCTGACGAAGCCATACTACAGAATCATGTTGTGACTTCTGGGACTTGTCTTATTGGTTCGGGGTTTGTCTTCCAGCATGATAATTACCCGAAACACACATCCAAGCTCTGTAAGCAATTTTTAGAAGCAAAAGATGAACAAAATATTTTGAAAGTCCTGCAATGGCCTCACCGATCCCCGGATTTGAATCCGATAGAGTTGCTGTGGGATGAACTGGTGAGACAAGTACGGAAATGTTGTCCCACATCTCAAGAACAGTTGTGGAGAAATTACAAGACGAATGGCGAAAAATAACATCATCCACTTCAGAAAAATTGTTGCGCGTTTACCCATCATTTGCCAGGCTATAGTTAAAAGTAAAGGAAGACATATTGATGAGTCAAAAATATGGTTATTTTGATTATTAATAGTTGTATGTTGTTAAGAATTGAGAAAATAAATGTTTCATACAAATATTGTAATGTTTTCTTTAATAACTTACCATTAGTTTCCTTGTTTTCTATGTGTTCAGATACTTTTGAGTGGTAGTGTATGTAGACTTACGACTTAGATGTGTTCCTTGTTGACGGCGATGATATTACTATACTTATATTCAGTCTGTCTGCTTTATTTTTCCGGTGACCATGGTGAAAATGTTTTGCAGGCCTTCGACAGTGTCAGAAAACACTACTGTATCGCTTGCATGTATCAGGCTGTTGAGGTTAATTCCTTTACTGAGATACCTGTAACACCCCTCTACAAATATACACAGCTGGAATATCCTCGAAGCCAAGCCAAGGTAGCGTGACGAACTGAGTCAATCTATGTGACAATGCTTATACGTCTTAAATGTAATGTGTTTGGTTTCTCGTATAGACTGAGCGTATAAAAATGGATATCTATGAGAAAATTGGCTATAAAATTGAGCATTTTGTATCTGTAGTTCAATTGAATGAATGGTCTTTTGTTGTAAGACACAAAAGCTATTCATATTGGTGAAGAACCCTGTAATGAGGAGAAGTAATCGTTGTATGAATTTTCCATTTCTATGGCTTCAAGTGTAATCGCATCTTTGAAATTTCATAAGAGCAGAATAATTTTCCTACACAATTTGCAATTGCAATATTACAGGACGACCATCCTAAGCGAGTTACCTTCTGTTTCGCAGAATATTTTTACGCGTAAATCGTGTTAAATTCGAAAGATCATTTAAGTAATCCGGTATGAAAGCTATAAGAAATATTGTTTCAATTTCAAGATGGAGAATGTTCCGGTATTCCTGATATATAATAAAATATGGTATGGTGTAATCCCAAACTATTATACAGGGTGTCCGCAAAGTTGGGGTTTTCCTTTTCCGAAACAACTACCCTTGAAATAACAAAGGTAATGTGTAGTGAAACGAGGGCGACCAAGTAAAACAAAAATAAAGGAAAAAGTACTCACTCTCCAGTTGACGAGAAGGGCTAAGTACGTCTCTGCCCGAAATCATACCGCTCCATTACGTCCGATCCACCTATTCGGAAATAATTCATTAAAAAACTCACTCACTTCGCGTCTAAAATGGGGCGGTGCACCATCGTGCAGAAACCACATTGATTGTCTTACACTTAATGGCACATCTTCTAACAAGGAAGGCAAAATGTTGCGTAAAAAGTCTAGGTATTGCATCCCGTCCAATCGATTTGGGAGAATAAATGGTCCAATGAGCATACCGTTCACCATGCCAGCCCAAACATTTACCGAAAATGTGTGTTGATAATGTACCCGACGGACAGCGTGCGGATTTTCTACTGACCAAACATTAGTGTTGCGAAAGTTATTCACCCCATTACGCGTGAACGTAGATTCGTCTGTCACCAATATGCACTTCAAAAAGTCCGGATTATTGTCATGTTGATGCAACAACCACTCACAAAACCGCACTCTTGCTGGAAAATCGTCAGGTTGAAGGGCTTGTACACGTTGGACGTGAAACGGATACAGCCCCTCTTCACGCAGCGTTTGCCACACTTTAGTTTTTGATACTTGCACTTCTCTAGTCACGTCTCTAGTGCTTGTTGAGGGATTCACGTCTACGAGATTATCTCTAGACGCGTGACCGTCACCGTCGGTTGAAGGTTGCATACTGACCTGACACACTGACCTCGACCCAGTTCTGTCGTCGGGTTGAGCTAGTGTCCTAGTCCCAGTCGGGGATGTCGCGGCTACAGGACGGTATTCAGATATTTTTGATGTTGCAGAGCCCTTTATCTCGGTTCCCTTAAGACATTGGTGTATATGGTACTAAGAAAAATTGCTTATGTTTTCAAGATCTACACGTCGTGTAAAAGAAAACCGCAACTTTGCGGACACCCCGTATAAGAAAACGAACAATGGCGTATCAAGAATAGGTAATAAGTCATAGAACTGAGTAATAATGAGATCTATTATATTATATTTTGACTGCAAAATTTAGAATGCATCTTAACAATGTGATCTCAGTAACCGCTGCACCCATTTTGAATAAAGTTTAGAGACTGACACGATGTAAGGTCACAGTAGGTAATACAAGTATAGTTTGAGAACAGTTCAAAAAAAAACAAACACATCTCCCTTAAGTTTAGGCGAGGTTAAGATGATTTTCAGGTATACATTTTTATATGTTATTAGAGTTTCTGATTGTTGTTGGGCGTAGGGGTACCCTATGATGTTTAAAATATGAAGTTTCAAATTACTTTTATGACGTAGTTAAATCAATTCCGACAGGTCCGAAAATCCCAAAATGAATAACGCTTTTCATGATACATATCTCATCTGTAAAAAAGAGAAGTTTGGAAATACGGAACCAATGGGTAGAATTAGTGTTATAAACTAAATATACTCGATCTAACAGAGCTGCAATACCACTGATATAGAATTTTACTGTTGTTCCAGGAAATTGTCAATAAGCTATTTTGCAGCTATTTTTTTTTCGCTCAACATTACCAGAAAACCGGTTAAATCCTTATACTATCTTGTCCTTATCTAATCATGTAGAACAAAAGTCTCACAGGGTTTAGTATTGTCTTTACACAGGTAGCTTGTCAGGCACAGAACCTCAGAATTGGGTGATTGCTTAGGTTCTGACCACATTTTCACACTAAGCAAGAGACTCTATAACTAAATAAACATGTTTCTAAAAATTTTGGCGAACGTTGAAGCAATATTCGAAATTTTGTGTGTCTTTGAGATATACGAGTATTACAAATCCGGTACTTTTACAGAAAATTGAGAAGTTGCTCATGTTCAGCCCATCCAAAAAGGGTCTAAGAACGACCCTTACGACTACGGACTTACAGCTCTACTTTCTGTGATCAGCAAGGCTCGATTAGCGACAGATAGTGTGATTTCCAGATCTAGCGATATATAACTTATGCATAGTGATGGCGTTGCTATTGATACCACAAAATCGATAAACTGCAGTGTGCTGCCCTTTTTTGCAAAGCCCCATGCAATGACGTCTTAGAGAAGTCTTGCAGATGGGTGGCTGATCGGTCTTGGCTCTAACACTATTTATATTACATTTCAACGTTAGTTATTCATCAAAAGCATTCGACTAAGACCAAGCTAACATCCACGTAACTAAAATTAACGGCTGCGGTTTCAGGGATGCCGGAGATCGATGGATTCTGTCATTTATATCGAACAGAGAAATTCAGGTTGAGATGGGTTGCACTATCTCTAATCCACGTGGTATAAACTTTGGAGTACCAAAAGTGGGTCGTATTAAATAGGTTACTAATTAATACAAATGAAACCAAATATATTTTGACAATGAGTCACTAGAAAGAGTATCAAACATGAAATTTTAAGGTCCAATACTGAATGAACATTTGAGCAGGAAAGACCACATAGAGTATGTAGCCAAAGAAATGTATTCAGCATTTTTTGCTCTAAGAAATTTAAGATACGTAATGAAGACCAAGGGCAACAAACCAAGGAATAATGACAACCTTACATTGGAAAAATATAGCCTCAGCACATACCGTAATAGCCCTGACTACCTATACGGATCTATCTTCAATAATTTGTCCTCTGAGTTCAAAGCCATCAACGACTTAAAAGTAA
This sequence comes from Acanthoscelides obtectus, assembly GCA_963669975.1. Classification (NCBI taxonomy): domain Eukaryota; kingdom Metazoa; phylum Arthropoda; class Insecta; order Coleoptera; family Chrysomelidae; genus Acanthoscelides; species Acanthoscelides obtectus. Next base: position 8,319,816 of record CAVLJG010000006.1, read on the forward strand.
TCGAAAAACACCTTTTAACATACTCGCACTTATAATTGTACTTGTTTCTACGCTCTGTAAGAGTTATATAGTTTTTAATAATTACATATTTGTCTATTCTATTGATTATTCTACTTATTATATACTAAGTGACATATAAATAAGAACACCCAGTTTAAATGGTTTTATTTTAATAAAAGTTGGTGAATGTATTTATCTTACTGTAAATAACAAGTGAAAAAATTTTCAGCCTTATCAGTTGGACATTCCGGTTTTTATACTGCTTTTTTTTTAATTCACTAACGCTCTAAAAATGAATATTTCATCCGCAGTAAAGAATCAACGTTGGCGGATTTTGGTTCTTGACATCCTTTAGGATCGGTTACGATGCCTAGAGTACGGAGACCTGTACGATTTCGTCAACTTAGTGAGTTTGATAGGGGCCGTATAGTGGGACTTCGGGAAGCTGGACTTTCTTTTCGGGCAATTGCAGTTAGAGTGCAAAGAAGTGTAGACACTGTGGTTAGGTGTTGTCAGGCAAGGCTTCGAGAAGGCCCTACGCAAAGAGCAAGGGGCACTGGACGCCGCCGTAGAACAACAGACCGTGAAGATCGCCGCCTAAGATTATTGGCCTTAAGGGACCGTTTCTCCACTACCAGGTCCATTGCAAATGAATGGTTTGCAGAACACGGAAGACCTATTGGCATGCGAAGTGTTTACCGACGAATGAGAAGTTTTGGCTTGTTTTCATACCGGCCACACTGGGTCCTCCCTTTAACTCGAGAACACCAACGTAATCGCCTTGAGTGGTGCAGACAACGGTCACTCTGGGATCAGGAATGGAACAGTATTGTCTTTAGTGACGAGTCTCGATTTTGTTTAGGCATGCACGATGGTCGTGCCATGGTTAGAAGGCGACGTGGTGAAAGGAGGAATCCACAGTTTTTTGTTGAAAGACATGTTCATCACACTGTTGGAGTTATGGTTTGGGGTGCTATAGCTTATGGTTCCAGGTCACCTTTAATCTTCATCAGAGGTAACATGAACGCGCAGCGTTATATCCACGAAGTTCTAGAACCCCATCTTTTACCCTATCTTGACACCCTGGCAGATCCAACTTTCCAACAAGATAATGCCCGACCACATGTTGCAAGAGTCACAATAGACTTATTTCAACATAATGATGTCACATTGTTACCATGGCCACCAAGATCTCCCGACTTATCCCCAATTGAGCACGTGTGGGATATGATGGGTAGGAGATTGCTCAATTTGCAACGTCCTCCTCAGACTCTAGAAGCACTTCGAGAGGAGTTGGTGGTTGCCTGGAATGAGATAGCACAGGAGGACATTGACCACCAGATCAGAAGCATGCCTAGGCGCGTTGGAGAATGCGTAGCACATCAGGATGCATCCACACATTATTAAAGATCAAAGGGCTTTAAAGCAGTGCAATCATTTTGAAATTTTTATCATTTACTTATTATGCTTCATTAAGTACTTATACAAAATTTTATTAAAATAAAACCATTTAAACTGGGTGTTCGGATTTATATGTCACTTAGTATACATTTATGCGGCATACTTTTTATATTCTTCTATCTAACTATTTAAACAACTGTTTTTGCTACTCATTTTATAACTTGTTATCATCTATTTTATTCTAATTTAGTCATGTATATTTTTTCTTGCTTATAAATCTGACCTTTTCCTGTTGACGTTTCATATCCGCAATGCAATTTGAACAAAATTTTAGTATTATTCTTACTCGTATTATTACTATTATAAATATTAGTTAGGTCATTTGTTCAGGGTTAAGAAGTACCGTTCCCTATGACCTTCTCACTCTGTACAGTGCCCAGGTAAGCCTCGAGTACTGCTCACATGTTTGGAGTGCTACCACCCCGACTACATTGTCCATACTTGATGCTGTTCAGAACAGGGCTGTCCGGCTGAACGATGCCAGTTCTCTAGCGGACAGTTTCGCGGCTCTTTCTGGCTCTCTTTTGCCGTTATGTCAGCGGGCTTTGCTCCGCAGAGAACTACTCCATGATGTCGCTGTGCATTGAGCCTGCCAGGTGGATACAACTAAATTTGTAATAGTGCCAAGAAGGGATCGATATTAGCGACCAAAGTTATTATACCGCATTAAGAAACAAATTAGAATGATATAAACAACCGGTTTTTAAGCTATATTTGGTGCACCAGTTGTTAACTCTTACAACGAAGTTGAAACGATTGTATCCTGCGTATGCTTTGATTCAGAGAGAAACATGTATCCGCGTTGACAGGAGATAACCAAAAGGCAATACTTACTCTTACCCTGAAAGCAGTACATACTTTTTTGGCAGCAAGAGGAACGTTGACGAAACTGTGTACGGTGCTACAAAAAATTCACTACTTTGGCGAATAAAGAAGTCGACAAAAGTCATGTGCGGACTGCAAAAATAGAGTATGAATAGAATGTGAAATAAATCATACTGCTTGCTTCTTTTACATTTAAATAAAGCCCTGTTTTCGCCTCTGGTATTTCACATCTAAGTACGACTAAAGCGTTTTGTTATTAAGCTTCCGTATAACAAAGTATTCTATAATTTGTTTTAGATTCAAGACGTCTCAACCAGATACATGTGACTGGTAGATCTATTTAGGATATGTCACCAAAAAATGGTCACGCATTGAACGTTTAAGCTTTCTATAGCAGTCTCCGTGCTCTGGTATTTAGGATTCTGCCTACGCGTCACAAACTCCATATGTTGTTAGCAACACAATTACTAACTTAGTTCTGAGTCATTTTGTTTTGTGCTACCCACCAATACTCTTGACTTGCCTCGGCATCGAACAACCCAATTCAGAAAGAGCTTTTCATATGTGGCGCCCAATTTCTACAATAAAGTACCTCACGCTTTCAAAACTCTATTTGTGTCCAGCTTTAAAAGAAAGGTTAGGCTCTTTGTGTTTGATGACATGTAGCATGTATTTTTATGTAATTTTATTTTTATATTTGTTTATTTGTGCATGTTTTCCCGCTTTATTTATTATATATTATTTTTTCTGCTTTAAATTTTCTTATTATCTTCAGTGTATTCTTTTTTGTATTTGCATGTACTTGAATTTTTTTTTAGCCCTGGTTGGTTCTGAAAAACAGCTTGTGCTGATGTTACCCGCCAGGTAAAATAAAGGCCATTTATTATTATTATAATTATAAAACAGCCATCTCTACGTACTGCTGTATAGTGCGTTGTAAATACTATGGGTGACTCACCTTGTATAAGTCTTGCCCGCAACTTTCTAACAATGAATAATATGAATAATTTTCTTCCAATTATTCTGGTCTAAGCACTTCTCTTTACCGATGAAATATAAAATGAATACCCTACAGTGAACTCGGTTAGATCGCATCACAATGGAGAGTATCGACAGCTTTGATCTGATGTCCCTCATAAGACCTGAAATAGTGCTGTTGAAGTGTTTGGGGTTCTGGAAGAGTAACAATCCGAATTCCACAGAAAATTCGCTATATTACAAGTTATACAGGGTGCTTGTTATGGCGTCATGTACATTGATGCAGGTTTTAGGCTACATGTATGTCTACATGAAGTGGGACACGATCACTGTTAGTGATATAACCTCGGTTTTGTATATATACATCCAGGTCTTCAACAACATGGCAGTTATAACATGCATTTTTCTTAACATGGATACACTTCAAAGTATAATACAACAGTTGGAGTCCAAGGTAACCGGTTCACTTGGTTTATAATAATCATCCTTATTTTATTTATTTATTTATTTCAACAGGTGAAACCCAATTACAGGAAATGCTGAAAAAATAACAATTAAAGAGACATGGTTCTTGGACTTAAATTTATAGTATCACACATTCTAAATAAGATTGGATGATCTATAGCAGTTAATAATCGATGCACAACTGTCACTGTAAATACCACACGATTCAGTAACACTGTTCATGACGCAGCACATGAGATTAATTGGCGATTTTGTCATAACATTTGTACGGCCAGCTTGACAATAGAATGCCGTTTGTTGTCGACTCCCTAGCCTTGGAACGCGGAAACAGATTCTTTCAAGTAAATTTTGACAGTCAATTTTATTGTGAATGAGGCCATACAAAAACGATAAAGCAAATATGTTTCGTCTTGTTGACAGTGAATCCAAATTGAAAAACTTTGATAGGGCACTATGGTCACAACCTCTTTCTGGATAAGAACCTGTGCATTTAAGGTGAAAATACTTTAAAGCTTTACGTTGAATGGCCTCAAGGATCTCGACAGAATTTTGGTATATAGGAGACCAGATCAGAGTCGCATACTCCAACTTGCTCCTGACAAAAGTAAAAAATAAAGTCATTAATGTATCAACATTGGAGAAACCCTTCCAGTTTCTGATACAGAAACCAAGTAGTCGAGTGGCAGCCGACGAGATATTGAGTATATGTAAACGTTAGCTTGGTATCAAAAGTGACTCCAAGGTCTCTATAAGAGATGCATCTGTCTATAACCTGACCACTGATGTTATAATTATCATAAATTAAATAGTTGACCTTTCTTGTATAAGTTATAACTTTACATTTCGAAACATTCAGACTGAGACAGTTTCGAGAACACCATGACGAAAGTAGAGCTAAGTCATCTTGCAACATGACGCAATCCTCGACTGTGTTGACTGACGTGCAGATTTTAAGGTCATCAGCGAAAAACAAATGGAAACACTTCAGTTCAAAAGACAAGTCATTAATAAATATCAAAAACAATAATGGACCTAGATTTGACCCTTGAGGTACCCCGGACGTGGCCCGATAGTAACTCGACCCATGACCACCATATTCGACAAATAACCTTCTATCTCTCAAATATGAATTCATGAGCGACAGCATTGCATCAGACATACCCACTGTTTTAAGCTTATCCAGAAGTGCATAATGATCAACTTGATAAACGCCTTCTGAATATCTGTGTAGATGACATCAACTTGTCCCTGAACGTTCAGTACTTCAGAAATATACTAAGTAATCAGAGCCAAGTTGGTGACCGTAGATCTGCCTCAACATAAACCCATGCTGATTAATAGAGACTGCACCCCTGACCGAGCAGTGAACCGTTTCATAAGCGATGATCTCAAACAACTTGCTGAAATTGCACAGAATTGCTATTTGGCGATAGTTGGAAATATCAGAGATATCTCCACTTTTGTGAATAGGACATATTTTAGAGGTCTTCTAGATATTTGGATATGTCTCTGATTTTAGAATTAGGTTGAATATGGAAGCCAGCGGTTTCGCTAGTATATGAATGCAATCTTTAACGAAAAAACTTGGAATACCATCACATTCAGACGTCATTTTGTTCTTTAATCTTTTCGAAGCCCTAATCACGTTTTCTTCACTTATATTTTTTAAAGAAATGAGATCGGTAGAATTATGTGTTGAAGGAGATGACCCTACTAGACCAGACGGGATAAAAACTGTTGAAAAGAAGGTAGCAAAACTGTCCACTATATCCTGAGGCGTATCGAAGAGATTGCCGTTAAGCGTCATCGTTCTGGGATTCTAGATTGCTGTTTCTTGATCTGAGCAAATGATCAGAATTTGCTAGGATCATTGACAATGGCATCCTCAACCGATTGGACGTAAGCGGAGTAGGCAACACTGATCTGGTTCTTAATGAGCTTCCTAAAATTACTGAACTGATCATAAGAAAACTTAGTACCGTCACGTTTCCAGTTCCTTCTTGCTATGTCATTCTTCTTGATATTAAGTATAATTTCACGTGTGAATCATGGGGGATACGAAAACATTTTACTTTTGCATTTAGGGACATGGACCTCAAAGATGATATTGATAACTGAATACAAGGCGGTACAAGCGACATCAACATTCACCCAATATACAAAGAAAACAAATAATATGAAATATAAAATAAAAACAGGCCAGATAGGAGACATTGCCTGTGCATGGACGAATAATTTCAAGCTGTAACTGTAGAATACAAATTAAATATAACATTGACATTAGTGTTCACATACATATTCTTTTTGAGTAATATCGCCTGTAATGGATAGTAGTAGTTTATTGTAGGAAAAGAAATAACTTTTTTCACATTTTAATACCAGACAAAGATCTTGTAAGCCGCACTTTTTCTCCTCTACAAGATGGTGTAATTAAAATTTCAATATGACATTTCATCTCTTGTCCTCCAATATCCACTGTATTTCCTCTTTTGGACGACATATCGTATTGTTGCGCAGACGAATAGAGTTTTTAATTTTGATTCCAAAAAGTGGCGCATCGAAAACGAAACAGACGCATTTACTGGCAGCTCAGTTTTTTTTTTGAAAAACGCTCTGACTCGTCGATTTTGTTTTCGAGGGGGACACAAGTTTTTTAAAGGTCTTTCAATTCCCTTTATAATGATGTAAAATACATGAGCTTCAGTTCAGTAGTTTTAAAGGTTTATCGATTTAAAGCTTAAAGTAGACTTTAATAGGTACATCAGATTGTACTACTTTCAGAAGAAATTTGACTAAAAGAATGTACTTAATAAGTAAATGCTTTTCTTCACTACGCCGATGGTTTGTTTATCATTTTGTTGTTGAAAATAGCTATTGGAGCGTTTTTTTTTGTGGCAAAAAAGTTATTTCTTGAAGAAAGATAAGGGAATATCTCGTACTTATTTTAAATAGGAATTTAGTACATAGTTTGCGATTGATTTGATCAAACTTTGTTGCTAAAATAACTTGTAACGCTTCATTACATAAATTAACCATGGTATATTCCACAGCAGAAAGAGTTGAAATTATCGAAATATTTTTCGGAGATAATCAGTGCGCTAATAGAACAGCAGAAATATTTAATGAGCGACATGAGAACAGTAACGTGCATCGAAAATATGTTCTAGAACTAACTTTCGGGAAACTGGGTCAGTCGCCAATAAAAAAACGCAACATTGAAAATCCCATAAGGAACGAAGCAATAAAAGTGGGGGTTTTTTGGCAAGTTTATGTAGATCCTACGTTAAGTACCCGCAAATTGGAGACTGTGTGTGGTGTTAGTCGACGTACTGTTCAACGGATTCTAAAGGCCCATAGTTTTCATCCGTATAAAATTCACCTGGTACAAGAACTTAATGAAGACGATCTTGATCGGCGATTACAATCTTGAGAAGATATGAGTGAACGAATTATAAACGATAAACATTTTCTATTCAACACTTGCTTTTCCGACGAATGTTCCTTTTTCTTAAATGGCGTAGTAAGACGTCACAACTGCCGGTATTGGTCCGATTCTAATCCCAGAATTTATCATGAGGTTCATACACAGCAGCCACAAAAATTAAATGTTTGGGCTGGTATTTTTGGCGATCATTTAGTTGGTCCTTCTTTCTTACCTGTAAATTTGACCGGTGAAAGGTATTTGGAATTACTGGAAGACGTCATAGATCCTGCATTAACAGCCATAATTAAAAATTAGAATGATCGGCGGTACATTGCGAATAGATTCATGTTCCAACAGGATGGTGCCCCACCACATTACGCATTACGTGTTCGACCATATTTAGATCAGACGTTTCCAGATCGATGGATTGGTAGAAGAGGTGCCATTGAATGGCCCCCAAGATCGCCAGATTCATCACCTTTGGATTTCCGTCATTTAAAAAGCAAAATCTATACTACTCAGCCTTCAAATTACTCCTCAAATATTGCAAAATGTGCGGCAACGTTTTGAGCAAAATCTTTATGATTGCATGCAGGCCATTTTCAACATTTACATTACATCTAGTATCTGAGGTTCCACGATTTCTTATACACTCATTGACACGCCTGGGTATTGTGCTGATAATGTGGTCGATATCCTGTTGGGGTATCTCATCCCAGGTTACTGCAATTTCGTCAGTTTGAGCTGCTAAAGTCTATGGAGGGTGTTGCAAATTTAAGAGCCTGCGACCTACCATGTCCCAGACATGTTCAATTGGAGATAGGTCAGGCGATCGTGGTGGCCAAGGTGAACGGCTGATGCGATGTTGATCCATGAATGCTAACGATGCTCTGGCAGCATGAGACAATCGGATTCTCGATGGCGTCTAGATATGGAATAAGATGAGGTTTCACTACTTCCTGAACATAGCGTCAGGCTGTCATATTGCCTCTGATGAAAATTAGTGGTGATCTGCGACCATAAGCAATAGCACCCCATACCATAAACTCCCACGGTGTGGTGAACGTGAATCTCTCAAAAAGGCTTCTCGATACGCTACCTGGAATTTAACATTTACCTGACACCGTAAATGTACGAAAGTTGATTGCTTCTTTATCACCAAACAATACACGCCGCCACCACAAACACTTAACTACACATTGAAACTCAGTCAACCTCCACATTGTATGTCCATGGAACAGCCACTGTAGCAGTATTAATTTATTTAATATTTGCATTTTTATGTGTTCCTTTTTATGAGAACTCAAGAAACAAACAAAAGCCACAAAACAAAATGCAACAGAAATGGGGCATATACCTTCCAAATGTTGTTCTTTTATTTACAATCAAAAGTTAATATTGTACTAGATACCAGACACCAGATACTAGACACCAGACACCAGATACCAGACACCAGATACCAGATACCATATACCAGATAAAGAGATAACAGATACCAAATACCAGATACCAGATACCAGATACCATATACTAGATTCCAGATACCAGATCACAATTGTACATCTCTTGTAATAGGAAAGATTGAAGAGTATATTAAAACCATCTTTACAAAAATGTAGTGTCAAAATCTGGTTAGAACTGTAGTTCAAGTTTGTAGCTGCTGAATTCCACAGTGTTTTAAATTTTATATGAAAAACATACCCAGCAGTTGCAAGACACGAAATATTCACACAAGAAAATTGAAAAAAATAATTTCAATCACGAAAAATCATTACCAAGTGTCACAACTGTTTTGAAAAACTCAATTCTTAATATTATTGATAGTATCTAAAGTAGAGAATACGTTCTAGTTTTAGCCGAAGAAACTACGGATTAAACGAAAAACTATATTAACTGTAAAGATTGTAGTACAGAAAAGATTGTATAGGGTGGACGGTTTTAAAAAATCATAATATAGTTAATTGTTACTCGAAAACAAATTTATTGATGGAATCAGGTTCACAAGGAAATAGCATTTGAGACAGTCAAGTGTTTAAAATCACGTCAGGCATGTGGTGGCCGAAATCGGTGATGCAGTGCTGGAGGCGTTCTTGGAAGTTCGCGATACAGCGCACCAAACCGTTACTTTTGGGCTGGGCAACGGTCTTTTGTGTAACTGTTGCGGATTTTCATTAGCCCAATAACGACAATTCTGCTGGTTAACCATGCTGTTTAGGTGAAAGTGCGCCGATAACGCGAACCTGCAACCGCCCATCGGCTGTTTTATCTCACTTCCGCTGTGGAATGCCCTTAGCTCTACTACTAGCTTCGTTACTCATAAACAAAAGGTTCTCATTTTGATCGATCAGTGCTTCCATCTCACGTGCGAAGTTCATTCGTTGTGCATAATCTCCGGGCTGTAACTGTTGCACAATGGCCAATTTGTAGGGGTGAAAGCGCAGATCCATATGCAAAGTTCGCCTTACCGAACGATCACTAAGGCGAAGTGCAGCAGCATGTTTCCGGGCAGATCGAGTCGGACTGCGAAGAATGACCTGTCGAACGCGTTTAACATTTTCAGGAGTTCGAACTGTTCGCGGCGCTCCTCTTGGTCTTCTGTTGATCAGTTCACCACGCCTGCGAAGTGATTCAACCCAACGAAGGATGGTGTTTCGAGAGGGAACAGCTCTATTCCGATGAATGTTGAAGTGGCGATGAAACTCACGCTGTACGACGATGACTGACTCATTATTTCGGACGAAAAAATCATAGGCGAAAACGCGGTGCTCCACCTTCCAAAGCTCCATAACGACAACTGGTAAAATAATGCTAGGATCTCACGAGTCAAACGGCACCCTCCCCACCTCTCTCGTAGACGGAGGCGGAGAGTACTACCCATCCCAAAAACGTCCGTCCTCTCTGCCGCACCCTGTATTTTTATCCCAGATCTTAGGTTGATGACGTACGAGTAGAAGGCAACAAAATATAATGGCTATTATGGAGAATTTTTCGAGCAGTGTCACACTTTAGGTGAAAAATGAGTGTAGATAAATTTCTTGTAGCCTTTTTCATTTGTTTCAGACATTCCGACCAAAATCTAAGAAGCATGTACAGATAGCGAAGAATATGAAGAAGGACGGCGACTTCATCAGAAAATACTGCTTTACAACATCTCTCACCATTATATTATTGTACCCGTTATCGAAGCTCTTTGGAAAGCAACGCGAACTCTTATTTGCCACGTATGTGCCACCGCGGATAAGTTTTATCAGTCTTTTCGTCTTCCAAGAAATCGTTGCCATCTATTCGGTATTCATGTGCAGCAATTTCATGACTTTAGACGCGAATTTGCTGATACAGATTGGGATACAGATAGAAATAATGAAAGATAGTTTGGCGCAGATAAGGGACATCAACCTTATCTTCGGGCTCATAAATCATTTCGACGAAATCTTAAGGTAAGATTTTTGAACATTAAAATGACTGAGAGCGATTCAAATATTTCTAAAATATACTAAGTGACATATAAATCCGAACACCCAGTTTAAATGGTTTTATTTTAATAAAATTTTGTATAAGTACTTAATGAAGCGTAATAAGTAAATGATAAAAATTTCAAAATGATTGCACTGCTTTAAAGCCCTTTGACCTTTAATAATGTGTGGATGCACCCTGATGTGCTACGCATTCTCCAACGTGCCTAGGCATGCTTGTGATCAGGAGGTCAATGTCCTCCTGTGGAATCTCATTCCAGGCAACCACCAACTACTCTCGAAGTGCTTCTAGAGTCTGAGGAGGACGTTGCAAATTGAGCAATCTCCTACCCATCATATCCCACACGTGCTCAATTGGGGATAAGTCGGGAGATCTTGGTGGCCATGGTAACAATGTGACATCATTATGTTGAAAGAAGTCTATTGTGACTCTTGCAACATGTGGTCGGGCATTATCTTGTTGGAAAGTTGGATCTGCCAGGGTGTCAAGATAGGGTAAAAGATGGGGTTCTAGAACTTCGTGGGTATAACGCTGCGCGTTCATGTTACCTCTGATGAAGATTAAAGGTGACCTGGAACCATAAGCTATAGCACCCCAAACCATAATTCCAACAGTGTGATGAACATGTCTTTCAACAAAAAACTGTGGATTCCTCCTTTCACCACGTCGCCTTCTAACCCTGGCACGAGCATCATGCATGCCTAAACAAAATCGAGACCTATCACCAAAGACAATACTGTAATGGAACAGATCCCAGAGTGACCGTTGTCTGCACCACTCAAGGCGATTACGTCGGTGTTCTCGAGTTAAAGGGAGGACCCACTGTGGCCGGTATGAAAACAAGCCAAAACTTCTCATTCGTCGGTAAACACTTCGCATGCCAATAGGTCTTCCGTGTTCTGCAAACCATTCATTTGCAATGGACCTGGTAGTGGAGAAACGGTCCCTTAAGGCCAATAATCTTAGGCGGCGATCTTACCGGTCTGTTGTTCTACGGCGGCGTCCAGTGCCCCTTGCTCTTTGCGTACGGCCTTCTCGAAGTCATGCCTGACAACACCCAACCACAGTGTCTACACTTCTTTGCACTCTAACTGAAATTGCCCGAAAAGAAAGTCCAGCTTCCCGAAGTCCCACTATACGGCCCCTATCAAACTCACTAAGTTGACGAAATCGTACAGGTCTCCGTACTTTAGGCATCGTAACCGATCGTAAAGGATGTCAAGAACCAAAATCCGCCAACGTTGATTCTTTAATGTGGCTGAAATATTCATTTTTAGAGCGTTAGTGAATTAAAAAAAAGAAGTATAAAAACCGGAATGTCCAACTGATAAGGCTGAAAATTTTTTCACTTGTTATTTACAGTAACATAAATACGTTCACCAACTTTTATTAAAATAAAACCATTTAAACTGGGTGTTCGGATTTATATGTCACTTAGTATAATATCCTGATTCGATTTATTTAAACAATCATGTTCAAGAAGGACTTAGTTGAACAGTTTGGTGAACACACTGCGGGACTTTCAGACTTAGATGAAAGTCGCCTAATATTGGACAGTTGCCTAATTTTGGATACCGCATCATCTCAAAAATAAAAAATCGGGATATGTGATCCAAAACTTCTTTGATATGGCTAACTAGCCAAATGTGAACCCTGTCGTAAAAGAAATGGTACAGAAGAATTTGTATATTCTTTATAGTAGATGCTAAGGCCCCTCATCTACAAATACATGCTTTTGCGGTATTTTTTCAATCTGTATATACTATGCCCTCGAACGCAACTGATATCAATATTTCGGACTTGCATACTAACATAATACTTCAGAGCTTTTCCGAAGAAGAAGTTTTTACAGTGTTAAAGCAAATGAAAAATAAATTTACCTCCGGACCCGATGGAATCCCATCATTTTTAGTGCATGACTGTGCCTACGTCTTAGCTCATCCCTTGACAAAGATCTTCAACCTGTGTTTAAAGACTGACACGTTTCCTGAAATTTGGGGCGAATCAAAGGTGCGTCCCATTTTCAAGAAGGGTGATAGACTACAGGTTGAAAATTATAGACCGATAACCCTAGTATGTATCTTTTCCAAGGCCTTAGAAACTTTGCTTCATAATTTCCTATACCACAATACACATTCCCAAATAAGTACGTCTCAGCATGGCTTTATGAAGGGTAGATCAGTAGTCAGTCTCCTCTGCATTAGATGCTAATAGCCAGGTGGATGTAATTTATATAGATTTTAGTAAAGCATTTGACAAATTTGATCACAGTATTCTGTTAACGAAGCTGAGCTATTTTGGATTCTCCCATAAGCTGTTATCCTTTCTTAAGTCATATCTATCAGGAATAAAGCAATATGTTGAATATGAGGGTGTCAAATCCATTGAATTCTTCCCAATCTCAGGGGTACCTCAAGGCTCCTGCTTAGGTCCTTTGCTTTTCATACTGTTCATAAACGATATTGTTAGCGACATCGACAGCAGCCACTTAATCTAAATTTTTTCCAATGTCGACTGCAGCACTGGCTGTGCTCACTTACAAAAAGACCTAGCCAAAATAGTTAAATGGTGTGCTGTAAATCGACTTCCAATTAACTACAGTAAATGTAGTGTTATGTCTTACACCAGAAAGCTAGATATTATTGCATTTGACTACAGAATTGGCAATCATTCTCTGCTGAGAGTACAAGAATGCAAGGACCTGGATGTGATTTTTGACATGTCACTTAGCTTCAATCCTCATATTGAGTACCTTATTAATGCTGTCAACAGATTATTAGGATTTGTAGACGTAACTCAAAGGAATTAAGTAACAAAGATGCCATGATTATGCTTTATAATTCATTCATACTGTCTAAATTAGAATACGGACGGCTAATATGAATCCATGCTATGTTACAACTTGTGGCTCTCTGGAGAAGATTCAGCGGAAATTTCTGAAATTTCTTTCATTCAAAATTGACGGTACGTACCCACCCATTGGGGTCCCACAGGAAGACCTGTTAAGTAAGCACAAGTTTATCAGTCTTGATAACAGAAGAAAGATTCACTCGCTAATATTCCTCCATAAAGTAGTGCATAGCAGTTATGATTGTCCATCATTTCTAGCACAGATTAAATTTAATGCTCCAAAATTTGTTACTCGCAATACACTTACTTTTTACCTACCTACCCCACGAACTAACTTACTGTTGCACTCACCTTTGTACTCGATCTGTTCATGTTATAATAGTCTACAGAGTACATTTGATTTGTTCAACACAAGTATTTCGAATATTAAGAGAGTTTGCACTGAAATGATTTAGTTTTTAGTTTTCGTTGTATTTTTATATGTTTTTTTACTATTTCTATTGTTGTTTGGCCACCAGTAATTGGTTAACACTGTTGGTGGTGGATTTCAATAAATAAATAAATAAATAAATACATAAATACAAAATTTTGTGTAACTTTTTTTTTATCAAACTTGTAGGTCTATTTTAAACAACTGGGAAATGGATGATAGCATTTTCAAAATGAGCACTAATGGGTATATCGTGGCACCAAAATATCATTTTCCCAAAAAATTGCTTCCGTCTCACATTTTCTAAGCTGTCCCCGATGTAAGTGACAGTCTCTATTTCTTTTTAGCCTGACCCGTAAGGTGCAACATATTTTTCGCATCGGCATATCTATACATTTTGTAACTGGGATATTAGTGGTTTGTACCACCTTATTCCGACTAACTGAGGTAAGTTTTAATCCTAGTCTAGTCATATCTTTTAAGCTGTAATTGAACTGATTGAAAATGTAAAAAAATTGCTGCTGGATCGCGTCAAAGAATCGCTATAGAGTATAATAAACGTAATCATCATCATCACGGTGATGAGAAACCAAAATCTGTGAAAAGTTAACTATATGGCCCATCCATGTGTGGACGGAATATTACTCATATGAGAAAATCTATTTATGGCATGTTGTACATGGCATTTGAGGGCACATTTCTAAAATATTGACAATTATACAGGGTGTCCCAATTTGGACCTACATATCAAAGTTGTGATTTTTTAAAAGGAATGCCTCAAATTTTATTGCATTTTGAAATTTGGAGTGCAGAATTTTGTATCAAAAAAAGACTTACATACCTCAGCTGCCATCTTGTTTGTTTCTTTTTCGAATTTTCATTTTTGCTCATACAGGGTGATCAAAAACGAAAATTGTACTTTTTCTCAAAAATTTCAATTGCATCACCCTGTATATTTGTGCAAGTTTGGATTTAATTTTTTATAAGCTTTTTTTGGTATGAGGTTTGATTTAGATAAAATCACTAGATTTTGAGTTATTAGGCTTTTAAGAGAACACACCAAAATTAAGGAAGAAAATCACATCATCCATGAAAACAAAAGACAAACAGTGGGCTAGTTTCATATTGCCACTAACAGTACAGATTTGACCTAAAAACCAATAACAATCAGAACAGTATAAATCAGCTTCACGCGTAATAGAGAGAAACAACTAAAACAACAACATAAATCTACAAAAACTGCTTGGAAATAATTTTGAACACAGCCGTAGCATGTGTTCCCTTATGTTCAGAATAGCATCCTCAATCCTTTTCTTCATATTTTCCGGGGTAGATGGTGGATATCTATAAACCTCTTGCTTAACGTAGCCCCATAGAAAAAAGCCCATCGGTGTCATATCTGCTGATCTAGGAGGCCAAGCTATAGGCCCATCATGACCGATCCAACGATTGTTACTCCAGGTGTCCAAATAGTTACGCACACGGTTATGATAATGCGCAGTTGCGCCGTCATGTTGGAAGTACATATCCATCCGAGTTGCAGGTTGACATCCTCCAAAAGCAAAGGCAAATGCTCGATCAAAAAATTCAAGTATTCTGTACCTGTTAATCTGTTGTCGAAAAAGAAATGCCCGATAACTTGTCTGCCAATAACTCCTCCAAAAACATTCAAGCTTCATTTATTTTGGAAATCTATTTGCCTAACCCAGTAAGGGTTTTCCGTCGCATGGTAGTGCATGTTATGCCTGTTGAGAACATCTATGCTGTGAAAAGTTGCCTCATCGTTAAAAAGAACCTTATCCAGGAAAGTAGTGTCTTCACTCACTTTATTTAGCATTAATCTACTAAACTCCATTCGAGCTGCGAAATCCTGAGGACGAAGGCCTTGATGCCAGCATAGGTGATATGGATGGTGCCTAGGCTTGTGATGAGAGGTATGAATAAAAACGAAGTAGATGCTTATACTACAATTTTAAGAATCTACTTCATAGTAAATACTTCGCCATGAAGTATCCAATCAGTTCCGGTAGTATTTGCTTTACGTCGAAGTACTTACTATCTTGCCTGTAGTATCTACTTTTATTCCGAAGTAAATGCTTTAAATTGAGTAGCATCTTCTCATTTCCACAAGTTTCGACAGGTCACACTTGTTGTTTTATTTTATTTGAAATATTCACATACTTGGTATTGTACGGCACGCGCGTTAAAATGTCTTCCGACGAGGAAATGCCAAATCAAGAAGAGTCCCAAAATGAAGATTTGCAGTTAGCCTTTGTTACGATGTTAGAAGACTACAAAATTATTCTGGATAAAAAAATGACACCTCCCGTTAAGTCTGCCAAAGACAAAGCACTTAAAGAATTCACAGAGACGTATAACAGAAATACAAAACAAAATTTAGATGCAAAACAGGTATTAAAAAAAGTTAATAATATGAAAAGTAAAATTAAAAATATTACCGATATGAAGAAAACAGGAAATAGGAAAATTAAGTTAAATGAGTGGCAAAAAAAATTTTTCAAACTATGGAATGGGAGTGAGAATCCAGTAATTCAACAAGTACCAGGTACTGTATTATTTGATATTATATGTATATTTTTTCTTCAAACGTCAGTAAATCATTTATTGCTTGACTTGTATGCGGCCACGAAGTTTTATTTTTCATCAGCCGGAGCTTCACTTTTTACTTTTCCACGATTAATTTCTTGACATTTGAAGAAAAACAGCATATTTTACTTGGAGGAAAAGTTAATTTCAATGGCTGTCTAATTCAGGCTCGTCATAAAATCACTTTTCCTCCATATAAAATCATAATTCTATTGTGGTGCAAAATTTTTAATTTAATAATGTTTTAGGAGGTGTAACTGCGGGTACCAGTCAAGACGTTGATATATCATTGACCGATGAAGAGAATCAAATACATTTTTGTGATGATAAAGAATTAATGACTAAATTACGAAAGAAATTACTACTTCAGCAAATCAACACTGCCGCAGCTCAAGAAAAAGCTGCTATAGCTCAAGAAAAGGCCGATCTAGCTGTCGAAAGGGCCGCAGGAGCTGTAGAGCAATTCGTAGAAGATTACTTTGCACGACAACAGGCGAGCTTTTGAATTCATTTGGATTCAAAAATACCTACTGATTAATATGTTTTTTTTTTGTTAAAAGAGAAATAAGGTTTATGTTTATTATTTGTATAACATGTTTATTAGGTTTAATTATTTTGTCAGAACCTTCATAAAATAAATATGTATAAAATCCAAACAATCCAAATATTTATTTACTTTTTCAACGCTGTCTGTACATTAGTGTTGCAATTTCATTTCTAAACTGGATACCTCGGCGTCGGACTTCACCGTTGTTTTCCCCTACAAAAATCCAACCCGTACGTCCTCGAGTTCGTTCTGCGGGGCGGCCTTGGGCGCTGAACCGTGTGCGACCGTGTAGGGGGGGCAACGGGGTGCCGGTCTTGCGGTGGACCGCCTCGATTAGTTTTTTGAGGAGACCCGCCGGAAAGCCGGTAGCCCGGCCAATCGAATGATTCGTTGAGCCACAGGTGTCTCGGATGTATATCTGGGACGCCTGCAGCTCAACGGTCATCATGGGCAATGGTACGTTACCCAACCCAAGGTGTTAAGCGATTCCGTGCCGAGGGGTGCGTGGCGGTGGGGATGCACCGTCTTAAACGGAGCCTCTGGGACACCGGGCGACCTCCCAGAGTATCCAGCCTTGCGTCCGTGTAGGGGCACCGCGGACGTCGATCACCACTTCCCCTATACTCGTGGGAACATTATGGAACCAAACGATAGCAAAAATAATAAAAAACCCGAGGCCCCCCCTACAGGGGACCCCGAACATCCAGGCGACCCCTCACCAGGGGACCCTGATCGTACGACAGAGGAATCTGTCAGAAGCTTAGCGAGAGAGCTAGCGGAAAGGGTGGGCTCTCTAAAGATTAAGAAGAAGTCTCGGCCAGGTTCCGAAAGGAAAAGGGCTCGGAAGCGGAGAGAGGCGCAGATGACGGAGGGCTCGGAAGGTCGGGGCACCACTTCTGGGACCCCGGCTGGACGGACCCAACCGCCATCTGGGCTAGACGGTGCGCAATCCGGTGTGTCAGCGGAGACCCTAAAGCGGCCCGGTGACGGGAAGCGGCAGAGGTCTGCCGGTGGGACACCGGAGGGCGCATCCTCGCGGAAGAAGCCTCGCACTGCGACGCATGCGCAAATTAGTTATGCGCGAGCGTCCCAAGCGGGTCTCAGGGTGGCCGTCGTGTCCGACGGTTATCCTGGGACTCAACTTACTAATGTACAGGTGCAGCAGGTCCAGGAGGCGGTCAGTGTGCTGATAGATGGGACCCCAGATGAGGTGACCCTTCCCAGGTACATTGACTGCTACCTCTCTCGAGGGGCAGCCATCTTTGTCTGCGAGGACGAATCCTCTAGGGCATGGTTGGAGGCCCACGTGGGGGATCTGCGGCCGTGGGAAGGCGCAAGGCTCATTACGATGAGCTTTGGAGACCTTCCCATATACCACCGCGTGATGGCCTGGTTTCCGGGTCCCAACCTGGACAACGAGGTCATCACGAGGAGACTCAGGAGGCACAATCCTGGGACTTTTCCCAGCGCGTGGAGGCTACTTGAGAGGAAGGAAGAGCCGATAGGTGTCCGACTTGTCCTCTCAGTTGATTCCATAAGCTGGAAGGTCATTGTAGGTAACGGCAACAGGCTGTGTTGCGGTGGAAGTTCGGGGGTGTTTACACTCCTGAGCAAGAAGAAGAGCAGTGGAGCGACACCTGCTGGAACTGGCCTGGCTCCAAACCAGGAGTCGGACCAGCCCAGACCGACGGGAGCTGTGGCGGTAGACCAGGCTCCTTCACAGGGGATGGGTCGGCCGGGTCAGCTCTCGCTGGAGCCACCGGAGGCTACGGACGTGGAGGCGGCGGGTCCAAGCGGGATATCCGCAGAAAACATCGTGGCGGACCCTGCGATGGATCTGGTCCCAGAGGGAAACGATAGCGACTCGGACGAGGATGGAATCCTGAACCGAGTCCGAGAACTCCTCCGTGGAAGCGGAGATGAAGGCGGCTGTGGCAGCGATGACTGCGGCGGCGACGGCGGTACGCCCGAATAGGGGTTACATACCGTCATTCGGGAAGGTGTAGGAAGGGCCTCTCAACATCCATGGTAAGTTTTAATTTCATCCAAATTAACTTACAACACTGCATAGCGGCTTCGAGGGCCCTTACTCAGGAGATCACTCAAGGCCGACATGACGTGGCTCTCATCCAGGAACCCTGGCTGAGAAACGGTTCAGTAAACGGGCTTAGTATACCGGGCTATACGCTTTTTAGCGATACTCCGGACACTAAGCCCAGAGCTTGCGTAATGACTTCCGTCAACTCATGGCAACTTAAAGAATTTACATTCAGAGACTTAGTTGCAGTCAGAATTAGATATAAGAAGGAAGGCAGTGACAGGGACTTGGTTGTCTGTTCGGCTTACCTTCCTTACGATTCAAGAGACCCTCCTCCGTCTAAGGAAATGGGGGACCTTGTCGCATTCTGTAGGGATTCTGGACTCGACCTTGTGATTGGATGCGACAGTAATGCCCATCACGTTGCGTGGGGCAGCTCGAACACCAACAGACGGGGCGAAGACCTGATGGAGTTTCTTGGGGCATCGAACCTTGAGGTTCTGAATGTCGGTAACATGCCCACTTTCAGCAATAGTGTAAGAGAAGAGGTTATCGACGTAACACTGAGCACGCTTAACTTAGCTCAGGACATCAGGGACTGGAAAGTGTCTCTAACACCCTCTCTATCGGATCACAGGTATATACTGTTCAAGACTGATGGAGAGATTCCGGATAAATATGCTCGGAATCCCAGGCATACTAGATGGGGGTCCTTTAGGGCAGACATTGACAGTAAGCTTGGAGCGGTCCCATACAGGCTTGGCAGGGGCTCTGACATAGAAGCAGCTGTCGAGTCTCTGAGCAGGGACTTGACGGCCGCATATGAGGAAAACTGCCCGTTACGCAAAGTACAAGGTAAGGGCAAGGCAACCTTCTGGACCAAAGATTTAGAGGATAGAAAACGAGCGGTGCACAAACTTCTTAGCAGAGTTAAGCACAGGAGAGGTTCTCCTCTATGGGAAGAATACAAAAAGGCATTGCAGGAGTACAAAAAGGAGATTAGAAGGGCCTCCAGAGAATCCTGGAGGCACTTCTGTCAGTCCATAAATGACATTCCTGCTACTGCAAGAATACACAGAGTCCTATGCAAAGACATTAAAGCAAGATTGGGATCTCTGCATGATCCCTCGGGGGGGGAACACTACTTCCGAGGAAGATACTCTGAGGCTTCTGATGGATACGCACTTTCCCGGTTCCACAGTAGCGCGATCAATCACAGAGTGCATGCAGTTGTGCAGGCCCTCAAGGGAGGACTGGCGCACGGCAAGGGAGATTGTCACCTTCGAAAGGACGGTATGGGCAGTAGATTCGTTTGCCCCATACAAAAGTCCAGGTCTGGACGGCGTATTTCCGGCCATGTTACAGCAGGGACGGATTTCGGTTGTTCCTTACCTGTTGAATGTGTTTCGAGCATGTGTGGCCACGGGCTTCACACCTAGAAGTTGGCGGCAGGCTAAAGTGGTATTTATTCCTAAACCGGGCAGAGATAGATATACTGGCCCGAAGGATTTTCGACCGATTACTCTTTCATCTTTTGTGCTTAAGACCCTGGAAAGGATAGTTGATAGATACCTAAGGGATGGCCCACTGGAAAGGTGTGTCATTCATGCAAATCAGTTTGCATACCAAGCTGGAAAATCGACTGATCTGGCCTTACACAATCTGGTCGGGAGGCTGGAGAAGACTCTAGATCAGCGAGAAGTGGCACTCGTGGCCTTCTTAGATATTGAAGGTGCATTTAATTGCACCACAACCGACTCTATCAGACAGGCCTTGGTTAGACACGGGGTTGGATCAATCCTAATAGATTGGGTCCTCTCTACTCTGGAGGGTCGGGTAACAACAGCTATGCTGAATAACGTAAGCTGCAGCGTGAACGTAGCTAGAGGCTGCCCTCAGGGTGGAGTTCTGTCACCCCTACTGTGGTGTATCGTGGTGAACGAACTGCTCGTTAGGCTCAACAGTATGGGTGTCTACGTGCAAGCCTATGCTGATGACGTAAGCATAGTGGTTAGGGGGCGTTTCTGTAGAACAGTCTCGGAAATTATGCAGGGCGCTCTGCGCTCCGTGGAATCGTGGTGTAGGGAAGTCGATCTTTCTGTTAATGCTGAAAAGACCGAGCTGATCCTATTCACTAGGAGAAGAAGGCTTGACGGACTGGTCATGCCTACCTTCTTTGGGACTAGATTAGTTTTGTCCCAGTCAGTGAAATATCTGGGAATTATCCTGGACTGCAAACTGAACTGGAGAGAGCATGTGGAACACAAGGTTAGCAAGGCTCGCAATTCGATGTGGGCTTGTAGACGTGTTGTCGGTGCAAGGTGGGGGCTTAAACCCAAAGTGGTATACTGGCTCTACACGACGATAGTACGTCCATCTCTCTTGTACGGCTCCCTGGTCTGGTGGCCTTGCATTAGAACTGAGTCAACTAAGGCCAAACTCAATAAAATTCAGCGTTTGGCCTGTATTAGCATTACAAGCGCAGTGCGAACAACGCCATTGAGTGCAATGGAAGCTCTGTTGGATCTCCCACCGTTGGATCTGGTGATCCGCGGTGAAGCGAGAGTAGTCGCTCATCGACTGTGGAGTCAGGGCTGCTGGGCTTTCTTGAATCCGGTCAAGGGGCATACTGCCATATTAGTCGAATTAGAAAGGGAGGACCCCGTCCTTCTAAGCAGGGGTGATCGTATTACCCCTAAATATCGCTTCAACCGCAAGTTCATTGTGGAGTACCCAACGAGGGAGGAGTGGGACGCCGGTAGCCGAGGACTCTCCGAAGTGAGCGGGCAGGTCTGGTACACGGACGGCTCGGTCACCGAAGAGGGCTCAGGTGCTGGGGTCTCTGGACCTAGAACTAGGCTATCTCTGCCTCTCGGTGAGTACACCACCATTTTCCAGGCGGAAATCTTTGCGATTCTGGCTTGTGTATCTCACATTCTGGAGGAGGGTGGGCCTAGGAGAAGAATAACAATCTTATCCGACAGCCAGGCTGCAATGAAAGCACTAAGTGCATGTAAGATTACTTCGAGTCTTGTATTGATTGCAATGCAGGGAGGCTCTGGATTGCCTCGCAGCGAGGCATCCGGTATCGTTAATATGGGTACCGGGGCACGCTGGGATAAGGGGCAATGAGACGGCGGACACTCTGGCGAAAACAGGATCAGCCAGCAAGCTCGTTGGTCCTGAGCCAGCTCTAGGAGTAACCGCGCATAAAGCTAGGAGGAAAATGGAGACGTGGGTTGCAAGACAACACTCTCAGAAATGGAGAAGTATCTCTAGACATCTCCGCCAGGCACGAGAGCTCATTGAAGGGCCCAGTGCTAAGGATGGACGCTTCTGCCTATCTCTGGGTAGAGCCAACCTAAGGTTGCTGGTGGGACTGTTGTCTGGCCATAACACGTTAAGGCGGCACCTGCACGTGATGGGGGTGGCTGAGGATCCCTTGTGCGAACGCTGCGGAGTAGAGGAAGAGACCTCGGCACACGTTTTGTGTCGCTGTGAAGCTCTGAGCTACTATAGGCAGACTATACTGGGGTCCATTACTTTGGACCCTCAGAACGTAAAGGAGCTTGGACTCAAGGCGATTCTCAACTTCGCTAAAAGGGCGAGGCTTGTGATTTAAGTATTGTAGAGGTGCATAAGGGCCCGCTTAAGCGGCCTATGCACTGGCTCCTTATGGTGGCCGGGATGCCTCTAAAATTCAAGATTCATTCATTCATTCACCGTTGTTTGGTTCGGCATATAATTCAGGCATAACTGCTTCTTCTTCTATGTTCATTTCATCAAAATGTTCATCTGGATCGTTCAAAAACTTTGCACAATTATGTAAAATAAATGCACACATAATATATCGACATGTTCTATCTGTTTTAAGTCGGATTGTATTCAACATAGGAAATCTTGTTTTTATCTGGCCAAAGCATCTTTCTATAATCACACGTTCTCTTGCATGTATTCTGTTAAAATACTTTTGAATGTTTGTTATGGGATCTTTGAAAGGTGTAAGCATCCAAGGAGTTACACCATATCCAGAATCACCCAAAAGACAAACTCTTTTTTGATTATTATACATAATAGGGTAAATAGGAATATTGTACCATATTCTAGAATCATGAACAGACCCAGGCCAGGAAGCATCAACACTGGTAAACATTTCTCTGCTATTACATGTTGCTTGTACATTTATTGTAGAAACTCCTTTTCTGTTAATATATTCATCGCCATGTACGTATACATATGGTTTTATAATTTTCACGTGAGTGCAGTCAATGGCGCCAATGACATGAGGTATTGTATTATGTGCTGCCCATTCATCTTTAGCTCTGTTGAACATAGCTCCCGTAGCAGGGAATTTAACCCACTGATTTTTCTTGCTACAGATTTCACGTGATACCTTATCAATAATTTTTGAAACGGTTGTTTGATGAATCCCAACATCAAGTCCAACGCCTAGCTGAAATCCAGGGTCTCCTGAAATAAAGATATAAAAATTAGATTATTTATCCTATTTCATTTATTGAAACATACCTAAGCTTCTTAAAAATACTTCCATTTGTTGGATGTGTGTAAGAGCACCGCCTCGAGTTTCATTTACTTCTGGGAGAAATATATTCGCTAGGTAAGATACGTTTTCTCTAATAAACCTAAAAGAATAAACAATTTTAAAAGTAATTAAAAACAATAATAATATTAGTGTTAAATTACCGAAATATTTTATGATATAAAATATCATTATGATAGCGGCGTCTGGCATTATATATTTTTCTGCTGCGTATTCATTCCATTTTCAAAGAAAACTAAACAAAACTAACCGTAGTATTCTCTCTGAAGTTGCACTTATACCAACTTCGCAAAAGTCAAGCATATACTAAATTCCTCTTCAAATTAGTAGCATCTACTACAAGAAGTAGGTACTTTCAGTAAATACTACTTGATATAGTAAGTTCCGGTAAAACAAAAAGTATCTACTTGAAAATGTAGCTTCTTCTCAGATTTGAAGTACATACTTTGTAGAAAATGCTAATACTTGTAGTATTAGAAGGTACTTCATTTTTATTCATACCACCCAATAATACTTTGGAGTTCATGCTTATATCAGTTTCTGCTCCAATTGGCCGTGCATTTAAATGGGGATTTTCCTGCAACTTTAATAGAACCTCCAAATGATTCTCCTCATTGATAACACTTGGATTATTTATACATACGAATACCATATTCACATTTTCTTCTTTAGAAAAATTCATTTTCAAACACGTTTTTACTATAATGCTAATTTTGACAGTTTGTAACTAATCAACAATTTATTGGATTTGGATGATGCGACATTTTAGGGACTTAAGCCTTTCCATAAGTTACGTGCTAATAACCGAAAAATTAGCCGTAAACCCTTATGTGTCTAGTATAAAAAAATACTATCAAAAATTGAATGCAAACTTGCACAAATATATAGTGTGATGCGTTTGAAATTTTTGAGAAAAACTACAATCTGCGTTTTTGACCACCTCGTATGAAAAAAATTAAAATTCGAAAAAGTAACAAATAAGATAAAAGCTGATGTGTGTAAGTTTTTTTTATACAAAATTCAGCACTCCAAATTTCAGAATGGTGGACTGAGGGGTCGTCGGGGTGAGGGGTTTTTCTAGACAAAACCTTATATCTCAGTAGCTAATTACCAAAACCCCATAGTATGTTATATAAATTTTCTTCTTTTGAATTGGTTTATCCAAATATGCATAAAAGTTGAGGCATTCAATTTGAAAAATCACAACTTTGATATGTAGGTCGAAAGACTGTCAAATATAGAGACTTTAAACATTGTTGTAAAGATCAGTTTTAAGTGGATTTGTATAAAATCCCATGGGATGATCAGTAACTTAGAGGATAAAGCTACGTTTTTTTCTAATCATATTTTGGATTTGTTTGATGTCCATGCTCCTGTTGTTTCAGCACGTATTACTAAACCTTATGCTCCATGGCTCACAGGTGGCATAAAATTTTTGATCTCTGAGAGAGATAAAGCCTTCAGAAAGTATCAGATTTTAAAAAGTCCAGCTAGTTTCGAATATTACCAGAAATTAAGACATGATGTCATTTCCGCTATTAGGCGGGAGAAAGCAGCATATCTAAGCTTCAATGAACAACTAAATAGTAACAAGCATCTCTGGAAAGCTGTACATTCATTGAAACTCATAACTAATGTAGATAGATCTTTACCTACGCAGTTGAAAAATGCCGATGAAGTAAACAATTATTTTTCTTCCGTTTTCACCTTCGGGCAATTGCAAGGATCTAGTTGATAAATTTACTAGTACCAAAATTAATGAAAGTGCTAGATTTGAATTTAGTTTTGCTACCCCACATGTGCTAGACATTATTCTGTCCCTAAAATCTAATGCAGCAGGTTCGGATGGTATAACAGTCTCAATGCTTAAGCATTGCTTGCCTCGAGTACTACTACCATTGACGCATTTATTGAACTGTTGCCTGGAGGCTGGGTATTTCCCTGATGCTTGGAAACTATCTCTTGTCAAGCCCTTACCTAAATGTAAAAATCCAAAATGTCTCTCAGACTTAAGACCTATAACTTTGATTCCTGTTATATCGAAGATATTGGAGAAATTGATTAAACATCTGGTTTATCATTATTTCTCTAATAATGATTTCTTTCCCAAGTGTCAATCTGGTTTCCGCAGTGGTTTTAGTACAACTACAGCTTTAGCAAGGGTTTTAGATGACATCATTGCTTCGCTTGATAAGGGAGATGCTTCAGCACTTGTATCATTAGATTATTCTAAGGCGTTCGATAAAATAGATCATGAGCTTTTATGTGCTAAATTGAAGTTTTTTGGTTTTTCAGACATACCTCTAATGTTTTTTATAACATACCTTTCAAATCGTGAACAAGTAGTAGAGATAGACAACACTATATCTAGTCCGATTGATATAACATCAGGTGTCCCTTAGGGTTCAGTTTTAGGGCCCTTGTTGTACTTAATTTATACTATAGACTTGGATAGCTCTGTGAAAAACTCTTCTGTGATGTGCTATGCCGATGATACACAGATATATAAGAGTTTTAATAGTAACACTTTACATACTTCAATCAATGAGCTTAATGATCATTTGGGGGCAATAGTAGGATACTCAAATGGTAACAATCTTAAGCTCAATAAGGATAAGTGCTCAGTGATGCTTTTTTGTCCTGCTGTCAAACGTAACACTATATTGAATTCTCTTGATGTAAAAATCGACAAGGAGCGTCTAGCTGTCGTAAATACTACAAAAAATTTAGGGTTGATTATTGATTATACTTTACGGTTTAAGGAGTATGTTTCGTCTATCTTAAAAAAATGTTATGCAACTTTGAAGTGTTTTTATGTCAATCGCTCTATTTTGAATTTTAAAGTTAGAAAAAAGTTATGTGAGGCTATTATATTTCCAAGCTTATTTTACTGTAGCACTGTGTTGTATCATTGTCTTGATTCTATCACAAAAGCAAGACTCCAAAAACTCCAAAATACTTTTTGTCGATTTGTATATAATCTCAAGAAATATGATCATATTTCCTTAAAGAGATTTCAGCTTGGTTGGATGTGTATAGAAAATGCTTGCAAGTACCATATAGCAGTGTTTACACATAAGATCATATCTTCTCGATCCCCCTTGTATCTTTATGAGTTATTTGTTTTCAGACGAAATAATTCAGACATTGATTTCAGACACAAAAAAAGACTAGAGATCCCTATGTATAAAACTACTTTATTTCGTAGTTCATACACTTACAATGCTATCCTGATTTATAACGAATTAGATGACAATATAAAGGATTGGCCAGTAAACAGATTTCGTAAGCATGTGAAACAGATTTATTTGTCATTGTAGTAATTGTGGAAAAGTTAGTTTTTAATTCTTATACTTTGAAGTTGAGTCATTAATTTTCAGATAATGATTGTAGAAGGAAGATAAACCAAAATATGTGTGTAAAAATAAAAAAAAATTAAAAAAAAAATGTTACCTTGTTTTATAAAGTATCCTCCCGACAAGTATTTCAGTGCGGACCTGTGCGCCCAAAAGCATGTCACAAAAACTGTTCGAAATGATTTCCGTTTTGCTCGACGCACAGCTGGGCGCGTCTTAGCCATGTCTCTTTACAAGCACGCAATAAAATCACTGGTTGATTTCTGATCACTGTACTCATTTCCTCAATTCGAGCACGTAATTCTTCGCGTGTATTAACCGGTGTTTTATACACTAGAGTTTTTAGCCAACCCCACAAACAAAAGTCTAAAGTATTTAAGTCCGGAGACCTTGGCGGCCAAGGTACAAAACCGCCACGGCCGATCCAACGATTATTAAATTGTCTATTTAAAAATTCACGCACATTTCTTGCATAATGGGGTGGTGCCCCATCTTGTAAAAACCACATGTTTTGTCTAATATTTAAAGGCACATCTTCCAGTAAACCAGGCAAATTGTGTTGCAAGAAATCAAAATAATTTTCACCAGTTAAGCGATTTGGTAATTCAAAAGGCCCCACTAAAATTCCATTAACAATTCCCGCCCACAGGTTGATTGGTTCAAATCGCTGTTGAAAATTGGTTTCCCTTATTTCATGGGGATTTTCAATAGCCCAAACGTGAGAATTACGTGAATTAATAATTCCGTTTCTAGTAAAGAGGGCTTCATCACTCACTAAAATTTGATTTAAAAAATTGTCATCATTTTGATGTTTATTTAAAAGCCAATTGCAAAAGTCAACCCTTTGTTCATGATCTTCCGGTTGTAAGGCCTGCACTTTTTGTATGTGAAACGGATAGAACTGATTTTCACGTAGAGTTTTCCAAGTTTTATACTGACTAATCGCCAATTGAGTTGAAATTTGTCGGGTGCTTACTGTTGGATCATCACTTACTAATTCTAAAATTTGTTCTTCTAGTTCTATTTGATCGTGTGGTCTTGGAGCACCGGCATGATCTCCTCTGTGAGGTCTTAAGTCACCTGATTCACGAGCTCTTTGCACTACATTAACAAAGGCACGAGGGGTTGGTTGCACTCGATTGGGAAACCGATCCGCATAGATCCGTGATGCCGCGGCAGCATTTTGTAAAGACTCCCCGTAAATAAGAACCATGTCCACAAGTTCAGCATTTTCGTAAACATGTGCCATTTTTGATTTGAGCCTCGCAACAGACACGATTATTCACTTACGCGTTACCGACTACCGACTGATACTGACTGTATACAACTGAAGAAAATAATTGTAAAAAGATCGTTCCAAATTCTCTCGCTTTTTTGTTTCCGATGCGATGAACGGATAAGGCGGATTATATCTGTTGTTGCCAAACACGAGAACATAATATCATTATTGAGACAGGGCGGTACTCAAACTTCCAAAGGGCTATAACTTTGTTACTTTAATTTTACCAGAAAAATGGTAAAGGAAAAAAACATTTCTTTTGATCAGATCTACTCACTGTTAAAATAAATGACTCAACTTCGATGTCACCCTGTATTTTATTTTATTTTTACGTAATAGATATATGTGTGTATATATTATGTATGTCAGGAAGCTATCAAGCTCATTGTTTTGAAGCGTCTTTTGCTGCTTGTCAAAGTTTCCTTGATTAAGTATTTCAGTTTATTATTTGGGTAGGTTAAGTAGAGTAGCCAAGAGCTAGACTTCGCCTACGTAGAGGTCACATTATGTTGTAGTTTATATAATGTGCCTAATAAAGACATTTTATTATTATTATTACTATTATTAATTGGGACATCCTTTATAACGGAAAATATTTCAGAAATGTGCCCTCAAATGTCATGTATAACATCCCATAAATAGATTTTTTCAAAACGTATTTGTTTATGAGTAATATTCCGTCCACACATGGATGGGCCACCCTGTATACCAAACTATGGCTCTTAAGAAAATGGAAAGTGGTTTCTATACTAAAACTATAAAAAATATTCGGAAATGGCTATCGGAGTATTTTTGCATAAATTGAGAAATTTTTAGGTCTTTATTCCTCCATTATTATAATTATCGTTTAAACTCTTTTCTAGTTCACTATGGATGAAATGGCTCTTTTGTT
Organism: Acanthoscelides obtectus; assembly: GCA_963669975.1. NCBI lineage: Eukaryota > Metazoa > Arthropoda > Insecta > Coleoptera > Chrysomelidae > Acanthoscelides > Acanthoscelides obtectus. The sequence goes on from CAVLJG010000006.1 coordinate 8,349,003, forward strand.
GCCGTACTCTTCTGCGATTATTCTAATAGTGTTTATACATTGCTGGTTTGGCAACGAGGTGATTTATAGGGTAAGCATATTTTATATTGAAGATTTATTTAGAAGTTACTTCCTTAGACATTAACATCACGTTTTTTCATGTTTAATTAAAACCATACCATCAAACCTACGTTTACCTTTTTTTGTCACTTAGTATACAGGGTGTTTCAGTTTATTGTTGCATAACTTTAAGATTCGATAGAACGTTTAAAATTAATGCATAAAGTCTATATAAACATGGGTCGAAAAATGCGTGGCTTCCGAAATACAGGGTGTTTAAATTTACTTTCTAAAATAGTTTTTTTTAAATATTTCGAACAATATTTGATGTATAACAGTGAAAATTTGTATACAAGGGTTTTTTGGTACGACAAAACGAACCATGGGCATAGTTTTACTGTAGCCGCTAGAGGGCGCTCTCTACTGTACCTGTAGTGTATTAAAATGACCGAAAAAGTTTTCTTATTGCAATTTTTTGCTTTTTGAATAAAAAACTGATTCTTCGCACTTTTCAACATAAAAAGGGCTCTCTTGTGAATTTTCGTTATAGTTAGCCGTTTTTGAGATATTTCGATTTTTAAGGTTCGATGCATTTTTAATTATTTATGATAAAATAACGTTAAAAAGTCAGTATCTCGATAATTTTTATGGACCGATGAGTCATGCTTCACTAGACGTGGAGTGGTAAATTTTCATAATCAACATATTTGGTCGCATGAAAATCCGCATGCAGTTCGGGAAAGAAATGTTCAGCATGAATTTAGTGTGAACGTGTGGATTGGTATCTACCGTAATCGACTATTTGGACCTTACCTTTTGTTAAATGCTGTAACCTTCTTGAAATTTTTAAAGGCTGAACATGCAAATATGTGGGATGATGTTATGTTACATTTAAGAAGATTGGCCTGGTTTCAGCTTGATGGTTGTCCAGCTCATTATTCGGGAATAGTTAGAAACTGGCTGGACGAAAATTATCCAGAAAGATGGATCGGCCTCCACGATCCCCTGATATAAGTCCATTAGATTTCTTTGTGTGGGGATTTCTAAAAGAAAAAGTGTACCAGACTCCCGTAACCACAAGAGATGTGCTAATAGACAGAATCAGGAATGCATGTGATGAAATAAGGCCTTATTTGAATAATGCTATACCACGTTCGATCATTCGTAGATGTGAATTGTGTATTGAACAATTGGGTTTACATTTCGAGCAACTACTTTAGATTTTGTATGTTTGTCCTAACTAGCCAATAGCATATTAGTTGTAAATAATTAATTTAATTTGTTAAAAAAAATATTGGAAAATTAAACAAGTTAATATTCTGTTTTTTGTGTTTATTTGGAGTTAGGAATTATTGCTATGTTTAAAAACAATCTAAACGATCATCTTAATTACTTGTAATGCCCAAATCGAAAATGTAAAAAAAAGTATTATTTTCCCATAAATAATTAAAAGTGCATCGAACCTTAAAAATCGAAATATCTCGAAAACGGCTAACTATAACGAAAATTCACAGGAGAGCTTTTTTATGTAGAAAAGTGCGAAGAATCATCAGTTTTTTCAATCAAAAAGCAAAAAATTGCAATAAGAAAAATTTTTCGGTCATTTTAATACACTACAGGTACAGTAGAGAGCGCCCTCTAGCGGCTACAGTAAAACTATGCCCATGGTTCGTTTTGTCGGACCAAAAAACGCTTGTACACCAATTTTCACTGTTATACATCAGATATTGTTCGAAATATTTAAAAAAAACTATTTAAGAAAGTAAATTTAAACACCGGAAGCCACGCATTTTTCGACCCATGTTTATATAGACTTTATGCATTAATTTTAAAAGTTCTATCGAATCTTAAAGTTGTGCATCAATAAACTGAAACACCCTGTATATTAAGGATCATCGTCCTGTATATTGCAATGCAGTCCTACTCACTAGGATAATATAAGCTACTATAAAGAGACCCAATTGAGTAATTTTCAGAGTCACGGAATTGCAGAATCTATCTTCTGCTCTAATTGGATCGGGAGTAACATGACGACACAGAAAGTTATACTCATGTTTATGACTTTCACAAAGAAACCTGTAGAAATAAGGCTGGGTGGAGGAGTTTTCACGATGGCAGTACCACTTTTTATTTCTGTAAGTATTTGTAAGTTTCATATTTCTCCTGTCGCCCTGCCGGTGGCTAATCAAAATTAATCATTCGAAAACGCAGGCTATCTATTGCACTAAAAACGGCGCACCGTCTGATGTTTCAGTGAACACAGAAGCACACTGAAGTGTTAAAAACGAAATTCCAAATCACGTTCTGGCAACTGTACCCTATGATATGTAGAACCTCATAATTGTACCCTGAATAACTCAAAATATAAGAATTTTAATCAGACTAAGAGATAAAGCTCATAAAAAACTTCAAAAATCAAAATCACAGGCTCATTTCGAATATTATAAACAACTAAGGAACTATACAAAGCATGCAATTAACCGAGAAAAAAATACATTCTTTAACTTACTCTCATCAAAGAAAGGTAAGGAATTTTGGGACACTACCAAAAAGCTCAACACAACATGCAAGAAAACTCACTCAACTATACCCGAACACTTACAAAATGTAAATGACATGCACAATTACTTCCCACAGACCGACAATTTACCAGAAACTGCTTTCCAAGAATTAATCAATTTTTACAAACACAATGTAAACATTAACGATTCTCTTAGCTTCCAACTGTTAGGCAGGGCCAGTCTAATCAAAATTCTAACTAATATCTCATCAAGTGCCATTGGAGAGGATGGTTTTCCTATGAGAGACCTAAAGTCATGTATCCCATTTTTTACGAATGCCTTGCTGAATATAATCAACACATGTATTTTCGGGGGATTATTTCCAGAAATATGGGAGAAAGCCATTGTTAAACCCTTACCAAAAATAGCAGAACCTAACGAATTTACAGACTTGAGGCCTATGAGCATATCACCCGCTACATCCAAAATTTTAGAAAGGCATATTTATAATCAAATTAGATTATTTTGTGACACAAACTATATCATACCCGATAGTCAATCCGGTTTTAGGAAAAAATTTAGCACAAGTACATCATTAGTTAATATACTAAGTGACATATAAATCCGAACACCCAGTTTAAATGGTTTTATTTTAATAAAACTCTGTATAAGTACTTAATGAAGCATAATAAGTAAATGATAAAAATTTCAAAATGATTGCACTGCTTTAAAGCCCTTTAACCTTTAATAATGTGTGGATGCACCCTGATGTGCTACGCATTCTCCAACGCGCCTAGGCATGCTTCTGATCAGATGGTCAATGTCCTCCTGTGGTATCTCATTCCAGGCAACCACCAACTCCTCTCGAAGTGCTTCTAGAGTCTGAGGAGGACGTTGCAAATTGAGCAATCTCCTACCCATCATATCCCACACGTGCTCAATTGGGGATAAGTCGGAAGATCTTGGTGGCCATGGTAACAATGTGACATCATTATGTTGAAAGAAGTCTATTGTGACTCTTGCAACATGTGGTCGGGCATTATCTTGTTGGAAAGTTGGATCTGCCAGGGTGTCAAGATAGGGTAAAAGATGGGGTTCTAGAACTTAGGGATATAACGTTGCGCGTCCATGTTACCTCTGATGAAGATTAAAGGTGACCTGGAACCATAAGCTATAGCACCCCAAACCATAACTCCAACAGTGAGATGAACATGTCTTTCAACAAAAAAACTGTGGATTCCTCCTTTCACCACGTCGTCTTCTAACCCTGGCACGACCATCGTGCATGCCTAAACAAAATCGAGACTCGTCACTAAAGACAATACTGTTCCATTCCTGATCCCAGAGTGACCGTTGTCTGCACCACTCAAGGTGATTACGTCGGTGTTCTCGAGTTAAAGGGAGGACCCAGTGTGGCCGGTATGAAAACAAGCCAAAACTTCTCATTCGTCGGTAAACGCTTCGCATGCCAATAGGTCTTCCGTGTTCTGCAAACCATTCATTTGCAATGGACCTGGTAGTGGAAACGGTCCCTTAAGGCCAATAATCCTAGGCGGCGATCTTCACGGTCTGTTATTCTACGGCGGCGTCCAGTGCCCCTTGCTCTTTGCGTACGGCCTTCTCAAAGCCATGCCTGACAATACCTAACCACAGTGTCTACACTTCTTTGCACTCTAACTGCAATTGCCCGAAAAGAAAGTCCAGCTTCCCGAAGTCCTACTATACGGCCCCTATCGAACTCACTAAGTTGACGAAATCGTATAGGTCTCCGTACTCTAGGCATCGTAACCGATCATAAAGGATGTCAAGAACCAAAATCCGCCAACGTTGATTCTTTATTGCGGCTGAAATATTCATTTTTAGAGCGTTAGTGAATTAAAAAAAAGCAGTATAAAAACCGGAATGTCCAACTGATAAGGCTGACAATTTTTTCACTTGTTATTTACAGTAAGATAAATACATTCACCAACTTTTATTAAAATAAAACCATTTAAACTGAGTGTTCGGATTTATATGTCACTTAGTATATTTTGGGATTCCCATAAATATGGAAGAAAGCTATTGTTAAACCCTTACCATAAATAGCAGGACCTAACGAATTTACAGACTTGAGGCCTATGAGCATATTACCCGCTACATCCAAAATTTTAGAAAGGCATATTTATAATCAAATTAGATTTTTTTGTGGCACAAACGATATCATACCCGATAGTCAATCCGGTTTTAGGAAAAAAAATTAGCACAAGTACATCATTAGTTAATATCTTGGATGATATCAGACATCATCAAGAACAAAAAAATAGTACGTGCATGGTTCTTCTCGATTTCAGTAAAGCGTTCTACACTCTGAATCATGAAACGTTATTAGCTAAGTTACATTACCACGGATTTTCGTAGAACTCCGTAAAGCTAATAAAAACATACTTAAGCAACCGTTCAAACTGTGTTATGTTAGCAAATGATTCCGCTATTTACAAAACCGATTTTAAACCTATAAAAAGAGGAGTTCCTCAAGGTTCAATTTTATCTCCTTTGCTATTTTCAATCTACATATCTGACATGGTCAAATCTGTAAAATTCGCAAAGATAAAACAATATGCAGATGACTCCCAAATATATCTCCCTTTCAATAAAACCACAATCCATATTGAACAACAACAACTAAATTCAGACCTCCAAAGAATTGACAGATTTGCAAAGCATAACAATCTTAAACTAAACCCCTCAAAATCGCAAGTAATCATTATCAATAAAAACAGTAATAAAAGAGAACATTTTGAACAAAATTTAGTAATTTCTATTAACAATGACAGAATCCCCATGGTTCAGGAGACAAAAAATCTAGGCATTATACACGTATTTGATAGCTCGCTTGGCTTCGGCAGTCATATAAAAAACAGAACAAATTTAGCTTACATGCGACTAAAAAATATAAACAAATTAAGAAAACATTTATCCAAACAAAAATATTCCGTATTTAAGAGAAAGATTTGTGCCTTTGCCTGGTCCCCAGAGGAGCAGAAATAATCTCAATTTTATCGTACCTAGGCATAGAACGCGTTCCTTCCGACGATCGTTTCCCTATGTGGCGGTTCGCTTATGGAATAATTTACGAACTTCAGTTAAAAGCTCATCGTCAACAACATTCTCAAAACTGACAAAAACGTTGTTATAGAATCACCAGCTACTTTAGCAGCGTTTGTGTGAGCAAAAATATCGTTTTTACATTTCCTACTCGCTGACAAGTTGTGTAGATCTTTCTTTGTTTTTGCCTTTTTGTGTTTCACCGCCTCTTCATTGTTTTTTTTTATTTTGTTTAAGGACTTTTAGGGTGATCAGGGCTTTCTCGCATGGACTCTTTGTATTAAAGGGCCCAATGTATCGGTTTTATAATCGAGAGACTGTCCTTTTTCGTTATTGCTCTATATGTAGAATTTCCTTTGTTTATGATATTTCTTGCTTCAATCAGCAGGGATATGACACGCTGTATAACTTTGGCACTTATAACCAAAACGATGGGGTGATAGTTTTTGTAAGAAATAAACTGCAATATAATCACTTTCACCGATGGAATCAAAATTTTAAACATAATGATCCAAATTAACCATAACAAAATTGAGGTATCTGCAATTTATCGTCCGCCATGTTCAGAACCCCACGAGTTTTTAAAGAATATCGATTTTTTTTTCAAAATCAAAATAAAGTTCATTTATAGCAACATATTTTCTTGGGAGATTTCAATATAAATATTTTGGACGATGATCCCATCACAAATGAATTGAATATCCTATCAAGTAACGGATTTCTGTCCTATATAAACCTACCTACAAGGTCCATCAGTGGCACATATATAGATCACTGCCTTGTGAAAGACCTATCCAACAAAATTACTTGTATACCAATAATCCTAGAAAGCGATATTACTGACCACTTCTCCACTATTTTACTGATATCTTCAAATGAAAAACATTCTAACATCCCTACCGTTAATAACAACCAGGAAAATTACAAATTTTTTCGACAATTCAAAACTAATAGCAAATGTCAAACAAGAATCCTGGGAACAATTATACTCTATAAATAATATAGACAAAGCAACGGGACTGTTCATAGAGAAAATAAAAAACTAATAGAAATTAGTACCAATAAAGTAATAATTAGTCACAAAGAGAAAAGCAGAAATGCCTGGATTACCAAAGGATTAATAACATCGGCAATAGAAAAAGAAAGACTATATAATGTAATGAAACTAACGCCAACTACAGAGAATACCGACTGCTACAACCAATATAAAAATAAATTTATAGAGCTTGTAAGGCAAACCAAACGAAAACATTAGCTAAATAAATTGAATAATAACTTAAATGATCCTAAGCGGCTTTGGACAACTATTGATGAGATTACTGGGAAAACAAAATTTAAAGAGTGTGTTACTGAGTTAAATACAACATCGGGAACAGTATTGAAAAATACTCAACAGATATGCGATGAATTTGTACAATTCTTTACTGACATAGGCGAAAATTTAGCAAGTAATATACAAGCAAATGTACAAAATACTCAGCTTCCAAAAAGAACTTTGAACTCATTTACTTTGGATAAAGTCGAGCAATGTGAAGTATACACCACTGTTATGTCCTTAAAAAATCGGAAAAGTCCTGGGTTCGATGGTATTAAAAGCGAGCATTTGAAAATTATAGCCGAGGACATAACAGAACCACTCACTTACCTAATCAACAAATGCTTTGAATCTGGCATATGTCCCTCAATTTTAAAAAAAGGTAATATAATACCGATACATAAATCAGGAACAAAAACAGATGTTAACAACTATAGACCAATATCAATAATATCCAGTGTAGCAAAGGTTTTTGAAAAAGTTTTATCTACTAGAATGATTCGATACCTCACAAATTTCAAAATTTTAAGTGAAAATCAATATGGATTTACAGAAGGGAAGGCTACATCGGACGCAATAACTAAAATTGTAAATAAATATAAATATATAAAAATACATCAAAATATTGATAACAGAATCCCTTCAATCTGCATTTTTGTTGATTTAAAGAAATCTTTCGACACAGTTAATCACAAATTATTATTAGAAGCATTGGAGAGAATTGGTTTCAGAGGAAACGCGTACTCACTGATCGAAAGTTATTTGTCAAATCGCCCACAATATGTGCAGGTATCAGGATCATTTAGTAAAGAAATGTATATTAAGTGTGGTGTCCCATAAGGTCTTAGGTCCGCTGTTATTCAATATATATTTAAATGATATTTTCCAAATTAATTGTGTTGGCGAAATAACTAATATATAATAATTATATGAAGGAACTGACTGATCTGATCTGAAAAATCTAATTGAAAATGATTTTATCAAAATTATTCGGTGGTTTAACAGTAGAAAATTAAGCATTAACTACTCTAAAACACATTTTTTACCATTTGGATCTTATGCTAGACATCTGCCAAATTACACAAATTTCTCCTTCAATATTAATGATCAAAAAATGCAAATTAATAGAGTGCCCAACATAAAATACCTTGGAGTGGTCTTGGATCCTCACTTACGATGGGACATCCATGTCAATTATATCTTAAAGAAAGTTAGATTTGTATCCTACAAAATTAAATACCTAGGGAATATATTGACAGAAAAATATCTTCGAACATTATACCATGCACTGATTGAGCCTCATCTCACATATGGTATATTAGCATGGGGAGCTGCATGTTCCTCACATATCTATAATTTAGATGTTTTTCAAAAAAGTATTCTAAAAATGATACTTAAAAAACCGAAACTTCATCCCACTGAAAAATTATACGCAGATGTTCGAATGTATGATATAAGACAGCTTTATTTCTTACACAGTATCACTCACTACCATAAATTTGTAAACACCGGCCAAAAAATTAAACATAATCATTATACCAGGTACAAAATTCGTGGCACAATAGTTCCTCAATCTCTAAATTATTTGTATCTTTTCTTGTTCTGTATCTGGGAACCAAGATCTGACAGACCCACTGACTTACAATACTTTAACCAAGAGCAAAGGTCCCATGGACTGCTCTGAGAGACGATGACGAATGGAGATCGCTCCAGCCATGACGTGGCGATTACTGTGTCACTTTCACCATAATTCCATATCGTCAACTTAATATACTAAGTGACATATAAATCCGAACACCCAGTTTAAATGGTTTTATTTTAATAAAAGTTGGTGAATGTATTTATCTTACTGTAAGTAACAAGTGAAAAAATTTTCAGCCTTATCAGTTGGACATTCCGATTTTTATACTGCTTTTTTTAATTCACTAACGCTCTAAAAATGAATATTTCAGCCGCAGTAAAGAATAAACGTTGGCGGATTTTGGTTCTTGACATCCTTTACGATCGGTTACGATGCCTAGAGTACGGAGACCTGTACGATTTCGTCAACTTAGTGAGTTTGATAGGGGCCGTATAGTGGGACTTCGGGAAGCTGGACTTTCTTTTCGGGCAATTGCAGTTAGAGTGCAAAGAAGTGTAGACACTGTGGTTAGGTGTTGTCAGGCATGGCTTCGAGAAGGCCTTACGCAAAGAGGAAGGGGCACTGGACGCCGCCGTAGAACAACAGACCGTGAAGATCGCCGCCTAAGATTATTGGCCTTAAGGGACCGGTTCTCCACTACCAGGTCCCTTGCAAATGAATGGTTTGCAGAACACGGAAGACCTGGCATGCGAAGTGTTTACCGACGAATGAGAAGTTTTGGCTTGTTTTCATACCGGCCACACTGGGTTCTCCCTTTAACTCGAGAACACCGACGTAATCGCATTGAGTGGTGCAGACAACGGTCTCTCTGGGATCAGGAATGGAACAGTATTGTCTTTAGTGACGAGTCTCGATTTTGTTTAGGCATGCACGATGGTCGTACCAGGGTTAGAAGGCGACGTGGTGAATGGAGGAATTCACAGTTTTTTGTTGAAAGACGTGTTCATCACACTGTTGGAGTTATGGTTTGGGGTGCTATAGCTTACGGTTCCAGGTCACCTTTAATCTTCATCAGAGGTAACATGAACGCGCACCGTTATATCCACGAAGTTCTAGAACCCCATCTTTTACCCTATCTTGACACCCTGGCAGATCCAACTTTCCAACAAGATAATGCCCGACCACATGTTGCAAGAGTCACAATAGACTTCTTTCAATATAATGATGTCACATTGTTACCATGGCCACCAAGATCTCCCGACTTATCCCCAATTGAGCACGTGTGGGATATGATGGGTAGGAGATTGCTCAATTTGCAACGTCCTCCTCAGACTCTAGAAGCACTTCGAGAGGAGTTGGTGGTTGCCTGGAATGAGATACCACACCTGATCAGAAGCATGCTTAGGCGCGTTGGAGAATGCGTAGCACATCAGGATGCATCCACACATTATTAAAGGTCAAAGGACTTTAAAGCAGTGCAATCATTTTGAAATTTTTATCATTTACTTATTATGCTTCATTAAGTACTTATACAAAATTTTATTAAAATAAAACCATTTAAACTGGGTGTTCGGATTTATATGTCACTTAGTATATGCAAATCACATAAGTCCACTTTTTGAAGAAAATGACATATTGGAATTTTTATTTGATACTATGTGACGCGCATGTCCGAAGAATTCCTCGAAAAAAAGGCGTAAGCGACATATACGACGTCAAGAATTCCACATAACACTCGCCCTTGCTGTGACCGACAGTAATATCACACAAGTCCATACAAGTTTAAAAGTTCAGTGTTTCGGTATGCCTTAAGGCAGTGTGTTGTTGGCGATAGTATTTGATACTTGTGCATGTTCAGCATGGAGTAAAGCTCTGATTCAGTAGAATAAGGTAACAGTACCATGTTGAATCAGGATTATATTAAATTTGATGTTGGATAGCGACTAATTGTCTTGTAAACGGAAACTGCGGAGTTATGTGATTTTATCGTTCGGACTTGATCATCATAGATATAAAATATAAACACTTCAGACAATGGGATAGTTTTTTCCATCTCCTCTAAAATCAGTGGTATGGGACTTGTGTGCTTTGCATATTAAGCCGACGATATCCTCTTCGTACCCGTATCACTTGTCATCACGTATTTCAGTGGTCGCCAACCTTTTCAGTGTGTTAAGCTACTTTGATAATTTTCGAATACTTACTTAAAAACTTAAACAAACTAATAACTAATACATGCTACATAACTACATCCATTCCTACCAATCGTAGGTGTTTGAAAAATAAACAAAATTCTTCGTCAGCTACAACGGCATGTTACATACGATTCAATAAAGGTAACTGAAAATAAAAAAAGCAATGTATTAGATAACAAATATACATTTTTGCCTTTAACTTCTGTAAAGAAATATTGTTCTTCCCATTCCGAATGGCAATTGTATGTCTTTATCTTCTTACTACTGCTCATAATGTTTTTAGTTGCAGGCCAACTCTAGCCCAACCGCTGGACTTTGTGCTGTTCAGCTTTAAACTGAGCGCACTGTCGCCGCACCTTGCGTATTTATTGCGTTCAAAGTAATCGGGATCGTTCTCGAACAGATCGCTCACCGCAGTGTTGCCGCTACTTGTGTTTGTTATGAGAATTCACAAAATTTCACCTTTCTAAAATACGTTGTGAGCCACCAGAATTACCTTTGCGAGCTACCGGTAGCTCGCGATCTACGGGTCGGCGACCACTGCTGTAAGCATGTGTGCCTGTACGAATTATAATCATGTATTTTATCAATGGAGCGGATGATTGTCTATAACTGTTATAAATATTTTTCAGATATTTCGAACAGCATACTCCTACTTCACGCTTCTTCAAAAGTTCCAACAGTGAAAAGTGTTCTATAATACATTTCACATACAGAACAAGGAATGAAAATGGACAATGCATTGATAAACAAGACAGAAACTGTTATGCTGATATACAGGGCCTCTTAACACAGGGGCTCGCGGGGCCCGGGCCCAGGGCCCCGTCATGATGAGGGGCCCCTAAAAGCCAACTGCTTATATGCAATGTGTTGCGCCATCTAGCCATCACATATACTACTACACTTATTATTCATAATATTAGTCGATAACAGTGCCATCTAGTCGTTATAACCCCAACTGTACTGATAAAGGTATGCATATACAGGGTGGCGCATCGAAAACGAAACAGACGTATTTACTGACAGCCAAGTTTTTGTTTTTGAGAGCGACACAAAAAATCACGTTAACACCCCCCTGGGCGGGGGTGACACCAACCCTAAAATCTTAAATGGAAAGGGGGGGTCTAGTGATACCTTATTTTAAAGGTCTTTCAAGTCCCTTTATAATGAAGTAAAATACATGAGCTTCAGTTCAGTAGTTTTGAAGATTTATTGATTTAAAGCTTAAAGTAGACTTTAATGGGTACATCGGATTAGTTTGTACTACTTTCAGAAGAAATTTGACTAAAAGAATTTACTTAATAAGTAAATGCTTTTCTTCACTACTCCCATGGTTTGTTTATCATTTTGTTGTTGAAAATAGCTATTGGAGCGTTTTTTTGTGACAAAAAAGTTATTTCTTGAAGAAAGATAAGGAAATATCTCGTACTTATTTTAGTACATAGTTTGCGATTGATTTGACCAAACTTTGTTGCTAAAATAACTTGCAACGCTTTATTACATAAATTAACCATAGTATATTCCACAGCAGAAGTGTTGAAATTATCGAAATATTTTTCGGATATAATCAGTGCGCTAATAGATCAGCAGAAATACTTAATGTGCGACATGAGAACAGTAACGTGCATCGAAAATATGTTCTAGAACCCGTAGATAAATTTTGGGAAACTGGGTCAGTCGCCAATAAAATATTGAAAATCCCATAAGGAACGAAGCAATAGAAGTCGGGGTTTTGGGGCAAGTTTATGTAGATCCTACGTTAAGTACCCCCAAACTGGAGACTGTGTGTGGTGTTAGTCGACGAACTGTCCAACGGATTCTAAAGGCCCATCGTTTTCATCCGTATAAAATTCACCTGGTACAAGAACTTAATGAAGACGATTTTGATCGGCGATTACAATTTTGTGAGGATATGAGTGAACAAATTATAAACGATGAACATTTTCTATTCAACACTTGCTTTTCCGACGAATGTTCCTTTTTCTTAAATGGCGTAGTAAATCGTCATAACTGCCGATATTGGTCTGATTCAAATCCCAAAATTTATCATGAGGTTCATACACAGCAGCCACAAAAATTAAATGTTTGGGCTGGCATTTTTGGCGATCATTTAGTTGGTCCTTTTTTCTTACCTGGACATTTGACCGGTGAAATGTATTTGGAATTACTGGAAGACGCCATACGTCCTGCATTAAAAGACATAATTGAAAATCAGAATGGTCGGCGGTACATTGCGAATAGGTTGATGTTCCAACAGGATGGTGCCCAACACATTACGCATTACGTGTTCGACAATATTTAGATCAGACGTTTCCAGATCGATGGGTTGGTAGAAGAGGTGCCATTGAATGGCTCCCAAGATCTCCAGATTTATCACCTTTGGATTTCCTTATGTGGGGTCATTTACAAAGCAAAATCTATGCTACTCAGACAACATCATTAGAAGACCTGCGACAAAGACTTGTGAATGAGTGCCTTCAAATTACTCCTCAAATACTGCAATATGTGCGTCAACGTTTTGAGCAAAATCTTTATTATTGCATGGAGAGTCATGGTGGCCATTTCCAACATTTACTTGCCTAGCGGGTCTGTTCATTCTTCATTTTTAAATTACTTTGCTGGCAAATGTATTTATCTCCACTAATGATGATGTATTAGTTTTATTTAAGATTTAAATCAATAAACCTTCAAAACTACTGAACTGAAGTACATTAATTTTATATCATTATAAAGGGACTTGAAAAACCTTTAAAATAAGGTATCACTCGACTCCCTTTCCATTTAAGATTTTGTGGGTGGTGTCAGCCCCGCTTAGGGGGCTGCACGTGCTAACGTGATTTTTTGCCAAACTTGTGTCCCCCTCGAAAATAAAATCGACGGGTCTGAGCGTTTTCAAAAAAAACTTAGCTGCCAGTAAATGCGTTTCGTTTTCGATGCGCCACAATGTATAGTCACATCCACATATTAGTTAAGCTGAACTGACATCAGAATGTTCAAATTTGGGACATTATCTGCTGACCTTCAAGAATGAATCGGCTGAAAGTATTTCGACCTTTCACAGGCTCTTGAGAAGGGACAAACTGGAGGGAACATCCCCAAATGTGGAAATTGAAACAAGCATTTTCCTGTGTCTAATGGTCACTAACTGCAGCGGAGAGCGGTCTTTTTCACAGTTCAAGACAACAAAAAATGAATCAAGAACGACCATGTCCTAAGAGCGCCTCACCAGTTTGTCCCTTATGTCTTTAGAGAGTGACATTTTGCAGCTACTGGAGTTTGACGACATCATTGAAGATTTTGCCCAAATGAAACCACGGAAAAAGCCCATAATATTTTTGTAAGGCAACTTGTAACTCAATAAACATGTTTTATTAGAAGTACGCCTGTCTTCGATTTTTTTGAGGGCCCCAAACTCCTGTGGGCCCAGGGCCCCCGCATGGCTTAACACGGCCCTGCTGATATACGAGCCCCTTCCCACGTCAGTTAGCCCAACTATTGAACTTTTTTTTTCTTATCAAACACAAATAATAAAAATGTAGCAGGGTGTTATAGGTTTAAAATATTAACAATGAATATTTTGATAATATATAGTAGAAAACACCAACTTTATCACTCCCTAATCAAATTTTCAGCATAAAAATAACACATGTTGCAATTACAGCATATCAACCTATTTTCATTTCAATGCAAAATAAGTCTATAACGCATAGGTGGCTGTGAAGAATAAAAGCCATGACAATTGTTTTTATTAATCACAGCTGTCGGAATATGTTTAAAATAGTTTTGGGTAGTTGAGGTTTTCAAAATGGGTAGAGAAAAGGTTATTAGTGAGAAAATTCGGTTACTGATAATTGAATTTTTTAATTCTGGGAAATCAAACTCAGAAATTGCATCTTTGTCAAAATTATCGCGGTACAGTGTGAGAAACATTGTTAGAAGATATAACGTAACTGGTACAGTTAATATTAAGACACGATATGTGAAAAAAAGTAATATCACAAATGCCGACCGAAGAGCATTAAGAAGAATAATCGTGAAAAACAGGCGTGCCAATTATTTACAATTAATTGCTCTGTGGAGTGACGCTGTTGGAAGGATAATTTCTAGGTCCACAACTCCTAGAGAGGCCCACAAACTGGGATTTAGCAGTTGCAAGGTAAGTTTTCTTATAAAAAAAAGTGAAGTAAAAACCCTAAAGTTGCACAACTGGTTATAGGCCAAAAAAAAGCCACTATTAACTCCACTGCAAAAGAAAAATCGACTTAGATGGTCTAAAGAACACAGACAATGGACACGTCAACAATGGTGTGCAATACAATGGAGTGATCAGGCCCGATTCGAAGTTTGTGTTGGTGACAGTCGCAGTAGAGTTATTCGCAAAAAAATGAAGCATTCCATGTTAACTGTCTGAAGAGAAAAGTGAAATTTTCAGCATCCAATATGGTCTGGGGCAGTATATCATCAAAAGGAGTAGGAAAACTTCATTTTATTGATGGAAATGTGGATACGAACAAATATTTGGCAATTTTAGGAGAATCGCTTTTACCAGTGAGGGAAGAATGTTTGACATCCGGCCAAGATTTTGTGTTTCAGCAAGATGGTGCGGCGTGCCATACCTCGAAAAAGGCTATAAAATGGATGGAAGAAAATAATGTACCACTTTTGAAATGGGTTTCTAGCAGTCCAGATCTGTCACCTATTGAAACTTTGTGGCACGAGATGAAAAAGGTTCTACGACAACATCCTGCTCGTACAATCACCGAACTGAGACAAAAGCTTCAAGAAATATGGGATTGTTTTACACCAAATTTTTGCCAAAACTTGGTTAACACTATGCCCCAAAGAATTTCAGCCGTAATAAAAAGGTGATGTTTCCCAATGGTAATCTTTCAATTGTTGCGTTGTTAACTTCGCGCATTTATTCGCACATTGTTTATCTGTTCAGATATTCTATTAGTTATAGGTTTAAGTGATTTCAAATATGTATTTTTTACGACTAGAGTGTATTTAAAATGTTTTTGAGTAAATAAATTGTTTTAGAACTAAATAGTTTCGTCATGTTTAGTTTATAAAGGCATATTTTGGTACAAATCTTGAAGTGGGCCAACTGAAGTGGGAAGGGGCTCGTATATGCTGATTTTATTATGATGTAAACCTAAAACCAGGGGTTAAGTGGAAGAGCGGATATGTCGAACTTCGCCCTCCCACTGTATGTTCATGTAAAACTGGTTTTGCAACTTGTTTTGTATTTTATTTTGTGGGAATAAGGACATTATTATTATTATATATCCGATACGAATGTGACTTCTGGTAAGATCCTCTGCAAATCTTTCATGTATTTGTGAAGTTTTTTAAATGTTATGTTTCTTATGTCTACGTCGTTTGTTCTATGTTACCTTCGGTTCTCCCACCGATAATTGCTTGATCTGTTGGTGGTGTAGATAAATAAACAAATGTACAATGGTGACCATAGGACATACGTAGTCTAACATTGGCAAGTCATTCATTCCTTAAGACAAAAAGCATTCGTTCGTATCTCTATCGATATGTCTATGCGTACCAACATAAAAATAAACTCCTTTCATTGCAGTTCAAGTCGATTTCCATCCTTTGTTGAAATATACAAAAGACATGTAAGTACTATGTTCTACATGCACGCTGATATATAATATAATATTAGAAAGAACCCAGAATTACAAGCAGAAATATGCGAACTGTCATTATGTATACTTAGGTGCAAATAGATGGTTTGTGTAGTTTCTGAGGTGATCATTTCAAGGGAGAAAGCAGGATGCTCTATTCTATAAATTAAATCATTATTTTTATACAGGTATGGTCTATCTATCCAAAGGCCGAATAATACTAAAATTTACTAATTACACTGGACAACAAATTTTAGTTTTTTAATTGTATCTTGTGGGAAAAGTGCACTTCTTTGTTAATTTTGGGGCGAGTCCAAAAATGACAATGAAATAAAAAAAATAGTTGCGGTTTAGAAAAAAAACTTTTTATTTTTAAGGATATATTAAAAAAAGTAACAAGATTCATATACTTATAGGAATCACTATATGCGCTGTCTTTTTGCTGTTCTTTTATGGATCGTTTCTGGAGCATCTCTACCAAGAGTCCAACAGTAGTCTGCAAGCATGGAAGGATTCCACTTTCCCTGGTACCTTTTTCCCATTGTTGAAATATCCTGATGAAAACCTTCGCCGTGCTCATCACTTACGGCTCCGCAATTGTCAGGAAAAAAGTCCAGGTGTGAGTGTAGGAAATGTATCTTAAGAGACATATTACAGCCCATCTTTTGATACGATGACAGCATATTTTTGACAAGGGTTTTATAGTTGTCAGCTTTTCTATTTCCCAAGAAATTAGTGACCACCAGACGGAAATCATTCCACGCAGTATTTTCAATACCTGTTAAAGTGTTTTCAAACTGTGTATCTTTCAAAATATTTCGAATCTGTGGCCCAACAAAAATACCTTCTTTAACCTTTGCCTCACTTAGTCTTGGAAATTTCTGATGCAGGTATTGAAAAGCTGACCCATCTCTATCTAATGCCTTGACAAAGTTTTTCATTAGGCCCAACTTGATATGCAGTGGTGGTAATAAAATTTTTTTCGAATCTACTAATGGCATATGCTGTACATTTTTTTGACCTGGCTCTAGGAATTGACGAATAGGCCAGTTTTGTCTGGTGTAATGAAGTGCCTTTGCCCGACTATCCCATTCACACAAAAAACAGCAAAACTTTGTGTAGCCTAGCTGCAGCCCAAGTAAAAGTGCAACAACTTTCAAATCGCCACAAATATGCCATTGGTGCTCATCGTATTATATGCATGTCAATAGGTACTTCATATTGTCATATGATTCTTTCATGTGAACTGTATACCCTACAGGAGGAGATGGTAAAATATTTCCAATATGCAATAACACTGCCTTTAAACTCAATGTTGAACTGTCTATAAACAATCTCCATTCTTCTGGATTATAGTTTATATTTAAAGCCGCCAGTAAGCCGCGCGTGCAGAAAACCAAGTTATTCTCCATATTGAAAAATGGTTCTAAGTCTTTGTGGCGTTTACGAAAAACACATACCGAAACATCGTCTTCTAACAAGTTCCACTGCTGTAGTCTTGATCCAAGTAACTCTGTCTTACATTTTGGAAGTTCTAAATCTCTTACAAGATCATTTAATTCTGACTGTGTTATTTTGTGCGGTTGGTGGCATGACGTGCTCGGTATAAAATCAGGATCTCTTGACGTTGATGGCATATCCTCTTCCTGACGAATCACTCGATCGCCATGATCTGATTCGTTTTCTGATTCGCAAGTGTAGGATTCTGGGGGTTTTGGAATAGGATTTTCGTCACTGTGAGGCACAGGTCTCATCGCAGATGGTATGTTTGGGTAGTTAATAACCGATTTTTTTTTCTTGGACATACCTGTGGCTTGTCCAACACAAGGTACCATGCAAAAGTAACAATCATTAATATGATTTGTAGGCTCTCTCCAAACCATTGGGACAGCAAAGCGCATAGACCGTTTTGTGCCATTTAACCAGCTCCTCAGACTTGAAGCACATGTATTACAGCAGATGTGGGGTGCCCACTGTTTGTCTTGATCACCTAGTTTACAACCGAAATAACGCTGATATGCCTTTGTTATTAGTGAAGTAATAGACCGTCTCTGAGACGCAAAAGTCACATCACCACGCACGTAACAAACCTGATCTGGATTGTTTACACACTTTCGAGACATCTTGCATGAACGCTGTCAGCCAACTGAGGAAAAAATGGCTAATATAAAACAATATAATGTACACGTATGTATAACGTAACACAATCATGCCGATGACATGATCTTTCCTTGCCAAATATAAAAATGTAGCACGTGCATTCTTGTGAATTACAGTATATTAACACTGTCACAGCAGGAACACATAGTTTAATTCCGGTTTTAGCACATTAAAAATAGTAATATTTTGTTGATGCTATTTAGGATATTTTTTGGCTGTTGATCAGTGACTAATCAAGCGTAAAAATAGTGAGAAGATAAACTTTTCGAACTTCGTACAAAATGTCAGAGGTCAGAGGGATTGGTGAGAATAGCAAAAAATCAGGTTGGAATATCAACAAGGCGATTGGCTTGTCAATACAGATCTTCTAAGCGTACGATATCATTGGAATTGAGGAGGCATGGTCCTAACATCGAAAGAGACTTAAGCGCCCCAAATACTGCTGTTGTCAATGTTGCGTTTTTTATTGGCGACTGACCCAGTTTCCCGAAATTTAGCTACAAGGTCTAGAACATATTTTCGATGCACGTTTCTGTTCTCATGTCGCTCATTAAATATTTCTGCTGTTCTATTAGCGCACTGATCATTTCCGAAAAATATTACGATAATTTCAACTCTTCCTGCTGTGGAATATACCTGTACCATGGTTAATTTATGTAATAAAGCGTGACACATTATTTTAGCAACAAATTTTGGTCAAATCAATCGCAAACTATGTACTAAATTCCTATTTAAAATAAGCACGAGATATTTCCTTATCTTTCTTCAAGAAATAACTTTTTTGCCACAAAAAACGCTCCAATAGCTATTTTCAACAACGAAATGATAAACAAACCATGGGCGTAGTGAAGAAAAGCATTTACTTATCAAGTAAATTTTTTTAATCAAATTTCTTCCGAAAGTAGTACAAACTAATCTGATGTACTTATTAAAGTCTACTTTAAGCTTTAAGTCAATAAATTTTCAATACTACTGAACTGAAGATCATGTATTTTACATCATTATAAAGGGAATTGAAAGGCCTTTAAAACAAGGTATCACTCGACCCCCCTTTCCATTTGAGATTTTAGCGTTGGTGTCACCCCGCCCAGGGGGTTGCACGTGTTAACGTGATTTTTTTCCAAACTTGTGTCCCCCTCGAAAACAAAATCGACGGGTCTGAGGGTTTTTCAAAAAAAAAAAACTGAGCTGGGTCTGTTTCGTTTTCGATGCGCCACCCTGTATAAATAGTAAATAGTAACGGCCCTAATTTACTCCCCTGTGGCACCTCTACTGATATATTTTGAACACTTGACATAATATTTCTAACTTTAGTTTTTTGACTTATATTTACTAAATAATTTTGTAAAATGTGTATTACTGATCCTTTAAAACTGCTTCATGATAAGAGAAGATATGTCTGCCAAAAGCTACAACGTGACGATAGATGATCTATTTAAAAATGCCATTTATAGGTAGTGCACCCTGTAGCGATGATAGCTTACATAATATATCACCACAATAAATTACGGCTACTTCACGCAACAACTTCAGCTACACTTATTCATCATTTAAACCGCATGAAATATAAAGCGGATCTTTTAACGAAATTTCTTCAGTGTTCTGAAGATGAGGAAAGGTAGTAGCTTCGATTTACTTTGTCTCTTAGATCCCGAAATACGGTGCTTGAAAATCCTAGGATTTTGGAAAAGCCCAGACTCTCGATCTTTTTACAATTCCATCTACTACAAATTTTATAGATGTCTCGTGATTTTTGCACTAGTTTTGGTTCAACTGCCAGGATACAGCTACATTTATCAGAAGCGGCAAACAATAAGCATCAGTGACATAACAGCAGTTCTGTACGTTTACGTACACATATTCAACATACATTTTGTCACGATGAGCGTGTTCTTCAATATGGACACACTCCATAGCATCATACGACAGCTCAGGTTGAGTATTATTTGATTTTTTTTTAATATGCTACGAGCCCCTTCCCACTTCAAGATCTGTACCAAAATATGCCTTTATAAACTAAACATGACGAAACTATTTAGTTCTAAAATAATTTATTTTCTCAAAAACATTTTAGATACACTCTAGTCGTAAAATATACATATTTGAAATCACTTAGACCTATAACTAATAGATCATCTGAACAAATAAACAATGTGCGAATAAATGCGCGAATTTAACAAAGCAACAATTGAAAGATTAATATTGGGTAACATCACCTTTATTTTCTATTACGGCTGAAATTCTTTGTGACATAGTGTTAACCAAGTTTTGGCAAAAATTTGGTGCAAAACAATCCCATGTTTCTTGAAGCTTTTGTCTAAGTTCGGTGATTGTACGAGCAGGATGTTGTCGTAGAACCTTTTTCATATCGTGCCACAAAGTTTCAATAGGTGACAGATCTGGACTGCTAGAAACCCATTTCAAAAGTGGTACATTATTTTCTTCCATCCATTTTATAGCCTTTTTTGAGGTATGACACGCTGCACCATCTTGCTGAAACATAAAATCTTGGCCGGATGTCAAACATTCTTCCATCACTGGTAAAAGCGATTCTTCTAAAATTGCCAAATATTTGTTTGTATCCACATTTCCATCAATAAAATGAAGTTTTCCTACTCCTTTTGGTGACATACTGCTCCAGACCATAATGGATACTGGAAATTTCACTTTTCTCTTCAGACAGTCAACATGGAATGCTGAATTTTTTTACGAATAACTCTACTGCGACTGTCACCAACACAAACTTCGAATCGGGCCTCATCACTCCTTTGTATTGCACAACATTGTTGAGGTGTCCATTGTCTATGTTCTTTAGCCCATCTAAGCCGATTTTTCTTTTGCAGTGGAGTTAATAGTGACTTTTCTTTGGCCTATAAACAAGTTGTGCAACTTTAGGGTTTTTACTTCACTTTTTTTACGAGTATAAGAAAACTTAGCTTGCAAGTGCTAAATCCCAGTTTGTGGGCCTCTCTAGGAGTTCTGGACCTCGAAATTCTCCTTCTAACAGCGTCACTCCACAGAGCAATTAATTGTAAATAATTGGCACGCCTGTTTTTCACGATTATTCTTCTTAATGCTCTTCGGTGGGCATTTGTGATATTTCTTTTTTTTTCACATATCGTGGCTTAATATTAACTGAGCCAGTTACGTTATATCTTCTAACAATATTTCTCACACTGTACCGCGATAAGTCTAACAAAGTTGCAATTTCTGAGTTTGATTTCCCAGAATTAAAAAATTTAATTATCAGTAACCGATTTTTCTCACTAATAACGTTTCCTCTACCCATTTTCAAAACCTTAACTACCCAAAACTATTTTAAACGTATTCTGACAGCTGTGATTAATAAAAACAATTGTCATGGCTTTTATTTTCCACAGCCACCTATGCGTTATAGACTTATTTTGCATTGAAATGAAAATAGGTTGATATGCTGTAATTGCAACATGTGTTATTTTTATGTTGCAAATTTGATTAGCTAGTGATGAAGTTGGTGTTTTCTACTATATATTGTCAAAATACTCATTGTTAATATTTTAAACCTATAACAGCCTGCTACATTTTTATTATTTGTGTTTGATAAGCAAAAAACTCAGATTTCAATAGTTGGGCCAACTGAAGTGGGAAGGGGCTCGTATTTGTCGATGTTCACAAAGTGTCTAAAGCTTTGTGTATGGGAATCTCTGTTCAAATAATCGCTAAAGGCTATAAGGCGAAGCTACGTGTGAAAGCTGCCCCTAAAAGGTTTGCAAATCTGGATCAATCGAAATTAAGTTATACTTGGTCAAATCACTCTAGCCAAATTTTCATATCGTTGTTTAAGGGTGCGAATCTAGATGAAAAATTAGTGTTAGTTTGCTTTGTAAAGTATGATCCAAAAATGTTTCCTTACAAAAACTCGGAGTGTTGAAGTTTTAGGAAAAAAATGGAAATTAATTGATATTTTCAGAACCGCTTCAGACATTTCACTGATATTCAGTACGTAGTGAAAGTTGATAAAGCTGCATATTGTTTAATGCATAAATAATTTTAAGCTTTAACAGTGGCGTGCGTACGGGTAGACTTCGATAGTTTTTTAAGAAAAAAATAGTACGCCATTGGTTTTTTGCAAAATAAAAATTATATTTTAATACCCCGTTTAATTTAAAACAAATGTTTTAAATTGACCGGGGAATTCAAAAATAATTTTTATTTGACAATAAACCATTGGCGTACTATTCTGTTACTTAAAAAATATCGAAGTCAATATCTCTATGCACGCCACTGTTGAAGCTAAAAATTATTTATGTATTGAAATCTGGTGCATAGCACATCATAGCAGAGTTTTTCAGAGTTACTCAAATCTATAGTATAAATTAAGTACAACAGAGGCGCTAAAACTGAACCCTGAGGGACACCTGAGTTTATATCAATCGGACTGTCTATCTCTACTACTTGTTTACGATTTGAATGATATGTTATAAAAACATTAGAGGTATGTCTGAAAAATCAAGAAACTACAATTTATCACATAAAAGGTCATGATCTATTTTGGTTTTTGAAGAATATCCAATTTTTTTTTCAAAATCAAAATAAAGTTCATTTAAAGCAATATATTTTCTTGGGAGATGTTAATATAAATATTTTGGACGATGATCCCATCACAAATGAATACTTGAATATCCTATCAAGTAACGGATTTCTGTCCTATATAAACCTACCTACAAGGCCCATCAGTGGCACATGTATAGATCACTGCTTTGTGAAAGACCTATCCAACAAAATTACTTGTATACCAATAATCCTAGAAAGCGATATTACTGACCACTATTTTACTGATATCTTCAAATGAAAAACATTCTAACATACCTACCGTTAATAACAACCAGGAAAATTACAAATTTTTTATCGACAATTCAAAACTAATATCAAATGTCAAACAATAGACTATATAATGTAATGAAACTAACGCCAACTACAGAGAATACCGACTGCTACAACCAATATAAAAATAAACTTATAGAGCTTGCAAGGCAAACCAAATGAAAACATTACCTAAATAAATTGAATAATAACTTAAACGATCCTAAGCGGCTTTGGACAACTATTGATGAGATTACTGGGAAAACAAAATTTAAAGAGTGTGTCACTGAGTTAAATACAACATCGGGAACAGTATTAAAAAATACTCAACAGATATGCGATGAATTTGTACAATTCTTATTGACATAGGCGAAAATTTAGCAAGTAATATACAAGCAAATGTACAAAATACTCCAAAAAGAACTTTCAACTCATTTATTTTGGATAAAGTCGAGCAATGTGAAGTATACACCACTGTTATGTCCTTAAAAAATCGGAAAAGTCCTGGGTTCGATGGTATTAAAAGCGAGCATTTGAAAATTATAGCCGAGGACATAACAGAACCACTCACTTACCTAATCAACAAATGCTTTGAATCTGGCATATATCCCTCAATTTTAAAAAAAGGTAATATAATACCGATACATAAATCAGGAACAAAAACAGATTTTAACAATTATAGACCAATATCAATAATATCCAGTGTAGCAAAGGTTTTTGAAAAATTTTTATCTACTAGAATGATTCGATACCTCACAAAATTCAAAATTTTAAGTGAAAATCAATATGGATTTACAGAAGGGAAGGGTACATCGGACGCAATAACTAAAATTGTAAATCAAATACATCAAAGTATTGATAACAGAATCCCTTCAATCTGCATTTTTGTTGATTTAAAGAAAGCTTTCGACACAGTTAATCACAAATTATTATTAGAAGCATTAGAGAGAATTGGTTTCAGAGGAAACGCGTACTCACTGATCGAAAATTATTTGTCAAATCGCCCACAATCTGTGCAGATATCAGGATCATTTAGTAAAGAAATGTATATTAAGTGTGGTGTACCACAAGGAACTGTCTTAGGTCCGCTGTTATTCAATATATATTTAAATGATATTTTCCAAATTAATTGTGTTGGCAAAATAACTAGTTTTGCAGATGATACTGCAATATTATATGAAGGTACTGACTGGTCTGATCTGAAAAATGTAATTGAAAATGATTTTATCAAAATTACTCGGTGGTTTAACAGTAGAAGATTAAGCATTAACTACTCTAAAACACATTTTTTACCATTTGGATCTTATGCTAGACATCTGCCAAATTACACAAATTTCTCCTTCAACATTAGTGATCAAAAAATACCTTGGAGTGGTCTTTGATCCTCACTTACGATGGGACGTCCATGTCAATTATATTTTAAGGAAAGTTAGATTTGTGTCCTACAAAATTAAATACCTTGGGAATATATTGACAGAAAAATATCTTCGAACATTATACCATGCACTGATTGAGCCTCATCTCACATATGGTATATTAGCATGGGGAGCTTCATGTTCCTCACATATCTATAATTTAGATGTTTTTCAAAAAAGTATTCTAAAAATGATATTTAAAAAACCGAAACTTTATCTCACTAAAAAATTATACGCAGATGTTCGAATGTATGATATAAGACAGCGTTATTTTTTACACAGTATCACTCACTATCATAAATTTGTAAACACCGACCAAAAAATTAAACATAATCATTATACCAGGTACAAAATTCGTGGTACAGTAGTTCCTCAACCGCATAAATCTATAATGCAGCGATCATATTTCTATTTAGCGCCTAAATTTTATAAAACTATACCTAAAGACTTAAAAGATTTACGTTTCGGAAATTGTTCCAAAAGAAATTTAAAAAAGTGGCTACATTCTATATCTAGGACTGAAATTCATAAACTCATAAATACGAACATCAACTAAATACATAATCTACTGTAGCTAATTTTTGTCCTTTTTTGTCATTTGCATTCTACAGTTTCAACTTAAATTATTGGTCCATCTACAGGCGATGCCTTCTATTGGGCCTGTTTTGATTTTATATTTATTTACTCATATTGTTTGTTATCTTTGTACATTGAGTGAATAAATATTATTATTATTATTATTATCTGTTATTATATTATATTTTAACTTGAGCCGAATATAATCATTTATAAACTGATGATAGCGTTGCGAAGGAAATGGAGAGTCAACCGACTTGACGTCATTTTTTCTATCCTGCTATCGAAATGTAACAAGCTATGCAGCATAAATACATAATACTTTACTCGCTTGTGAGTGGGCGTGGGAAGTAATATATTAAAATAGTAACCACATTTGTTCTTCTTTTGGAAATTGCAGGACTGAGATTCTTCAACCAAGAACCGTAGGACAAACAAGAATAGCCCAAAAGATGAAAAAATCTGGAGACCTCGTCAGGAAATACTATTATTGTTCCAGTGTTTTTGTTATAATAGCCCATCCTCTGGTGAATTTGACGAGGCCAGAAAAAGAACCGTTGTACACAGGTTACACGCCTCCGCAGATAGGCGTCGTAGGACTTTTGACCTTCCAAGCAGTCATGACAATTTATTTAGTGTTTTTGTGCAGTACCTATGTATCACTAGATGCGAATCTGCTTATAGAGATAGGCATACAGATTGAGATTTTGAAAGACGTCTTGGAAAATTCGGAGGATATTGATATTTTTGAGTGTGTCCAGCGTTATGCGGAAATTCAGAGGTGAGATGAAATATCGTCATTACACTAGCAACATTGTAAAGGCTAATGTCATACAACCCTTTCTACACTATATATATATGTATATATATAGGTGAAAAATTAAAGCTTCCGCCTTTTGTTGGGTACTTCGACAAAATTTAAGCAAAGAGGACTCTTTATACTTTTTTTAATTCTCTCTAGCTTTCAATGGACTTTGCCGTCATCATCAGGAGCTTCAATTACAATGATAACAGTAGCAACAAAAGTGTAAAATGAATTTAAATTGAATCAACTTACAGTAGTATGTGAGGATGTTGCTAATTGTTGTTTTCGTATAGGATGAGGGAAACGTCCAGTAACATGGTGAGAGCTGGATACATGGTACAATGGTTAAAATTATATAAAATATGACAAGACAAGTTAAAGACAGATTAAAAATTATTTAGAAAACATTAGAGCATTACGTCGTGAAGCCACTTGATGATTACACAAAATGGTGGTCATGGAATAATGAGTGAGATGAACCTTTGACAGAAGGCCGAAGGTTGTCAATGTCTGTGTTGAAAGATGGAACGAATTGTGGGCGTGTGCCAAAACGTTGCCAAATCACTTCAGATGATGTGATTTTCAGAATGTTATGTAAGAAATTGTTAAACCGACCAGAGGCAGTTGAATAAACTATATTTTAATTAATGGGAATTTAAATTAACAATTATTAATAAATCGTGAGAAGAGAATTATTAGATTTTGAGTGGAATGAAATTTGTTGGTGGAATCGGCCAAAACACAGATTATATTTAAGGTTGTGTAAAGTCAAAATTTGGGGAGATATGTAAGTTCTCCAATTTTTCGCAGTTTAGCAAATATGAGTAAATGACACTCAGTTGTTTAACATCTGTCTTTTTGTTTTGGCCGATTCCACCAACAAATTTCATTCCACTCAAAATCTAATAATTCTCTTCTCACGATTTATTAATGATTGTTAATTTAAATTCCCATTAATTAAAATATAGTTTATTCAACTGCCTCTGGTCGGTTTAACAATTTCTTACATAACATTCTGAAAATCACATCATCTGAAGTGATTTGGCAACGTTTGGCACACGCCCACAATTCGTTCCATCTTTCAACACAGACATTGACAACCTTCGGCCTTCTGTCAAAGGTTCATCTCACTCATTATTCCATGACCACCATTTTGTGCAATCATCAAGTGGCTTCACGATGTAATGCTCTAATGTTTTTGAAATAATTTTTAATCTGTTCTTAACTTGTCTTGTCATATTTTATATAATTTTGACCATTGTACCATCTATCCAGCTCTCACCATGTTACAGGACGTTTCCCTCATCTTATACGTAAACAACAATTAGCAACATCCTCACATACTACTGTAAGTTGAGTCAATTTAAATTCATTTTACACTTTTGTTGCTACTGTTATCATTGTAATTGCAGCTCCTGATGATGATGGCAAAGTCCATTGAAAGCTAGAGAGAACTAAAAAAAGTATAAAGAGTCCTCTTTGCTTAAATTTTGTCGAAGTACCCAACAAAAGGCAGAAGCTTTAATTTTTCACCTATATATATAGCATTCATAGTTGATTGCCTTAACTGTTAGGAGAAAAAATCCTTGAATTCCTTTGGGTAGAAGGTAAAGGATTGCAAAAGTACACTCTTATAACTTAAACTCAAGCTTTCGAAGATCTATGTCTTCATCGTCTGGAGCTGGAAACAATTATTGACAATAGCAACAAATAACAATTAGGGGGAAAAATAGCTACTTACTAAGTCGGCGAGATTGTTGCTGAAATTGTTTTTAAACAACAGTGAAGGGAACACATAGTCGACGAATAAAAAACTGGACTGATGAGGTTCGATTAGGACGGAATTATTCTATTATTAAATGGCAAATCATAGCTATGTTTTTTTATTGTTGAAAAGGTATTTTACTTAAACGTTGATTGATTTCGGAAGAAATTTGAAAATTTGAAAACTATCAACTATTGAAAATTCCTTCTAGACTTAATCTTTTTTTTCCCACTGATAACCTCCACATTATCCAACACGTGCCGGCCGATTGACATTCTACAGTGGCGTATGAAGTGTGACATTGAAGATTATTGGAAGGCCACTCATTATGTCGTAACTGTGAAGTGTGTTGCCTACTATGTAGGTAGTTTTGTAATATACGCAAGAGGTTGTGCTATCATTGACCGATGAAGTACAAAGTTATTTTCAAAACTTGATAGATGTTGCTTTGGAAGCAGTATGATTTGGATGTTATCCTACCAAAACAACTAGGAAATCTGTAGGGAATATTCACAATTGAGGACAAAAGACTTAGAGCAATTTTGATTTTATTAGGATAGTGAAGAATTTTTATTATGTAGATTGAGCGATTATTGGGAGAGGTCGATGTTGGGGGGGAGATATGTTGCTATTGTCAACAATTGTTTTCAGCTCCAGACGATGACGATATATATCTTCGAAAATTTGAGTTTAAGTTATAAGAGTGTACTTTTGCAATACTTTGCATTCTACCCAAAGAAATTCAAGGATATTATATATACAGGGTGTCCGCAAAGTTGGGGTTTTCCTTTACATGACGTGTACATCTTGAAAACATAAGCAATTTTTCTTAGTACCATATACACCAATGTCTTAAGGGAACCGAGATAAAGGGCTCTGCAACATCAAAAATATCTGAATACCGTCCTGTAGCCGCCACCCGCGACATCCCCGAGTGGTACTAGGACACTAGCTCAACCCGACGACAGAACTGGGTCGGGGTCAGTGTGTCAGGTCAGTATGCAACCTTCAACCGACGGTTACGGTCACGTGTGTAGAGGTAATCGCGTAGACGAGAATCCCTCAACAAGCACTAGAGACGTGGCTAGAGAAGTTCAAGTATCAAAAACTAAAGTGTGGCAAACGCTGCGTGAAGAGGGGCTGTATCCATTTCACGTCCAACGTGTACAAGCCCTTCAACCTGACGATTTTCCAGCAAGAGTGCGGTTTTGTGAGTGGTTGTTGTATCAACATGACAATAATCCGGACTTTTTGAAGTGCATATTGGTGACAGACGAATCTACGTTCACGCGTAATGGGGTGAATAACTTTCGCAACACTCATGTTCGGTCAGTAGAAAATCCGCACGCTGTCCGTCGGGCACATTTTCAACAAACATTTTCGGTGAATGTTTGGGTTGGCATGGTGAGCGGTATGCTCATTGGACCATTTATTCTGCCAAATCGATTTAACGGGATGCAATACCTAGACTTTTTACGCAACATTTTGCCTTCCTTGTTTGCCTACCTTCGGCAGAGTCGTACTTAGCCCTTCTCGTCAACTGGAGAGTGAGTACTTTTTCCTTTATTTTTTTTTACTTGGTCGCCCTCGTTTCACTACACATTACCTTTGTTATTTCAAGGGTAGTTGTTTCTGAAAAGGAAAACCCCAACTTTGCGGACACCCTGTATATAACGTAAGAGGTTAAACAGTTACTTAAGACGTTTCCCTTTATTTGCTACCTTTATCGCTCTCTCTCGGACGATCACTGCGATGACCTACTTGGATACCTCGCTGTCAAGATCCACTGCCTGAACATCAGTCACCCTGCATCAGGAGTAGCTCTGGTTCGGCTCACAAAAACGATGCAGCAGGTCGTGTCGACTGACCCACCTGGTGATGAGTCTCACTTTTCCTCTGCATTTCGTCACACGCCAGTAGCCAGCTAGATCTCTTTCCGACTGCGCATCCTGATGCAGTGACAGTATCCAAACCAACGGCTGGATCAACAAATCGTGCGACCCTGCTCGTCGGTAGAAGATCAAGGCACACGGAACCTTCCTACAAAACGCCACTGTAGAAAACAGAAAAGTCGATGTCGAGTCCAGAAACAAATACATATAACGAAGCGTTTGGTAGCAGCAGAATGTAAAAATTAAGCACAGGGCAATGTCACCGCGCAATGGAAGTTAATCTTTCTGGATGCTGGCGAGGTAGACTGAAGGGAACTTCTACCGCTTACGTGCCAGGATGGAACGATCCCAACTGATTCAAAAGCTAAGCCGGAACTTCTGGTCCAGTTGTTTGCTACCAACTCTACCATGGACGTCTTTACCTAAAGCCCGAGTGTGGCATATGACTGTAAAACAGGTGCTCTTGTTGCTCGACATCAACAAGGCTTCTGATTCGGACGTAATTGCTGCAGGTGAACTGAAGAGATGTGCAGCGGAGCTTGCTCCAGTTCTTTCGCGACTCTTCTAGATATCTGGCACTTTTCCTTAAAACTGGAGATGTCCAGCCCTTTCCAAGGAAAAGACCTAAGGTCGGCATTCACAACTACAGGCGTATCGCTCTGCTTCCTGTTATAAGTAAGGTGATGGGGAGGTCCAATGTTCCATCTTGGTGTAGTTAAGATTTCCTTCTCTTAGAAAGAAGATCCTGAACTTAAGTTAATTCGTCCGGGGATACTAAAGGGAAGCAAGGCTAGTGAGCAGAAAATGTCAGCTATGATCTCTATAGTTAAAGCTTCCTTAACACAATGAGATTCACTGAAAATTAGGAGTGACCTGTTGTATGGCATTTGGAAGAGCGCTGATTGGAGCAAGCAAAAGACAAACCAATGAAGTTCAAGAGAGTGATCATGCAGTCACTACACGACAGCAGAATCAGTGATCATTTTAGCCTCAAGAAACCACAGAAGAAGTCGAAGACGAGGTTTTTACACAGCTAATGGGGAAGCTTAGACTCCGAAAGGCCAGAGTAGCTGTACCTCATCTTCAGTTTGATGGCATGGGGGAACGCTTCAATACGACAGCACTAGATTATCTGTCGAAATCTGACGAACATCAGCACCCTTAATATCAATGAATGAAAATGTTTATAGGAATATGTTAATAGAAATCTAAAAACGACAACTCCACCTTCGTAATCAAACAGTATAACTGGGCGAGAAAGGAGCATGTATGAAGGTTCATCTGATGGTGAAAAATTAAGCTTCCGCCTTTTGTTGGGTACTTCGACAAAATTCAAGCAAAGAGAACTCTTTATACTTTATTAATCTCTAGCTTTCAATGGCCTTTGCCATCTTCATCAGGAGAGTCGTATGTGAGATTGTTGCTAAATGTTATTAACGTTTAGGTTGAGGGAAACACCCAGTAACCTGGTGGATGCTCGATACATGGTACATTCGTCAAAATTAATATAAACTACACACAGCTGTATGTCAGGAACAAATGAAAACTGATTAAAAATATTTAAAACGAACGTTGAAATTACATCGTGAACCCAGGTGATCCTGTGCCCACCATTTTGTGCAGCACTCACATATACGAGTATATATACATATAACTTGAGACATGGTCATTGTCGTCTAGACCCAACAAATACGTATATATATATATATATATATATACAGGGTGACTTCGAAGTTGAGTCATTTATTTTAACAGTGAGTAGATCTGATCAAAAGAAATGTTCTTTTCCTTTACCATTTTTCTGGTAAAATTAAAGTAACAAAGTTGGAAGTTTGAGTACCGCCCTGTCTCAATAATAATATTATGTGCTCGTGTTTGGCAACAACGGATATAATCCGCCTTATCGGTTCATCGCATCGGAAACAAAAAAGCGAAAGAATTTGGAACGATGATTTCACAATTATTTTATTCAGTTGTATACAGTCAGTGTCAGTCGGTAACGCGTGAGTGAATAGTGGTGTCTGTTGCGTCGCTCAAACGAAATCAAAAATGGCACATGTTTACGAAAATGCTGAACTTGTGGACATGATTCTTATTTATGCGGCATCACGGATTTATGCGGATCGGTTTCCCAATCGAGTGCAACCAACCCCTCGTGCCTTTGTTAATGTAGTACAAAGGGCTCGTGAATCAGGTGACTTAAGACCTCACAGGGGAGGTCATGCCGGTGCTCCAAGACCGCACGATCAAATACAGGTCCGCACTGAAATACTTGTCGGGAGGATACTTTATAAAACAAGGTAACATTTTTTTTTAATTTTTTTTTTATTTTTACACACATATTTTTGTTTATCTTCCTTCTACAATCATTATCTGAAAATTAATGACTCAACTTCAAAGTATATATATGGGGGACATTCCGATTTTGTCCCCAAAATTGCTTCTCGTAAATTTAAAAAAAAATGTTCTTAATATGTTTGTAAAGACTCCCCCTCCCCGTAAATAAGAATCATGTCCACAAGTTCAGCATTTTCGTAAACATGTGCCATTTTTTATTTCGTTTGAGCCACGCAACACACACCACTATTCAATCACTCACTGTTTATCAGTTTTTTGGTTGCGACAACTCAATTTAGTGACTGATGTCGATCCAAATGTTTGTAAGAATTACATATATTTTTGAAATAACGTACTAAAAAAATTAAGACTGACACAACGTTTTGACCACTTTTGCCCAAAAGTTTCAGAAAAATGGCAAGCAATCAGTTGTTACTTTTGTTTTCATCTTATTTTTGGCACTTAGTATATAAATATAACCTTCGTTTATAAATTTTCAGGCTTCACGACAAAGTGCAACGCATCTTTCGCGTTGGGATTTCAGTTAATTTTTTAACGGGGGTTTTGATATTCTGTACAACCCTATTCAGAATATTGGAGGTAAGTTCCTGTTTCCTCAATCTTAATTTTTTTGGATAGTAGTTTCCTGCTTTTTACACTTTTACGTTTTTATTCCAGCCATATCCGGGCTTACAGGAAGGCGCGGTTTTTAATGTATTCTCATTCTGTAACAATTTACTCAAAACTAATGTCGGATATTGACAAAATTATCTTGAGTGTCTCTTATAGTCCAGTTAGTATTCTTGAACCTGCTCGAAAAAATACTCTAGTTCGGATTTTTTTTATAATCTTTTCCAAAAAGTACCTCTCTCAACGAGTCTGCACGTTGTCAGGCCCAGACTTTTGTGAAAAATTGTTGAAACAACAGTAAAGAAGTGCTACAAAATGGCTTAGGGCTATGGACTAATTTTATGAGCCCGTTTAGCTAACTTGATCTATTTTATTTCGTTATACGTCCGTATCTAACTTCTTGGTATTAGTGAGAGTCATTTCATCATTATTAGGATGTAAGACATAATGATCAGACAGATTCTCTTCACATAAATAAATAAATATTTCAGTGAGCTTTGTCAGGTTTTGCATTGAAATTTGCAAATTTAAATAAAGGTGTGGGATGTATATAATTAATGGAATTGTTTTAGGTGGTCGTCAGTGAACTGATGTTTATGCTACCCTACTCGTTTGCAATTATTCTCATCATCTATATCCATTGCTGGTTTGGAAATGAGCTCATATACAGGGTAAGAAGCATGCACGTTCTTTAATTTAAAGAAGAGGCAGATAGGCACTTACTGAAGGACCGCTCTAAGGATTAAGATGTCGTCCACCATCATAGAATAGATAACCCGCAATCAGTTAGAACACCAAGTGCTTACCGTTCTAACAGGAGTGGCAGCCTATGCATACTGATGTTGCATAAACTCATGGCGGTAGCGGGATTCGAGCTTGAATCTCCTCCATTTTTCTTATCTCTCAAGTTGCGTGGTACCGTGGTACGTGCCCACGAAGCAGCGTGGTGCAACTAGAAAGAAGACACCTTGCCAATCTGACTTGTTCCACTAGAATGCCGCAGTATTGAAAGAACGAAGGAACAGTGACGTGGATAGGATTGAAGTTGCATCTAACAGTCGATCCTGAAAATTGGGTTGCAAACGATTAATCCGTTCTAGAACTTCGTCGATATAACGCTGCGCGTTCATGTTACCTCTGATGAAGATTAAAGGTGACCTGGAACCATAAGCTATAGCACCCCAAACCATAACTCCAACAGTGTGATGAACATGTCTTTCAACAAAAAAACGGTGGATTCCTCCTTTCACCACGTCGCCTTCTAACCCTGGCAAGACCATCGTGCATGCCTAAACAAAATCGAGACTCGTCACTAAAGACAATACTGTTCCATTCCTGACCCCAGAGTGACAGTTGTCTGCACCACTCAAGGCGATTACGTCGGTGTTCTCGAGTTAAAGGGCGGACCCAGTGTGGCCGGTATGAAAACAAGCCAAAACTTCTCATTCGTGGTAAACACTTCGCATGCCAATAGGTCTTCCGTGTTCTGCAAACCATTCATTTGCAATGGACCTGGTAGTGGAGGAACGGTCCCTGAAGGCCAATAATCTTAGGCGGCGATCTTCACGGTCTGTTGTTCTACGGCGGCGTCCAGTGCCCCTTGCTCTTTAAGCACGGCCTTCTCGAAGCCATGCCTGACAACACCTAACCACAGTGTCTACACTTTTTTGCACTCTAACTGCAATTGCCCGAAAAGAAAGTCCAGCTTCCCGAAGTCCCACTATACGGCCCCTATCAAACTCACTAAGTTGACGAAATCGTACAGGTCTTCGTACTCTAGGCATCGTAACCGATCGTAAAGGATGTCAAGAACCAAAATCCGCCAACGTTGATTCTTTACTGCGGCTGAAATATTCATTTTTAGAGCGTTAGTGAATTAAAAAAAGCAGTATAAAAACCGGAATGTCCAACTGATAAGGCTGAAAAATTTTTCACTTGTTACTTACAGTAAGATAAATACATTCACCAACTTTTATTAAAGTAAAACTATTTAAACTGGGTGTTCGGATTTATATGTCACTTAGTATATGTGCTTATATTACTTATTACTTGAGTATATAGTAAAGGACTTCATTAAATAGAATCTAAAATACTGAAAATGATATATTCTTATAAAGAATATCAATGATCGTTTTCTGAACGCAATCGTAAAACTAAAAATGAATTCGTGAAAATGTTTTCAAAATAACTTTAATGGGTTTTGTATCGATATGAAATAAGTGCCAATAACCTCCATAATTTTGATTAAAAAACAATTTAAACCGACCAAAGTGACCTTGCGGTGCTAAAATGGTTCAGATGACGTTAAAAATTTACGATTGAAAAAATTTAAGAAAATAATAGTTTAATTACGAGAAATTTTATTTTTGGCTGTGAGCAAGCATTATAATTTTAATGTCGACGACCGATGTCAAGAACGCGAGAGTCCTTGAATTCGAAGAATGTAAGTCTGGATAGGAGGAATTTGTGATCGCATGGCAATAACTACGACTCTTCAATAATTGGCCTTACATGGTCCACCCGCTTTAATAACAATGCTAATTATGGAGCGTTTAACAATTTAGTATTAAGGACGGAAAAGTTTTGAGGGGGCGGTCTGGTCTAAAAATTTTAGTATAGAGCTGGGTGGGTAGATAGATTGCTTCAAGGATAAGCTGGAATAAACATTTCAAAAGTCATGGGCCGCCCATTCTGAAAAAAAAATTCATCATTCATCATGCATCATTTATTGTTTTTATTCTCTTTTACGGGTTATCCGTAAGTTAGGCGGTTGACTGTTATCGTTGAATAACTTATTCTGTATTCGGTATTCGGTATTCGAGGAAGGGCGATAAACCAAGATCACATCACTCAGGCAGCGTTGGACCCTTTGTACGTCCTCTCCAGAGGTCACTCGGCTCTGGCTCGTAAGCCTCCTCGGACTATTGAAAAAGGTGGTGATGCGACTCAGTGGAGTTTTCCTTATGCTAGCCATAGAAGGTCAATGTTACCCAAAAAGGATTCTAGGATTAATAAAACAGCTGTGCAATCGAAAAGTGCTTGGCTGTATAATTTTCCTGTTCACATTATACAGGGTGGCGCATCGAAAACGAACGCATTTACTGGCAGCTCAGTTTTTTTTTTGGAAAAACGCTCAGACACTTCGATTTTGTTTTCGAGGGGGACACGAGTTTGGCAAGAAATCACGTTAACACGTGCAGCTCCCTGGGCGGGGGTGACACCAACCCTAATATCTTAAATCGAAAGGGGGGGTCGAGTGATACCTTATTTTAAATGTCTTTCAATTCCCTTTATAATGATATAAAATTAATGTACTGCAGTTCAGTAGTTTTGAAGATTTATTGATTTAAAGCTTAAAGTAGACTTTAATGGGTCAGATTAGTTTGCACTACTTTCAGAAGAAATTTGACTAAAAGAATTTACTTAATAACTAAATGCTTTTTTCACTACGCTCACGGTTTGTTCATCATTTTGTTGTTGAAAATAGCTATTGCAGCGTTTTTTTGTGGCAAAAAAGTTGTTTCTTGAAGAAAGATAAGGAAATATCTCGTACTTATTTTAAATAGGAATTTAGTACATAGTTTGCGATTGATTTGACCAAACTTGTAACGCTTTATTGCATAAATTAACCATAGTATATTCCACAGCAGAAAGAGTTGAAATTATCGAAATATTTTTCGGAAATAATCAGTGCGCTAATAGAACAGCAGAAATATTTAATGAGCGACATGAGAACAGTAACGTGCATCGAAAATATGTTCTAGAATTTGTAGCTAAATTTCGGGAAACTGGGTCAGTCGCCAATAAAAAACGCAACAATGAAAATCCCATAAGGAACGAAGCAATAGAAGTGGGGGTTTTAGGGCAAGTTTTTGTAGATCCTACGTTAAGTACCCGCAAATTGGAGACTGTGTGTGGTGTTAGTCGGCGTACTGTCCAACGGATTCTAAAGGTCCATAGTTTTCAACCGTATAAAATTCACCTGGTACAAGAACTTAATGAAGACGATTTTGATCGGCGATTACAATTTTGTGAAGATATAAGTGAACGAATTATAAACGATGAACATTTTCTATTCAACACTTGCTTTTCCGACGAATTTTCCTTTTTCTTAAATGGCGTAGTAAATCGTCATAACTGCCGATATTGGTCCGATTCTAATC
Source organism: Acanthoscelides obtectus (assembly GCA_963669975.1). Lineage (NCBI taxonomy): Eukaryota > Metazoa > Arthropoda > Insecta > Coleoptera > Chrysomelidae > Acanthoscelides > Acanthoscelides obtectus. Next base: position 8,385,946 of record CAVLJG010000006.1, read on the forward strand.
CCAGAATTTATCATGAGGTTCATACACAGCGGCCACAAAAATTAAATGTTTGGGCTGATATTTTTGGCGATCATTTAGGTGGGCCTTTTTTCTTGGAAATTTGACCGGTGAAATGTATTTGGAATTACTGGAAGACGCCATAGATCCTGCATTAACAGCCATAATTGAAAGTCAGAATGATCGGCGGTACATTGCGAACAGGTTGATGTTCCAACAGGATGGTGCCTCACCACATTACGCATTACGTATTCGACAATGTTCAGATCAGACGTTCCCAGATCGATGGTTGGTAGAAGAGGTGCCATTGAATGGCCCTTAAGATGGCCAGATTGATCACCTTTGGATTTCTTTTTGTGGGGTCATTTAAAAAGCAAAATCTATGCTACTCAACGAACATCATTAGAAGACCTGCGACAAAGAATTGTAAATGAGTGCCTTCAAATTACTCCTCAAATATGCAAAATGTGCGGCAACGTCTTGACCAAAATCTTTATTATTGCATGGAGAGTCATGGTGGCCATTTTCAACATTTACTTGAATTGAGTTCAATCTTCATTTTTAAATTACTTTGCTGCCAAATGTATTGATCTCCACTAATGATAATGTATATATTAGTTTTATTTAAGCTTTAAATCAATGGATCTTCAAAACTACTGAACTGAAGTACACTAATTTTATATAGTTTTAAAGGGAATTGAAAAGACCTTTAAAATAAGGTATCACTCGACCCCCCTTTCCATTTAAGACTTTGGGGGTGGTGTCACCCCGCTTCGGGGGCTGCACGTGCTAACGTGATTTTTTGCCAACATTGTGTCCCCCTCGAAAACAAAATCGACGAGTCTGAGCGTTTTTCAAATGCGATGCGCCACCCTGTATATCTACTTAAGGATGTATCACTCATTCTCATGTTATAGAGATGCTTCCTTAGTTGACAGTGTCCAGTTGCAATACCAGTTGTAAATCGAAGTTGTCTGAACAGAGACATCTAATCTTTTTGTTACTTCCTCACTAGGATATTTGAGGAATTCCTTAGTGAATGAGCAGACCGATGAATCATTCCACATGTTCTTGAAGATTTTGTATGTATGCTTTTTAAGCATAGTTGGCATGGCTACGATGGGTAGAATACAGAGGGGCACTGGATCCACAGTTCTGGTTTCGGTAGCCCTTTTTGCCGGTCTTTCGGCTAGAATACAAGGTCTGTTAATTAAGTCATGAGACTGACAACGTAGCGTTTGATCTGACAGTAATAATAATAATAATATTTATTCACTCAATGTACAAAGATAACAAACAATATGAGTAAATAAATATAAAATCAAAACAGGCCCAATAGAAGGCATCGCCTGTACATGGACCAATAATTTAAGTTGAAACTGTAGAATGCAAATGACAAAAAAGGACAAAAATTAGCTACAATAGATTATGTATTTAGTTGATGTTCGTATTTATGAGTTTATGAATTTCAGTCCTAGATATAGAATGTAGCCACTTTTTTAAATTTCTTTTGAAACAATTTCCGAAACGTAAATCTTTTAAGTCTTTAGGTATAATTTCATAAAATTTAGGCGCTAAATAGAGATATGATCGCTGCATTATAGATTTATGTGGTTGAGGAACTACTGTGCCACGAATTTTGTACCTGGTATAATGATTATGTTTAATTTTTTGGTCGGTGTTTACAAATTTATGGTAGCGAGTGATACTGTGTAAGAAATAAAGCTGTCTTATATCATACATTCGAACATCTGCGTATAATTTTTCAGTGGGATAAAGTTTCGGTTTTTTAAATATCATTTTTAGAATACTTTTTTGAAAAACATCTAAATTATAGATATGTGAGGAACATGCAGCTCCCCATGCTAATATACCATATGTGAGATGAGGCTCAATCAGTGCATGGTATAATATTCGAAGATATTTTTCTGTCAATATATTCCCAAGGTATTTAATTTTGTAGGATACAAATCTAACTTTCTTTAAAATATAATTGACATGGATGTCCCATCGTAAGTGAGGATCCAAGTCCACTCCAAGGTATTTTATGTTGGGCACTCTATTAATTTGCATTTTTTGATCATTAATATTGAAGGAGAAATTTGTGTAATTTGGCAGATGTCTAGCATAAGATCCAAATGGTAAAAATGTGTTTTAGAGTAGTTAATGCTTAATTTTCTACTGTTAAACCACTGAATAATTTTGATAAAATCATTTTCAATTACATTTTTCAGATCAGACCAGTCAGTGCCTTCATATAATATTGCAGTATCATCTTCAAAACTAGTTATTTTGCTAACACAATTAATTTGGAAAATATCATTTAAATATATATTGAATAACAGCGGACCTAAGACAGTTCCTTGTGGGACACCACACTTAATATACATTTCTTTACTAAATGATCCTGATATCTGCACAGATTGTGGGCGATTTGACAAATAACTTTCGATCAGTGAGTACGCGTTTCCTCTGAAACCAATTCTCTCCAATGCTTCTAATAATAATTTGTGATTAACTGTGTCGAAAGCTTTCTTTAAATCAACAAAAATGCAGATTGAAGGGATTCTGTTATCAATATTTTGATGTATTTGATTTACAATTTTAGTTATTGCGTCCTATGTGAAAATGATCTTTGACGATAATGCTTTTTGTCACAGAGCAATGTAAATAAACCGGATTTTGGCCAGTAAAAATATCCATGTGGCTCTGACTTGAGTCCTTGTGACTTTTTTCTCGTTGCGAAGTTGGTAAATCACTTCAAGAGAACATTTTGGGACAGACGAAAACATTCATAAATCATCGTCTTGCAGTAGCCAAGTATAAATATTTTGTTTTTTCTGATTCTGCCTCAAAAATGATTCAGAGCTTCTTAGGAAATCGATATCAAAGGGTACACATTGACATGGTTCTATCTTCAAAGTACCTCATTTCTTCCGGAGTGCCTCAAGGGTCTGTACTTGGGCCACTCCTATTCTTTTTGTATATTTCCGATCTCCACTCAGTTGTTAAATATTGAATATCCAATTCTTTGCCGACGATTCACAGATCTACATTCATTTCCATAATCACGACATTCGAAATGCTGAATCTGAGGTAAATGAAGATACAACATCTATTAGTATGTAGGCAAAAAATCACAACCTTCAGTTGAACCCTTTAAAATCGAAAGTCATCATTTTTTAACCAAAACTATTTAGAAGTGATGCCAAAAGAAATTTTGAAGTAAAATTAAATGGTGAGACTATAAAAGTACATGAGTCAATGAAACATTTGGGCGTAACTTTAGATGAATGTCTAAATTTTATACCACATGTAAATAATATCAGTAAGAGCTGTTTTTCAATTTTATGTCAATTATATCTTAATAAACAATTTCTTGACAACTAAAAAAATGTTGTGTGAATCTTTGGTAATGTCCAACATTAGTTATTGCGATTCAGTTTACCTTCCATTTCTTGTCTCCAAAGAATCCGAAACTCATGTTGTAGGTTGATCAGTAATTTGAAGAAATATGATCATATCAGCCCTTTTTTCAATGACATGAAGTGGTTGAGAGTAAATGCACTGTGAGACAGGCTTTTGCTATCATCCATTCCGCCGTTTTTGAGAAATAAGCTGATATCACTGAAAAACTCACAATGCCCCTGCATAGGACATCATTCTTTCGTAAGTGTTTCACCTACAACGCAATTATTTTTTACAATGCTCTACCTCGATCCAAAAATTGCTTAAAAGACATATGAAGAAATTTATTTTGAATAGAAGTATATAAATTAGTTGATAAAATTTATTTATCTGTCACCTCTCACAAACATACAGCAGACGCTCGATAACGTAAACAATGTGTACGCTCAATAACGTAAACAACTCTCGGCGCACGGAAACAGCGCGACGGTAAAATGCTGAAGCCTCGATGATTTATGTCGGGCGTCGGGGAGTCCCCGATTTATGATGTAGAGTGTAGGGGATTCACCTCTGCGATAAAATACGACAAACTCGGTCAGTCGTATGATCGTTTAGGATACGTTTATACGTACGTATGTATTTCATTTTTGAACTTAAGTGAATAGATTGCACGCATTAATATATTTTACGACTGTGGCATCGACATCCTATAAAAGAAAGTGTTTAAAGTTGAGTGAGAAAGTGAAAATCATAGACGAAGTTGCACTAGGTGCGGGAGTGACACAGCAAAAAAATATGGAGTATCGATAGCAACAATCTGTAAAATTAAGCGTATGAAAACTCAAATTTTACAAAGAACGTGCAATACATTTGGAGGTCCGGGAAAAAGAAAAACTTTAAAAAATGCGAAGGCACCTAAAATGGAAAATTCCCTGTATAAGTGGTTTTTAAAGCAACGGGAAAATCATGTCCCAGTTAGTGGCGAAGTACTTAAACAGAGAGCGAGACTGTTAAATGAAAAACTGAAAGAAACTGAAAATTTCGTAGCTAGTGATGGCTGGCTGCAACGTTCAAAACAAGACATGGAATTCGACTGCTGTCTATATCTGGTGAAAAATTATCAGCACAACCACAATTAGTGCAACCATTCAAAGAAAAATTGATGAAAACAATTACCGAGCTAGATTTAAGAATGGAACAAATTTACAACGCAGATGAAAGTGGCCTTTATTGGAAAATGTTACCAGAGAAAACCTATGTTGCATCATTTGAAAAATCTGCCCCGGGAAGAAAGCCGGAGAAACAACGAATAACGTTTCTAGCCTGCACTAATGCTAATGGTTCACACAAAATAAAGCCACTGGTAATTGGGAAAGCAAAAAATCCGCGCTCATTTAAAAATGTTAATATCCCTGTTGATTATGACTGTTCAAAAACCGCTTGGATGACTAGCAGTATATTCCTGAAATGGTTCCACAGGTGCTTTGTCCCTCAGGTATGACAATCAATTATCACAAATGCTCTATTCATAATTTGAAGATGTGTTTTCAATTTGTAGATAAAAGGTTTCCTAAAACAACAGAAGCTTCCAACAAAAGCGTTGTTACTATTGGATAATGCACCAAGTCATCCTCCCGAGCAACAACTGAGGAGCAGGGATGGGTCAATTTTCGTCATGTACATGCCGCCCAACGTAACACCGTTAATTCATCGGATGGACCAGAATATAATAAGACTCACCAAATTATACTATAGGAAGTTTCTACTTTCGTCTGTCTTATCAAAGAATCCTGAAAACTTATCTGAGGCTTTAAAAAAAGTAACATTACGAGAAGCTGTTTTAGATTTACATATGGCCTGGAATGAACTTAACCAGCAAACTATTCAAAAATGTTGGAACAATCTCTTTTGTACCAATAATGAAGATGATGAAGAAGATGATGTCCCCTTAAGCGTAATTAGAGAACGTTTGCGATCCAATAATGATAATGTTATTAGTGTGTCATTGGATGTTGTTGATTTATTGAAAACAGTGAATCCCAATATTGTTTATACTCCTGCTGATATTAATTTATGGAACCAAGATAAGCAGACGAATGATGCTGATAAGGAGGAGGATATGGACAGTGAGGATGATGAGAACGATCCCATTGAAGTCAGAAGTGTAGTGACTGACGGGCAAGCTATACAAGTTTTTAACGAAGCTTTAGATTGGGCTGAAAGAAAAGAAGTTTCATTCACGGATATTTTAGTTCTTCGTAAATTACGGGCGCAGACATTGGAAGACAATGCTAAGCGCAAATTTACGCAGATAAAAATTGTTAAATATTTTTCTTCTAATTAAAAAAATACTTATCGTTGTTAGAATATTTGTTTATTTTGTTATAAATAGTATGTATTAAACGTTTCTTTCAATAAATCAAATATTATATAAATCACGTTCGCTAATGTAAACATTTCGATAATGTGAACCACACTTGGATTAAATTAGTTTACATTATCGAGGGTCTGCTGTATTTCCAATACAGCATTCCTTTGTTTTGTATAACTGTTACAATTTTAACTCATGAAATATTGAATAGCCTTCACTTATATATGTTATATACATCATATTTTTTTATACACCTACATTATTAAACTTCTAACTTATCAAATGTATTTATGTTTTTTGTATTGTTTTTTCAGTCTTTTCTTTTTTGTTTTGGGGTTAAGTGGCAGAGTAGCATCATGCTAAAGTTCCCCCCTAAATAAAGACAATTTATTATTATTATTATTATTATTATTATTATTATTATTATTATTATTATTATTATTATTCAAACGGCTGTAACCGACCAGCTGGAGAGTATGGGAGTTCCAGCTGTAGCTTCCAAAGGAAGTTATTTTGAGGGTAACAATATAAATTTGTAATTATATTTGGATCAAAAAATCAGTCTCATCACTTAGTTTACAGACCTGAAATTACCATTGCATTGCGAGTGACCCTTCACCCAGGCAACAGTTAAGTTATTACTGGTGGAAGCACTTATTCGAAAACGAGTTTAAAAACACGGTTTATGAGTGATAATATAATCGGCACGTGTGTGTGAATGAAACACACAACTAGGTTAATGTGTTGGGAGTAGTCACTAACAGTCAATCTACTTGACCGTATGTTTGTTTCAGAGCAACGGTATCACACAGGCCATCTTTAAATCAAAGTGGATTGGACGCGATCGATCGATTCAGAAGAATCTCATAATTTTCATGATGTTTACAAAGAAACCAATTCACATAGACCTAGCCGGTGGATTGCTTACTATGGCTATTCCAGTCTTCATGTCGGTACGTATTCAATTCAATTCAAGTCAATTCAATGGACTTTATTGTAACACATACATAATTATGTATCCTTACAAATGGCGAAGTCTGGCCAATGGCCATTTATACTTAACCATAAATGTCATGTACAAAAACTGAAAAAGAAAAGGAAAAAGAAGAATAATAGTAAAAGAAGAATTAATAAATATGACATAATGCGTACGATTAGAACAAAAAACATAATACGTCCGATTCAAAGAGAGGACAATAACCTAAGAGCTCAATAAGTAGTTCTTATATTTTTTTTAGAATAGTTGCTGATGAAACATTGTTCGAAAGAGTTGATTAATTTCACCGCATTATACGTAAAAGACCGTTGAAAAATGGCTGTCCTATGTTGTGGTATTGTCAGGAGATTAATGTTGCGCGTATTCAAATTGTGAATTAAATTCCTACGAACAAGCTTTTGCATAAGATAAACCGGAACAGAAGTTTTTAATATTTTTACGACAAATGTAACAAAGTTGTATTTGAAAAGATCAGAAATTTTCAACCAATTCATTGAAGATATTGAGTGAGAAACATGATCGTACCTTCTTAAATTGTTTATGTAACGAATTTTTTGCAGTCTGTATTTTGTGATTTCATCCAGACAGGGATAATAAACTATGTTGCAGTAAGCGATTTTACTGAGTATGAGTAACAGTTTTACTTGCATATAGAAGCCTGAGTCTAAAATAACTAGAGTTACACACATAGCCAACATGCTCCTGAAATCTGAAATCTTCATCCAAGTACAAACCTAAATTTAAATACTCATTCAACTGCATATAAACTATTTTTTCTAGAATTTTTGATAGAGCTGATAGCAAGCTAATAGGTCGGAGATCACCAGGAACCTGGGGATTGGGAATCTTTGGAAGAGGTTGCACTAATGCTTCCTTCCAAGCACTTGGAAAAACACCGCGCTCTAAACAACAATTTATTAAGTGCAAAATGTATATTCCTAGAGCAGGTAGACACAATTTAATTATCTCAATGGTAATGCCATCAATGCCACTAGAATTGGACTTGATACTGCGAATAGCATCCAATACTGTAGATATATTGACAAGACGGAACTGAAAATGAAAATCTTGGTTTAATTTGTTATGGCTATAAAATTCGATAGTTTCCGAGAAATCATCCTCACTTTTCTGGAATATACTGGTAAAATAGTTATTTATTTCATTGGGAACTGCTAAATCATCTGGAATGTCAGTATTACTAGAATCCTGAATTCTAAATGACTTAAGAGCTTTATAAAGAGCTGCAGAGTTTCTTTGTCGAGATAGATGTTGAAGGTAGCCTGATTTCTCTGCACGTGTAGCAGTTTTGGTAAAATTTCTCAGTTCATTGTAATGATTTCGATTCGCATCCGTTCGAGACCGTCTATATTTATGAAAAGCCTTATCTCGTTCTTTCATTATCATTTTCAAATTGTTTGTGAGCCATGGTGCACGAGACTTAGACACTCTCACTGTTTTTAGTGGTGCATGTATGTCAAAAAGTCCTACAATATTATCGGAAATAAATTTTACTTTCTCATCGATATTAGCCATATAAATAACTAACAATTAACGCTAAATAAGTCATCGTCAAAAGAGGTTAGATCAAAATTGCGATAGTCTCTAAATGTAATTAGTCTAGGTGGTGGTTTATTGTTTTTACACGAAATGTGACAGAATACAGCCTGATGGTCACTAAAGTTAACAGTGAAAGTTCCCACTTTGGAACATCTTTCTGCACAGTTGAAGAAAACCGGATCTAAAAGCGTTGAAGAATGATCAGTTATTCGAGTTGGTTCATTCAATAACTGGTGCAGGCTGTAAGATTGAAAGCACTGATTAATCTTATTATCAATAAAGAAATTAACGTTGAGGTCACCAAGTACCAAGATGCATTCATTAGACGGTGCTAAGATGGACAACGTATTATCTAATATACTTACTGCAACATCCAAACTTCCCCGAGGCGGTCTATAAATAACACCAACTACAATACATTTACGGCCAATACGAACCTTGAGTCAAAGCATTTCTAGAGAAGTATGATCATATTCCTCAAACGATAGAATTTCTGATGAAAAACGATTTTTGATATAACAGCCAACCCCACCACCGCGACTACCACGATCACGACGATGGAAGTTATAACCAGAAATATCTACTGAACTTGTTAGAATATCTGCAGACAGCCATGTTTCTGTAACAGCTACTACATCGAGATCCATATCATTAACCATGAAAGAAAGGTCCGCCATTGAAGGAAGAATTGATCTGGTATTAGAGTGAACAAATTTAATAATGTCAGCCATAGTTAATTCTACTTCTCAAATTATCAAAATGGCTTTTAAAAACAGCACAACAGCTAGAGTAAGACGCGTGATCAGTTGGTAGACCTTTCTTACTGGTTTTGTTAACATTAAGACAATTTATGCATTGGAAAACAGATGATTTACAATCTTTAGCTTTATGATTTTGGGAGCATTTTGGACATGCAACATTAGATTTGCAGCTTATATCGGTATGACCATAACCACAACACTTAAAACACGTATGATAAGAATGGGATGATTTTGTGTGTGCCATTAACTTTTCTGTATCTGATTGCGTGGTATTATCAATGTAAAGGTAGCGATGATAAGCTGAATGCATCCTATTCATTTATCAACGAGCTGGTAGAGAAGTATATTTTATAAATGGGCCTCCTGCGAGTTGAGTCTCACCTCTCAGTTCTTAGACTGCAGTATGCCTTAGGCCAGTAAAGCTTTTTTATCGCCCGCTATGGAGAAATTAACCAATATTGAACACTATATGGTGTCTACGGGAACTGTTGCTATGCGTCGTGGCAACTGACATTGCACAAAATTCCTGCTGTGCATGTTCTGAGTATGCTGTTATAGGACTGTCACGTGTGTAAATAACATACCGTACACCAATAGAATGTGCTCACAATACATTACAAACCCCTATCATGAGAAGATATCATATATTTTAAGAGCGTTCCGCTGAAAGTTCTAAGAATTTGGCAAAGTCCTGAAGTATGTCCAATGAAAATATGTTCCAAAAATGTGCTCTTAAAAATCTTCACACGTTCTAAGAATATTCTGATTAAGTAATTTGGCAGTCTTTCCACAGATCACACATACGAGCCCCTTCTCACTTCAGTTGGCCCACTTCAAGATTTGTACCAAAATATGCCTTTATAAACTAAACATGATGAAACTATTTAAAACAATTTATTTTCTCAAAAACATTTTAGATACACTCTAGTCGTAAAAAATACATATTTGAAATCACTTAGACCTATAACTAATAGAACATCTGAACAAATAAACAATGTGCGAATAAATGCGCGAAGTTAACAAAGCAACAATTGAAAGATTAACATTGGGCAACATCACCTTTATTTTTTATTACGGCTGAAATTCGTTGGGGCATAGTGTTAACCAAGTTTTGGCAAAAATTTGGTGTAAAACAATCCCATATTTCTTGAAGCTTTTGTCTCAGGTCGGTGATTGTACGAGCACGATGTTGTCGTAGAACGTTTTTCATCTCGTGCCACAAAGTGTCAATAGGTGACAGATCTGGACTGCTAGAAACCCATTTCAAAAGTGATACATTATTTTCTTCCATCCATTTTATAGCCTGTTCTGAGGTATGGCACGCTGCACCATTTTGTTAAATCCCAGTTTGTGGGCCTCTCTATGAGTTTTGGACCTCGAAATCCTCCTTCCAACAGCGTCACTCCACAGAGCACTTAATTGTAAATAATTGGCACGCCTGTCTTTCACGATTATTCTTCTTAATTCTCTTCGATCGGCATTTGTGATATTACTTTTTCTCACATATCGTGGCTTAATATTAACTGAACCGGTTACGTTATATCTTCTAACAATATTTCTCACACTGTACCGCGATAAGTCTAACAAAGTTGCAATTTCTGAGTTTGATTTCCCAGAATTAAAAAATTTAATTATCAGTAACCGAATTTTCTCACTAATTACGTTTCCTCTACCCATTTTGAAAGCGTTAACTATCCAAAACTATTTTAAACGTATTCTGACAGCTGTGATTAATAAAAACAATTGTAATGGCATTTATTTTTCACAGCCACCTATGCGTTATATACTTACTTTGCATTGAAATGAAAATAGGTTGACATGCTGTAATTGCAACATGTGTTATTTTTATGCTGCAAATTTGATTAGGCAGTGATAAAGTTGGTGTTTTCTACTATATATTATCAAAATATTGATTGTTAATATTTTAAACCTATAACACCCTGCCACAATTTTATTATTTATGCTTGATAAGAAAAAAAACTAAGATTTCAATAGTTGGGCCAACTGAAGTGGGGAGGGGCTCGTACATCCAATGGTTGGTCTATTAGATGTCCACGGTGGATATCCAGAAGTGGTTATGTCCCTTGGCATGCAAGAGATTGCAGCGCTTATCATTATGCAAGAAGCACGATTAGAAAATGTGCATGTCAAAAAACCTGCATCTCTTACACATTCGTACCTAGACATGACCTTACATAAAATGTGCATAGTTATCAAGCGTGGAATGTCTAGGTAGCGTCAATATTTTTCACATATTTTGGAATACGCATTCCACATTCATAATTCCTTTTTTTTACAGATATGCCGAACAGCGTATTCCTATTTTACCATACTTCAGAAGTTTAGATAGATCCTTGTAAACGTGTTTGTATCTTATTAATAAATCGTATTATTCGAATGTTTTCTCAATTTCCTTTAAGGAAAAACATCTTGTCCTAACAAACATTTTAAGTTATAATTAGATCAATTCGATCACAAAATAGGTTTAAAAGATTGCATGACCAATTTAAAAAATCATCATGCAGCTTGTCAATGATATTTTGGTTAATCATGATCATATGTACAGATTTTTCTAAAGGTAGATCATGGTATTCGATTTAGCAAAGTATCTAATTTATTTCAATCATATCCTGAAAATAGGTCTCAATATGTTTCTTATAATAGTTTTGTATCTCAAGAATATATAGCAGCTTCAGGTGTACCGCAAGGTTCCAAATTAGGTCCCCGTCTATTTTTGCTGTACGTATACGATTTGTCTTGCAAGTTTTCTTGTTTGAATTTATTATGCGCTGATGATCTAAAAATTCTACATCTGAACGTTGATTTTGTCCATATAGCAATGACTGGTGTCTAGCTAACAAGGTGTACTTGAATGTATCTAAAAATTCTAATATTTTCAAGAAAAAAGCAGATAATACAAGGTTGCGAATAATGATCTCTCAAGAGTTGATCAAATTTAAAGATCTGGGTGTACGGCTGGGTGAAAAACTAGCATTTAACTATCTAAGAAGAAGATTCTTTCCAGTAGCCCACACCGAGGAAAGAAAATGTTTTAAAAATTAAAATTTACCACCAAACTCGAATAATACTCAAATCTCTGAATTTTTAGTACTAAGCATAGGATTTTTGTGGTGAAAAGTAAGTAAATTGTGGAACCTGGCTTGTGATCTGAGCTTAGTACATATTAATTTGTAGAGTGAAGGAATTAGTTTATAATTTAACAATATTTTTTGTACCCACACATTATTATACTAACATATAAATCCGAACACCCAGTTTAAGTGGTTTTATTTTAGTAAAATTTTGTATAAGTACTTAATGAAGCATAATAAGTAAATGATAAAAATTTCAAAATGATTGCACTGCTTTAAAGCCCTTTGACCTTTAATAATGTGTGGATGCACCCTAATGTGCTACGCATTCTCCAACGCGCCTAGGCATGCTTCTGTTCCGGTGGTCAATGTCCTCCTGTGGTATCTCATTCCAGGCAACCACCAACTCCTCTCGAAGTGCTTCTAGAGCCTGAGGAGGACGTTGCAAATTGAGCAATCTCCTACCCATCATATCCCACACGTGCTCAATTGGGGATAAGTCGGGAGATCTTGGTGGCCATGGTAACAATGTGACATCATTATGTTGAAAGAAGTCTATTGTGACTCTTGCCGGGCATTATCTTGTTGGAAAGTTGGATCTGCCAGGGTGTCAAGATAGGGTAAAAGATGGGGTTCTAGAACTTCGTGGATATAACGCTGCGCGTTCATGTTACCTCTGATGAAGATTAAAGGTGACCTGGAACCATAAGCTATAGCACCCCAAACCATAACTCCAACAGTGTGATGAACATGTCTTTTAACAAAAAACTGTGGATTCCTCCTTTCACCACGTCGCCTTTTAACCCTGGCACGACCATCGTGCATGCCTAAACAAAATCGATACTCGTCACTAAAGACAATACTGTTCCATTCCTGATCCCAGAGCGACCGTTGTCTGCACCACTCAAGGCGATTACGTCGGTGTTCTCGAGTTAAAGGGAGGACCCAGTGTGGCCGGTATGAAAACAAGCCAAAACTTCTCATTCGTAGGTAAACACTTCGCATGCCAATAGGTATTCCGTGTTCTGCAAAACATTCATTTGCAATGGACCTGGTAGTGGAGAAACGGTCCCTGAAGGCCAATAATCTTAGGCGGCGATCTACACGGTCTCTTGTTCTACGGCGGCGTCCAGTGCCCCTTGCTCTTTGCGTACGGCCTTCCCGAAGCCATGCCTGACAACACCTAACCACAGTGTCTACACTTCTTTGCACTCTAACTGCAATTGCCCGAAAAGAAAGTCCAGCTTCCTGAAGTCCCACTATACGGCCCCTATCAAACTCACTAAGTTGACGAAATCGTACAGATCTCCGTACTCTACGCATCGTAACCGATCGTAAAGGATGTCAAGAACCAAAATCCGCCAACGTTGATTCTTTACTGCGGCTGAAATATTCATTTTTGGAGCGTTAGTGAGTTAAAAAAAAGCAGTATAAAAACCGGAATGTCCAACTGATAAGGCTGAAAATTTTTTCACTTGTAATTTACAGTAAGATAAATACATTCACCAACTTTTATTAAAATAAAACCATTTAACCTGGGTGTTCGGATTTACATGTCACTTAGTATATTTTGCAAAATGTTGTTACCTTAGTGTTCTGTAATCTTTTAAGTTCTTACAATATTTTTTACTTTTCCGTTAGTAGGCGTGGGAAGTAAAAATAATTACCTTACCTCTACTATAAAAGTGGAATATTCACAATTTCAGAGCTTTGCTATTATTTGTTAACAAGGTATGACTGAAGAAGAGATGTATAAAAAATGTAAAAAGATGCATTTTTTGACAAAAGAAACTGATAACATTGGTTTTCAGTCATTTCTATATATACCATCAAACAATTGAAGACACAAGTGTATAAAGGTGTTATGTAACAATTTTTTCAAAATTACTTTTTTGAAAGAAACTAACCTTAATGAGAGATTAAATCATTCTGTGATTACCTTGTTGCAAAAACAAGATAATAACAAACTAATTAAACCAAATATTTAAAATGTCAATAAAGCAAAAAATTTCAATAAGCAATTTTGAAAGTTAATTTTTTCCATATAATGAGTTTGTTACATGACACCTTTATCCACTCGTGTCTTCAGTTAGACAAAAAGTATAAAGAATACTGCTCCAAACAGTCTGTTGAAAAAAAGGAGTGTGTGATGTTAAATGTAAAAATGATGATAAAATGAAAGGTGATTCTACTTGATATAAGAGTGTATGAGCTATAGGTCATAATCTGACATCTTTTATTCTTATTGTCGACGCCGAGTAGTGACCGTATTTTCTACATAACGGGTAGGGTTTGTATCTACAATTTATTTTTCAAATCGGTATTTCGTATTTTTAAATCAATCTGTACCTACCAACGATAAATGCGTAAAATAGATACCCTTAAAGTTTGGAACAGGGAGAATATACGGGGTGCGTCATCTATTACTTTTTTCAATTTGAAAAATCAGCACGCTTTTCACGAGGTAAAATCGAATTTTTTTATTGAATAATGAAGGTTGGTTTATGCCATTTATGTATGAAAAATAACATCAGCCATGTGACCACCGCGGCTTCGTTTACAGGCCAACATCCGAACATCAAAATTTTCAATGACCTTTCCCAGAATAATCGGGTCTATGGCCGCAATTTTAGTCCGAATATTGCGCTTTAGGTCTTGAACTGTCCGGGGACCATTTGCATACACTTTTCCTTTCAAAAATCTCCCCAAAAACATAGTCAAGAGGTGTTAAATCGCATGATCTCGGGGGCCAACTGACATCTGAATTTCGTGAAATTATGCGGGCTTGAAATTTTGTGTGCAATAAGGCGACTGTTTGGCGAGATGTGTGAGCCGTTGCTCCGTCTTGATGAAACCATAGATCGTCGGCACCAATACGATCCAATTGAGGCCACAAAAAGTCTGTTAACATGCCGCGATAACGTTCCCCGTTGACGGTAATGGCCTTTTCTACGGCATCTTCAAAGAACAATGGTCCAACGATGCCACCAGCCAATAATCCGCACCCAACAGTCACTTTTTCAGGACGGAGAGGTTGTTCATGATATTGGTGTGGATTTTCAGCCCCCCAGAATCTGCAAATTTGCATATTTACCTACTCATTGAGGTGAAAAAGAGCCTCATCAGAAAAGAGCACTTTCGCCGAAAATCCGTCTTCTCTTTCCAGCATCCAATTCTCAAAAACACGCCGCTGTTGATAGTCTGCCGGCTTCAATTCTTGTGTTAGTTGGATTTTGTATGGATGGAGATGTAAATCAATGTGTAAAATCCCACGTAAAGCGGTCTCACTAATTCCCAATTGTTGCGAACGGTGCCTAGTTGAGGTGGTTGGATCTTCAGCTGGACCAGTTTCCTCAAAACGATTAACAATCCAACAAATTCCAGGCCCTGTAGGGCGTCCATGTCGGCCAAAACTAGTGCGAAGTTTGCGAAACGTATTTTTTATGTTTCGACCGTTTTCGTAATAAGTTTGGATAACCAAAATGCGTTGTTGTGTTGTAAACGAATCCATGACTATAAATGGCATACCTTTGACAGTTCATTTATGCATACCACATGACTTTTGACTCACATGGCAACACATAAACTTATAGGTAAAAAAAGTAATAGATGGCGCACCCTGTATTAATCAGTGCTTAAGTATTGGATTGGAGCCTTGGAAAATCTTGCTTCAAGTCCTGTAAATTTCAGGAATAACCTAGAGAGAAAATATTTAGGTGAGGCACAGGTATAGGGACTTATTGATATATGAGAAGTACTGGAATCAATTATATCTTATTGTTAGCGATTACAGGTGCATTCAACATAAATGTTATTTGCAAAAAAGACCATTGGTGCTTCAATCGAAAAATGGCACAAAACGCTGAATGGAATTGCGAGATCATCATCATCAAGTTTATGAAGTTTATTCAGTTTAGGATTTAGGGACATATCCAGAGAGAGGTAAAAGTAATGAGGAACTACGTAGTCGCTTGGACATGTTGACTTTGAAAAAACTGTGCCTCAATAATATTTGGCTACAAAATGATCAACAATTTAATTGATTGCCCCATGATCCTGGAACAGATCAAGTTTCGTACTCCAACGTTTGCATCTTGCAATCATAAAATATTCGGGCTTCCTAGAGCTAGGACAAACATTCTTCTCAAGTCACCGTTATATGTACTGTGCTCTAACTTAAACAGAATTGGATATTACTGTGATATATTTACGACAAATGTTAGTTACCTGCTAAAGGCCGCTAAGGCTTATTCGGACCAATAGCTCATGTTACAAATTTATACCAGTGTTGCGTTTGTTGTTTTCTTTTCGCTTTTTTCGCTTTTTTTGCTTTTGTATTATGTTTGTAAATTGTCCTATAAATGGAAAACTGTTGAACAATAAAGCTTTTATTATTATTATTATCTGGGAACAGATCACTCTTCTTAAATTTCAGTTCTACAGGTTTATTGGAAACAAATATACACTCCATTCTAAACCAAACTGTACATCGATTATTTCAGTTTTCTCCGCTTCTTCTTCTTCTTCAGGCAAACTTTCTGAGAATTGTAAAGAACGAGTAAGCTGTGCGGCATATCTGTAAGGTACAAAAAACGTTTTTGTAAATAAAATTTTTCTTCTAATTTGTTCAGTTTTTGTGCTGATACTTTATACCCAAGAATTTTCTTCTGAAGCTTTGGGATAGTTTGCATATAGAAACATAGTAGGCCGCGCGGATCGAACGTCAGTACTGAATCTTAACCTCACTCTTTAGTAAACTTAAATTCAAAGTTTCACAACAATACGTGCAGTGTTCTCACTGCAGTGAATTTTTAAGAGTCACCAAGTCATTAGAAAAATGGAACTCGACCGAGAGCATTTTCGCGCCATAATTTATTACAACTTTCAGAGACCATTATCGCAACAAGAATGCCTTGTGGAGTTACTGTCTGTTTTCGGCAACGCAGCGCCACATCAATTCAAACGTCGATGGGTGAGTCTTAGCGACGATCCCAAGGTGGGTGCACCAAAAACGGCAGTCACCCAGGAAAACGTCGATGCTGTGCGCAACTCATCATTGAAGATAGACATGTAACATATCGCGAGATTGAGGCGTCCTTGAACATCTCTAAGACCTCTATTAAAAAAAATTTACATGAAGAATTAGGAGTAAGAAAATTAGTTTCTCGTTGGATACCCCACCTGTTGACTGAAGAGCAGAAAGCAGCCAGGGTTAATTGGTGTCAAAAAACGCTCGACCGTTTCAATTTCGGAAACTCAAAACATGTGTACAGCATTGTAAGTGGTGGTGAATCGTGGATTTACTGTTATGAACCAGAAAATAAACGACAGTCGGCTGTTTGGGTGTTCCAAGGTGAAGAAAAGCCAACAAAAGTCATCTAGAAGTGTTTCGAAAAAGATGGTCGCGACATTTGTGTCAAAAGCGGGTCATATTGCAACAATTCCTCTTAATGAGCAAAGAAGTAAAGAGCAAAAGTCATCACCGAGCTTCGAAAAATCAACCCCGAAAAAAGAATAATCCTCCACCAAGACAATGCAAGCTCGCACACAGCCCAAAAAACAAGGCAGTATTTAACGGAAGAAAACGTGGAATTATTGGACCATCCTCCATATAGGCCCGATC
This sequence comes from Acanthoscelides obtectus, assembly GCA_963669975.1. NCBI lineage: Eukaryota > Metazoa > Arthropoda > Insecta > Coleoptera > Chrysomelidae > Acanthoscelides > Acanthoscelides obtectus. The sequence continues at coordinate 8,403,752 of CAVLJG010000006.1, forward strand.
TAAGTCCTAAGATTTCTTTACTTTCACGAAAATTAAAAACAGACTGCGTGGTCAAAGGTTCCAGTCACCAGAAGAAGCAGTTGACGCATTCAAATATGGATCTGCCAGCAAACGAATGGAATAAGTGCTTCGAAAATTGGTTCGATCGCATGCAGATGTATATTAATCTTCGTGGAGAATACCTCGAAAAACAATAAAGTCATTTAAAGCTACCTACCGTGTTGTTTTATTTCCATATGCAAAACTTAAAAGACATCCCTCGTATACTGTTCACATATAATTAAGCTATACACCTTAGGAAAAACCATTGTTATACATGGGAGATCATTTCTTGGCAACAGCGCATCGGCTGGTCTACTTTCATCGCTATTCGTACAAATTTGCAGCAGACCGCAGACCTGTATCACGAATGAGAATAATAGGCAGATACGCTGTGCTGCCAATTTGAGTAGAGCTTCCCGAATTGTGGGGAATTTAGAGTGTTGATTCATTCAAGCTTTTAATCAGCATGGCCTAGACGTTAGAACTTCATAAAGATAACATTGAAGCTGAATGCTGCTGGAGTATAGTGTTTCGAATATTCAAAGCGGAGCGGGACACTATACTCGTTCAATGGGTCATCAAGCCACAGTCTTTTCAACAAAGAAATTATTTTACGAAAATGCGTTATATTTTTACGATTTTGTCGTCACCAAATCTCTGTTTCTCAAAATGTACGTCTACTGTAGAATTTTCAGCAAACTAAGCAACAAACGTGATCTAGTATTTACTCAACATTACGGATTTCTCGAAATGCATTAAAAAATGTAACCTAGATACCTAACTGCCCCAAGCTCTTTAAATATAACACCTTAAACCAGGGTTACCAGGTGCTCAGTCACGTTGATTGTCATGTTGTACTGCGCAAGTCAGCAAACAATCTGGCGTAATAAACGTTAGGAATCATCAGGTATTGCCAGATTCCCGAATACCGGGCACCATAGTACCCGTTATAGTTGTCCTTCAAAGTTGTCAAATCGCCCCTATGGCGCAAATTCGCCACACCAGGCAACTGTGCTAAAAACAAACCCTGTTTATCTCTACTATTTGATAGTCATATGGTAGTTGTAGCCCTATCTAGCGGTCCATGATTTCTCTCAATACTGTTGTATCTCTACTGGCAACAAGAATAGGGATTACAAAATCATTTATAGAACAATATACAAACATGAAAAATATGATTTGAACCATGAAACATTAATACAATTTTAATAGTTTGAACTTTTTTCATTTTTGGAATACTCTTATGTGGAATCCGCAGCTATTTTTCCCGAAATTTGGGTAGACTTAGATTTCTTAGAAACATGACATATTGGTATCGGCAACTCTGCGAATGGGAGAATCAAATCGCATTTGTTGAGCGCATCCGTCTAAGCGGCATTCGCCAGCGCCCGTTCTGCCATCTCTCTTTTATCACTCTTCTACTTTACCCCGTTGTCCGTCACACTCCGACGCTGCCAGATAGGATCCTACAATCGAGTGTCTTTCACGCACCTACATACTTTTGTATATTTCCATCTCTCTTCCTCATCATAATGTATAATAATGGTTTTTCCGAAGGTGTATAGTAGACTATACTCACTGATATGAAAAGAGGGATGGACAACGTATACATCCTTGCACCTAGAGTGATTTTTAATGGTTCAGCTGTCACCATCATGAACATAATCAGTGTCTTCTGCAGTGATCTGCTGCTTCCGATCCAGCTAGTATGGAATATCGCCGTTGAGATATCATTGCTCTGTCAAAAAGAAATATAATAATAATAATAAAAATAAATAATAATAAAATGTCTTTATTAGGCACATTATATAAACTACAACATAATGTGACCTCTACGTAGGCGAAGTCTAGCTCTTGGCTACTCTACTTAACCTACCCAAATAATAAATTGAAATACTCAATCAAAGGAAACTTTGACAAGCAGCAAAAGACGCTTCAAAACAATGAGCTTGATAGCTTCCTGACATACATAATATATACACACATATATTACGTAAAAATAAAATAAAATATAAGAATTAAAAACTAACTTTTCCAAAATTACTACAATGACAAATAAATCTGTTTCATATGCTTACGAAATCTGTTTACTGGCCAATCCTTTATATTGGCATCTAATTCGTTATAAATCAGGATAGCATTGTAAGTGTATGAACTACGAAATAAAGTTGTTTTATACATAGGGATCTCTAGTCTTTTTTTGTGTCTGAAATCAATGTCTGAATTATTTCGTCTGAAAACAAATTTCTCATAAAGATACAAGGGGGATCGAGAAGATATGATCTTATGTGTAAACACTGCTATATGGTACTTGCAAGCATTTTCTATACACATCCAACCAAGCTGAAATCTCTTTAAGGAAACATGATCATACTTCTTGAGATTAAGTACAAATCGACAACAAGTATTTTGGAGTTTTTGGAGTCTTGCTTTTGTGATAGAATCAAGACAATGATAGAACACAGTGCTACAGTAAAATAAGCTTGGAAATATAATAGCCTCACATAACTTTGTTCTAACTTTAAAATTCAAAATAGAGCGATTGACATAAAAACACTTCAAAGTTGCATAACATTTTTTTAAGATAGACGAAACATGCTCCTTAAACCGTAAAGTATAATCAATAATCAACCCTAAATTTTTTGTAGTATTTACGACAGCTAGACGCTCCTTGTCGATTTTTACATCAAGAGAATTCAATATAGTGTTACGTTTGACAGCAGGACAAAAAAGCATCACTAAGCACTTATCCTTATTGAGCTTAAGATTGTTACCATTTGAGTATCCTACTATTGCCTCCAAATCATCATTAAGCTCATTGATTGAAGTATGTAAAGTGTTACTATTAAAGCTCTTATATATCTGTGTATCATCGGCATAGCACATCACAGAAGAGTTTTTCACAGAGCTACCCAAGTCTATAGTATATATTAAGTACAACAAGGGCCCTAAAACTGAACCCTGAGGGGCACCTGATGTTATATCAATCGGACTAGATATAGTGTTGTCTGTCTCTACTACTTGTTTACGATTTGAAAGATATGTTAGAAAAAACATTAGAGGTATGTCTGAAAAACCAAAAAACTTCAATTTAGCACATAAAAGCTCATGATCTATTTTATCGAACGCCTCAGAATAATCTGATGATACAAGTGCTGAAGCATCTCCCTTATCAAGCGAAGCAATGATGTCATCTAAAACCCTTGCTAAAGCTGTAGTTGTACTGAAACCACTGCGGAAACCAGATTGACACTTGGGAAAGAAATCATTATTAGATAAATAATGATAAACCTGATGTTTAATCCATTTCTCCAATATCTTCGATATAACAGGAATCAAAGTTATAGGTCTTAAGTCTGAGAGACATTTTGGATTTTTACATTTAGGCAAGGGCTTGACAAGAGATATTTTCCAAGCATCAGGAAAATATCCACCCTCCAGGCAACAGTTCAGTAAATGCGTCAATGGTAGTAGTACTCGAGGCAAGCAATGCTTAAGCATTGAGACTGTTATACCATCCGAACCTGCTGCATTAGATTTTAGGGACAGAATAATGTCTAGCACATTTTGTGGGGTAGCAAAACTAAATTCAAATCTAGCACTTTCATTAATTTTGGTACTATTAAATTTATCAACTAGATCCTTGCAATTGCCCGAAGGTGTGAAAACGGAAGAAAAATAATTGTTTACTTCGTCGGCATTTTTCAACTGCGTAGGTAAAGATCTATCTACATTAGTTTTGAGTTTCAATGAATGTACAGCTCTCCAGAGATGCTTGTTACTATTTAGTTGTTCATTGAAGCTTAGATATGCTGCTTTCTCCCGCCTAATAGCGGAAATGACATCATTTCTTGATTTCTGGTAATATTCGAGACTAGCTGGACTTTTTAAAATCTGATACTTTCTGAAGGCTTTATCTCTCTCAGAGATCAAAAATTTTATGCCACCTGTGAGCCATGGAACATACGGTTTAGTAATTCGTGCTGAAAGAACAGGAGCATGGACATCAAACAAATCCAAAATATGATTGGAAAAAAACGTAGCTACATCCTCTAAGTTACTGATGTAATATATATCATCCCATGGTATTTTATACAAATCCACCAAAAACTGATCTTTACAACAATGTTTAAAGTCTCTATATTTGACAGTCTTTTGAAAATTTTTAGGTCGTGTGATGTTGAAGTCACATCTGACTACATTATGATCTGACAAATTCGGAACAGGTGCAGAGCTTGTTGAAATTAATGATTCAGCTAAGTTATTTTTTGTACAAATGACATCTATGGAGGTTGCCGTGGTTAAAGTTATCCTAGTTGGTTGGGTGTTGTGAGATACCATATCGTAGCACGTAATGCAATCTAGAAGAGAATGGTCAGTAAGTTGATCAACGTTTATATCACCCAGCAAGCATATGTTATCATACTGAGGAGACACAAATGAGAGAAAGTTGTCTATATGATCAATAAAACTTGAAAATCAAAATATCAAGTAGATTGATAGTCACCCATCTGTTAGACCTCGATGCAGGTATATCTAAATACGTTTATGACCAAAAAATTGACATGTACCCTCATCCCCAAATTTTGAGCACTAAAAAAGATTTACCGGAAATGTTCAAGAGCAGTTGAGACATCAAAAATAAAGGTTTGGAGATTTTTATTTTTAGCGTTTTTGTCCGTAAATCCGCCGAACTTTCGAAAACAACAAAGCATTTTAGTCGTCAGTTGCCTTCTGTCAAAATTGATAGGTATGTAAAAACTGCAGTGGTTTAAACGATAAAAAGGGTTTATTAAGTTTTATTCAACAACATGCACGTCAACTAAAAAACATCAAGGTCTAACAAAAATATCATTAAAATGTGACCAAAAGCCTGTTGCTATTCAACAGTCAACCTCATTCTCTGACGATATATGCTTCTTCGCTTTTTCAGCTTTTATTTAAATCATGGGTCAAAGGTAACACCCATTTCCCATTCCTTGTACATGGTCTAAATATACTAAGTGATATATAAATCCGCAAACCCAGTTTAAATGGTTTTATTTTAATAAAAGTTGGTGAATGTATTTATATTACTGTAAATAACAAGTGAAAAAATGTTTAACCTTATCAGTTGGACATTTCGGTTTTTATACTGCTTTTTTTTAATTCACTAATGCTCTAAAAATGAATATTTCAGCCGCAGTAAAGAATCAACGTTGGCGGATTTTGGTTCTTGACATCCTTTACGATCGGTTAGGATGCGTATAGTACGGAGACCTGTACGATTTCGTCAACTTAGTGAGTTTGATAGGAGCCGTATAGTGGGACTTCGGGAAGCTGGACTTTCTTTACGGGCAATTGCAGTTAGAGTGCAAAGAAGTGTAGGCACTGTGGTTAGGTGTTGTCAGGCATGGCTTCGAGAAGGCCGTACGCAAAGAGCAAGGGGCACTGGACGCCGCCGTAGAACAACAGACCGTGAAGATCGCCTCCTAAGATTATTGGCCTTAAGGGACCGTTTCTCCACTACCAGGTCCATTGCAAATGAATGGTTTGCAGAACACGGAAGACCTATTGGCATGCGAAGTGTTTACCGACGAATGAGAAGTTTTGGCTTGTTTTCATACCGGCCACACTGGGTCCTCCCTTTAACTCGAGAACACCGACGTAATCGCCTTGAGTGGTGCAGACAACGGTCACTCTGGGATCAGGAATGGAACAGTATTGTCTTTAGTGACGAGTCTCGATTTTGTTTAGACATGCACGATGGTCGTGCCAGGGTTAGAAGGCGACGTGGTGAAAGGAGGAATCCACAGTTTTTTGTTGAAAGACATGTTCATCACACTGTTGGAGTTATGGTTTGGGGTGCTATAGCTTATGGTTCCAGGTCACCTTTAATCTTTATCAGAGGTAACATGAACGCGCAGCGTTATATCCACGAAGTTCTAGAACCCCATCTTTTACCCCATCTTGACACCCTGGCAGATCCAACTTTCCAACAAGATAATGCCCGACCACATGCTGCAAGAGTCACAATAGACTTCTTTCAACATAATGATGTCACATTATTACTATGGCCACCAAGATCTCCCGACTTATCCCCAATTGAGCACGTGTGGGATATGATGGGTAGGAGATTGCTCAATTTGCAACGTCCTCCTCAGACTCTGGAAGCACTTCGAGAGGAGTTGGTGGTGGCCTGGAATGAGATACCACAGGAGGACAGGATCAGAAGCATGCCTAGGCGCGTTGGAGAGTGCGTAGCACATCAGGGTGCATCCACACATTATTAAAGGTCAAAGGGCTTTAAAGCAGTGCAATCATTTTGAAATTTTTATCATTTACTTATTATTCTTCATTAAGTACTTATACAAAATTTTATTAAAATAAAACCATTTAAACTGGGTGTTCGGATTTATATGTCACTTAGTATATGTTCGTCGATAGTCTTTTATTTCATCGTTAATTGTAAATATCTGTAGCTCATCTCTGACGAAGAATTTCATTTCGGCAGATTGTATCTGTAACTTTTACCTCAGCACATAGCCAGCTGGTAAGCTGATTTTATAAAAGTATTTATTTGTCAATAAGGAATAAATCAGTTATCAGTTGCATTAATTACTTATTTAATAGTACATTTTGTTGAATGATATTTGTCATAAAAACAAACAAAGCTTAGATTTAAGTGGCAACGACTACAAGAAATAAAGAAAACGCTTGAGGATATACACGGATTCTTCAACTTATCAAAGGAAAAACATACTTCATTTACATTTTCTAAAAAAACTAAATGGTTAGAAAGTTTCGATGCAAACTATGCGCATTTAATCATTTTCTGAAAAACTGTTGCTGATAACTGATGATGGATCAATGAATGAAATCATAAGGAATCTTCAAGATGAGATTTCGCGTTTTTGTTCAACTGAATCTGAGCAAGTCTGGATTCTTTATTGAATAAAATTTGGACAAATGATGAGACTGATCCTTTCGAGAGAAATGTCGTCATCATTTTTAACTTTTGCTACTGCGGACTCTAGGAATATACACTACCGAGGGTGTAAGGTCTCCACGACGAATAATCACATCTTGTACACCGCATTGTTATTATTGTTGTTACTATGGACTAAATGACTCCTTTTGCCAAACATGTTCTAGACAAAAAAAATATAGTTGGTAACCCTACTGAATGATATTCTATTCTATTTCTCGCAATTTCAATGTGCGATGTGCCTGCCAGACTAACCCGCTTGACTTCAGCCTCTCATCTTAATCGTATCGAACATCGTACATCCAGAATTAACCGATAAGATCGCTCCTTTGTTTATACGATTCTGTAACAATCTATATATAAGGAGGCTTTTCCCAGTTCTACTAGCCATAGGCAGTCCAAAAATCGGATTAATAAAGTTTCTTTAAGCTCCTATCGTGGCATTTAGGTTTTTGCCAGCGTGGCTGCTTCAATGTAAAAAAAGTAAGCTTTATGTTCCTTATGAAGATTGATCTGTGCTTTAATTTTAGCAATACACTGCTTATTACCTTGTATATCAATTCGTTACCATAATAGCAATGTGTGAAAACAATTACAATGATCCCAAATGAATAAGGCAACATGAAGGCTAATTCTGCAGGCACTACCTGAAAACAAAATTGATATAGTAGACTGGTTTAAGCATGAAGTTTTAAAAAATACCTCCATGACGCGGAAGAGTGTTGTACAGAATACTATAATGCCGAAAAAGAAATTCACTGATATACCAATTCTAAAGATATGTTGAACCTTTTCTGTGAGTCTGAAAAAATAATACAATGGTTTAACTGAAGTACGTTTGCAGAAGTATTATACAGCTTGAGCTTCAGAGGGATTATAAATGGCAACACTGGCTAGTTGTTGTACTGTCAGGCAAATATATTCCAACCTGCACCTCCAGCGTTCATCCCCCGCTTTACCAGATCACACACATACAGTGTGTAACCAACGTTTGGAATGTATCGAATATCTAACGAATGATTCAACTAATTTTTAAAAAAATTGTTATGTTTCAGTTAGAAACCACGGCGGATCTGTTGATGGTATCCGCGATGTTGCCAAATACGCAGTTTTTCAGAAACGGATAACAACGTTTGTTATTATCAAGAAATGCTATACATTTTATTCGATATTTGTTTCTGCGCAAAATTCTGAATATCCTTTATTGAACAAACTTTGACGTAGACTTTATAGTTTTTGAAATATTCGTGGTGAAACATTAATATTAATAAATGATATTTTTTTTACCTAAGAAATGACCGGTATCGAAAGTTATTTCCTGTCATTTCTGACATTCAAAAGTCGATTGAGTTTTGTTAGTAGAGTTATTGAGAATAGAAATTCTAATGATTCTGGGTTATGGCGATCGTCGACGCACACAGCAAGAAGTCTGCGATATTTTTAATGACAAATGTCCCGACCGGAATCAAAAATGTAAAGGATGTTCCACGATCTGGCCGCCCCAAAACAGCCACTGACCAAATTAGGGCTTTGAATATTTTAGTGAGCATAGCCTATCTATCTCCTATCTAGTGGAACACTTGGTGAAGATAACAATACAACTCACATGTCTGTGGAACGCATTTTAAAGACGGAAAAATTCCATCCTTGGTTCAAGAGCTGTGATTTTGACAGAAGTTTACAACACTGTGAGACCATGATCGACATGTGTAATAGAAATGAACATTTCTTGTATGGAATAATGTTTTCGGATAAGTAAAGTTTTTCTTTGAACGGAACCCTTAATCGCCATAACTGCCGCTACTGGGTCAAGGAAAATCCTTATTAGGTACGGGAACATCATACACAATATCCACAAAAAATTAATATATGGGCCGATATGATAGGTCAAAAGGTGATACTTCCGTTTTTCATGGAAGAAAATCTAAACGCTGAAAGATATTTGCATCTTTTGAGGAATCCCGTTGTCACAGCTTTGGCGGCAATATTTCCGAATCTTTGTAACTTTTATTACCACAAACAATAAAAAATATCAATATTGTTTTCTTTTAGTAAATAATAGAGTGCCCAACGATAGAATATGGCTTCAACAATATTACGCATTACGAATTTTTGAATCAAACATTTTTTGGAAGATGGAGAGCAGGAAGAGGTACCTACGATTGAATGGCCACTTCGGTCTCCTGATCTAACACCCCTCGATTACTTTTTGTGGGGGCACTTAAAAATGTAGTATACAAAACCAAACCATTTGATCTCGAGGAACTAAAACAACGAATAGAAAATGAATGCAGAAGAATCGAGAAAAGCGGATGTCTTCAAAATGTTCTAAGCGCATTTCCGCAATACCTATCTTATTGCCATGAAGTATATTGGGGGCAATTTACACATTGAATATAATTGAATCGGTGAGTTCAAAAACCGTACAAGTGCAAAATCATCGTTTTGAGATAATCGATAAAAAAATTCCAACTCGAAAACTACTTGATATAGAAATTTGAAATATATACAAAAGTTTTAGATCTAAAGGTTTACCATGTGTATATAAGAATAGTTTTTCCGAATATAAAATGGTTTAGCAATACCAGATAGAAACATCTCATGGACTTGTACGGTTTATAAAGTCATTCTGCAAATCAAAAGAAACACATGAGCATTTATCCAATTTATTTATCATTAGTTTACGTCAGAACAAAAATTCAATATCAAAACTGTTAGGTCGACCATTTAATCATCGTTTTCCATATTTGTTGTTTTCCATGATATTATATGGTAATAGAACTCTAAAATTTCACCATGAGTATGACACATGACTTTTTTGATGTCCAAGATCTTCTTTTCGTTGATGAGGATAGGTTCTTTATATGGGCAGAGGTGGACTTTGTTTGTGTTCTTTCAGTAGCTTAAAGGTGTGGAAGTGTAAGCCATCTATAAATTCCCATGTTGTAACATATCCAGGAATTGAACTTTCATATAGAAACTGTCTGTAGTTGGAAACAGCACCTTGTCTTGAAGTACTACACAGTAGTCAGGCCACCATTTTTTAGAATCAATAATATCAGTGTATCTTATTGGTTTTACAGTGAATGGTTGTTTCTTTCTGGAAGTTACTATCAAGTCTTCATATTCTTCTGGAGTATAGATTCTATCATGTTTTCTGAAATTCCGTTTTGCGCAGCCAAAATCCCGGTTGCAGGGTAAGAACGAATGTCCTCTTATCGGGAAATAATGATATATTTTAGTGAATCTCTTGGTTGCTTGTAATCCTAGGAGAAAACGGACCATAGTTTGGTTTCAGTTCTGCCCTGCACATCCATCAGAAAACAAGTGAAGCTCAGTAATATTGGAAGGTACATGATTCATTATGTAGTCGTTAAGGAACGTGCACACTTCATTAGGCCCTTTTTGACCTTGCCCCTCATGATAGGTATAGAAATGACCATTATTGTCTTTAAGATTGTGGATTTGGAATGCAAATACCCAGAGCTGTCTCAAATAAAAAATATCTTGGACAGGAATATGCGGTAGTGGCATATTTTGCATGTAATCAAAAGCAAGCCCCATTACTTCTGGTCGTTCCGAACACAAAGCTTGCATTTGTTTGATTTTGTTATAAAATTTCTTTGCCCGTCTTTTATGGACCACTAATTCTGTAGCAGTTACTCGCTTTGCGTTCTCATTAAGGTTAGCGTCTTTAAGTCTCGTACCATATCGTTCACACTCCAAGCATACGTCAACTTGTGGTCTTCCAAATCTAAGATTGAAGTTTTCATTGAAATATTTGAGATAGAATTCATATTTAACAAAGTTTTCGAGATCTGGATATTTTTCGATAAAAAGATTATGCATTTTCTTAACATCTAAAGATGCATCTAAATAGCAAATATTTTTAGAGCAATAATGGGAAACTTTTACTGGGAATGCCTCAATGTGCTCTTTAATTTTCTGAGTCCATTCATCGCATATGGTGCGAGGTCGGTTATTATGCTGGCCTCTCAAGTCCCTTGGACATTTGGCAGCCAAAAGCAGAGTATTCAGACGTTGAACTTGCCAATGCGATATGACATGAAGACTTATAAATGCTTTTTTGCATACAGAAATGCGATTTGAGCCTTTTCTAACAAAGTAAAGAAAGTTAGATTTTCTTTCTTGCTTATCTTCTGAACTTCTTTTGCGATGTCTTTGGATTGATTTTACTTCCATGAGTCCCTGTAGGTATGTATCTTGCTCGTTTTTCGCCGAACCGCTGAGTAACTTGGATAAAATCTCTTTTTTATCTTCCTCAGTAGGTAATCTGCTGCATGCATTTTTTTCTACAGCTGAAAAATAAAACAGATACAATGAAACTCAATCCGACCTTTTTAAAACGTAATAACTTACCTACACTCTGGTCCTATAGTCCTTGCCATAACATGTTTTCCTTTTTTAGAAACATATGACTGTCCTTGCAAGCGTGCTGTTTTTACTTTGTTGTGATTCCAACTAGCAACATGTCGTTTTCTTTTTCTGCTATCAGTACTAGTATTATTTTGCCCTTCACTATCACTGAATGACATAATTTCAATTTAAAGCGTAGGAAAATTGAAAATATGGAGCTGTTTTGAACAACACACGTACACACGAAGCGACCACTGTGCTAATAAACAAACAAATGCCCAATGCTTTGTCGTTGAGATTGAGAACCGCACTAGTCGCGGACATGGACGGTTTATCTTCTCATCTCACGAATGGAATCAGCTGTACTGCATCAGCGGCTAAGTATTTAGTACGGCTTTTATCCTCAATCGATAAAAACATATATTTTAAGCAAAATGGCCGTATTACTTCAAAATGTCAAATTTTGGACATGTACGGTTTTCGAACTCACCGATTCAATTTTTTCTTGTTTTGAATTTTAAATTAACAACTAGGTCCTCTCGTTTTCTTTGTTTTTAATTTTCCTCTTGTTTTCTTGAAATATCAAATACACTATTTTAATCAATATTAAAATTTCTATTCTCTTGATCTTAGTTAAGTAAATCATATTTTTATTGACTCCGCTAACAAAACTCAATGGACTTTTTAATGTCAGAAATGGTAGGAAATTATTTTCTATAGCGGTCAGTATCAGTTTCTGAAAAATTGTAGATTCGGGAACATCGCGGATATCATCAACGGATCCACCGTGGTTTCAAACTTAAGCCAACCGGCTTTTTTTAAAATTAGATGAGTAATTCGCCAGATATTTGATGCGTTCCATATTTTGGTTACATTCTGTACATGTTTATCACAATCCATTTGGAGGGGTAATGTTGTCATTTAACCCTCCCCTAGACAAATCAAAAGATGTTCTGCTTAATGTAGGTTAAGCAATACACGATAATTTAGTTTGGCCTAGGTTCACTCTGTTATTACGGATGGTATCTAAAAAAGTTAAATACAAACAATGTGCTTCTGACTTTGGATAAGCCTTTTCAAGCAAGGTAAGCTGTTGAAATATTGGGCAATACATCGAGAAGAACAATAAACTTTGACAACTGGCAACTCGAATTTTCCGTTGAAACCTTTTATGACCCCATATATTGCCCCTATCTACCTATATTTTCAGTTCCTTGGATAGTCTATACAGGGTAGTCAATTAGGCAAAACTTACTATTTTTCAAAAAAAAATAATTTTTAATTTTTTTGATTTACCTTTAACAAGTTTTTTTCTGAGGTTTATTTGGCTTGTACGACTGTTTTTTGAGTAACAAAAAAACGCAGGAACACCTTACTGGATAAGGCTCCGTAGATTTAATTCATGATGAAAATAATCTTATTCTGAAGATCTCCCGTTACGAACTAGATGCTAGGGGATAAAAGAAATGTGAAAAAATACAGGGTGTTCCGCTTAAATATTTGGAAGAATCGTTTATTTTGCGTTTTTGACCGCCCTGTATAAACCGTCCAAAAACTGTAAAAGTCAGAAGAACAGAACAAAATAGGGGACTACAAAATTTTTTGACCAAAAATTCAGTACTCTAGCTATAACAGATGCAGAGGTTAGAGTTAAGAGTCAGAGTTGTGTGATTTTTTTCGATAGTTTGTCTGATATCTCAACAATTTGAAAATAAAACCCTAAAGTATGTTACATCAAATTGATTCGTGTGGAAGGGCCTTGCCAGATCTGCAATCAAATATAAAACTTTATTATTAAAAAATGGATATTTAGGTCACTACGTAGTTATGAATCATCCTGTAGAGATAAAAATATTTTCCAAATAAGGAGCATAGTGTTGGTTACAATTTTTGTAATGACCGCAGCAAGATATCATGCGCAATGAAGGCGTTATCGACCAAACCCTCACTAAAAACTCACTCTGTATCCAATATATACTAAGTGACATATAAATCCGAACACCCAGTTCAAATGGTTTTATTTTAATAAAAGTTGGTGAATGTATTTATCTTACTGTAAATAACAAGTGAACAAATTTTCGGCCTTATCAGTTGAACATTCCGGTTTTTATACTGCTTTTTTTAATTCACTAACGCTCTAAAAATGAATATTTCAGCCGCAGTAAAGAATCAACGTTGGCGGATTTTGGTTCTTGACATCCTTTACGATCGGTTACGATGCCTAGAGTACGGAGACCTGTACGATTTCGTCAACTTAGTGAGTTTGATAGGGGCCGTACAGTGGGACTTCGGGAAGCTGGACTTTCTTTTCGGGCAATTGCAGTTAAAGAGCAAAGAAGTGTAGACACTGTGGTTAGGTGTTGTCAGGCATGGATTCGAGAAGGCTGTACGCAAAGAGCAAGGGCACTGGACGCCGCCGTAGAACAACAGACCGTGAAGATCGCCGCCTAAGATTATTGGCCTTAAGGGACCGTTTCTCCACTACCAGGTCCATTGCAAATGAACGGTATGCAGAACACGGAAGACCAATTGGCATGCGAAGTGTTTACCGACAAATGAGAAGTTTTGGCTTGTTTTCATACCGGCCACACTGGGTCCTCCCTTTAACTCGAGAATACCGACGTAATCGCCTTGAGTGGTGCAGGCAACGGTCACGATGGTCGTGCCAGGGTTAGAAGGCGACGTGGTGAAAGGAGGAATCCACAGTTTTTTGTTGAAAGACATTCTCATCACACTGTTGGAGTTATGGTTTGGGGTGCTATAGCTTATGGTTCCAGGTCACCTTTAATCTTCATCAGAGGTAACATGAACGCGCAGCGTTATATCCACGAAGTTCTAGAACCCCATCTTTTACCCTATCTTGACACCCTGGCAGATCCAACTTTCCAACAAGATAATGCCCGACCACATGTTGCAAGAGTCACAATAGACTTCTTTCAACATAATGATGTCACATTGTTACCATGGCCACCAAGATCTCCCGACTTATCCCCAATTGAGCACGTGTGGGATATGATGGGTAGGAGATTGCTCAATTTGCAACGTCCTCCTCAGACTCTAGAAGCACTTCGAGAGGAGTTGGTGGTTGCCTGGAATGAGATACCACAGGAGGACATTGACCATCTGATCAGAAGCATGCCTAGGCGCGTTGGAGAATGCGTAGCACATCAGGGTGCATCCACACATTATTAAAGGTCAAAGGACTTTAAAGCAGTGCAATCATTTTGAAATTTTTATCATTTACTTATTATGCTTCATTAAGTACTTTTACAAAATTTTATTAAAATAAAACCATTTAAACTGGGTGTTCGGATTTATGTGTCATTTAGTATATTAGAAATAAAATAGACCCTACTAAAAAGTGATAGAGAACGTAATTAAGAAAGCTACGCTTATTCACTGATATATTGCAGTTATTATTAACAATCGAGAAGAACGTAGAAACCAGGTTGAACACTACAAGTAACATATCTACTTACAATTTGATATTCTGATAGTGCCTGATATTCCTAAACATCTGTTGAATATCCCGTGAAGTCTCCAAACAGTCTTTGAGAATATCAAGTTGTATTCCAATCTCGATCAACAAATTGGCGTCGAGAATAACGTAGCAGCTACAGGCATACACTGCGTAAATAGTTACTATCTCTTGAAAAAGAAAAACCGTCCAATACCCCGCGAAAGATGGAACATAAGCTGCATACATAGGTTGTCTTTTGTCTTCCAACAGTTTTGCCAGAGGCGAAAACACTATAATGACACCACACGATACCATAAAGTACCTCCTCACAAAGTTTCCTGATTTCTTTAATGTCGTCGCGATATTTACTTGTTTTGCCGTTTTTGGTTGAAACAAGTCTGATCTTAGCTGTTGGATGATTTCCTGGAGGATGTCTATATTCGAGAATATACAGGACATCACTAGTAGATTCGTACCACACTCTACATAGATGAACAATATCGCCGTAATGTCTCTAACAGTTATTGCTTCCCATTTGTCATAAGCATATAAGTACCTACAAGTTATAAAGGCAATGCTAATGCAGAATGCGGAGAAATATGATAAACGTTTTCTTTAAAATAATTACAAAACGTTGTCAGGAAAGTTGAATGACAGCTCCAGCAATTTGATATATTTATATGATTGTAAATTAGTAACTAAGTTGAGATTTTTTTCACGAAGACGTTGAGAAAACTTCGCCAAGCCGAAAGATATCATGGAAATGGAAAATTTCCGGTCGCATGGCATTAAATTTTCCTGACAACAGTTCATAACATCTTTCAGGAAAATACTTGTTACCTGTCTTGTTACCTACCCAAGAAACTGGAATGCAAAAAATCCTGAAACTACCACACCTCTGTAGATTTTATACAGCCTAGAACTGAAAAGCGATTCTTTGTTGCTCGTTTTCCAAAAACCCAATAGCTTCAGGCAAGTTATTTCTGGCTCTATGATTGACACAAGGTCGAAACCTGGGTGGCTTGTCATTTTTGTCGCGAAATTGTGGTCGAGAGGAATAGAAGACGACTTTTTATATTTCATAAACTTGAATAGAATAGCTGCTATTAGTAGTAGGAAATATTTATGAAAAATTGCACTAAATGGTTTAGTTATATCGGGTGGCTAAAATATATCAATGATACTGAAGATACTGAGCCGCAGCATTAGTAGTGTGTGGTCTGTAAATTAAGTGATGAGATTGTTTTTTTTCATATTATGGTTACAGCCGTTTGAATGTCTTCGACTGTGAGGTGATTTTTCAGCTTTGGGATGACAAAAAATGAACAAGGACTCAAGTCAGCCGAAAAAGGAGGCTGAGGAGCCACAGGAATGTTTTTACTGGCCAAAAACTCGTTTAAATGTCCCACAAAAAAATTACGGACAACTAAATGACTCGAGCGAGTTCAAACTTGTACCTTAGGCGGATCACATGTTCCCCTGTCTCCTCTCCAAGTTCGGCGTCCTCCAGTGTTGCCAGACCGAGCGCTACGTTGCCAGTCTCGTCGCTTAATTTACAGACCTCGTATAAACGAAATAAGACAAAATATGCTGATCAGTTTCGAAAATTGTGAAGTGGCTTAACTTTTATTACCGAACTTTTTTATTAAATGCCGAAAAAATCTTTGGAATGTATGTTCTAAAGTTACGCAATGCATTCATTTCGGAATTCTCTTCATAAGCTGTACCGTAATCATCTAAAGATATGTGAGAATAAACTTCTAGGTACTCCTTTTACTTTCCGAGTTAGTTTTGCAGTAACACCTCTAGAGTCTAGTAGATATGTATTTTTCTCCGAGATGCCATCATTTCCAGTATTCACCAATTAAATCTATACAGCAAAATTCATTTACGTGTTTGGGTTCCGATTTCAATATGTACGAGAGAGAGCGAGAGAGAGAGAGAGACGTGTCCAACACCATGCAATAGTTACCTTAGGAAAAGTACGACCTATATATGGGGTTGTCCAAAACGAACGCAGGAAAGTAAACACATATTAAAACAAGAAAGATTGATATGCAAATCAAGTTGGGTACTTTATTTTGAAGGTTTATTTATACCATTTATGTATGAAAAATAATATCGCTCAAATGTTCACCACGACTGGATTTACAGACGTCCACGCGATGGTCGAAATTTTCAATGACATTTTGCAACATGGTCGGTTCTATGGCATTTATCTCGGCAATGATGTTATTTTTGAGTTCTTGAAGGATGGCTGGTTTGTTGACGTAGACTTTGCTTTTTAAATATCCCCATAAAAAGAAGTCCAAGGGAGTCAAATCGCACGATCTTGGTGGCCATGGCACATTTCCTCTGCGCGAAATCACGCGATCACCGAAGATGTACTGCAATCGATGGATATTGACGTTGGTTGTGTGGCACGTTGCACCGTCTTGTAGGAAATAAACATCGTCCATATCCATTCCTTCAAGTTGCGGCAAAAAATATCATCATCACGTGATATCGCTCAGAATTGACGGTAACGGCGTCCCCGGCCGCATTTTCGAAAAAGTAAGGTCCGATGATGCCTTTTGACCACAATGCACACCACACAGTCACTTTTTGAGGATGCATCGGCTGCTCTTGATACTCACGGGGATTTTCTTTCCCCCAGATGCGGCAGTTTTGCTTGTTTACCGTCCCATTCAAAGTGAAATGCGCTTCGTCGCTGAACATGATTCTTGATGAAAAATTGGCATCAATTTGGCGGTGTTCAAGGAGCCAATCTGAGAACGTTCGGCGCGAAAAATGGTCGGCCCGACGCAGCTCTTGCGTCAATTGGATCTTGTAGGCGTGTACATTCAAATCCTTGTGGAGAATGCGGAGCAAACTGGTTCTCGAAATGCCCAATTCTTGGGATCGACGCGTTGTTGATTGTTTCGGATAGTCTCTCACATTCTCCTTCACAACAGCAATATTTTCCGGTGTGCGAACGCTCCTTGGCCCGCCAGGGCCTGGCAGATTTGTCACAGAACCTGTTGCCTCGAATTTACGCACCAGACGACCGATGGTTGTTTCGTTTGGGCGGTTGTTGCGACCGAAATGTTCACGAAGCGCGCGAAACGTGTTTTTTATTTTTGCACCATTTTTGTAGTGCTCTTGAATAACTTTAATGCGGTCTTCAATCGAATACGACTCCATAGCGATCAATGGTAAACATTCAACTAACAAAACGACATGTCGGTGACAGAAAACAAAGATGGCGTCTATGTCAAATTGACGTTTACTTTCCTGCGTCCCTATTGGACAACCCTTTATAAACAGTAGCTGTGAGGTTCCATCACAAACAGATTGTCACAATTTGATGCTACTGGTGGCAAATTCCTCCATAATATATGCACTTAGATATATGTTTGAGATGGAGATTACATTGTCAAGCTACACTCAGTAGAATTTTTGAAGAACAATTTAAGGTCAGGGCTGAGAAGTGATCAATTGATGTTACTATAACCATGCCCATGTTAGTAGCAGTCTTGGTTATGATGTGTATTTCTGGGGTATGAGCACAGATCCACACGATGTTTTTGTAGCTCAGAAGGGGGCAGTTAGATGTATGGTAGGTCTACTCTTGTAAAGAGGTTTTTGAAAATTTTAATCTTTCAACCCTTCCCAGTCTACTCATTTTAGAAATGCGTGCATGTCTTCAAAAATATTAATAAACTGCCAAGTGCTAGTGATGTCCATGGTCTACGGACACGACAAAGTAATTATTTAGGAAACATAGAATGGGCATGTACGACCTTTTTTTTATTGTCGAGGTATAAGGCTATTCAACGCATTATTCCTAAGTATTAAGTCAGTTTGTCAATTTTAATTTATAGACAATTTCTCCAAAAACGTTATTCAAGTAATTCAAAAATTACTGTGTACGTTTTATATTTGGCTTACGTAAATTTGATCATGTATCAGTGTAACATCCCGTTCTAATTGGTAAAAAATTAATGTATCGCTATTCAGTTTTTGTTCACAAATTACTACTTACGGCAAAACCCTCTTACTTGAGCGAAAAAAATTCATTTAATAATGATACTCAGAGAAAAAGTGTTTTTATACCCCAGCATTCGTCTACACTTTTTAAGCGCAGCTTTTTCTTCAATGTTTCTAATATTTATAATGACATTCGTAAAGTATATAAAGAACGTTCGTTAAACGTCTTTCAATCAAAAGTTAAAACAACATTACTTAAGCCCCCAAACATATCATTTACATAATGATTCATTTCTTTTTTCATTTTACGATTTATTCAGGTTTGGTGTACTTTTGGTTTGGAAAGTACATCTTTTTCTCTTTTACTTTTTACTTGTGATGTACCCTACCTAAATCTATTTTAGGATAGTTTATTGTTGCGAATCTATTAACTTTTTTGTGAGGTCCCTCAAGAAACTTTTACTTGTACAGTCTTTTTACAGCGTTGATTTATTCTTCCTGTTTTTATCAAATTCATCAGTTTGTGTATGTTGCATTCGTACATTATCTAATATTGTTGATTTTTAACTAGCACTTTCTAATTGTGTTCTAAACTTAAAGTATTCAGATTTAAAAAAAAAATCCCTAATTAGCATCTCCAGAGTAAAACCAAAAACGTTTATATTATCTTACTCATAATTTGGAGCACCATGTAAAATTGCAAATTAGGATTAATATACATCAACCCCTGTATTTTCTTTTGAACTGGACCTTTTTGTTGGATAATTGCCTTTCCAAGCTATATGAAGAATTGATAAATGTATTCGTATAGTAATAACTGGACACTTCAATAACTTGAATACCTTTTGTAGATATCAAAAGAGCATACGCATATGTAGTTCTATATTATGTGTTTACCTTTGACCTCCAGAACAACGATTTTGTATTGGTTGGACTAACCCCAGCACAAAAAAAGTGGAGTTTGTAAGCGATCAAGTCGCTTAACAGCCTTCTTGAGGTTAGTATCATTAGTATCCTTTTATCTCCAGGATTGGTTTTAAAAAAACACAATATTGAGGGAAAGACAATTTTTAGTTATAGCTATAAATACACATAGTACTAAGGGCATACATATATTCTTCACCTGTATCTGACAGTAAGTGAGTAGTTTAAGAATTGTGAAGTATGTGTTATCAGTGCCGCAAATCTGCAACATACAAAAAATCATCATCGTATGAGTTGTTGAAAACTTCTGTAAGCAGGGTTGAAAGGTGAAACTAGGGTTTAGATAAAAAATTAGATTCAGTCAGTACGTTTAAACATTCAGGCATGTTCTTAAAGTAAGACAAACGAAAAAGACTAAATATAGATATTTCCAAATGTAATCGTATTCCATTTCCTGAATACGATGTTAACCTTCTGCTACCAGGCTTGCCTTCGAATACGAGCCCCTTCCCGCTTCAGTTGGCCCAACTATTGAAATCTTAGTTTTTTTCTTATCAAACACAAATAATAAAAATGTAGCAGGCTGTTATAGGTTTAAAATATTATCACTGAATATTTTGATAATATGTAGTAGCAAACACTCCCTAATCAAATTTGCAGCATAAAAATAACACAAACATGTTGCAATTACAGCATATCAACCTATTTTCATTTCAATGCAAAATAAGTCTATAACGCATAGGTGGCTGTGGAAAATCAAAGCCATGACAATTGTTTTTATTAATCACAGCTGTCAGAATACGTTTAAAATAGTTTTGGGTAGTTAAGGTTTTCAAAATGGGTAGAGGAAAGGTTATTAGTGAGAAAATTCGGTTACTGATAATTAAATTTTTTAATTCTGGGAAATCAAACTCAGAAATTGGAACTTTGTTAGACTTATCGCGGTACAGTGTGAGAAATACTGTTAGAAGTTATTACGTAACTGGTTCAGTTAGTATTAAGCCACGATATGTGAAAAAAAGTAATAAGAAGAATAATCGTGAAAAACAGGCGTGCCAATTATTTACGATTAAGTGCTCTGTGGAGTGACGCTGTTGGAAGAAGAATTTCGAGGTCCACAACTCATAGAGAGGCTCACAAACTGGGATTTAGCACTTGCAAGGTAAATTTTCTTATAAAAAAACTGAAGTAAAAACCCTAAAGTTGCACAACTTGTTTATAGGCCAAAGAAAAGCCACTAATAACTCCACTGCAAAAGAAAAATCGGCTTAGATGGGCTAAAGAACATAGACAATGGACACCTCAACAATTGTGTGCAATACAATGGAGTGATGAGGCCCGATTCGAAGTTTGTGTTGGTGACAGTCGCAGTAGAGTTATTCGCAAAAAGAATGAAGCATTCCATAATGACTGTCTGAAGAGAAAAGTAAAATTTCCAGCATCAATTATGGCCTGGGGCAGTAAGTCATCAAAAGGAGTAGGAAAACTTCATTTTATTGATGGAAATGTGGATACAAACAAAAATATTTGGCAATTTTAGAAGAATCGCTTTTACCAGTGATGGAAGAATGTTTGACATCCGGTCAAGATTTTGTGTTTCAGCAAAATGGTGCAGCATGCCATACCTCAAAAAAGGCTATAAAGTGGATGGAATAAAATAATGTACCACTTTTGAAATGGGTTTCTAGTAGTCCAGATCTGTCACCTATTGAAACTTTGTGGCACGAGATGAAAAATATTCTACGACAACATCCTACTCGTACAATCACCGAACTGAGACAAAAGCTTCAAGAAATATGGGATTGTTTCACACCAAATTTTTGCCAAAACTTGGTTAACACTATGAACCAAAGAATTTTAGCCGTAATAAAAAATACAGGTGATGTTACCCAATGGTAATCTCTCAATTGTTGCTTTGTTAACTTCGCGCATTTATTTGCACATTGTTTATTTGTTCAGATGTTCTATTAGTTATAGTTCTAAGTGATTTCAAATATGTATTTTTTACGACTAGAGTGTATCTAAAATGTTTTTGAGAAAATAAACTGTTTTAGAAGTAAATAGTTTCGTCATGTTTAGTTTATAAGGGCATATCTTGGTACAAATCTTGAAGTGGGTAGGGGCTCGTATACAGCCGCTAAAAGACGCCGTTGAAAGTCGTGCTTTCTTAAATAGCTTTTGAACAACACTGTATAGCTTAACTCTTACATTAAGGTGGTGGCCACAGAAAACAAGACACATTTAGATTGCTAGTTCCAAAGCAACATGTCTAAAGAATATTGCATCCTGTGGAAGAGTGGCTCAACGATGATATTTTTGAAAAGCAGATCTTTGTTTGATATCGACACGATAAGCCAGTTTTAAAAAACGACCTTGCTTGAGTTTAGTTTTAACCATCGTAATTGATAGATTCGTAATATCAGTAAATTTTAACTGAACTTCGGATTCTTGTCGAGCTTTTTGAGGATCTGCTACAGTGTCAAATAGGAACGGCATTGGAACTCGACTGTTTTTCTCAAAAACGGCTCTTTTTATCGAAATTGTACGAGAATATTTTTTTTGGCTAGCGGATCAGACCTGCCAAAAATATCTTTTTTGAGCCACCATTATAGAGGGTGTAGGTATGGGGCTAGTACATTCCTGACGATCAAATTGATTTCTACACTTTCATAATGTTGTTGAATCATGCACATGTTGTCGTTTACACCAACTAGGTTATTTATCCATCATAATAGTCACACATGCTGATATTTGTTTTGATCCTTTCTGCCATATTAACTGAATACTTACATCAAAATTATATTTACAACAGTACCATGACCCGAAGAGATTTTCCTATATTTTGGCCTAAGTGAACATGTTCTTTCTGGAGCCCATATGCTTGTATTTTTACACCTATTGCATATAGAGATGAGCTAAATTGTTAGTTGCAGCAATGGTTATCTCACTGTTAACAGAGCTTATTAGAGATCAATGCAAAAAATCTTAAATTCACTTTTTGTGAAAAATCTCTTCCATCCCTCAACTTTGGAGAGCGGTAAAAAATGAGGTGGTATTTCATTATACATTCTATGGTAAAAACTATTTCAATCCATGTAGAACAAACCCTGAAAACTTCAGTTTGCTACAATATATACTAAGTGACATATAAGTCCGAACACCCAGTTTAAATGGTTTTATTTTAATAAAATTTTGTATAAGTACTTAATGAAGCATAATAAGTAAATGGTAAACATTTCAAAATGATTGCACTGCTTTAAAGCCCTTTGACCTTTAATAATGTGTGGATGCACCCTGATGTGCTACGCATTCTCCAACGCGCCTAGACATGCTTCTGATCAGGTGGTCAATGTCCTCCTGTGGTATCTCATTCCAGGCAACCAGCAACTCCTCTCGAAGTGCTTCTAGAGTCTGAGGAGAACGTTGCAAATTGAGCAATCTCCTACCCATCATATACTACACGTGCTCAATTGGGGATAAGTCGGGAGATCTTGGTGGCCATGGTAACAATATGACATCATTATGTTGAAAGAAGTCTATTGTGACTCTTGCAACATGTGGTCGGGCATTATCTTGTTGGAAAGTTGGATCTGCCAGGGTGTCAAGATAGGGTAAAAGATGGGGTTCTAGAACTTCGTGAATATATCGCTGCGCGTTCATGTTACCTCTGATGAAGATTAAAGGTGACCTGGAACCATAAGCTATAGCACCCCAAACCATAACTCCAACAGTGTGATGAACATGTCTTTCAACAAAAAACTGTGGATTCCTCCTTTCACCACGTCGCCTTCTAACCCTAGCACGACCATCGTGCATGCCTAAACAAAATCGAGACTCGTCACTAAAGACAATACTGTTCCATTCCTGATCCCAGAGTGACCGTTGTCTGCACCACTCAAGGCGATTACGTCGGTGTTCTCGAGTTAAAGGGAGGACCCAGTATGGCCGGTATGAAAACAACCCAAAACTTCTCATTCGTCGGTAAACACTTCGCATGCCAATAGGTCTTCCGTGTTCTGCAAACCATTCATTTGCAATGAACCTGGTAGTGGAGAAACGGTCCCTTAAGGCCTATAATCTTAGGCGGCGATCTTCACGGTCTGTTGTTCTACGGCGGCGTCCAGTGCCCCTTGCTCTTTGCGTACGGCCTTCTCGAAGCCATGCCTGACAA
The DNA here is from genome assembly GCA_963669975.1 of Acanthoscelides obtectus. NCBI lineage: Eukaryota > Metazoa > Arthropoda > Insecta > Coleoptera > Chrysomelidae > Acanthoscelides > Acanthoscelides obtectus. The sequence continues at coordinate 8,427,662 of CAVLJG010000006.1, forward strand.
CACCTAACCACAGTGTCTACACTTCTTTGCACTCTAACTGCAATTGCCCGAAAAGAAAGTCCAGCTTCCCGAAGTCCCACTATACGGCCCCTATCAAACTCACTAAGTTGACGAAATCGTACAGGTCTCCGTACTCTAGGCATCGTAACCGATCGTAAAGGATGTCAAGAACCAAAATCCGCCAACGTTGATTCTTTACTGCGGCTGAAATATTCATTTTTAGAGCGTTAGTGAATTAAAAAACAGCAGTATAAAAACCGGAATGTCCAACTGATAAGACTGACAATTTTTTCACTTGTTATTTACAGTAAGATAAATACATTCACCAACTTTTATTAAAGTAAAACCATTTAAACTGGGTGTTCGGATTTATATGTCACTTAGTTTATCATGTCACATTCGTTTTGTGACTTTTGAAGAACATGTTCGAAATGGCCTCCATTATTTTTTATACACAAGCGACACCTTCTAATAAAATGGTCCTTTAGTTTTTGAAATGAATTTGCGTTTTCCATGTTTTTTATTGTTTCTTCATCAAGTTCTGGCGCAGTTGGTTGACATTTGTGTAATCAGATTTATAGATTATCCCTTTATTGAACCTCCATATAAAAAACCTAGAGGATTTAAATCGGGTGAGCTTGGAGGCCATCGTATGTGTCCACCTCTACCTATCCAACGCCCAGGAAAGGCACTGCCTAAGTAATGCCGTACATCCCGTGCAAAGCTCATTGAATGTGATGGTAATTACTTCGATAAATAAATATTGTTTCTCAATAAAAATTGATATTTTTCTACTAAAAACCGCACGAACTTATTTGGTTACCTGATAGATACAGTATATTCAAATAAGAGATAGACCGGATGTTAACAAAAGGTTCGGGTGATTTTCACGCTAACGCCGCCGTCTCGACGTAAAACAGGAGCCCTCATTGGTCAATTCGCAATTAAATGCCTATGCCGAGCGGCAGAGCAGTCGTATCAAGGCAGAGTCACATTCAGGTTCAGACGTGTTACGTATGTCGTGTGCATCATTGCAATTTGATATTTCTTTGGACGTTTTCGTTTGTTATCTTATTAAGTTGTTGAGTTTGTCGTTGTTATTGTTATACCTTGTTATTGATTGTTATTGTTATCAACTGCTTGCGCAAAATGCCCAGTAGTACAGATACTGCCGATGAAGTTGTAAACTCCTGTAGTCCACCTAGGAAACGCTCTAAAAAAAGACACCTGAGTGCAGAAATGAAAGAGGTCATTTTGAATATATATAAGATCGAGCGCGAGGAGAACGAGGCATCAACCATCAAAGAAATTGTTGTGAAGGTTTCTCACAAAGTTGGGGTGTGTCGCGCATCAGTGTTTAATATGTTAAGACAATACAAAAAAAATCACACCTTTTCTGAGCCAATGACCAGTAAACATCGCAAAAGTATTGTTAAATCATTGGATGAAGCTGATAAGCATGCGATTAGGAGGAAAGTGCATGAATTCTTCTTTAGGAATGAAATACCTGCTATAGATAAAGTACTGCAGGAGGTAAATGGAGATACAACGTTGCCAAATTTCAAACGATCAACTTTCCATGCGTTACTGAAGCATTTAAATTTCAAATGGAAAAAACGGGGTCGTAATAGTTTACTACTGGATAGAGAAGAAATTGTGCTATGGAGGAGGGATTATTTAACAAAAATTGGGAAATATAGAAATCAAAACAGGAAGATTTATTATTTAGATGAAACGTGGGTAAACGCAGGACACACTACAAGTAAAGTATGGGTTGATGATTCTGTAACTTCATCCAGGAGCGCCTTTCTAGATGGACTGTCCACCGGATTAAAAAATCCAGCAGGTAGATACGAGTAATAGACAACAATCGGATGTTTTTCAAACCTTGGGAACAAGGTTCTGAACATTAATTCCAGGGGGCAGATAAAACTTATTACAAGTAACAAAACTTTTATGACTTTCGATAAAATGCGTGGATGTTTTATTGTCATTTTCATTTGTTAGAACTTTTTTAAGCCATGTTTTTATGTGGTTTCAATATTTCAATAATTTTTTAATATAATCTTAAAATATGTCGAATATTATAAACTTAAAAAAAGTTTTATATTGTGTACCGTTCCTAATATTTCTAACCATTTTAATTCATACTTTAAGCTTTATAAAGTTATAATTTGTTAATATTAATATTTGCGCGTATTTCAGGTTCCTGATCATTCATTTTTTAAAGGTTTATAACTTTAAATTAAATTGTGAAGCGCTGAGTGATCATACGACGTTCAATATTCTTTCTTTCAATGAGACTAAATAATCCCAATTATAGCAATCTGATACTCATGTCTCAATGTTTTTTCGCTGAATGTGATGAAAACATTTGAAAAAGGTTCGCTTATTGAAATAAATCTACACCAGTTAGTACTTCGATTTCCAGGTAAAGGGAAAAGGCTCATTATCTGCCATATTGGCAGTGAGGATGGATTTGTTGTTGACGGTCTATGGTGCTATGAGTCTAAGAAAACTGGAGATTACCACGAGGAAATGAATGGCGAATCATTTGAACAGTGGTTTTCAAAAATTTTACCGAACTTAGAGGAAAACGCAGTAATTGTGTTGGGTAATGCGCCTTATCATTCTCGAAGAATGGAGAAGGTCCCAACAACGGCTTCAAGGAAAGTTGTTGTTCAAAATTGGCTCCGCTCGAAAAATATCAACTTTGAAGAAGCAATGCTGAAAGTACAATTATTAAAAATTGTCAAGGATCACAAGGCGGAATATCAAAAATACGCCATTGACGAAATGGCAGCAAGTCAAAATAAAAATGTGCTCCGTTTACCTCCATACCATTGCGAGCTCAATCCCATTGAGCTCATATGGGCAGAGGTTAAAAATTATATAGCTAAGCACAATACAACTTTTAAATTTTGTGACCTCAAAGGACTTTTCAAAGAAGCACTAGAATTAATAACAGCGCAAAAATGGGAAAACTGTATTAAGCACGTGAAAGACAAAGTTGAAAAGAGAATGTGGGAACTGGACAATATTTTAGAGGAACAAGTCGAGCCATTCATTATTGACGTTGGTGCTTCAGGCAGTAGCGATGATGAAAGCTCATCAAGCTCATCTTTCCAATAAAAGATGTCGTTCATCAAATTCGGTAAGTTATAAGTAATTATAAAGCTACTGTATTTTTTAATTAATTATTGACATTTTTGAACCCATTTTGGCAAAACCTATTCAAGAATCTACTTTCTGACAATGTTCAACCATGCACATTTTTTTACGTTTTGAACGTTTTAATTTGGTTACATATTTACCTAGAAATCAAAAAATATACTAATCAATATTCTAAAAGCAATTTTAAGAGATATAGGATTATTTTTAATTTAGGCTAATTTAAACGCCATTTTGAGATTATATTCGACAGTATTTCACCAAACATCAGGCGGCATCCGAAGCTGGAAATCGAAGCGAAAATTTTGAAACCCTTATGTATATTTACATCATTATATATTTCTTACCCCACCCCCACATGATCCTATATCCATCACCAATCGTATACACATCGAATTGTGCTAATTTACTACAAAGTTACGCAAAGCAGCATCTACTATCTAAAATATGTACTGCGTGACTCTTAATACGTCCCTGCCGTATGTTACAGCGTTCGATGATCACGTGGTCTTGTTTATGTCCGGTCTATCTCTTATCTGAATATACTGTGGTTTTGTTCGAAATTTTCTTGTTTAGGCGCAAGACTTCGTCCTCATACTGCTGTGACACCCTGTATATGACGCGTATCGCGAGATGAATGACGATATGATGACGTCACACGAATCGTCCCGACGCGCCGCGGCGTCGAGTCGGCCGTCGCATCGGTGGCATTCGCCTATGGATTTTCGTTTCCGGTGAATGGTGCACTTCGGCCTGAGAGTTGGGCGCCGGGAGTTCAGAGGCAACTCCACGTGAGCGAGCGCGCCGGATGCCGATCGTCAGCTGAACCCGAACGGTTAGTTTCACCTTTCTTTCTTTTTTTGATTGCTTTTATTGCTGCTTGTTTTTAGGTCGCACGTTGGGGGAGCGCTTTATTGCTTTTATCGATGGGTTTATGGCGGTATGATTTAACGTTCGCATTTTTTTTTCAACAGGGACTTCTTGAGATTTCATAACTTTTTAGATGGAGTTAGATGCGTTAGTTAGTTAGTTTCGCCGAATTGAAGTTTGTTTTTTAAGTTGCACGTTAACCTTATTACTTCTATTGAACGTCCTTTTCTAGTACTAGTAGGTGCCAGTTGAATTTGTGCTTCTCTTAAATGAACTTAAAGACATTAAATAATGTATGCCTGCCTCATGAATTTCTTTCCATTTGTGAATAAATAGCACAAAACTACCTTCAATAATAGAGAAATGATATCCATCTTCAATTCAATTCAATTCAATTCAATTCAATTGAAAGGACTTTATTGTAACACATACATAATTATGTATCCTTACAAATGGCGAAGTCTGGCCAATGGCCATTTATACTTAACCATAAATGTCAATGCTTATTACTACCTTCAAAATAAAATAAAAAAAAAACTGAAAAAGAAAAGGAAAAAGAAGAATAATAGTAAAAGAAGAATTAATAAATATGACGTAATGCGTACGATTAGAACAAAAAACATAATACGTACGATTCAAAGAGACGACAATAACCTAAGAGCTCAATAAGTAGTTTTAATATTTTTTTAGAAAAGTTGCTGATGAAACATTGTTCGAAAGAGTTGATCCATTTCACCCCATTATACGTAAAATACCGTTGAAAAATGGCTGTCCTATGTGTGTAATGTCTTGATGACATTATTTCTTTCAGTTCCAGCTATAGTCTATTTTTGTACTAATAGCATCAATTCTATCAAGATACTGTCTAAATTATCCTTTTCTCGGATGTTGTTCTCGACTAAATACTTAATGCTTCGGTAAAAGGATCTCGCAGGTGCATACAAATGGCACACTAGCGATTTTGATTTTACTAACAATGATTTTTATAAATAAATGTCACATGAATCAGCATCAATGACGTTACCCCTATCTTGACAAGATATTTAAGGTTATAACAGCTATGGTAGGTGTCAGGCTGATCCGAATAATTGTTTTTTCTTACTAGAGCGCAGTTTATTTTTTTTTGTTCTGTTATTATATATTATAAAGTCATAACAGCTATCAGAAAAATATTTAAAAAATTTTTATGTATGTGTTTTGAAAATTATAGGTCTTTGAAAAAGATATAGAAATTTCACACCCTACTGCAGTCTGTCAACTCCTGTTACTGCAAATATTAACTTTTTTTGGATTTTATTTTTACAATGTAATGATGAATAATGCATCTTCAAACTGGTGTCTCAACCTTACTGCCAACTTTTCTCGTTCAGGAAAAATTGCCACTTATTTCCCAACCAAGTATTCCAAAGTAAAACTTTGCTCAACTTTAACTGGCTGTACTGGAAAAAAATGTACTATGAGAGTTTGGCAAGTAACCTTAAAAGTTGGCGCATTTAATAAAGATTCCAAAATGGTATTACACTTAGAAGATTACTCGTTAACTTATGCACAATTTTTTACTGAAAAAAAACTTTTTCAAAATTTCCTAATTAAACAGCGATTATGAAAACGCACAAGGACCCTTAAGGATAACTGTTTGCACAACAGTGGGCGTCAAAATGCTGCTGATGATGATTTACCTTTACAGCAAATGCTCAAACTGTTTTCCTTCAGCCGCAATACACGCTCGACATCTTCTTAAAAAAGATGGGGTTATTAAACGAGCGAATTCACGGTTATTAACAAACTCAGCTGCTTCCAATAGTCTTTGCCGTAGCTCAGCTACATTTTGAATCGGCTGGAAATACACTTTTTCTTTTACAGTTCCCCAGTAAAAAAATCTAAAGGATTCAAATCAGGTGATCGGGCTGGCCACGGTATTGCATCAGACCGTCTTATCCATCTGCCTGGAAACTTTTGATCAAGATACTCTCTCACTGAGAGTGCATAGTGCGCTGGGCAGCCATCATGCTGAAACCACATGTCCCTGTAAATACTCAGTGGCACGTCCGGCAAAAAATTTTGTACATGATTTTTCATATAATCCAAATAAGCTTCAGCAGTCAAAGTCTCTGGGAACTCAAACGGACCGATTATTTTACCATTTAAAATTCCTGTCCAATGGTTTATCTTCAAGCGATATTGAGATTTATCTTCTCTCATCAAATGTGGGTTTGCTACGTGCCACTTGTGTAAGTTATGCAGGTTCATGTACCCATCTTTCTTAAATGTGGTCTCATCCGACCATAAATTTTTTTCAAAGAACTGTGGATCTTTCCTGTGTCTTTCTAACACTGTGCGGCAAAAAGCAACTCGGGGCTCATAATCCCGGGACAGGAGAGGTTGAACACGCTGTATGTGGTATGAATGAAGCACATCACTTACTTGCTATTGCACACTTTGATACCGATCAGTACTCCTTCGTTTACTGCGCATCTTTACATGTTCGTGCTTGTTGATTTCGTACTGTTACTAATTTTGGATTCGTGAACTGGACTGTTGATCGCTTGATTTGGATTTGGACTGTTTAATTGCTCTTCAAAACAACATTTGCTTTCCTTAGACTATCTTTGATAGTGTGATTGTGCAGTGCCGCTATGTCCGTGTACACCGTACAAGAATATGCTAACATGCACCTCATTTATGGGGAATGCAGATGCAACGCTAATGCTGCAGCGAGAGGTACCCGAATGCAGCTCGTCATCCAGATCATCGAGTGTTCACAAATGTGCACCGCTTACTGTTCTCATAGGCCCAACTACCAAACCAATCACACGGTGAGGGAAGATCTTTCCTTCCTTACGAAGACGTGGTGCTAGGAGCTGTCGAAGAAGACCCGAGTACTTCAGTGCGTGCAATAGAACTAAAAACAGGTGTGCCCAAAAGTACAGCCCATAGAATCTTGCAAAAAAACGTGCTCCATCCATACCACGTACAGCGTGTTCAAGCTCTTCTGCCCCGGGATTATGAGCCCCGAGTTGCTTTTTGTCGCACAATGTTAGAAAGACACAGGGAAGATCCACGGTTCTTTGAAAAAATTTTATGGTCAGATGAGACCACATTTAAGAAAGATGGGTACATGAACCTGCATAACTTACACGAGTGGCACGTAGCAAGCCCACATTTGATGAGAGAAGATAAATCTCAATATCGCTTCAAGATAAACCATTGGACAGGAATTTTAAATGGTAAAATAATCGGTCCGTTTGAGTTCCCAGAGACTTTGACTGCTGAGGTTTATTTAGGTTTTTTGCAAAATCATTTAGAAAATTTATTGGAGGACGCGCCACTGAGTATTTACAGATACCTACATGTGGTTTCAGCATGATGGCTGCCCAGCGCACTATGCACTCTCAGTGAGAGAGTATGTCGATCAAAATTTTCCAGGCAGATGGATAGGGCGGTCTGGTACAATACCATGGCCAGCCCGGTCACCAGATTTGAATCCGTTAGATTTTTTTACTGGGGAACTGTAAAAGAAAAAGTGTATTTCAAGCTGATTCAAAATGTAGCTGAGCTACGGCAAAGACTATTGGAAGCAGCTGAGTTTGTTAATAACCACCGTGGATTCGCTCGTTTAATAACCCGATCTTTTTTAAGATGTCGAGCGTGTATTGCGGCTGAAGGAAAACAGTTTGAGCATTTGCTGTAAAGCTAAATCATCATCAGCAGCAGTTTGACGCCCACTGTTGTGTAAAGAGTTATCATTAAGGGTCCTTGTGCGTTTTCATAATCGCTGTTTAATTAGGAAATTTTGAAAAACGTTTTTTCAAATAAAAATTGTGCATAAGTTAACGAGTAATCTTCTAAGTGTTATGCCATTTTGGAATCTTTATTAAATGCGCCAACTTTTAAGGTTACTTGCCAAACTCTCGTAGTACATTTTTTTCCAGTACAGCCAGTTAAAGTTGAGCAAAGTTTTACTTTGGAATACTTGGTTGGGAAATAAGTGGCAATTTTTCCTGAACGAGAAAAGCTGGCAGTAAGGTTGAGACACCAGTTTGAAGATGCATTATTTATCATTACATTGTAAAAATAAAATCCAAAAAAAGTTAATATTTGTAGTAACAGGAGTTGACAGTACTGCCGTAGGGTGTGAAATTTCTATATTTTTTTCAAAGACCTATAATTTTCAAAACAGATACATAAAATTTTTTTAAATATTTTTCTGATAGCTGTTATGACTTTGCCTATCACCCGGTTTCGGCTTGACGTCGACTTCTGGGACACCCTGTATATATATATATATATATATATATATTACTTTATACTGATCTGCTTTTTTTCAATATTTTCTTCTTTTCTTCATTTTTTCAAACAAACTTACTGTAATTTACATTTTATAATGTTAGGCCTACTTTCCCACAATGCTTGTATAAAAGTTCGTAAACTTGCCGGTTCTCAGAACTGAGAATTGGTTCTAAATTTAGAGGCAAAGGAAGGTGATTCGCTAAAATTTGATACAATTCAGAATTTTCTTTGTTAGAACTTGTACATTCTAAAATTAGGTGTTGCAAGGTTCCTATATTTCCACAACTGCAAAGTGGATCATTTCCGTATCCAATTCTTGATTTATGATGCAGTTTACATGATATATACTAAGTGACATATAAATCCGAACACCCAGTTTAAATGGTTTTATTTTAATAAAATTTTGTATAAGTACTTAATGAAGCATAATAAGTAAATGATAAAAATTTCAAAATGATTGCACTGCTTTAAAGCCCTTTGACCTTTAATAATGTGTGGATGCACCCTGATGTGCTACGCATTCTCCATTATGTTGAAAGAAGTCTATTGTGACTCTTGCAACATGTGGTCGGGCATTATCTTGTTGGAAAGTTGGATCTGCCAGGGTGTCAAGATAGGGTAAAAGATGGGGTTCTAGAACTTCGTGGATATAACGCTGCGCGTTCATGTTACCTCTGATGAAGATTAAAGGTGACCTGGAACCATAAGCTATAGCACCCCAAACCATAACTCCAACAGTGTGATGAACATGTCTTTCAACAAAAAACTGTGGATTCCTCCTTTCACCACGTCGACTTCTAACCCTGGGACGACCATCGTACATGCCTAAACAAAATCGAGACTCGTCACTAAAGACAATACTGTTCCATTCCTGATCTCAGAGTGACCGTTGTCTGCACCACTCAAGGCGATTACGTCGGTGTTCTCGAGTTAAAGGGAGGACCCAGTGTGGCCGGTATGAAAACAAGCCAAAACTTCTCATTCGTCGGTAAACACTTCGCATGCCAATAGGTCTTCCGTGTTCTGCAAACCATTCATTTGCAATGGACCTGGTAGTGGAGAAACGGTCCCTTGAGGCCAATAATCTTAGGCGGTGATCTTCACGGTCTGTTGTTCTACGGCGGCGTCCAGTGCCCCTTGCTCTTTGCGTACGGCCTTCTCGAAGCCATGCCTGACAACACCTAACCACAGTGTCTACACTTCTTTACACTCTAACTGCAATTGCCCGAAAAGAAAGTCCAGCTTCCCGAAGTCCCACTATACGGCCCCTATCAAACTCACTAAGTTGACGAAATCGTACAGGTCTCCGTACTCTAGGCATCGTAACCGATCGTAAAGGATGTCAAGAACCAAAATCCGCCAACGTTGATTTTTTACTGCGGCTGAAATATTCATTTTTAGAGCGTTAGTGAATTAAAAAAAGCAGTATAAAAACCGGAATGTCCAACTGATAAGGCTGAAAATTTTTTCACTTGTTATTTACAGTAAGATAAATACATTCACGAACTTTTATTAAAATAAAACCATTTGAACTGGGTGTTCGGATTTATATGTCACTTAGTATATATATCGATATCATTGATAGAAGATTCACAGTTACCAAGTTGTCAATATTTTCCCAGTTACCTCATAATCCATTATCTAATCAAGGTCAGCTAGATGTCATATACAGGGTGTTCCTTAATAATATTTAAGGGTGTGAATCTACATGAAAAATTAATGTTAGTTTGCTCTATAAACTGTGGTCCAAAAGTCTTTCCTTACAAAAACTCCGGGTGTTGATATTAATTAATTTCGATTTTTTTCAACACCCCGAGTTTTTGTAAAGAAACATTTTTCGACCATAGTTTATAGAGCAAACTAACATTAATGTTTCATGCAGATTCACACCCTTAAACATTCGATTAACATTGAGGAACACCCTGTACACAGATATTCCAAAAGCTGTTGATAGGCTGGATCATTCAGGTCACTTAAGAAAGCTGTACAGCTTTGGCTGTACTAATCAATCCATAAAACTATTCCCGTCTTATCTTACTGATCGCCGCTTGTACATAATTCATAATGGATACAAGTCTCAGCAGTATTTGGGCACTTCAGGAGTGCTCCAAGTGCCAAATTTGGGTCCTCTCCTGTCTCCTGTTTATACTATTTATAAATGTACTTACAAGTATTTTGTCAAATTAACAACAATGGTGATTGATTGTAAATATCTACAATCTCAGCTCTATAACCCCACGCAGTATGCATAGGCTGCAATTAAATGTTAGTAAATCTAAAATTCTATATAATAGCATTTGATAGTAGACTGAGTTTGACCATCACATATATCAAACAATTTATTGAGCGTGTAGCCCTAGCCTATTGATATATGTCAGTAATCATCGATGTATAAGGCTAAAAATCTACTAACACTGACGAAATGGTCAGTAAATAATGATGGTCCGGTTCAGTAAACACGGATCGTCGGACATTCGCCGTAGTACCACAGTCTGACATCAATAACAGTTGTTCGACGTCAAACATGATTTTGTCGATATGAGTGACGTCATCATAACCGAGGGTTTATTTTCGGAATATTTGTTTTGATTTTTTAAAATGTGAGTTATAACAGAAATTTGCAAGTTCTGTATTTCACCTAGTAGTTTTCCATAGTGAATGAACTATCTTCGTTGTCAGATGAAGATGTCAAAAGACATGTTTTTAATATATGCTATTGTTAAGTTACGAGGCCACATACAAATAACGTATAAGTTTTTGATATATCGATCATATCAAAGCTTCTTCGAGGCAGTGATATGACGTCGCGTCGGTGGATTTGTGTTACTATGTCTCCATTCAAAAACAGACGTGAATGGTTGATTAAAATGCACCCTTTTTCATGGTTCACCAAAAACGTCGTTCCCATAAATATATCTGATAAAGTAGCTGTCACCGCATATATCAGTAACTTTCAATAAGATATTGGTTTGGTATGAAATATATCTTTTTTGCAAAATGATGTAGATATTTTTATTCTTGGAATAGTTTTAGTGGTGAATCTATATCATCTAAAGCATATAATATGAGTTTCAGTGAGAGAAAGAGCAAAATGTTTTAATAGGAGGTTTCAGTTTATTGTTGCATAACTTTAAGATTCGATAGAACTTTTAAAATTAATGCATAAAGTCTATATAAAAATGGGTCGAAAAATGCGTGGCTTCCGAAATACAGGGTGCTTAAATTTACTTTATAAATTAGTTTTTTTAAATATTTCGAACAATAGTTGATGTATAACAGTGAATATTGGTATACAAGGGTTTTTTGGCACGAAAAAACGAACCATGGGCATAGTTTTACTGTAGCCGCTAGAGGGCGCTCTCTACTGTACCTGTAGTGTATTAAAATGACCGAAAATTTTTTCTTAGTGCAATTTTTTGTCTTTTTGAATAAAAAAACTGATTCTTCGCACTTTTCAACATAAAAAAGCTCTCTTGTGAATTTTCGTTATAGTTAGCCGTTTTCGAGATATTTCGATTTTTAAGGTTCGATGCTTTTTTAATTATTTATGATAAAATAACGTTAAAAAGTCAGTATCTCGATAATTTTTAGAAGTAGGCTGTGCCTGCAAATATTTTTGAAATTGAAAGCAGAATAAGGTTGAACGTCAATTAGTTGACAGTTAGTTTTGTTGTCTGTTGTAACCTGAAACGTTTTTTTGCAATTGTGAATGCTCGAAATTTAGTTCCTTTTACCTGTTTTTTTTGTAAGTTTTATGAAAATGCCATTTTTATTCTCCAATCAAGAGTTAGCGGATATTCATTTTGTGTATGGCTTTGTAAATGGAAACGCAGCAGAAGCAGCCAGAGAACACGCACGAAGATTTCCAAACAGACGACATCCAACTCGCTCAGTATTTGTAAGAGTGCATCGCCAAATAATTGAAAATGGTTTTGGAAATCTCCAAAGGGATCAAAACATAAATGTTCGTCAGCGCAGATTTACCCGTATGATTCTGCGTGAGTTTGATAGAGATCCGACCACAAGTGTTAGGAGAGTTTCTGGTGCCTTGGGAATTTCAGCAAGCCATGTTCACCGTGTTCTTAGAAATGACCATAGACGTCCTTACCATTTGCAACCTGTGCAAAGACTACAGCCAGGGGACGGAGAACGAAGAATCACATTGTGTCAGTGGATTCTTGATAGAACTGATAATTATAGGGAGTTTTTAAGTAACGTTTTATGGACCGATGAGTCATGCTTCACTAGACGTGGAGTGGTAAATTTTCATAATCAACATATTTGGTCGCATGAAAATCCGCATGCAGTTCGGGAAAGAAATTTTCAGCATGAACTAAGTGTGAACGTGTGGATTGGTATCTACCAGTCGCCTGGCCTCCACGATCCCCTGACCTAAATCCATTAGATTTCTTTGTGTGGGGATTTCTAAAAGAAAACGTGTACCAGACTACCGTAACCACAAGAGATATACTAATAGACAGAATCAAGAATGCATGTGATGAAATAAGGCCTTATTTGAATAATGCTAAAGTTAGGAATTGTTGCTGTGTTTAAAAACACAATCTAAACGATCATCTTAATTACTTGTAATGCCCAAATCGAAAATGTAAAAAAAATATTATTTTCCCATAAATAATTAAAAATGCATCGAACCTTAAAAATCGAAATATCTCAAAAACGGCTAACTATAACGAAAACTCAGATGAGAGCTTTATTATGTTGAAAAGTGCGAAGAATCAGTTTTTTTATTCAAAAAGCTAGAAATTGCAGTAAGAAAAATTTTTTGGTCATTTTAATACACTACAGGTACAGTAGAGAGCGCCATCTAGCGGCTACAGTGAAACTATGCCCATGGTTAGTTTTGTCGTACCAAAAAACCCTTGTATACCAATTTTCACTGTTATACATCAAATATTGTTCGAAATATTTAAATAAACTATTTTAGAAAGTAAATTTACACGCATTTTTCGACCCATGTTTATATATATTTTATGCATTAATTTTAAAAGTTCTATCGAATCTTAAAGTTACGCAACAATAAACTGAGACAACCTGTATACAATTTACAATTTAAGGATTACATATACGGCAAATGAATTGTGTCCGATTTACCTAAACTTACCATACTTTTTCATGCTTCCAAAATATTATTCAAATTGTTTACATGTACTTCAACCAAATGGTGTAAATTGCCTTAAGGCTCCTTAGGCAAGGGAGCGTTGAGACAAGTTATAGCGAGCACTGAGACATTGTAAGTTTTTGGGAAACGTTTATTAATTGTCGAAGAAATAAAAAATAAAGAAAATCTACCACGCAAGAAGTTTATTAATTACTAATCAACAACGGAAACTGTCGGTTGATTATTGAAACAAAAATAATAGTGACAGTAATAAAGAAAGTCACCGAACATTTTGATAATAACGGAAGTCCAGACCAAATGTCATAGTAGATTTAACTCTTTCTGTTCCACCTGCATTTTTTGGAAACGGTAATTTCAAAATAATATATTGTTCTCGAACTGAAGAAATACATATCTTCCACTAGTGGATAAACAAATTTCCAGGTGGTTCCGCGACGACGTAAACATTTTACCTTGTATTCATCATCTTCCTTTGATAATAGGTACCAGACCCACATAATGCATAGTTGAAGTATTTGTGTGAAAAACTTAACCAAAACGAAGTCCCCCACTTGGAGGGTCGTGACATCCTCAAGAGCTTTAATCTGAAGCATTTCTCTTTCGCTGCTTTCAACATCTAAAATATCTTCGCTGCTTCCGCCCTACTCGCTTTATTCCTCTTCATCACTTAAAGAAGACTGTGGTGGAGTTGCCGGTTTCTGTAAAGATTTGTTTGTTGTTGTTCAACGGAACAACTTTTTTATCTTCCGAGCAGTTGCTTCAGCCTTTATTGCTTCCTTTTCTGGTGTGTCGATAAGAATTCTTGAACCACATTTCTGGACTAACAAAATTTCGCTTAGTGTTTAAATCGCAATCTTGTACGTGGGCTTTTGACATTGAGGCTTCCTCTTGAATATTTTAACGGTTCGAAATTTGCTCTTGCATGCCGGTTTTCGATAAAGATGCTGCATCTTCCAAAATTGTGCTCCAAAATTATTTCTCAAACAGATTAACATTTTTGAATTGCTTAAAACTGATTAGAAATGCGTATACATTGCATACATTGATATATAGTCCTTTTCTAGGGAAAACGTGTGAAGCAGAAATGTTCGAAGAGTGCTTTGGGAATGGTCCATTTATCTTCCGGATAAACGAGAATGGCTCTGGTCCTCAACTGCTGGCACAGGTAATTTAGTAATAGTAGTAGCGAAATCTCAAGTTTGAGCACAATCTTATATCTTGTTTCGACTTTTCCCAAAATACATCCGTTGTTGCTGAACTAACAACAATGCTAATCAAACTTCATCGAATGCGATATATCTAACGATACTAAAGAATCAGATAGAATAAGTTTTAATGTAACATCTGAAACTCATCCTGTGGTTTTCATGTCGACAATTCTCCATGTTTGTCTGACCAATGAATTTATTTAAAATTTTCCTTTAATATATACTTTCTGGTTACAACAGTGTCCTTCTGTACATGACACTTCTTTGACAATATTTTATTTATTTGACTTCCAGACATCGTTTGTTTTTCCTTTTCGTTTTCAGATTCTTATACAGCGTGTCACTACGATACCCTGAAAGGTCCGTAAATATATGATTCCGCGAAGCTATCACTTCAAATCTTAGAACGACACCACCCAAAACTAGCTCACGCTTCGTCCATCGTTCCGAAAATTCCAAACGCCTTATAAAAAAACGCGAAAACCCACCCGGGACTATCGTCGAAATGCACCGCATCCCGATGACATGAGCCTGAGTGACTACCTCATGTAGAGGGTATGACCAGGAAAATGAGACAGTTAGCACTTGCTTTGCGACTGCCCTATCCGAGAATCCATTCGTGGAGAACGATAGTCTTTTATGGCCACCGTTGGGGGGACCTTAGCGACCCTTGGGGAGGACGTAGAAGCGACCCAATGGGGTCTAAGTGCTGTGATCTTAGTTGATTTCCCTTACTCCTCTACAGAATACAAAACACATGATTACTTCAGAAAAAATGGTACAGTCTCAAGAGTAGCGGTTTTCAACAAAAACTAAAAAATGGCGATAACTCACAAGCCGCGCAGAATTATACAAGATGGTCCCCGTGAGCGGGAAGTTTTGATAATGTTGTAATTCCATAACTATGCACAGTTGGCTATGGATTGTTTTTTGAAATTACCTGTCACTGTATGCCATTTAGTAATCATGTAGTGATCTGGTGCGCAAGGTTCAGCTGTCAATGTCAAACATAAAGGACCAAAGCAAGGTGTACGAATGCCTGAAAATATCGATCGTGTAAGAATATATACTAAGTGACATATAAATCCGAACACCCAGTTTAAATGGTTTTATTTTAATAAAAGTTGGTGAATGTATTTATCTTACTGAAAATAACAAGTGAAAATATTTTCAGCCTTATCAGTTGGACATTCCGGTTTTTATACTGCTCTTTTTTAATTCACTAACGCTCTAAAAATGAATATTTCAGCCGCAGTACAGAATCAACGTTGGCGGATTTTGGTTCTTGACCTTTAGGATCGGTTACGATGCCTAGAGTACGGAGACCTGTACGATTTCGTCAACTTAGTGAGTTTGATAGGCCCTGTATAGTGGGACTTCGGGAAGCTGGACTTTCTTTACGGGCAATTGCAGTTAGAGTGCAAAGAAGTGTAGACACTGTGGTTAGGTGTTGTCAGGCATGGCTTCGAGAAGGCCGTACGCAAAGAGCAAGGGGCACTGGACGCCGCCGTAGAACAACAGACCGTGAAGGTCGCCTCCTAAGATTATTGGCCTTAAGGGACCGTTTCTTCACTACCAGGTCCATTGCAAATGAATGGTTTGCAGAACACGGAAGACCTATTGGCATGCGAAGTGTTTACCGACGAATGAGAAGTTTTGGCTTGTTTTCATACCGGCCACACTGGGTCCTCCCTTTAACTCGAGAACACCGACGTAATCGCCTTGAGTGGTGCAGACAACGGTCACTCTGGGATCAGGAATGGAACAGTATTGTCTTTAGTGACGAGTCTCGATTTTGTTTAGGCATGCACGATGGTCGTGCCAGGGTTAGAAGGCGACGTGGTGAAAGGAGGAATCCACAGTTTTTTGTTGAAAGACATGTTCATCACACTGTTGGAGTTATGGTTTGGGGTGCTATAGCTTATGGTTCCAGGTCACCTTTAATCTTCATCAGAGGTAATATGAACGCGCAGCGTTATATCCACGAAGTTCTAGAACCCCATATTTTACCCTATCTTGACACCCTGGCAGATCCAGCTTTCCAACAAGATAATGCCCGATCACATGTTGCAAGAGTCACAATAGACTTCTTTCAACATAATGATGTCACATTGTTACCATGGCCTCCATGATCTCCCGACTTATCCCCAATTGAGCACGTGTGGGATATGATGGGTAGGAGATTGCTCAATTTGCAACGTCCTCCTCAGACTCTAGAAGCACTTCGAGAGGAGTTGGTGGTTGCCTGGAATGAGATACCACAGGAGGACATTGACCACCTGATCAGAAGCATGCCTCGGCGCGTTGGAGAATGCGTAGCACATCAGGGTGCATCCACACATTATTAAAGGTCAAAGGGCTTTAAAGCAGTGCAATCATTTTGACATTTTTATCATTTACTTATTATGCTTCATTAAGTACTTATACAAAATTTTATTAAAATAAAACCATTTAAACTGGGTGTTCGGATTTATATGTCACTTAGTATAGTTTTGTTCTCAAATAATTAAATATTGCCTTTCTGAGGATTTCTGAGGACTTTCCATATTTTTTTTCAAGTTGGCATTGAACAGATAGAACACAATGGATTTAAGGAGCAATAATAGGATAAATTTTAGAAGTTCCTCTGAGGTAGAAAAATTACTAAAGATCGTTTGCGAAATCCTGAATCCCCCCTTGCTGACTGATGTATTTTGACCCAAAGGTCAAGGTCCGACGGAC
Organism: Acanthoscelides obtectus; assembly: GCA_963669975.1. Lineage (NCBI taxonomy): Eukaryota > Metazoa > Arthropoda > Insecta > Coleoptera > Chrysomelidae > Acanthoscelides > Acanthoscelides obtectus. The sequence goes on from CAVLJG010000006.1 coordinate 8,445,062, forward strand.
CACCTAGACAGACAATGACGAATAGAAGGATTAATAAAGTATCTATCACTATCCACCACCTCTGAGCCCCTAGACAGATTTCTAAATCCGCCCTCATATAGAACCATTTATCTTTGTGTATACTCGACTGGATAATTAAGGGCGTCTGATGGAATTTAAAGGGTGATTAGCATGAAATAGAAATTAAGAACGCAAAATGATCAGCAATGGGATAAGAAGTTTTAAATATTCCACCTCGGCGGTGTGGAACAGTCCACGTGCGTATGATTATTCTTCTTTATGACACTGCAGGCAATTATAAGCAACGCTTCTAATGCAACATTGCGACATTCTATTTTGGTATTAATTGTATACTTCCAGAATGTAATAGTCACGCAAACTTACTGTAGTCAGAATCACGAAAGATGACCTTTACGTCATACCATAAATTGTACTGAAGTAATCAATGGACGTACGTCGATGATAAAATCACGATATCAGGAATAATGACAACACATTTATATTATGATTTTGCGAAGTTAGGTTATTTCACTGATTATTTTTATTTTCATTCTACTTCATGGTTTTGAGTAATAATAATAATCTTAGTGCCGAGTTTTGAAAAAACAGTTATGATTCGAATACCTTAAGACAGAAACACCAAAGACCAAAGTATTATTCAAAAACAACCTAACCTGCTTTAACATAACCTAACTACTCATCTTTCAAATATGATCGATCATGCAACGTGAAAACATCGTCTATCTTTGTCGGATGAGTTATAAGATCGATGGCTCGAGATTTATTTTCGAAAATACAAAAGCTCAAAAATGTACTTTTACAAAATTATTACAATGTTATTATGATTGATGACAGCATCCCACAGCTGACTGAAAGCTTTCTGATGAAATGAAATGAAATGAAATGAAATGAAATGAAATGAAATGAAATGAAATGAAATGAAATGTTTATTATTCTTAGCCCTAAAGCTACTTCCTATAGTTTATAATAGTGTCTTACTCCAGTAATAAACAAAAAAAAAACAGTAATTCTAGATTCCCTTAAAATCATAGTAACTGCAACCACAGTAAATGCAACAATAGCAAATGCGAGATAATGACATACAGTTATCTTAACACAGAAAGTACATATATTATGCCATTTTATCTAAATACAATTGCTTAACCTTACGAATAAATATATTTACAGACGTCGCTTCTCTAATTTCTGTAGGTAATGCATTAAAAAGTCTCAAACCATCACTAAAAAGACATTTTTGCATATGGGATGTTCTAGCGAATTCTATGTTAAAAGTGTTACGTGACCTGATATTATATGCATGCCTCTCGGACCTCGGTATTAGATATTCCTGCAAGTATTCAGGCAATAAATGATTTTTTGTTTTAAAAATAAATAAGACATTTGACATTTCAACCTTTTGCTGTATTGAAAGCCATCCGAGGGATTTTAACATTAAATTAATAGGCGTATAACGTGTACAAAATAATATAGTGCGCATAGCCTTATTTTGTAGTAACTGGAGCCTTTGAATATCAGTTTTTTTGCATGATAGCAACAATGAAAAACAATAATTAAAATGTGGATATATGATGGTATTATATACAAGAAGACGACTCAGATATTCGCCTAAAAAATCCTATTTTTTTCCCAATTTTTTTACTAACATAATCAACATGCAATGAAAAATTTAGCTGAGGATCTAAAACTACGCCCAAATACTTCATACTAGATGCACTTTCAATTTGAATATTATCTATCTCAATACAAAATTTCTTTTCTAAAAATGTGTTACAGTTCTGCTTTGTCCCAAAGACCATGTATTTTGTTTTTTCTACATTCAACTTAAGCCTATTCACACATAACCAGTTATACAAAATTTCCAGTATTGAGTTTATACTATCTACAACTTGTCTAAAATCCTTACCGTACACATAAAGCAATGTATCGTCTGCAAATAAGCTCAGAAATGTATTTACTAAAACCCTGTTCAAGTCATTTATATAAAGTAGGAACAAAAGCGGGCCCAACACACTACCCTGAGGTACCCCAATTTCACTATCAATTGAATTTGACGCCACGTTATTAATCTTCGTCACATGACAACGGTCTTTCAAGTAGTTCATAAACCATTTTAGTGCACTGTCTGTAATCCCATAGGTCTGCAATTTCTGGATCAGTCTTTTCCTATCAATAGTCTCAAATGCACGTTGAAGGTCGATGAATACACTTAACACAATATTCCCGTCATGAATGTATGAACGCCATTTCGAACACACATACTGCAGCGCCGACTCGCACGAGTGTTTTTCCCGAAATCCCGACTGTCCCTTAAACAACAGTTTTCTTGCCTCCAGAAACTCCCGTAACTGCGCACAAACCTCGGTTTCCAAGATTATGTCTATCACTGGTAACAAGTTAATGGGTCGGTATTGTGCAGGTTTATTTGGTGAGGACACTTTTGGAATAGGCACTATAACACTAGTTTTTATTGCTTTTGGAACTTTTCCTGTTGTAAGGGATGCATTGATCAAGTGAAGTAAAGGGTATCCGAGTACACAAAAAGCCGTTTTCAAAAACTTAACAGTACAAATATCATCCGCTGTTGACTTGTTTTTAAGTTCCACTACCCTTTTTCTAAGTTGATCAATGCTTATAGTGTTGAAGCTTGACAGACCATCACTTAACTGTGGCAATTCTTGAAATGTCGGTGCAACTTTTGGTATTTTGTCGGCTATTTCCTTTATGCTTTTTGCATAAAAATTGTTAAAATTGTCTTGAACAGATCCAGCATCTTCCTCAAATTCCATATTATCATATGACAGAACATTCTTGTTTTTGCTGCCTACAACTTGCTTTAAAGTTTGCCACATTTTTTTGCTATCCCCCTTGCATTGGTCAATAGTAATTTCATAATATTTTTTCTTTTCGTTTCGAATAACACGAGCGTAAATGTTCCTTTTTTTCTTATACAGATTCCAGTCTGAATTTAATTTGGTTATTTTAAACTTTTTATAAGCTTCGTCCCTGTCTCTTCGGGCTTGGATTACGAACCTATTAATCCACGGTTGTTTGCGGGTTTGAGTTTTTTCAAGAGGTACAACTTTATTTATAGTTTCTGTAATATTTTTCATAAACTTTTCATATAATAGGTCCACATCTGTTGTTGAATAGTCCCAATCTTTTCCGTAGAGTTCAGCTATAATAGTGTTAATATTTTCCTTATTAAATTTTCGTTTATATTTCATTTCCTCTGTTTTAATCTCATGTTGCACATCCAATACGCAGCCTATAATTCGATGATCTGAAATTTGTGGAAAATCACCCGTGATTTCTTCAAGCAAGTAATTGTTAGTCACAATTAAATCAATCAGGGTGGCTGACGTATTTGTCACTCTAGTGAACTCTTGAACTATTTGTGTAAATCCTGCATCTGATACCATGTTTATTAATTTTTTTTGGCTTGGGTTCTCGGTCTCTAAGCGAATATTAAAATCTCCCAAAAAAATACTTTGATGAGTTGTAATCAAATCATCTTCCAGTAATTCCTCAAAAAATTGGAAAAATAAGTCCATGCTACCGTTCGGAGATCTATACAGTGATCCAACAATTATATTTTCCAATCCTAGCTGAACATTTAAGCATAAGAACCAAAAATGGCCGTGACGTACGACATTCTTTACAACTGTAGAAGTAACATTGTTTTTTACATAAATTATCGTTCCCCCTGTATGACAACTTTCAGCATGGGCAATGTAGTGACTATAGCCATTAATATTCAGTTCGCTATCCTCAAAATCCTCCGTAATATGGGTTTCATTAACACATAATATAAGAGGATTCTTATCCAGTACCAGCTGTTTCAATTCATCAACTTTTCGTCTTAAGCCCTGTACATTTATGGACAAACAAATTTCTTGAACATACGTTGATTGCTATTCGTATTTTGTTTTAAGCCTAGTCTTTTCTACTTGCCGAAGATATGAAGTACAATTTCGATCAAAAACAGTATGATTATATTCTATATTTTTTATCTTTAAGACATTGCTAATATATTCACAGTTGCTACAACGTTTATTACTGCTTGTACATTGATCTGCCTTATGATTGCCGGCGCATAGTGGACATGTAAATTGCTCTTGTTTGCAGAGATTTGCCATATGCCCGTATTTCCAGCACTTAAAGCATCTTAAAACGCTAACAAATTCATACAATAGAAAACTATCCCATCCAAAGCGTAATTTCTTTTGAGCAATAAAGTAATTAAATGCCTCATTTGATACCTCTAATAGCACATTAAAATGTTCCTTCCTACGAGGCTTATATTTCCTAACAAACGTTATTTCGCTTGTACCACACATGTCTTTCAATTTGTTTATAAATATATCAATCTCCCTCAGGTATTTATCATAAACACCAACAATAACAATTTTTGGTTTTTTAAACTCTGGTATCTGAATTTCGTACCGATCTGCTAGCGCGTTCCGGGCAGCCTCGTGTAGTTTTTGCATCGACTCGTCGTTTTCACATTCTATCTGAATCCCACCGTTAGCTGTATTTCTGACTCCGGCTATATTTATTTGAGATGGATCGACTTTGTTGGTCACATCTAACTTGGTTTTCACGCTGTTCTGTGACGAATTTTTTGGTTTAATTATCAAAGGCGGTCGTTTGGCTTTTACTACGTCACTCCACTTCTGCACGCTGGCATTGGGTGCTCTATCGTATAATGTTTTAACGACGCTGAAACACTCCTTGGTTTGTTCTAACACATCGTTGGTTTTTTGTTCAAGACTGTCCAATCTCCTCGATATTTTTAGGTTTTGTATAGCAATATTACTACAGTCATTACAGAACCAAAACAAATTCATAGAATCGGCAATACACTTACTGACATTATCTTTTACTTTAACACACACATTATGGAAAACTTTTTCACATAACTTACACTGAATTTGTTTACTGTTTACTATAAAATTATCGGTGCACACGGAACACGTCCGCACACCACTCATGCTGACTACTGACTGCACAGTTGTGTGACGTAATCTTAGTCTAATCGTATCAGCAAATTTTCCCCAAATAATTGTAACGTCTGGTTGTATTGGTGCAAGTTGTTCAAGGGGGTATTTAACACGTGAAACGCCAAACAAAATGAGAGAATAATGTCCTTCAGGCCAAAGCGCCAAAGTTATGTTTCCAACAAATAATGTGTCTAATCTACCGTCTAGGTCAACAGCTGACACAAGACGGAAACGGCATGTACTGAAAGAAAGAAGAAAAATCACATGAAGTCATGTTCTAAAGGATGTTTTTTCAAGTCACCGTTGGTTGTCAAAGCGGTCCGTGGGACCTTAGCTCTTGAGTGATAGTGTCAGTTTGTAAGTCTGTCAGGTCTGGTAACCCAGAAACCAGACAACTTTAAGGAAAAAAGAGAAGGAAACGAGAGAAGGAAGAACGAGAGAAAATGGGGAGAAGAGAATCTTTTAGTATAGGCAGCGTTTAGGCATTGTTAAAATCACTTCACAGATTTCGCATGTGTGTTTTAGCAATAAAACACCAAGCCGCTCATGCGTAAGTCATTACTGGTCTTATGACCACCTTATAGAGTCAAATCTTGTAAATCAAACTTAATTTTGAACGTTTACATAATAATGGGTTAAGCTGTCGAAACGTAGTTTGGTATTTTAGTTTTGTCCAGAATGACACCGAGACACTTAGCGGAGGATAAGAAGGAACATCACATGAAGTCAGATGGTATTGTAAAGGATGTTATAATGAAAAATAAGAAGTGAAATACCAAAAAACTCCAAGAATTACTACATATTGTGACAGTTGTGAAGGAAATCCCCACTTTTGCCTTGACTGAATCGGAACAAATCATAAATAAATGTAATTATCTTATATTTTGTATCCCTATATCATAACTCATTTTATATATGATGCATTTTCACTGGAATCTTGCTTATCTTTGTCAAGGTTGTCGTGTAGATTTAGTAGGAAATTGAATACAAACGCGGTCCATATGGACCGCGGTGGCGTGTTGGGCCGTTACCACCGAGAGTACAAGGCCTGACAACAGACGCGTGACGTCACCACGAGTAGGCTGGTCGGCCGCTAGTGAATAATATATTATTGCAGCATATTTAATATACTCTACCTGATGTATATAACAGATAATTCAGAAAAGTGTTTTTGGTATACGAAGGAAACTTGGTGGAAAATAGTTATTAACTATTTCCACCCTGATTTTCACTGATATTTCATCCAAAATTACGTGCACATTAGATTAATAAGTTGATGTTATAAAAGCTTGCTAAAAATGATAAATTCTTCAATGAATAACCCCATGTTAGTCACAACCGATCAACAAAATTTCACAGGAATATGTGGGCAATTTACTGTTATTATAGGTATAATATAATGGTACTTGAAAATTATATAAAAAATGTAGTGCTTGTAGAACAGTTGTGTCCAGCAAGAACCAACGAGGAGGTCTAAGGTAAGCTCTTGCTAGGAAAGGAATAAGGAAGATGAGGAGGAAAAAGTGTAGGATAAATGATAAGAAAAACAGATAAAATCAAAGTAAAATAAACAACAGAAAAAACATAGCAAAGATTAACGAAAACTTAATAAAAACTCTTAGAACAAACAAATAACAGCACAAAATAATAACAAAAATTAAAAAACAGAAAACAAGTAAAAAATTAGAATAACGAAAATTAAAGTGCTAAATTCTGAATATGTACAAATAAACATTTATATACAGCTATGTAAATGTTGCGGCCTCATGTGAATGTAGTCAATTTACGTTTCTTTGCTTTATTCGCGCTTGCGAAGCTGTCGTTCCTTTGGGCACAATAATTTTTCAAAAATGTATTGACTGTGCAAATAACAATTAGTTTTATAACATAATCTGGTGGATGGACTGTGCAACGCGACAATGAAGTGTCGTGATTATTATCACTCAGATTGATAATTATCAACTGAGAAAGAGCGCGACTCTTATCAGTGATTTCTAAAAATGATTCCTCGTCACTTTCCAAAACTTTATTGAAAGCTGTATAACTTAGCATGACAATATTAATAACTGGATCCTTTGGGAATTTTAAGCCACCTCTACTCAAATTCTGTATAATATTGTGCTTGTCTTCTACATCAATATCATCTGTGTGTGTCAAATTTTCCTTACAATGATCGCAGTAATTTTTCTTTAATAAGGCATAACAACAGTAACCAGCTAAGTAGGTGATGACAGGGATTTCATCCTTTATACTATCAATATCAGACTGTAAAATTTCAATTTCCCGGAAAAAGTGGTAATCATTAAAATTGTGTGGAATTTCATCTATTTCTAAATCATCATTTTCACAGAATTTATCTATTTGTATATCACCATAGCGAGACTTCAAAGACATCAGGCTTTGAGTTCGTAACTTTTCTCAGATTCATATAACTGACGAATTGATATATTATATTGACCCCCTTCCAGTTGACGATACTTACCAAATCTATTTTTCAATGAGTCAGTTTAAAATTTACCTAACAATATACAGGGTGACTTTGAAGTTGAGTCATTAATTTTCAGATAATGATTGTAGAAGGAAGATAAACCAAAATATGTGTGTAAAAATAAAAAAAATTAAAAAAAAATCTACCTTGTTTTATAAAGTATCCTCCCGACAAGTATTTCAGTGCGGACCTGTATTTGATCGTGAGGTCTTGGAGCACCGGCATGCCGTCCCCTGTGAGGTCTTAAGTCACCTGATTCACGAGCCCGTTGTACTACATTAACAAAGGCACGAGGGGTTGGTTGCACTCGATTGGGAAACTGATCCGCATAAACATGTGCCATTTTTGTTTTCGTTTGAGCCACGCAACAGACACCACTATTCACTCACGCGTTACCGACTGACACTGACTGTATACAACTGAATAAAGTAATTGTAAAAACATCGTTCCAAATTCTTTCGCTTTTTTGTTTCCGATGCGATGAACCGATAAGGCGGATTATATCCGTTGTCGCCAAACACGAACACATAATATTATTATTGAGACAGGGCGGTACTCAAACTTCCAAAGGGCTATAACTTTGTTACTTTAATTTTACCAGAAAAATGGTAAAGGAAAAAAACATTTCTTTTGATCAGATCTACTCACTGTTAAAATAAATGACTCAACTTCGAAGTCACCCTGTATAATTACTGTGCAGTTCAAATTTACAGTACCTTACTAATTCCAATAAGCCATATACCGTATGATGTAGTGCAATGTAAGTCTGACTAGTTAGTCTTTTTGAAAATTTTGCTGGATCATTCCACTTTTCTAGCCAATCTAGCATTTTTTGCAAGAATGTCAGCTTACTGTCATCACCTTGTCCATCACTGTTGGAGCAAACAATAGGCTCTGCATAAAGGTCATTTAACCGCTTTCCTTTCAATTGACTTTTTACATTGACAATTCTCCACCACTTCCATATAATATCTTTGAATTTTGCTGTCTCTTCGGAGTGCTGTATGTTTTTACCAAACCTTGATACTGCATCTATTACAAATGGGTTGAATATCTTGAGAGCTAAATGAACATTTTGTCTTTCAAGGTTGGTAGGATATAAGGATACTTAAGGGGTACAGTAATGGACCTACCTATCTTTTCGTCATGGAAGGTGGATTCCCAAATGATGCAAAGTGCAAATTACATACTCGGGTGTATTTTGTAACCACTACACCACTACGAGCGATTGCATTGAGCCATCTTTTACGACAGTTTTCGTTCAATGGAAACGAAAATACGTGTACCTTCGGACCCCTCCTGTAATTACCGACACAATTAGAAACGCAGCACTTAAGGCATTTTGAAAACTTAGCTAAACAATCGCGAGACACAAATATAAGTTTAAAACATCAATAACTTTCAGTTTACATAGCATAGAAAGATTAGGCTCAGAATGTGAGGTTAGTTGGCAAGGTTGCCACATATTCCAATTTTGAATGGAATATTAGACTTCACAAGTGACAGATTGAATGTAATATCGGAAATGTATTCTTGACATAGTGAGGCAGATCAGAAAGAATAATCACATCATCACTGAAGCTGCGCAGGCCCCGAGTACATCTTGCAAATACGCCCTCAGAGAGGTTCAACTAATTAGTAGAGATTTCGATACTGCTATATCAAACCTAGATATGACAACACCGCAGAGAAATGGTGGGAACAGTTTTTATTAGACAACAAAGAATAAGAAAATGTGAATTTTTGGGATTCAATCGAATGTGTTGACATGAACATACTTCTAAACGACAACAACAAAATTGGATTATATTGGTCAAGTTTTTTGAGAATTCCTAATTGTTTATCCCAAAAAACCTGTTTAACGGCCATCACTACTAGTTTATTGAGCAATATACAGGGGTCGTTCAAAGAGAATATAATAGCAAAGTATACGTACACATTTTATTTTTATGCGAAAGGCAAAGGTTAAGTTTTTTTCTTCTAAACAAATTCAAACATTGCATATTTGTGAGTAATTGAACAAATGCCCTACGATATTCAAAAAACATACGCATTTTAAAACAAAGAAGAAAAAACGTAACCCATTCTTTTTGGCCATAACTTTTTTGATATTAGTCGGATCTTTCTACGTGTCTCATAAATACCTAAAAATCTTGTATGGAGAGTTTTTCCGTTCCTGACAACACTTTCGATTGAATCCCAAAAAACACGATTTCTTATTTTTTGTTGCCGAGTAAAGAGTTTTTCCGCAAAAACTGGTGTACCCATTTTATGCGTCCATGTTTTAAATACCCTCTTGACAATTATCTCGCAAACCAGGGGTATTTTCCTCTAATATGATTAGACTATCTCGGAGGTCCATATGCCAAGAGTAATTCAAGTTACTAGAACGAAAATACAATTTGCCAACAAGCGTCTAGTAGTTCGAAAATGCTTGACATCAAGTCGACTTGAACAATGAAATAATCAAGTCAAATCAAGCATTAACGTTTCAAGTAAACTTATTTTCAAATGAAGTAGCTAATGTCAAGCTACTCGACTGGACGAATCCCTAGTACCCTAGTAGAACTATAGGTCTGTAGCTGTTCCGCTGCACATCTCTTCAATACAATAGCAGGAAAAAGGCCAGCTTTGTTGATGTCGATCGAAAAGAGCACCCGTCTTACGGTCTGATGCCTAGGGGTGCCTTTCTGCGATATTTATTAAATGTTGTCTATAGTGTATTTACACCCAAGAATGGATGCGTGATTGCCAAAAGCAAGGACAGCGTACAGGGTCGCATTCAGGGCTACCTCCGAATGATTGACTACCACCAACGTGTTGTAAAACAAAGATGACAGTATTTAACGAAATTATCTAATACAGTGAAGTAGTTATAGTTAAGGGTGTCGCAAAATCAAATTTTTATTCTTGAAGGGCTGCTAAGTTTTTCTACAGATTTTTCAAACTAGACAACATGGAGAAATACATACCAGTGGTAACCAGCTGCTCACTATGCACAATGAATCCGTAGTCAACGAGGGGTAGAGATGACACTTTTGTACATGGAATAAATATAAGGCTGTTCAATCATTTGTAAATAGATTTTGAAGGTGCACTTCGGACTTGCATTGTCTGTAGTTTATCTGTAAGGTAATATTCCACTATAACTAGGATTCCCATAATATGTATTCTGTGACAAAACAAAAACGCGAAACTTACTCAGACTCACTTGTAAAGCTATTGTCATTAATGTTTATGATGATGGGTTCAAAATCTCTCTCAATTATGTTTTCCAGCTCCTACATTGCTACCTCCGCTTTCTCCTGAACATGCTGCACACATTTTTGCCATCTCTCTGGTGTGACCCTCTGTATAGCAATTATGAACAGCTCTTGCATGTCAGAAAATTTAAGTGTTGTATTGTGTGCAGCAACAAAATTCTTAACATCTGCCCATATGAGCTCAATGGGGTTGAGCTCACAGTGGTAAGGCGGCAAACGGAGTACTGTTTTGTGGTGTGCTTTGGCCATTTCGTCTATGACATATTTATCATGTCTTGGTCTGAGTTGTTTCACAATATCTAATAGTTGTAATTTCAGTAAGGAAGGGTCGAAAGTTATATTTTTGGAACGGAGCCAGCTCTGACTGTCTGATTTCCTAGAAGCTGAAGTTGTGATTTTTCCTATTTTGCGAGAATGGTAGGGAGCATTATCCAAAACACCCACAGAATTGTCTTCGAGACGTGGTAAAATGCCTGAAAACCACTTCTCGAACGCTTCCCCATTCATCTCTTCATGGTGGTCAGTGGTTTTTTTTTACTCAAAAGACCATAGGCCGTCATCCACGAAGACATCTACACCCCCAATGTGGCAAATAATGAGCCTTTTTCCTTTGCCTAGAAAGATAAAATCCGCTAAGTACACATGCACGTCTTGTAGGTACGAAGATAGAGAGATATTGTGCGCAAAAATTGATACCGTGAACTACTTCTATCTATTTACCTGCTGGATTTTTCAATCCGGTCGACAGTCCATCTAGAAATGCCCTTCTGGATGAAGTCACTGTTTTGTCAACCCATACCTTCGGAGTAGTGTGCCCAGCGTTAATCCAGGTTTCGTCCAGGTAATAGATCTTCCTGTGCTGATCCCCGAATGATTTGATTTTGGTCAGGTACTCTCTCCTCCACAGAACAATTTCTTCTCTATCCATCAGTAAGCTGTTACGACCTCGTTTCTTCCATTTGAAATTAAGATGCTTCAAAAGTTTATGAATAGTCGAACGTTTGAAATTTGGTAACATAGCATCCTCGTTAACCTCCCGTAGTACTTTATCAACTGTCGGTATTTCGTTTTTGAAGAAGAACTCGTGCACTTTCCTCCGAGTCGCATGCTTGTCAGCGTCATCCAACGATCTTATGATACTTTTGCGATTTTTACCCGTCATTGGCTTAGAAAAGGCATGCCTTTCCTTATGTTCGTTCAAAACCCCCAATTTTATCTGCCACTTTCAGAGCTATTTTCGGGTTATTTGATGTTTCGTCTTCCTTCCGCTCTATCTTAAATGTATTCAATATGACGTCTTTCATGTCTACTCTAAGATGTGTTTTTTTATCGCTTTCTAGGAGGGCTAAGCGAGTAGCCTACAGTCCCGTCAGCAGTATCTGTACTGGACATGTTCAGGATTGGTTCAAAACAAATAATAACGAGGAATAACAACAACAAACAGAAACTTATCAAATTACTCAAATACACTTAACAACAACAACAGCAACAACACGAGCACGCAGTGATACACGCGACGGGCGGTGGCCTGAATGCAACTCTGCCTGCCCTGCCCCTGCCTCGCGCATTATTCCGCCAGGCGACCGCTTGAAATTTAATGGCGAATTGACCAATAAGAGGCGTTGTCCCCACCTGTTACCGAGAGATCACGCGCTAACTGTTATTATTTACATCTCATCTTGAATTTGGATTCAGTTTAGTGCTCTCGATCTACAGAAATCGTCCCACTTTGATTAGATCACGCCTAACATGTCCATCTAGCAGACCTAGAAATATTGGCAATATCAATCACCCGCCGAAGTTGTCGCAGTTCGAGACTGTAATTTTGCTACCTTCCTGGAAAAGTTTAACTAGGACTTTTTTCTTGGATTTGAGTAATCAGTAAATTCTGTAGCGTTTTAATCTGGTCTTTCGAATACGCTTGCAGCAATAACACATGAGTAAACTTGACTCGGCATCGAGCGAATGTTGGTGTTTTGTTTGTTTTGTGTCAAGCTTTCCCGTTAAACTTTTTATAAAAATTAGACCTTGATTTGTGGCAGTTGCATCGCGTGTGGTCCACCGTTGGCAAAACAATTTCAATACTCTAATATAACTATCTGACTCATTGCAAGAATATAATTTTAGCACATTAGCTTAACGTGTGTCTTTTCGGGTAACTTGCCAGATTTTTTTATGACACTTATAACGTGGTGATCCTTCTATCGGAACTATTTCTGGTGCAATTTTAAATCCAGGAGGGTGCTTATTTTGTTATTGATTTGGGAAAATATGAAAAGTATGATTTAAAAACGTGTGACATTTCCTTTGCAATCATTTTTTTATGCTTGAACCACCACGAAGGCCTAAACATCCGTGGGGAAGGGGTAGGGGGAGTACGCCACACGAACTCGGGCCAGGAAACAAGTTTGAAAAATCGTATCACCTCGTTGGAAAAATATAATATATTCTCTTTCATGTTATACCCCGTTCCGTGGTCCTTTAAAAAATTGCAAATCTGTGGGAATTTGGTGCTTGTCCTGAGGGAATTCCATTTGCTCCGTCTGGCAACCCTGTAGGACACCCATAACGTACATACGTCACCGCCGCTGCCTCACAAGTGTAGGATAAGGTTATCTTATCATTTTTATTTTATTTTTGCGTCAGTGCGTAACCCTTAATTGACGACGCCCCTGTGCTGCTTACGCCACTGAAAAAGCCTTCTGGAACAATCCAGACGCCAACCGCGCAAGCGCCTCACGGTATTGCCGCCTGATGAGATGACACATTTTAGTCAAAAATATCGAAAATTAGCTGTAAAGGGCAATTCGACCAATTTAGAGATCCTAAAACAAAGTTCAACTCTTATACAGTATATTCAGATAAGAGATAGACCGGACATAAACAAGACCACGTGATCATCGAACGCTGTAACATTCGGCAGGGACGTATTAATAGTCACGCAGTACATATTTTAGATAGTAGATGCTGCTTTGCGTAATTTTGTAGTAAATTAGCACAATTCGATGTGTATACGATTGGTGATGGATATAGGATCATGTGGGGGTGGGGTAAGAAATATATAATGATGTAAATATACATAAGGGTTTCAAAATTCTCGCTTCGATTTCCAGCTTCTGATGCCGCCTGATGTTTGGTGAAATACAGTCGAATATAATCTCAAAATGGCGTTTAAATTAGCCTAAATTAAAAATAATCGCATATCTCTTAAAATTGCTTTTAGAATATTGATTAGCATATTTTTTGATTTCTAGGTAAATATGTAACCAAATTAAAACGTTCAAAACGTAAAAAAATGTGCATGGTTGAACATTGTCAGAAAGTAGATTCTTGAATAGGTTTTGCCAAAATGGGTTCAAAAATGTCAATAATTAATTAAAAAATACAGTAGCTTTATAATTACTTATAACTTACCGAATTTGATGAACGACATCTTTTATTGGAAAGATGAGCTTGATGAGCTTTCATCATCGCTACTGTCTGAAGCACCAACGTCAATAATGAATGGCTCGACTTGTTCCTCTAAAATATTGTCCAGTTCCCACATTCTCTTTTCAACTTTGTCTTTCACGTGCTTAATACAGTTTTCCCATTTTTGCGCTGTTATTAATTCTAGTGCTTCTTTGAAAAGTCCTTTGAGGTCACAAAATTTAAAAGTTGTATTGTGCTTAGCTATATAATTTTTAACCTCTGCCCATATGAGCTCAATGGGATTGAGCTCGCAATGGTATGGAGGTAAACGGAGCACAGTTTTATTTTGACTTGCTGCCATTTCGTCAATGGCGAATTTTTGATATTCCGCCTTGTGATCCTTGACAATTCTTAATAATTGTACTTTCAGCATTGCTTCTTTAAAGTTGATATTTTTCGAGCGGAGCCAATTTTGAACATCAACTTTCCTTGAAGCCGTTGTTGGGACCTTCTCCATTCTTCGAGAATGATAAGGCGCATTATCCAACACAATTACTGCGTTTTCCTCTAAGTTCGGTAAAATTTTTGAAAACCACTGTTCAAACGATTCGCCATTCATTTCCTCGTGGTAATCTCCAGTTTTCTTAGACTCAAAGCACCACAGACCGTCCACAACAAATCCATCCTCACTGCCAATATGGCAGATAATGAGCCTTTTCCCTTTACCTGGAAATCGAAGTACTAACTAGTGTATATTTATTTCAATAAGCGAACCTTTTTCAAATGTTTTCATCACATTCAGCGAAAAAACAATGAGACATGAGTATCAGATTGCTATAATTGGGATTATTTAGTCATATTGAAAGAAAGAATATTGAACGTCGTATGATTACTCAGCGCTTCACAATTTAATTTAAAGTTATAAACCTTTAAAAAATGAATGATCAGGAACCTGAAATACGCGCAAATATTAATATTAACAAATTATAACTTTATAAAGCTTAAAGTATGAATTAAAATGATTAGAAATATTAGGAACGGTACACAATATAAAACTTAGTAACTTTTTTTAAGTTTATAATATTCGACATATTTTAAGATTATATTAAAAAATTATTGAAATATCGAAAACACATAAAAACATGGTTTAAAAAAGTTCTAACAAATGAAAATGACAATAAAACATCCACGCATTTTATCGAAAGTTATAAAAGTTTTGTTACTTGTAATATGTTTTATCTGCCCCCTGGAATTAATGTTTAGAACCTTGTTCCCAAGGTTTGAAAAACATCCGATTGTTGTCTATTACTCGTATTTACCTGCTGGATTTTTTAATCCGGTGGACAGTCCATCTAGAAAGGCCCTCCTGGATGAAGTTACCGAATCATCAACCCATACTTTACTTGTAGTGTGTCCTGCGTTTACCCACGTTTCATCAAGGTAATAAATCTTCCTGTTTTGATTTCTATATTTCCCAATCTTTGTTAAATAATCCCTCCTCCATAGCACAATTTCTTCTCTATCAAGTAGTAAACTATTACGACCCCGTTTTTTCCATTTGAAATTTAAATGCTTCAGTAACGCATGGAAAGTTGATCGTTTGAAATTTGGCAAC
The DNA here is from genome assembly GCA_963669975.1 of Acanthoscelides obtectus. Classification (NCBI taxonomy): domain Eukaryota; kingdom Metazoa; phylum Arthropoda; class Insecta; order Coleoptera; family Chrysomelidae; genus Acanthoscelides; species Acanthoscelides obtectus. The sequence goes on from CAVLJG010000006.1 coordinate 8,460,860, forward strand.
GTTGTATCTCCATTTACCTCCTGCAGTACTTTATCTATAGTAGGTATTTCATTCCTAAAGAAGAATTCATGCACTTTCCTCCTAATCGCATGCTTATCAGCTTCATCCAATGATTTAACAATACTTTTGCGATGTTTACTGGTCATTGGCTCAGAAAAGGTGTGATTTTTTTTGTATTGTCTTAACACATTAAACACTGATGCGCGACACACCCCAACCTTGTGAGAAACCTTCACAACAATTTCTTTGATGGTTGATGCCTCGTTCTCCTCGCGGTCGATCTTATATGTATATATTCAAAATGACCTCTTTCATTTCTGCAGTCAGGTGTCTTTTTTTAGAGCGTTTCCTAGGTAGACTACAGGAGTTTACAACTTCATCGGCAGTATCTGTACTACTGGGCATTTTGCGCAAGCAGTTGATAACAATAACAATCAATAACAAGGTATAACAATAACAACGACAAACTCAACAACTTAATAAGATAACAAACGAAAACATCCAAAGAAATATCAAATTGCAATGATGCACACGACATACGTAACACGTCTGAACCTGAATGTGACTCTGCCTTGATACGACTGCTCTGCCGCTCGGCATAGGCATTTAATTGCGAATTGACCAATGAGGGCTCCTGTTTTACGTCGAGACGGCGGCGTTAGCGTGAAAATCACCCGAACCTTTTGTTTACATCCGGTCTATCTCTTATCTGAATATACTGTAGAATAGAGCGATCGGGCGATATTGTGGATTTTTTGTTTTGAAGGCATTTGAATTATTAGTCCAAGAGAATAATGAAAAATTTGGAAAATATCATTTTTGACTCAAATGTGTGCCGAACGAGTTGTCAGATCACAATTTGAAGTCAATTTTGGAAAATGTTACTCTGGAATAGTCAAATTTGGCAGGGCGGAATGCTTTCGAATAACATGACTAGCTAGAAGATAGAAAAGTTGTCAAAACTTCAAAATCACATTTTTGCTAAACCTTCAAAGTTTGAGGACTTTTCTAGACCGAAACGTACGACCTATGACCCTGAAATTTCGCAAAGCCTCATAGCTCTTTAGCACAGTCTCAGATATGGCCTGTCATGCCAGGTCATGGAATTATAGTTTTGACTTATATATTCCACACACTTTGTACATTTGACCTTAAATATCCTCAACACACTAGATCGCAACGTTGTCAAACGAGTGGGAACTATGGACCAAGTGATTGGGCCTATTGACTGACTTGATCCACTCTATTTTTTTATTATACATGTTCTTAGCTAACTTTTATTCTCAGAGGGATTAACTTATACCGAACATGTCACTGACTGATGAATTTCGGCGTTATTTTTTCTTTGTAGGTATAAACATGCAACCCCTCATTATTCTTTTTTGAATATCCATTTCCTGTGGTAAGCTATTCTTTTTGTAAGTAACTGAAAAGCAATACTTTCGAATCAAGACAGTATTATAGTTATACTGACTACTGAAATCTTTGTGGAGTGAAACTTGGGCAGTACAGTACAATGAGTGACAAAAAATTAATTGCATTTTTTTCGTTGCTTCTTGTACAAATAACAAACTAAGCTTTAATCTTAGCGCTCTATGGATTTTCATGTTTTTAAGACTTGTAGAAAGGTTTGTATCTATTTATCGTAAGTCTAAGCAATTCTCGACAATGTAACAAAAATATGGTATATGTAGTAAATATCAGCAATATCATACCTGTGTAATATTTCTGTTCTAATGGACCTGTGATTATAATCTTTCTTTGATTATTTCTAAAAAAGTGTGAAAGCATCGACTCGGTATCTACCACAACTCTAAGAGGATGATTTCAAAAAAACTGGAAACTATTTTTTATGTAAGTTGTTATACTAATTCCAGATGTAAAAGTGGAATTACTGCCACTTTATAACTGTAATGAAATAAATTGATTGCTCTATGAAATATTTCTGTTTAATACTTTAATACTAATTTCATATCAAATTTTGGACGTAACAAAGCGGAGATACTAATAGAACGAAAATGAACGTTATCAAATTTGAATCATGACGATATAGAATTTGATTTTTTCTAAAGATTTTATTTGTGAATTTGTATATACAGGGTTATCCAAATTAAGTGTCCACCATTAGTAACTTTGTTATTAGTGAAAATACAAAGTTGTTTGAATTAGCAAACTAGTAGCATTTTTAACGCTGGTAAAAATGAGAAATAAAAAAAAAACAATTGAGAGCCGTTATTTTGATTTTTTTCAGTAAAATAACATTTTTTTAAATGGAAACCCCTGTATATTATATTTTTTTCTGTTAAAGCATCAAATTTTAAACAAAAAAGCTTACAATAACTTTTCTCCTAGGTTACAAATTGTTGAAGTTATGGCCTCCAATCTGAAACAATTAAATTGTATCGACAAACTTTATTTTCAACATCAACTTATAATCTTACAAAATACAATAACAATTTTTTTTAAAGAAGATGCTCGAAAACACCACCTTGTTCTTCAATACATTTTTGGGCACGTTTTTCAACTGCTCGAACTGTCTTAAGTATGGTCCTACCATCTATCTGGGTTATCTTTTCCCTAACTGCAGTCTTTAACGCGTCAAGGTTATCGTACATTCGCTTGTAAATTTGGTTCTTTAAGTAACCCCACAAGAAGTAATCAAGTGGGTTTAGATCTGGTGATCTGGGAGGCCACTGTATTGGGCCATTTGTTCCTATCCACTGATCATTAAAAGTAGTACTTAGAAAATGATAAGTACCTCTGGAGTTGTGGGCAGGTGCGCCATCTTGCTGAAAATGCAGATGATGTCTACTTATAAGATCCAATTCGTCTAAGAAGTTAGTCAGAATTTCTGACATAAATTCCACATATCTTTCACCAGTTAGGGTTCCCTCATAAAAGAACGGGCCAACAATTTTTGAACCAATTATACCGCACCAAACGTTGAAACTGAAACGGACTTGTGGGCCTCTTGGATGTACTAACAAAAGATTTTCTCTTGACCAATAATGGTGGTTTTTTCTATTAAACATTCCAGAATTTGAAAAATTTGATCCATCTGTCCATAAAAGGTAACGAAAGTTATTTACATTTTGGCGACAGAAGCTAAGATACCAATGGCAAAAAACAAGTCTTCTCTCTGGATCCCCTGCCAAAAGCGTTTGAACTGGTCGGTACTTATACGGAATAAATTTGTATTTTTTTAAAATCCTTTGAACAGTACCATAACTGAAATTAGAGTCCTTGAGAATATCCGCTATTGAATTCTCACGATAAGCTTCAAAATATCCAATAACTGCAATTTCCGTGGCCTCGCTTATTATGAATTCTTTTTTTGCCCTTGTTTTAGCAAAAACATTTTCGTTGCCCCTAAATTTTCGATAAAGTCTCAGAAAATATCGTTCATACGGTTGAATGCGAGCGGGATATAATTTACTGCTCTCAAGGAGGATTTTCTGCACACTAAATAGCATTCTAACATATCACACTTTTCTTCATGGGAGAACATTTTTCTTTAAATTAATGACACAATAAAGCTTATAAACAAGTATTTACACTAATGTTTGACATTATTTGATTTTATCATTGTTTTCCAAAGCCTTCTAGTTGCGAGTATGTCCAGTTTAACAATTTGTCGCTTATCTTAATGCTGTCAAATCGCGAACGCCATGTTGTTTTCATAGCCGTCTTAATATTATAATACTGCAAATAATTAAAAATATTTATCGTTATTTTGACTTTATTTTTGACTTTAGCGGAAAAGTCATTATGAACTTTTTTGTTTAAAATTTGATGCTTTAACAGAAAAAAATATAATATACAGGGGTTTCCATTTAAAAAAATGTTATTTTACTGAAAAAAATCAAAATAACGACTCTCAATTGTTTTTTTTTATTTCTCATTTTTACCAGCGTTAAAAATGCTACTAGTTTGCTAATTCAAACAACTTTGTATTTTCACTAATAACAAAGTTACTAATGGTGGACACTTAATTTGGATAACCCTGTATAGAGCTATCGTGATATTCTTTCTACTGTTCATTATATGATATTCTTGTGATAGACAGAACTATACTGTTACACTCTGTACATTTCTATATATAAAATAATTCATAGTTATAGGAGTAACTAAACTATAGTATAAACTAAAATACACCAAAACTATATACAGTATGTACATGGATGCCCAAATATAAATATACATACAAACATATATATATATATATATATATATATATATACATACATATACAGAGTGTCGCATCTAAAACGAAACAGACGCATTTACTGGCCGCTCAGTTTTTTTTTGGAAAAATTCTCAGACCTGTCGATTTTGTTTTCGAGGGGGACATAAGCTTGGCAAAAAATCACGTTAACATGTGCAACCCCCCTGTCCGGGGTGACATCAACCCTAAAATCCTAAATGGAAGGGGGGGTCAAGTGATACCTTATTTTAAAGGTCTTTCAATTCCCTTTATAATGATGTAAAATACATGAGCTTCAGTTCAGTAGTTTTGAAGATTTATTGATTTAAAGGTTAAAGTAGACTTTAATAGGCACATCAGATTAGTTTGTACTACTTTCAGAAGAAATTCGACTAAAAGAATTTACTTGATAAGGAAATGCTTTTCTTCACTACGTCCATGGTTTGTTTATCATTTTGTTGTTGAAAATAGCTATTGGAGCGTTTTTTGTGACAAAAAAGTTATTTCTTGAAGAAAGATAAGGAAATATCTCGTACTTATTTTTAATAGGAATTTAGTACATAGTTTGCGATCGATTTGACCAAAATTTGTTGCTAAAATAACTTGTAACGCTTTATTACATAAATTAACCATGGTATATTCCACAGCAGAAAGAGTTGAAATTATCGAAATATTTTTCGGAAACGATCAGTGTACTAATAGAACAGCAGAAATATTTAATGAGTGACATGAGAACAGTAACGTGCATCGAAAATATGTTCTAAAACTTGTAGCTAAATTTCGGGAAACTGGGTCAGTCGCCAATAAAAAACGCACCATTGAAAATCCCATAAGGAACGAAGCAATAGAAGTGGGGGTTTTAGGGAAGTTTATGTAGATCCTACGTTAAGTACCCGCAAATTGGAGACTGTGTGTGGTGTTAGTCGACGTACTGTCCAACGGATTCTAAAGGCCCATAGTTTTCATCCGTATAAAATTCAACTGGTACAAGAACTTAATTAAGACGATTTTGATCGGCGATTACAATTTTGTGAAGATATAGGTGAACCAATTATAAACGCTGAACATTTTCTATTCAACACTTGCTTTTCCGACGAATGTTCCTTTTTCTTAAACGGCGTAGTAAATCGTCATAACTGCCGATATTGGTCCGATTCTAATCCCAGAATTTATCATGAGGTTCATACATAGCAGCCACAAACATTAAATGTTTGGGCTGGTATTTTTTGCGATCATTTAGTTGGTCCTTTTTTCTTACCTGGAAATTTGACCGGTGAAATGTATTTGGAATTACTGGAAGACGTCACAGATCCTGCATTAACAGCCATAACTGAAAATCAGAATGATCCGCGGTACATTGCGAATAGGTTGATGTTCCAACAGGATGGTGCCCCACCACATTACGCATTACGTATTCGACAATATTTGGATCAAACGTTTTCAGATCGATGCATTGGTAGGAGAGGTGCCATTGAATGGCCCCCAAGATCGCCAGATTTATCACCTTATGTGCGTTCATTTAAAAAGCAAAATCTATGCTACTCAGTCAACATCATTAGAAGACCAGCGACAATGAGTGCCTTCAAATTACTCCTCAAATATTGTAAAATGTGCGACAACGTTTTGAGCAAAATCTTTATTATTGCATGGAGAGTCATGGTGGCCATTTTCAACATTTACTTGCCTAACGGGTCAGTTCATTCTTCATTTTTAAATTACTTTGCTGCCAAATGTATTCATCTCCACTAATGCTGATGTATTAGTTTTATTTAAGCTTTAAATCAATAAATCTCCAAAACCACTGAACTGAAGTACATTATTTTTATATCATTATAAAGGGAATTAAAAGAGCTTTAAAATAAGGTATGACTCGACCCCCTTTCTACTTTTTGGGGGTGGCACCCCCGCTTAGGGGACTGCACTTGCTAACGTGATTTTTTGCCAAACTTGTGTCCCCCTCGAAAACAAAATCGACGGGTCTGAGCGTTTTTCCAAAAAAAAAACTGAGCTGCATTGTGAAGTATGGCAGCATTATACGAAAAACAACGCTTGAAAGGTGTCATATGGTAAGGCGGTATTCTGATATATGCATATAACGGGTACAGTATAAAACGTTTTCATTAGGTTGACGTATTTTATTTCCCTATTTCTTATTTCCGAGAAGCAATTGTGTAATCGAGCCCATTAGGATGTGTTCTGTGAAGTTACATGAAAAATGATGGGATAATTGCTCTATCTAAAACTGCAGCTTGAACAGTTAGAGGTTTTTCGAAATTCTTATTTCGACGGATCATTAATATTTTGCGTGCATAAAAAGTAAACTACTCAAATAAACTAATGGAGCAAGAAAACGTTCAATTTTTCGGTCATTTTTCCCAGGCTGTATTCCGGTGAAAATGGTCATATCTTTAAAAAAGGCATTTTCAAGATGTAGGACTCTAGTTCTGATTTTTTAGACGAAACCTTTTAGGAGCAACAGTTTTACGTAATTTTAACAGATTGCGCAAGGGACATTTTTTGAAACTTGTTTGCCATCTTTTTAGTACACGAGATTGAACAAATTTTTTCTGTCAGGCTATCATATTGATCAGATAGCCTGTTTATTCAGCCTTAATATCCTGTTTTTAAAATCTCGATATGATCATTTGGCGTGATGACTCGGTAACTAGTCATCCCACAGAGAATGTAATGTATTTACGAAAACTGGAATAAATCTCCCATAAGATTTGGTTGTAATCTTTGAGGAAAATACCATTTCGTTTCCTTTGATTTTCAAACGGAAAAAACTGATTTTTTACCTTGTTTTGGAAAATCGACCGCATCCTTAGAACTACTACTACTAATAATAATAATAATAATAACGGTTTTATTAGCTGCAGTGAGGCGAAGTTAAGCCAGACGGCTACTCGTACACTCAACCCCACAACAGATGAAAAAAAAAGATACTTAAACACATAAACAAAATAATAACATACAAAAAAATACAGCTCATAAGCATGACAACATTGATTGCACGAGACGATTGCAGATAGTGTTGTGAGAGTTATAAATTTGTAACAAAAATAGTAGAAAATCGTAAAAAAAAGCACATGAACACAAGAAAAACTGAACTAAATGGACTCCAGCAGCTGACTTTTCATTAATTTCTTAAAAGAAGCAACCTGTTTGGATCGATAGCCACTGTTGCATTGTAATGCTTGACAGCTTTATAGGTGTAACCTCTTTCAAAGACCGAGGTATTGTGAGGAGGCATGTTAAAATTAGCATTAAATCTAAGAGCTCTGGTAACAAAACTACCACGGGGAAGTAATTTGCTTGCAAGGTAAGCTGTCTGTTAGATAATAGAACTTTATGCGGGTTCGAGTTTTAAAATTCATAATGAATCGATTAGAATAGAGGAGTTTCAAACGCATATACGTTACTCTAGGTAAGAAAGAGACATGCCGATCGAATCTCATATTTAAGTCAAGGGTAACACCGATATTCTTGGCTTAATGCACAAAAGGGATGAGTGTCTCATCCAAAACAACAAATCCTCTGCTTCATTTCACGGTAGGAGTTCTTCGAAGAGTGTAACATTGCAGTAGTTTTATTAGGATTGATCTTCAAGCAGTGTTTGTTACAGTAATCACTGATGTTAGCCAAATCTAAATTAACTTGCAAAGAAACGTCATCAACCTTTGATGGATCGAAACCAAACACTAACTGAGTATCAACTGCATAAATTTGCATACAGTGGACTAAACAGTCTTGCAGATCGATCGTATAAATCAGATATAGTAAGGGACCTAATACTGAACCCTGTGGAACTCCTGAAGGAACTGGCTCAGTGGAGGAAATTCCCTGATCAGTTTTCACTGTGTGTTGACGATTTAGCAAGTATGACTCAAAGAACCTTAGAACTATATCTGACATTCCATAATGAGATAACTTACTTAGTAGATCTGGTGATCGACCATGTCAAAGGCTTTCGAGAAATCTAACAGTACCAAGACGGTGTTGGTGTGATTATCTAAATTGTGAATGATGGAATCAGTAAGATGTAATAAACACGAAGTAGTGCTGTAACCAGCTCTGAAACCTGACTGATGTAGAGGAAATAAGTGATTTTGTTCGAAAAACTCCACTAGTTGTGAGTAGACAGCTCTTTTGAGTAGTTTTAATAAAAAGCATAATAAGGTAATTGGCCTGAGATCCGCGTATTGTGCTGGATGATTAGTTTTAGCTATTAGAATAATAATACCATTTTTCCAACTGGCAGGAAAGTAACCTGTTTCAAGACAGACATTAATAATGTGAGTTATATGGTCTATGGTATCAGGCAAACATAAGCAAACCATATTTAAAGTTAGACCATCAGAGCCACATGCCGTAGACTTAATGTGAGAGATTATATTGACAATGTCTTGCTGAGTAAGGAGTTTAAAAGCAAACAGAGGTGCATGCGGTGTATGGCGTCTATCGCTGTAACTATCAATCAAATTTGAAACAGCTGCAGCTGTCTGGAAAATTGAAAGAAAATAATTATTTAAAATGTTAGGCTCAAGGAGCATATCGCAACATGTTTCTGGGCTACCACATTCATCCTCCGCAGGTGTTTCCAAGCTTGACTAGAGTTAAGATTTCCGAAACGTGACATATTATGCTTTTTTCTCTCTTCTAAACGATGCAAGGGCATAATTTCTCAAAGCTTTGTAGCTGGCCCAATTCTGATCAGATCTGTCATGCTGATAGACAGCAAATGCCTCGCCTGTCAGTTGAAATATCATTTTCGAGTTAGGAATGAGCGAGGGCGCAGCAGGTTTTGTGACACGTACTGTACGTTGCGGACCGTAGAGATCGAATGACAAGGCTAATGTTTCTTGTACCTCAATGTTCAACTAAGAACGATGGCAGATCGATCCATTATACGGTTTCTCCGGATTGATTGCTTAAAGTTTGAAAATGATGCACATTCATTGTGGGATCCTATTCATTTCGCCTGAATATTTTCTAGATCCGCCGCTGGTTAGTATTTTTGTTTTTTGGAATATTCCGTGAATACACGCCATTTTTCTAATTGCTATTTTCAAAATTGACAATTCAAAAGAGACAACAGAAGATGAAAAATGATTTTTCAATTTTCAACCAGATTACAGGATGTTTTGATACAAAAATTTTGCTCGTTCGATTTCTTTCAAACTTCGACCAATAGGTCCGGAAAAACCGTTTTTTGAGGCCCGAAAATGTTTCCTTGCGCTGTTACGTTGCTCCTAAAATCTTTCGGCTGAAACACCTGAAAACTAGAATCTTAATGCTTTTTTGAAAGTCTCATTACGACCATTTCTCATCGAAAAACTACCAGTAAAAAGTTACTTTTTTCCTTTTTTCTTGCTTCCCTAATTTTTTTGAGTAGTGTGCGTTCTTAGTGTTTTCAGTTTTTTGTGAACTAGGAATGCTACAACCCTGGACGGACAGTAAGGGCCATTTTAGAAGATTTAAACATAAATAATACATAAAGGATCGCATATTAAGTTATAGAACACATTTTGGAAGTAAAATATGAATCAATAAATTAATTACCATTATTCCAAAATCGTCACAAAGGTAACTGACAGCAAATTGAATTATTTCTTTTCCTTAGCAACAAATAACCAAACAGGTATAACAATAAATACCGTTCGCCCAGGATATCTGTATTTTAAATTATAAACGAGTTGTAGATTTGGCAAACCCTAACGGGCAATATTTTTAACCCATACTGGAATAAAAAGTTATAATAACGTGTGTTTTTGATTTTTTAATTAAGAATAAGATTTTTCTAATTTTCTCGAAAACGAATCGATTGATTTTAAAAAATCAAACGTCAGAACGAAAGACCTTCCAAACAAGCTATTACTCGATACCCCTCGTGATTTAAAATTTTCAAGAGAATGACCCTGACTGACTCACATAGCCCCACATAGCCTTAGTTCATCAACAGTCTTGCCACAGCGTTGTGACTAAATTACTTGCAAACACCAGACAGTTTTACAAGTTCAAAGTGTTTTTATTCTGCAAGTTCAATTCTATCGCTGAATGAATTTTTTGTGAACCCATACCGAGCAGACTTGGCTTCTATGACTCTAAACACTTTTATAAATGCCCTGTTTTATATATGGTCTTGTATAGGATAAAGTACTTTTTTGCCTATGCGTACGGGACTTTTCTCATCAAGTGGAAAAAAAAACAATTTTATTATATAAATATATTTAATGACTATTTGATCTAAAATTACATGATCATTAATAGGATAAGTACAGTTTTCATTTTATCTACTACTCATTAGGGGAACGTGGTTTTTTAGTGACTGCATTCGCACTCGGGCGAGGAAAACCCCTAGAAAACCTCAACCGTCACTGCTAAGATCAATTGTATCAGGTGAAGAAGAATCAAGTCCATCCATAGTTCTGGTTTTATTTGCACAATCGAAAATCGCCAGCATGCCACAGTTATTAACCTAAAAAAAAGTAGCATTGAAGTAACGGTTTATACGAGGGCTATTTTTTAAGTAAGAACCGTTTTGTAATCAGAGAAATTTTATTTATGAATGCAAATTGTATCATAAACTAAAATATGAGCATTTTTATTTTTTTCCCTAGGACATCAGAAAATGACACTTAACAATGGTAGTATGTTTTGTAAGTTATGTGTATGCAAAATAACACGGTCTATTACTCCACTAATAACAAAGGCATATCAGCTTTATTTCGGTTGTAAACTAGGTCATCAAGACAAACGGTGGGCACCCCACATCTGCTGTAATACATGTGCTTCAAGTCTGAGGAGCTGGTTAAATGACAAAGAACGGTCTATGCGCTTTGCTGTCCCAATGGTTTGGAGAGAGGCTACAAATCATATTAATGATTGTTACTTTTGCATGGTACCTTGTGTTGGACAAGCCACAGGTTTGTCCAAGAAAAAAAAATCGGTTATTAACTACCCAAACATACCATCTGCGATGAGACCTGTGCCTCACAGTGACGAAAATCCTATTCCAAAACCCCCAGAATCCTACACTTGCGAATCAGAAAACGAATCAGATCATGGCGATCGAGTGATTCGTCAGGAAGAAGATATGCCATCAACGTCAAGAGATCCTGATTTTATACCGAGCACGTCATGCCACCAACCGCACAAAATAACACAATCAGAATTAAATGATCTTGTAAGAGATTTAGAACTTCCAAAATGTAAGGCAGAGTTACTTGCATCAAGACTGCAGCAGTGGAACTTGTTAGAAGACGATGTTTCGGTATGTGTTTTTCGTAAACGCCACAAAGACTTACAACCATTTTTCAATATGGAGAATAACTTGGTTTTCTGCAGTAACATTAACGGCTTACTGGCGGCTTTAAATATAAACTATAACCCAGAAGAATGGACATTGTTTATAGACAGTTCAACATTGAGTTTAAAGGCAGTGTTATTGCATATTGGAAATATTTTACCATCTCTTCCTGTAGGGTAAGCAGTTCACATGAAAGAATCATATGACAATATGAAGTACCTATTGACATGCATAAAACACGATGAGCACCAATGGCATATTTGTGGCGATTTGAAAGTTGTTGCACTTTTACTTGGGCTGCAGCTAGGCTACACAAAGTTTTGCTGTTTTTTGTGTGAATGGGACAGTCGGGCAAAGGCACTTCATTACACCAGACAAAACTGCCCTGTTCGTCAATTCCTAGAGCCAGGTCAAAAAAAATGTACAACATATGCCATTAGTAGATTCGAAAAAAAATTTATTACCAACACTGCATATCAAGTTGGGCCTAATGAAAAACTTTGTCAAGGCATTAGATAGAGATGGGTCAGCTTTTCAATACCTGCGTCAGAAATTTCCAAGACTAAGTGAGGCAAAGGTTAAAGAAGGTATTTTTGTTGGGCCACAGATTCGAAATATTTTGAAAGATACACAGTTTGAAAACACTTTAACAGGTATTGAAAAAAATGCTTGGAATGATTTCCGTCTGGTGGTCACTAATTTCTTGGGAAATAGAAAAGCTGACAACTATAAAACCCTTGTCAAAAATATGCTGTTATCGTATCAAAAGATGGGTTGTAATGTGTCTCTTAAGATTTATTTCCTACACTCACACCTGGACTTTTTTCCTGATAATTGCGGAGCCGTAAGTGATGAGCACGGCGAACGTTTTCATCAGGATATTTTAACAATGGAGAAAAGGTACCAGGGAAAGTGGAATCCTTCCATGCTTGCAGACTACTGTTGGAGTCTTGGTAGAGATGCTCCAGAAACGATCCATAAAAGAACAGCAAAAAGACAGCGCATATAGTGATTCTTATAAGTATATGAATCGTGTTACTTTTTTTAATATATCCTTAAAAATAAAAAGTTTTTTTTCTAAACCGCAACTAATTTTTTTATTTCATTGTCATTTTTGGATTCAGCGCCCTAAAATTAACAAAGAAGTGCACTTTTCCCACAAGATACAATTAAAAAGCTAAAATTTGTTGTCCAGATTATAATCTGTTACTCATGAAATAGTCTTGCAAATAACATTCGGGCATCTAATTTTTTCCGGTGAAAAAAATCGAAAAAAAAACACAATACAAAGTAATATTTTTTTAACAAAAAACATTCGTGCAGTTGAAAAAATCCTCGTCTTCAACTCGGATTTTTGTTGCCACTAACACTTGTGCATCTTGTAGAATAATACGTAGCAAAGCGTTTTTTCGATTTTTTTCAGAAAAGTTAGATGCACCCTTGACATTTACCCATGATAATCCCCCATAGTTCTCTGGCCAATGGAAACTGCATCTGTGTTGAAAAAAAATCTTCATTTAGTCTAGTCCGAAATAATTGTACGGTCTGGTTTTATTGGTGCAAGTTGTTCAAGGGGGTATTTAAAACGGACGCATAAAATGGGTAGGTACACCAATTTTTCTCGGAAAACTTTTTTTGAGATTCAATCGAAAGTGTTGACAGGAACGAAAAAACTTTTCATATAAGATTTTTACGTATTTATAAGATCTACAAAATGAAACCACACGTAAAAAGATCCGACTGATAGGAAAAATGTTATGACCGAAAAATGAGGCAAAATGCAAATTTTGGTACTTGTCGGTACTGCGAAGATAATTTCATGCAACTACTTGAAATTCTTCAAGTCGGTAGGATTCAGACTTCTAAATAACAACAACAAAATTAGATTATTTGGGTCAGGTAGTTTTTTGAGAATTTTTAGTTGATTATCCAAATTGTCTGGCCATCATTACTAGTTTATTGAGCAATATACATCCTGTGGTTTTCATATCGACTATTTCCCTCATCTTCATTTCTACCAGTCACACTCGTGCAATTTTGGATTACAAACGGTTTCCAGATGGAAAAATTAGTAACACTGCACCTGTCAGCAGTTTTTTCGAGCTTGCCCGCGGCAAAACATGACAGCTATTGTCGCCAAAAATTACAATACATTTGATATTCACGGTGCGCAATTGGTTCTTACTTTAAAAACGCCCCTCGTAATTCACTGACTTTTTTTTGATGAAGGTGTTAGAAAAATAAAATTTGGTGGAAGCTTTCTTCTGTGGCGCCGCTGCTTTTTGCAATGGGTTTCAAAAGTTATACGGGGTGTTCAAAAAATAGACGGAGATATTTTGGAGCGTGTTTCCTTGTTAAAATTATTTATAATAATTAATAAACCAATTCTGTCCAGTGACATGCAATGAGACGGTTTATATTTTTTTTTTCGCGAAAACGAAGTAAGATACGAAAAAATACAAGAGGCAAGGAAGTTGTATTTTTAGATGCTCAATCAAGCAACAAATATTACAGTTACAAAAAGGGTACATTTGTTTGCTAATAATATTTGCTAACGTGCCCCCGGAATTATTATATATTTAGGGCTAAATGAGCCTCTTAATACTACTTAATAATAACACTGTCCAATGTCAATAGAATGGAGTAAATGCTTTTAGAGGTATTAATAAAAAAATAATTAAATTTTTTCATATTTTTCAACAAGGAATCACCCTCTGAAATATCTCTGTATTCTTCGACCTCAGTGAAACATGAAGAATAAATAAGTTCCTGATTATGTAAAACATACCTTTTCACCATTTCAATTATCATTTCAATTGATGTTCGTTCTGAATGTATCAGCCTGAAATCATCTTTAAGGGCGTGAAGAAATATAACTTCTGGCGTTATTATGTTAGTTTCCCAAATATGCCCCTGAATTTCTTCAAATGTATGGAAATCGCGAAAGTTTTTAGAAGCTTTTGCTTGGAATCTGGCTGCAAATATTTCGTAAAACTTCATCAATATATTGACAGTAGACCATACTACTATTATCCACACATTTATCTGGAAAGAGAGTTCACATAAGTACATTTAAATAACACCTCTGCTTATCTTGAAACATCAAGAAAATTGAATCTGTATTTCATGCAAAATAGCAAAAATTAGGTAGGGTTTTGAGTGGAAAGCGTTTAGCCCTCTTAGGGTAAGTTTCGAAAATATATCTCTTGGGAACGTTTCCAAGATCCTCAACAGTTTTATATATGCTTCAGTGGTTCGTGAAGTTCAAAACCAACCTTCTTGATGCCGTACTCTCCAATGCTTACCCTGTAAAAATGTTGATGTCCATTTGATTGCTGTTTTCATATATTGCTGTACAAATCGGAGGATTTAATCATTCTTCACATGCTTTTATTGTTTATCTTCACTTTACTCGTGTATTTCCATGAAACGTTCATCCAGCTATATAGGCAGAACATTTTTTGGGACAGCTGCCATTATCATCAATATTCATTACATCACGTTTATCACGCTCGGGAGTGTCTATAACTTGTACTATTCCTGAAATTTGGAGTACCCCCCTCCAACGCCCGATAAAAATATTTGGGCAATGATTCTGAAAGAAAACCTGTAAGTTTTAGGACAGCAATTCTGTAAAATACGTAAAAATAAGAAATGTGCAATCACATCTTAGCTATAAATAGATATATTCGTAAAATATTTATCATAGTTCGTCACACTTCCTGAAATGCTCTCACTCTCTCCTAAAAGCTGAAACAAACTAAGAATAACACTTGCGCTACGATTTCAAAGCATAAATAATCATAGACAACATACCTAATAGGAACCATTTCATTTGTAAATACATTTTTTCAATAAATAATTGTGTTTTATCCAGCTGTTGATAGTAAAATAGATAATAGTGAATACAAAATATAATTAAAAAGCATATAATAATAAATATACATGTAGTTTTCTGGACCATCGCGGGGCTACAACCTGGAGGGAGTACCTAAGTTTTACAAACCACCTTGCATGCTTGCCGTAATAATCTACTACTAGCCCTACTATCACTAAGTATTACCAGAACTACTACGACTGCTACTTCTACTACTATTACTACTACTACTACTACTACTGCTACTACTACCTTCCTATCTAGTTACTTATCATCTACGGACACACTTATGAAACCTGAACTTTTCATATATCTCATCCCTCAGAAACACTGGACGATTTTACGTCAGCCATGTGTTTTCCAAGACTCTCCGAAAATGATTAACCACATGTCTTTCGTAACATTTCTTCACAGAAAAATAATAATTGTTTTTAATACAGTAGCTGGAGTGTATGGTGTATCTTGTAACCATACTTGCGTGTACTTACATTAACACCATTTTAATACCTAGATATGTTCTTTTAAATCCTGGATCCCTGTTTAACAGCCCGGCCATGGACCCAGAGGAATTCCTTCCTTCCCATTTCCCTCTTCTTGACGGACTTTTGCACTGTGAAGGCAATGACCAAGCCCAATAGTACTTTAGAAAAATGTACGAGAAACCCTAAAACATAGAAGTCCTGTATAAAATATAAAAACATATTTACCGCTGATGATGAGCAAGGGCATTATGTAGTGTTGACTGTGTCCCTCGTTGTGCCTCCACATAGCAGAATGCCCAACGTTGTCTGGACGAAGGAAATCCTAAATGCACTTTTATTTCAGTAAACTTCTATAGTCTCTGTAAAAAGTATAAACAGCAGTACAACGTTATTACAAATTCCCCTAACACAGTTTGGGCAGAAAAAGCGTCTCCGCATGTGAACAGATATAAAGCTTTCTTCTATCTAAAAAAAAGTTACGCTGGTATTATTTTCGTAGTTTAATTGCTTCCATTGTATTGTACTGATGTTTTCGAATATCTGGTTAAACAAATGAATATACATAAAACAGTTCGCTTCAACATATTGACTCCTGTTATAAAACCTGGTTCGCACGCGCATGGAAAATATCGCTTGCAAGTCTCGCACTACGAAAAAGAAATGTCGATAGATGGTCAAAATATATAACACAGAAGTCCAATTGATGAAAACACGTTTACCTCGATTATACCCACGCATGCGCAAGGGCATCTGCATCTCTCGATGTGCCCCTGCATATCTGAGCAAGGACGTGTTGTCTGTATCCCTCGATGTGCCCCCACATGGCAGAGTGCCCAAAAAAAATTCCCTAACATTTCCTTAGCTACTCGCTACTACCGACCACTTATTTGGAGTTTCTGAAGCGTACGTTTTATATGATTCTACCGATTCTCTCTATTTTCAAAATTTCCAACCGTGCGACAGCGTTTTGTTATTATTTTTCCTAACCTTTCTAGTGAACTGACGGCTTTTCTTAGTGATTCCTAATTAACTAAATGGGGCACCCTGCCTGGGCGGGGGCAGTTCGCAGAGTCGTCAACTAGTAGGTTTTACATCCTCGCAGCTCTTTGTCGTAGTCGCCTGTAAACCCGACACCAATAAGAAAACCCTAAATGCACTTACATTTCAGCAAACTGCTCTAGTCCCTGGAACAAGTAGAAACAACATGAGTATACAAGTACTACGTTATTAAATCTACTACTCTGACACTTTGGGCAGAAAATTCGGGTGGTACTATTATTCTCTCGAGCGTTTTCGCATTCTATGAAAGCTTATAGCCATAACGATCAAAAAAGAAGCAAAAAGTATGGATTTTTTTTAAAACTGTGGAAATATCTCGAAAATTAGAAAGTTTTCATTAAGGTTATGTTGATTTTATCTGCTTGAACTACCTCCCGTGTTACTCTGGTGTGTTATTTCTGGGACATCCTGTATAAATAATAGTTCGGTATAATACAGTGTGAGTCTTCATAAAGTGCACATATCAAAATCAGGGAAACTACACTCTATTTCATCGACGGATAAATCATCAAAAAAACATGAATTTGATTTTTTATGAATATATGAATATTTCAAAATTTTTAGTAGCAGCTTCTAACCATATTGAAATAACTCGTTGCAACTTTTAAACTAAATGTCCTATCATATTGGAATACATTTTATAGTGATTGCTGGTAAAAGGACATGCCTGAAAAGTGAAGAATTCCAGGAAAAGTAATGACGTCCATTTAGAATAAAGAAAATTTTGATGATAATCGGTTTCATCATTTTTACAATAATTTCAAATTTTCTATAAATGTCGTCCCTTGTACCCTACCTTTTTTTATTTGTAAGTTATTCTACATGTTATCAGCTTTATAAAAGTAAAAATTGCACGTTTATTACTCAAATGTAACAGTTTCTATGAGTGTTTATAAAAAAGCCCATGCGCATCGTCTTGCTAGGCACGATTGTTTATCATGTAGATACCTTTTTTTGGTGATTCAATGTAGAGTCACAAGGGCTGAAGTACGAGTGGGGAGGCGGGCCCAGTTGAAAACAATTGAATGTTGGGCAGTTAGGCAGCTATTTGTGTTTCTCCTGCCAACTTTATCAGTTTCGTTTGCTACATATCACGCTTTCGCTTTTTGGTCGCGATGCCACGTATAAGTGATTTCCCTCCGGCACACATTGCCGATATCCATTATTATTATGGAATGTACCGAGGAAGTGCTAGAGCTGCTTGCACAGCTTATCTAGCAGCATTTTCAAATCGACGCCCTGTTCCATCAGCCCGTAACTTCCAAGAAGTACATAGAAGACTGGCTAACATTGGACTTGGTTTGCCTCGAGATCGCCGCGAACCAGGTGTTATTATTCATGTTGCTATCGAAGAAGCCATTTTGGATGATTTGTTTGCTGACCCGACTACTAGTACGAGACGTTTGGCGTTACGTCATGGCATATCCCAGAAATCGGTTTGGCGCATCTTGAGGAAAGCAGGGTTGCATCCATACCATTATCAAGCACTTGCATGAAGATGCGGATTGGCGTCCAAGGTGCGTTATGTCAACATGGCTTTTAATAAAAACAAGAGACAATCCTGAATTCCCGAAAACAATTCTGTGGACAGATGAATCTCAATTCACGAGAGACGCATCGTAAACTGTCGTAATTTACATAAGTGGTGCCCAAAAGATGAAAACCTAGGCTGAAAAGGGCTTCAACATTTCAAGTGAAATTTTCTGTAAATGTGTGGGCCGCACTGATTGACAACTTTTTGATTGGTCCAATAATACTCCCAAGGACATTAAACGGAGAGAGATTTCTGGAGCTTTTGCGGACTGAACTGCCCTTGCTGTTGGAAGAAGTGCCGCTGCAAACCCATCGAAGAATGATGCTTCAAATGGCTGGATGCCCTGCCCATTACTCGCTGATTGTTAGGTCTTTTCTTAATGAAAATTATCCAGGCCGCTGGATCGGTCGACAAGGACCTGTTGGGTGGCCGGCGCGTTCCCCAGATCTCACACCTCTCGACTATTTTTTATGGGGGACAATGAAACAAAGGGTGTACAGCAGTTCCATAAACAGCGAAGCGGAACTTGAAGAAAGAGTTTTGCGTGTTGCAAACGAAATCAAAAATGATCCCGAGAAGATTCGTAGGGCAACTCATCAAATTTCACTTCGCGCTACAATGTGTTTGCAGCAACGGGGTGGCCATTTTGAACATTTGATGCATTAAGCCAAAATGATTATCCTATAGACAAGTCTATTTGATTTTATTTGTTAAAGATAATGAATGATTCATGTAGGTTTATACTGTTGTTTTATTCCTACTCTGGCCTTGAACTGAGTTCACTGCTTTTTGAAACGCTGATTTAAAAACTTGTATCTAAGTAATAAACTTGCAATTTTTCACCATTAGGAAGCTAATAAAATGTAGAATAACTTAACATTTAAAAAAGGTAGGGTAAATAGGACAATTTTTATTGAAATTTAGCAATTGTTTTAAAAATCATTGAAAAAATAGTGAGTTTCAGCATATTCCTCTTTATTTTAAATTGATAGCATTTAATTTCGTGGAAATTTTCACTTTACTGGTACGGCCTATTATTTGCAATCACTACAAAATTTATTCCAATATGATAGGACATTCAGTTTAAAAGTTGTAACGATTTATTTAAATAGGGTTAGCAGCTGACTCTAAAAATTTTAAAATATTCATAAAAAATCAATTATTGTTTTTAATTTTTTTTTGACAATTTTTCCGTCAATAAAATAAGGTGTAGTTTCCTTGATTTTGCTATGTGCACTTTATGAAGACTCACACTGTATATTAACACCTTTTATTAAAACTGGTTCGCACGCACATGGAATATACCCCTTGCACGTCCGTGGACGTCGTAGTTACCAACGATGAGCCACTGCCAACAAATTATCAAAATATGATGAAAAATTGTCGTAAGACAATAAATAATCACTTAATTTTCCTGTATCTGTATCCTTGGCCTTATGGAGCATCTTTGCAAAAGAAAAACGAACATTTCCAAATATTCCAGAAACCACTATTTAACGACAATCTTACAGAAAGCTATATTCTTATTGTTCAAAACAGTATAAACTATAAAGACAGGTAGTTCCATAAGTAAAACAAATACTTTTGGGTTTTTGTAGCTTAGTTTTTATTACATACTCTTTTTTACTACTGTTTATGAATTATCCTAATATCGCATAAAGTCTACCAAAGCATATCTTCCGTGAGATAACCGTTACAATCGTGTGGGAAGACAAATACATGGTGTCCCAGAAATAACACACCACAGTGACATGGAAGGGATCAATCAGGTAAAATCAACAAGAACTTAGTAAAAGTTTTCTAGTTTTCAAAATATTGACCTTGTTTTTTTCGTCACTATTTTTTTGCTCCCTTTTTGCCTATTATGGCTATAAAAAACTTCTAACTAATGATTTTTTCCTGAGCTACCATTAATAGTAGGTTGAAATAACCGAGTATTCAGTTCATTGAAAACTAGCAAGGTATGCAAAAAAAAATAAATTTTGTTTCAATGTGTAATGGCTCCTTTAAAAATAGTATAACATTTGTAGCTTCTTTGTACTAACAATTGAATAAGTTTTATCACTGTCGTAATTCTTGCGAAATACTGCAAGTAAAAGATAAGTGCAGCCATATTTTGTAACCAAATCACTAGGGAATGAAACGACCTAAACATGTCATTGACTATCTCGCTCTCACATTCATTGTTCGGTGACAGCATTATCTCACCATGAGAAACAGAGGTGGTACCTACGCACCGCATGCGCAGGATTAATTTGGTAATGCTCCTTGTGTTTATTGCTACTCAGGTGTCATAAGAAAGACTTGAAAGTGGCAATATCTCCAAAAATAGAAAACGTTTACATCATGTTGATTTTATCTGATTGATCTGAAGACAATCTAGCTCCCATGTCACCCTGGCGTGTTATTTGTGGGACACCCTGTATAATACGATTGAAGTATTTATCGGCCTACACTTGCGACACGTTACGTTTTCAAAATTCTTATTCACCCTGTACTTTTGAAACGAAAACGATTTAAGGGCAAAGAATTAGTCCTTAATTTTTAATGAACATACTTAAAAAAAAGTTCCACTCGGAGAATTAAAGAGTGATGTATAATATTGCAAGAATATTTGAAAATAAAGATCTGGAATTTTGGGTTTGCTGCCAATAATAAACAAAGCTTTGCCAAAGAACTCTCTTTAGTTCGCACTTTTGCTGCTTCGTAGTGGATGCAACCCCAGACACAACAATATAGTGCAATGGATGGCAATTTTTCAAAATTCATCCTCTTAAAAATATTGATTGTTTGGAGGTATTTATGTCTTACAAAAAATTGTAAACAACTTTATACAGGGTGACTTCGAAGTTGAGTCATTTATTTTAACAGTGAGTAGATCTGATCAAAAGAAATGTTTTTTTCCTTTACCATTTTCCTGGTAAAATTAAAGTAACAAAGTTATAGCCCTTTGGAAGTTTGAGTACCGCCCTGTCTCAATAACAATATTATGTGGTCGTGTTTGGCGACAATGGATATAATCCGCCGTATCGGTTCATCGCATCGGAAACAAAAAAAGCGAAAGAATTTGGAACGATGTTTTTACAAGTATCTCATTCATTTGTATACAGTCAGTGTTAGTGAATAGTGGTATGTGTTGCGTGGCTCAAACGAAATAAAAAATGGCACATGTTTATGCGGATCGGTATCCCAATCGAGTGCAACCAACCCCTCGTGCCTTTGTTAATGTAGTACAACGGGCTTGTGAATCAGGTGACTTAAGACCTCACAGGGGACCTCACGATCAAATACAGGTCCGCACTGAAATACTTGTCGGGAGGATACTTTATAAAACAAGGTAATTTTTTTTTTTATTTTTTTTTTTATTTTTACACACATATTTTGGTTTATCTTCCTTCTACAATCATTATCTGAAAATTAATGACTCAACTTCAAAGTATACGAGAGATAGTATATGAACACGTAATACAATCGGTATTTACGTGCATTAATCTCACTTTCTTGCAAGTTTTTGTACATGATAGTGTGCAACTTATTATTTACATTTACTATATACGAGGCGAAAGAATTCGTGGGATAAATTTTCCATCTCGATTTTTGAATGTATCACGAGATTGCCGGGAGGTAACTCGTTGCAAAGTGTAAAAAATTACAAAAAACACGTTTCTGGCCCGTACAAAATGTTTTTAGATTCTTTGGATCACATAGTTTCACTCAAAAAGGGTCGTTTTCGAGTGATAAGCGATTGAATATCTGTAAAACCCTAAACATGTTCTCTCATGTTACTCAATTAAACTTCAAACCTTCTCCTACTTGGCGTATTTTTGAAATGCTATTTCAAGTATAAAACATAACTTTGACTACTTTAAATTAATTTTGAAAAGAATACAAAGTGATATAGATATAATCATTCTATCCGAAACATGGCAAGTGGGCGATGTGACTCTGTTTCATTTAGAAGGGTACGGATACATTGTATAATTTTGGTAACCATAATCAAAACGATGGAGTGATGGTGTATGTACGAAACAATCTGCCTTATAACCATACCATATTTACAATCAACAATGAACTAAAAGGTATCAATCTAACAATACAAATTGAAAATCGTAGAGTCAAAATTACTTGTGTTTACCGACCACCATCTTCAGATCCTCATACATTTATAAGAGACATAGATGAACTATTAAAAAACAATGAAAACAATCACCTTCATAATCAAATATTTATAGGCGACATCAATATAAACATTTTAGAGGAAAATTCTATGGTGAAAGAATATTTAAACATTTTATCAAGTAATGGTTTTTTATCATACATAAATAAAGTAACACGACCCACCAGTAAAACCTGCATTGATCACTGCTTTATAAAGGATATTTCCAATATTTCTTCTTACATGCCTATTATCTATGAAACCGATATTACAGATCATTATTCCACTGTATTATTGATATCTTCACAAAATAAAAACCAGAACTGCCCAAGGGCAAAAAATGAAAGAAACCTTGAATACAAATATTTCACTGACACCTCAAAATTAATATTTAACGCACAAACGGAATCGTGGGACGAAATTTTTTTAACAAATTCTTTAGACGAAGCTACAGATTTATTAATACACAAAATTCAAAAAGTAATTGAAGTTAGTACTAATAAGGTTAAAATAAGTCACAAGGAAAAAAGCAGAAATGATTGGATGACCAAAGGACTAATAAAATCTGCAAACGAAAAAGAAAGACTGTATAAAATCATGAAATATTTACCCACGAAAGAAAATATAGATCATTATAATCAGTATAAAAACAAATTTATAGAACTTTTGAGAAAAGCAAAAAAAAATTACTATATAAAACAATTGAATAATAATTCACATGACTCTAGACACCTATGGTCCACTGTCAATGATATATTCAATGTCATTCTATTCAAAAAACAATATTAATGAAATAAAAACAAAAACAGGACAGAAAACGGACAATATTCAGCAAATATGAGATGAGTTCATAGAATTTTTCACGAATATAGGAGGAAACTTAGCAAATAATATCAAACAAAATGCTGATATTCATCTGCATGAAACAAGACTGAATAATTCATTTGTATTAACTGAAGTAGACTATCAGGATGTTTTCAATGCCATTATGACTCTAAAAAATAAAAAAAGCCCTGGAGTTGACGAAATTAGAGCTGAACATCTAAAGATACTGGCCAAACAAATAACAGAACCACTTGCTTATATCATTAACAAATCCTTCCAATCTGGAGTATTTCCATCAGCTTTCAAGACAGCAATCATCATACCTATCTATAAATCTAATGATAATACGGACGTCACTAACTATTGACCTATTTCACTTATATCAAGTTTAGCTAAAGTGTTTGAGAAATTACTCCTTAATAAAATGATTAATTTTCTTAATAAATTCAAAATTCTAAATTCAAATCAATATGGTTTTATAGCGGGCAAATCTACAACAGATGGGGTATTAAGTATAGTAAATGAAATAACCCAAAATATAGATGGAAAAGTACCATCGATATGCGTATTTGTGGACTTGCAAAAAGCGTTTGACACAGTTAACCACAATATACTTTTGGAAATCTTAGAAAGAATAGGTTTTCGTGGAAAGATGTATACTTTAATGGAAAATTATTTATCAAATAGACCACAATCAGTAAAATTATTAAGCTCGTATAGTAAAGAAATGTTTGTTAAATGTGGTGTTCCACAAGGTACAATTTTGGGTCCTCTGTTATTCAATATTTATTTAAACGATATATTCAAAATTAATAGTACTGGTAAAATAGTCAGTTTTGCAGACGATACTGCTATACTCTATAAAGGTAAGGATTGGAACGACTTAAAAGATATTATCCAAAATGGCTTTTGCAAAATTATTCAGTGGTTTAATAACCGAAAATTAACAATTAACTTTACTAAAACTCATTTTTTACCATTTTCATCACTATCTAATCATCTTCCAAAATATAACCACCTTCGGTTTAAGGTAAATGATAAAAATATAAAAATCAATAGAGTTAATGATACAAAATATTTAGGAATTTATCTAGATTCCCACTTGAGATGGGATGTACATATTTCTCACATACTAAAGAAAATTAGATTCATAGCATATAAAATAAAATTTCTAACCGGTATATTAACTGAATATTATCTACGAATAATATATCAAGCTTTAGTCGAGCCACACATAACATATGGTATAGTAGTGTGGGGTGCTGCATGCACGACATACTTTAACGATTTAGATGTACTTCAAAGAAGAATTTTAAAATCAATGTTAGGCAAATCAAAATTATACCCAACTAATGACTTATATAATGATGCACAAGTATATGATACTAAACAACTTTACTTCTTACATACCATCACTCATTATCACAAAACTATTAGTGAACACGACATAATTAAACATAATCATAAAACCAGATATAAATTACGCGCAAAAAATATTCCTAAACCAAACAAATCCCTAATGAAACGATGTCACCTGTATATAGCTCCAAAATTGTACGAACATTTACCAAATAATTTAAAACAATTATGCAATACATTAGGCTTCAAAAAAAATTAAAAAAATTTATTAACACGATTGGGAGAAATCAAATTAATAAAATAATCTCAATTATTACACAATAAATGCTCTACCATTCTTACCAATAATTTCTTTTTTCTCTCTATTTTATTATATTTTGCAATTCAACATACATATGATCCATGCACAGGCGTTGTCCTCCTATGGATATATTATATTTCGTCCCTTTAGATCAGAACTAGCCTATGTCAATTTTTGTCAAAATTGAGATTTTAGACTATATGATGCAGTAAGGTGTCGCCTATCAAGTGCAGTATTAATCTAAGTCCTAACGTTTATATTTTTCACGTACTCATTAAATTAAGAATAAGCCTATGTCCTGAAGCAAAATAATTGTTAGTGCAGAACTATCCTTTTTTAGAACAGAAATTCTATGTCCATATTTGGGTAAATAATTTTTAATGCAGAAGTATCCTTTGTTGGGACAGATTACCTATACTAGTGAATTGTGTGGACTTAAGCTAGTTCTACTTTGAAACAAAATTTTATGTCCAAGAAAATGTGGACTTAGGCTTATTCTGATCTATAATTTTAATAAACCCTCACATCTTTTAGTGGACATAAACTAGTTCTGCACTGTACTGGTTTCGACTTGTTAGAAATCTAGGCATTTCAAGGCGCCACCGTACACGAATAACGCAGATTACCTCAGTTTAAAGCAGTTCTTAGTGTATAGTGATCGAGTTTGCGCAACGTAAACAAATTAAATATGAGTTCTAGAAGGAAAAAAATTTTTGATCTTCTGGCCAGGCACTGTGATGGTAAGTAGTGCTTTTCTAGCTATACAAATATTCTTAAGTAACACGTTAACATTGGAAATACGTTTTTAGCTACTGGTTCAGGATAAATTCTATTTATTTTTTTAATTTTATAAATAAAAAAACAAATAATACGATCTACACTCATAAAACTCTGTACTGAATAATGTTTACTTTATTTTTTTATAGATACCAATCATGACAAACTAACAGTATCTGCAAGACCAGAAAAAATAGACGCCCAATATTTGATGAATACAGCAAATCTTATGCCGCCTGGTTATTTACTCTCTAAGGAAACGGCTGCTTTTAACAAGAGCGATAATGCATTTTGCAGTATGAACCTCGAAAATATAAAATCAGTTTTGAGTATTGAATCCAATAAAGTTACACCGATTGTGGCCGATAAAGGAGACGCAAATGCTAGTGAAGAAGTAAGAAGTGTTCTCGAAAAAATCATAAGTAAGCAAACTAACGAGTAAAAAGAATTAGTAATATTAAAAATCAAACACTTTACCAGTAAACAAGCAATTATACTCAAGGTACATGGTATACATCTTGCTTAGGATAGGATTATTGGCCAAGCATACTGAGTTTCAGTCAAATAAATGTATGTGGCCCATTTTTTAATAGAAGATAGAATAATAAGAGTGTTTTATAAGGTGTGTATACTTGTATCCTCAAAAATAATATCTAAATCTCCGGTTTTGTTGATAACAGTTTTAAGGCTAAAAAAACAATAGGCTTTTGAGGCTTTTCAACAACAATATTTAGTTATCCTTGGGGTCTAGAAAGTGAGTACCTCCGGTCTGTTTAAAAAAATAATCATTTATTTATTTTTAATGTTTGTGTAAGTAATTTTGGTCTCATAAATGATTTGGTTTTTATTTTCGTTGTCAATTTTAAAAGTAGGTATTTTGTTATAAATTTCTTACTGAGACTTTTTGTTCTAGATGTAATAGAAACTGACCAATTGGACCCTGAAAAATGTGGCAAACGGAAAAATATTGTCGAAGAGGATCTGTATTTATCATCGGACACGGATCCTTTCCAAACTGATGATGAAGAAAACGACCCTAATTTTAATCCACAAGAAAGCAAAAAGAAGAGAAAAAACTTTAATTTTGAAAACAATTATCAAGAAACTGATACAAGTTCTAACACAGATGAAAAGAATAAAAATGCTAGAAAAATATCTAAAAAAAAGCTAAGAAGAGAACATACTTGGAAAAGAAACATAATTAAGTCATCGAGAAATCAAGGAAAGAAATACACCAACTGGAAAGGAAAAAAACAATTAGCAAGAAAAATGAACACATCATGTGAAGAGAAATGTAGAATGAAGTGTCTAAATAAAATGAGTGAAGAAGAAAGACATAAAATATTTACTGAATATTGGGGATTAGGAGATGTCAACCGCCAACGTGATTTTATATCCACATATGTTACAGTAGTTTCTAAAGCTAGAACTAGAATCCGTAAAAAGAATAAGCATCACCCCGCTGAATTACCAGAAAAGAATGACAATACATTCTTAGAACTGTCTAATGATAAAAACAGTAGAAGAAACAGTACTTTTACATACTCTCTTCCCAAAAATGAAAACAATAAGGTGCAAATATGTAAAACTTTTTTTCTAAATACACTGTCAATCAGTGCACAGGTAGTCAAAACCGTTATGAACAAAACTGGAACTTCAGGTATTGTTTCCGAAGATAGACGAGGAAAAGCTTGCAAAAACACTCTTATTGACGAGTCTACTAAACAAAATGTTAGGGATCACATAAACTTATTTGAAACAATTGAAAGTCATTACTGCAGACAAAAGACCAGTCGTAAATATTTACCCCCAACACTTAACGTAAGCAAGATGTATACCATGTACCTGGAGTATTGTCAGGAAAAGAATATTAGGAAAACAGTAACTGAAGCAATGTATAGAACAATCTTCAATAGAGATTTTAATCTATCCTTCTTTCAGCCCAAAAAGGATCTCTGCGATATTTGCCACAACTACGATAATAGTTCTCTTGAAGAAAAATTAGAGTTGGAAGAAGATTATCGCATCCATATCCTAAATAAAAATAGGGCAAGAGAAATCAAACAGTTTGAGAAACAAAGAGCAGCTGAGAATAGCAGTGAGGTTTGTTGCGCTGTCTTTGACTTGCAACAAGTGTTGCCAGTTCCCAAATCTAATGTTGGCCTGTCCTATTACAAATTAAAATTATCAACTTACAACTTTACTGTGTACAACCTAGCAACAAAAGAGTGCAATTGTTACATGTGGAATGAGGTAGTCGGAAACAGAGGTGCCTCTGAGATTGGAAGTTGTTTACTTTTGTACATTATCAGCCAAGTAGAACAAGGAATAAGAGAATTTAGCTTCTTTTCTGACAACTGTAGCGGTCAAAACCGCAACAGATTTTGGTACTCTTTGTACAGCTATTTATGGCAAAAATATCAAATAAAAATAAAACATACCTACTTAGAAAAAGGCCACACTCAAAGTGAAGGCGATTGCGTACATAGCGTAATAGAAAGAGCTGCTCGAAATATACCTATATACACACCAGATCAGTGGTATACGGTTGTAAGGACAGCTAAAAGAAAGGATCCTTACAAAGTAGTTGAGCTTGCACAGGAAAATATATATGATTTAAAAGATCTTGAAAAAAAGACGTGTATTAACTGGGAAAGAGATGAAGAAAACGAAAGAGTGTTTTTAAATAAAATAAAAATAGTTGAAGCTGATCCACGTTTCCCTAACACTTTACTTTTTAAAGTTAATTACGACTCTACCTACAAGAAATTAAAGCTCACAGAAAAAGGAAGAAAAAAAATAGATGTCGAGATAGCCTCACTAAAACTAAAACCATGCTACGAAAAGGAAATTTCTTTGAAAAAACTGAAGTATGATCATCTTCAGTTTCTTTGCCGTAAAGGAGCAATTTTAGCGCCTTACCATAGTTACTTTAAAAATTTACCATTTTCCAACAAAACGAACTTTCAAGATTCCGATAGTGATGAATAGTCTAAGATGTTTTTTATTTGTGTAGAAATTTAGGGTCAGTTACTTAAGAAATATTTTTCATTTGTTTTAAAACATGTTATTTTAATTATTTAAAAAATTTTTTATTTTTTAGAAACTCAAGCTCAGTTCCATTTGTTAAGGAATTTGGGCTCAGCTACTTAAGTTTTAAGTATTTTATTTCTATTACTTACTAACTGTGTATTAATAAAAATTATTCTAATAAATTTTATTAGATGAACATTTGTGTTTTTATAGAAAAAAGTCAATAAATCAGTTTTCACAAAAATTTTGAAGCAGTAATAGATAATATTTTACGTTATTATCGTAGCAGGTTTTGAATAAAAAGTCATAAAATTAACCAATGACTATATTATGTCCATAAACATACAATAAGCCTAAGTCCAAGAAGTGGACTTGGTATACTTGCTAACATTAAAAGTAATCTATGTCCAACTTTTTGCTTTAACGTTAATGTTTTTCGTTTTTACTAAGGTATATTAAAAACAGACATTTTTAGAACATGTGTACAAATTTTCATTAAAATATCTGTATAAATAAAGAATCTATTAAAAAAAAACCGTTTCCTGAAAACTTTGCTTTTTGGACTTAGGCTAGTTCTATTCTAAAGGGACGATTTATTTACTCGTTTCATGTTCCCTGTATTTTAGAGTAAATAAATATTATTATTATTATTGTTAATAGTAATAACGCGCATTGGAGTACGCATTAGCGCCTCGCATTGCTAACAATTAAGTAATAATACTTTAAGATATACTAATCTTAAAACTCCGAGTTTTGAAGGGAAAAGTGCGAAATTAAACTTAGACGCATGGCAACTAGACAATAATTTCTAAACGCGTTTTAAAGCATTGAAGATCGATATTTTTTAAGGTTTCTCAGAATTTTAATCGTTTATAACATGAAAACGTTAAACTTTAGAGAAAAATTGCTAATGACTTTTACCACAACAAAATAAGTCAATCTCGAGCTCAAAGCTAACACAGAAGTAGATGACTATGCTCAGCTTACCAAGTCTGCTGTCAAGACATTCAGTCCAGGACGATCGGAAGAATGCTCAATATCCAACGTGAAAATACTCCACTCGCATTTATGAACAAACACAACACATTTTCACACACAATCACCACCATTGCGACACGACGAACATGCGGAAAATCGCCGACAAAGACTTCCGGGCACACGACGAGTGGTATAGAAGCAGAGCGTTGCTTGGAGGGTTCGACGTACCACGCTCCCCAAACGCCAACCGACAACTAAAATGTTAGCCCGCAGAATGTAGTACGCCGGTACCGCTATTCGTTCTGCGTCGTCATTGGTTGGAATTTAATCAGGCGCATTTCCACCATCCAATCACTGTTGGTCACTCACGTAAACATTAGAATATCAGAAAAAACGTATCACAAGTTTATGACAAAAAAAGAAAAGAAACAAATAGACATCATTCTACTTCAAAGCAACTTAAAATAAACGCGTAAATTGTTCACGATTTTCCCAACAGATCATTTTAAACGAAACATTAAACTTTGTATTATTTTCAATGTTCCTGATATTAGAAGGAATCAAATTGTAAAATTTAGGTGCGATATAATTATGGGACACATAATTTGTATTTAATTTCTAATTTGCATGTACAAAACTACATACTGCAAGGATATATTTATAAGATTTAAATATTGTTAATTTCTTCGATAGTCGGATTTAATCTAGGTTTTTTTTAGAATAATCCTTACAATATGATTCTGCACTTTTAACTGCCCAAGATTTGAACCGTACATCCCACCCCGCACAAATATGCCATATATGCCAGTATATGACGAAGAGTGTAGAACTTATGGATGAAAAATCTATTTTTTTTCTCAAGTACAGCACATGCTGGTGCCACTTCAAGTGCTGATCAACAACAACCCCCAAATATTTAATTTCATTTACTTTTTTCAAAGACTCATCTATATTATCAGACGTAATTTGATTAAATGCTGGTCTGTTAGCCATTGTTATGGAGAAGACAATGTAATGAGTTTGTTATATTCAGAGTTAATTTAAATGTGTCTAGAAGGTTTTTTAGCATTGTAACGACGTTTCAGGTCTGTTTGTTATTTTAAACAATAACAATAGGGAACCTTACCTTTGGCTCGTACGACTTGCGATAAACGATTTTTTTTTGAATTTATCGTATAAAATACAAACAAGAATGTGTTTATTTTTTCAAAAACAATTTGTCTTGACGTCGTTTTACTACATGCATGTTAGACAGACATGAAACATATACCGATCATGTGAAAAGTATGATTAAGTCTCAGATTCTATCCAAAACCTACTCGACGCTATTTTTTATTTGTAATTACCAGTTTTAGTTTATTTGCATTGTGTTAAGGAATTAAATAAACACAGCAAATTACTTGTTGTTTGTGCTACATGCCCCATGTCCCTGGTATACCAGAATCGGTGAGCTATAAATATTACATCACAACCGAATACTCATAAAATGTTCACGTGTTCAAGTTTCTTATCTGCTCTAGCAATCAACATGGTAATTTTAATTAGCGCTGAGCTGGTATTATCTCCTGCGACCCTTAAAAACTACACAGCCGGAAACACGCAAACAACTTTGAGCCTAACTTTCTAATAAATATTATGTAGAATTACATAGCACGCAATACCAAGAATGCCTGCTTACCCGCCTGTCGTCCTTGGCCTATCTGCCCCCACTGTCATAATGGCCGCTTTTACATATTTTCTGGCATTACCGGGACCACGGAAACGTGAAAATGTGAACGGTTAACCGTTATGCGTTACCTTCTTGACATTTTGCTGGTAATATATGCATGGAATGCAAA
The DNA here is from genome assembly GCA_963669975.1 of Acanthoscelides obtectus. Lineage (NCBI taxonomy): Eukaryota > Metazoa > Arthropoda > Insecta > Coleoptera > Chrysomelidae > Acanthoscelides > Acanthoscelides obtectus. Next base: position 8,492,592 of record CAVLJG010000006.1, read on the forward strand.
AGATTCTCATATTCAGGATGGTATACATAGAAAATATACTAAGTGACATATAAATCCGAACACCCAGTTTAAATGGTTTTATTTTAATAAAAGTCGGTGAATCTATTTATCTTACTGTAAATAACAAGTGAACAAATGTTCAGCCTTATCAGTTGGACATTCCGGTTTTTATACTGCTTTTTTTTAATTCACTAACGCTCTAAAAATGAATATTTCAGCCGCAGTAAAGAATCAACGTTGGCGGATTTTGGTTCTTGACATCCTTTACGATCGGTTACGATGCCTAGAGTACGGAGACCGGTACGATATCGTCAACTTAGTGAGTTTGATAGGGGCCGTATAGTGGGAGTTCGGGAAGCTGGACTTTCTTTTCGGGCAATTGCAGTTAGAGTGCAAAGAATTGTAGACACTGTGGTTAGGTGTTGTCAGGCATGGCTTCGAGAAGGCCGTACGTAAAGAGCAAGGGGCACTGGACGCCGCCGTAGAACAACATACCTTGAAGATCGCCGCCTAAGATTATTGGCCTTAAGGGACCATTTCTCCAATACCAGATCCATTGCAAATGAATGGCTTGCAGAACACGGAAGACCTATTGGCATGCGAAGTGTTTACCGACGAATGAGAAGTTTTGGATTGTTTTCATACCGGCCACACTGGGTCCTCCCTTTAACTCGAGAACACCGACGTAATCGCCTTGAGTGGTGCAGACAACGGTCACTCTGGGATCAGGAATGGAACAGTATTGTCTTTAGTGACGAGTCTCGATTTTGTTTAGGCATGCACGATGGTCGTGCCAGGGTTAGAAGGCGACGTGGTGAAAGGAGGAATCCACAGTTTTTTGTTGAAAGACATGTTCATCACACTGTTGGAGTTATGGTATGGGGTGCTATAGCTTATGGTTCCAGGTCACCTTTAATCTTCATCAGAGGTAACATGAACGCGCAGCGTTAGATCCACGAAGTTCTAGAACCCCATCTTTTACCCTATCTTGACACCCTGGCAGATCCAACTTTCCAACAAGATAATGCCCGACCACATGTTGCAAGAGTCACAATAGACTTCTTTCAACATAATGATGTCACATTGTTACCATGGCCACCAAGATCTCCCGACTTATCCCCAATTGAGCACGTTTGGGATATATGATGGGTAGGAGATTGCTCAATTTGCAACGTCCTCCTCAGACTCTAGAAGCACTTCGGGAGGAGTTGGTGGTTGCCTGGAATGAGATACCACAGGAGGACATTGACCACCTGATCAGAAGCATGCCTAGGCGCGTTGGAGAATGCGTAGCACATCAGGGTGCATCCACACATTATTAAAGGTCAAAGGGCTTTAAAGCAGTGCAATCATTTTGAAATTTTTATCATTTACTTATTATGCTTCATTAAGTACTTATACAAAATTTTATTAAAACAAAACCATTTAAACTGGGTGTTCGGATTTATATGTCACTTAGTATATTTTTAGATTTAGATTTATAAATTTGAAAAGGAATCAAAAACGCAAAAATTTCTGTTTCACTTTTGAGTTCTACTTTTCAGAGGAATTAAGCAGCGTCGTCAGAGTCGCAGTTTATTTCAACAGCTAGCATATTATACCAAAGCAGTAAATGAAGACAAACGAAAATTTGTTCGTCAGACTTACCATAAAGTGGCATAGAAAGTTCTTCTTTAGATGGGATGTGGCGTTCACCGTGGGCCGATGGACATTGTTTGCCTAAATTAGCAACAATTTTTACTTCAGTTTTCTCATCTACGTCGTCGTCAAACAGAGATAAGACAGAGATCTCAGCTGTCATAAATGTTGGCAGAACTTTTGTAAAGCTCCTTTTGAAATCGTTTTGTCAATTATTTCGTACGCTTTCATTGCCTGCATAAATCCTGGTTAGGTGGTTTTACCGCTAAAGTATATTGTGTGTATTGTGTCACGTATGTTATCACTCTGTACAGACAGATATCTAACTGCCTATCCTTATTAGAAAGTTTGAACTGGGAAGCTGGCAACGCTTTTTTTAAAGAACAGATTGCTCTGGACATCCATCGAGATAGATGCATGCAACGGCGGATCCAGGATTTGTGTCGGGGGGGGGGGGGTTCACACTGGTAAAAAAACTTCTTCATGTTCAGGTAGATGTTCTCGTGTTCGGGGGAGGGGGGGAGGGTAAAATTGAAAACAAGAAATCAGAGTGTTGTTATATTCCTTTAGTGACCATCTGCGTAATGTTTATGAAAAAGCGCGTTAGCATTCAGTTTGAATAAGAAAATTTCCCTTTCATTTCTTAAGAAATTTAAAAAAATGACTATTTCATTTAAAAAAAAATGACCGAATGACCCTTTTATTTCTTAAGTGTTGGGGTTATTTTTTCATTTTGTGCTTACAGTGATATATTATTACCTGGCATATAATGTTCGGTAAATAAATATCTTCATGGTATGAATCAGCCTCTTTCACTCTAATAAAGACTAATGCGTGTATTACAGTCTCTTCACGTCTTCAATGCTTATAACCATAAACTTTCACAACACTGTGCATTTTTTTATTGACGAGATATCTATTTTCTTCGTGCTAATATCGTGGAAGAAATTTTTTGAATGTATTATCAATTGCATAGAAGATAAAATTACAAGAGTGGGAGCTTCTGGTGAAGATATAATGAATGTAAGATCTCTCCTTTCCTCCATGAACTGGACCTTTTTCCTCAATTTGTTCTGGTGGCATTCAGTATTGAGCGTCATAAATACAGTGCAGACAGAAATAGACTTGATGATGGCTCAAAGGTGCATTTCAGCATCATTAAAAAAATTAAAAGATTTGAGGAGCGTAAGCACATACGATAATTTTATCCTGAAGGCTAAGAATAAATGGGAAGAAGAGATGGAATGGGAAAATCCTGGTTTTTCTATTGTCAGAAAGAGGAAAATCAAAAATATGTTCCACGAAGAACCTACTGACTCGCCACTGGAAACACACGAAAAACATCGCATAAATTACTACGAAGTTTTTGATTCAATGAGTAACGAATTGCCAGAACGTACTGAAGGATATCGTGAAGTGAATGATGTGTTTGGCTTTTTGAGCAATCTAAAAGAAAACGAATCAGAAACCAGCGTCACTAATTTGATGGAAAAATATTCGGAATTTTTCACCACAGACGTAAAATATGAATTAGTCAGTTTTACGAGCATGTATTTTTCGGAAAATCGTAATTTTACTAATCACAGATCGCTAGATTATCTGAAGTTCATGATTGCAAACAATTTTGTAGACAGTTTTCCAGAGAGTTGCAGTTTACTCAGATTGCTTTTGACTTTGCCTATCGGTTCTACTAGTGCTGAAGGTGTCATGAACTCTTTGAAAATTATTAAAGAATACCGTCGAGCCTCTTTGGCTGAAGACACACTCAACAACTCCTCTATCCTCTATATCGAAAGATCAGTAGCTAATGCACTCAATTTGGGTTCTGCGACGGAAGTTTTTGCTGAACGAAAAGCAAGACGCGGATTCAAATTAGAATAATTCTGTTATTTTGTATTGAATAAAATATGTTTGATCTCACAGTCTCTGCTTAATTCTCAATAGTCGGTAGTAAAATTGTAGCACCTTGTCAATCTCTGAAATATTTTTAAACATTGGAATGTCGGGGCTTGTAGTCTTAAAATCACCCAATACTACAAAAACATCCGCAGAAATATTACTAAAAATGAGAATTTAGTGACAGAACTCCAAAAAATTGACTATGAGAATTAGCAGACAAACAAATCCTTGACTGGTCCCTTCTACCTAGTCTAAATTCTTTGGCGGTCTCACGTACAGAAAGCTACCTGCATGCCCGAATATAGTTAATTTTGTTTTGAGAATGAAAATACAACGCCTACATTTCTAAAGTGTTATTTTCTCCTCTGCATTCTGGGCGTGCTAGATTGATTCTTCAGGCTTAGGTTCTCATACAAACCTGGTGGCAGGCATGTGTAGTAATTCTATTCAGAATACTGGTATTCGAATACTATTTGAATACATTTTTCTATGTTTGATATTTGGTAGTCGACTGAATATTTTTTGGTCAGTACTCTGTATTCTGGATTCTGAATACCGTTTCTGAATCCCAATATTTGAATACCAGCTTTGTATTCTCGGTAATCGAATCCTGTTTTCGAATACTGTTTGGCTATTTTTATGAATCGTGTTAAAACACTTACGCGGTGGTTGTCGATGGTACAAACAAAGTAGCTACGCAAAGTTGTTTCATTTGTGTGGACGTATGGACGTACTTCTGAATTCGCGTCGCTTTGTAAGATTCATATATTTTCTTATTAAGTTTTATTCTATTAATTTCACTGGACAACAAATTTTAGTTTTTTATTGTATCTTGTGGGAAAAGTGCACTTCTTTGTTAATTTTGGGGCGCTGAATCCAAAAATGACAATGAAATAAAAGAATTAGTTGCGGTTTAGAAAAAAAAAAATTTTATTTTTAAGGATATATTAAAAAAGTAACAAGATTCATATACTTATGAGAATCACTATATGCGCTGTCTTTTTGCTGTTCTTTTATGGATAGTTTCTGGAGCATCTCTACCAAGAGTCCAACAGTAGTCTGCAAGCATGGAAGGATTCCACTTTCCCTGATACCTTTTTTCCATTGTTGAAATATCCTGATGAAAACGTTCGCCGTGCTCATCACTTACGGCTCCGCAATTGTCAGGAAAAAAGTCCAGGTGTGAGTGTAGGAAATGTGTCTTAAGAGACATATTACAGCCCATCTTTTGATACGATGACAGCATATTTTTGACAAGGGTTTTATAGTTGTCAGCTTTTTTATTTCCCAAGAAATTAGTGACCACCAGACGGAAATCATTCCTAGCAGTTTTTTCAATACCTGTTAAAGTGTTTTCAAACTGTGTATGTTTCAAAATATTTCGAATCTGTGGCCCAACAAAAATACCTTCTCTAACCTTTGCCTCACTTAGTCTTGGAAATTTCTGACGCAGCTATTGAAAAGCTGACTCATCTCTATCTAATGCCTTGACAAAGTTTTTCATTAGGCCCAACTTGATATGCAGTGGTGGTAATAAAATTTTTTTCGAATCTACTAATGGCATATGCTGTACATTTTTTTGACCTGGCTCTAGGAATTGACGAACAGGCCAGTTTTGTCTGGTGTAATGAAGTGCCTTTGCCCGACTGTCCCATTCACACAAAAAACAGCAAAACTTTGTGTAGCCTAGCTGCAGCCCAAGTAAAAGTGCAACAACTTTCAAATCGCCACAAATATGCCATTGGTGCTCATCGTATTTTATGCATGTCAATAGGTACTTCATATTGTCATATCATTCTTTCATGTGAACTGCATACCCTACAGGAAGAGATGGTAAAATATTTCCAATATGCAATAACACTGCCTTTAAACTCAATGTTGAACTGTCTATAAACAATCTCCATTCTTCTGGGTTATAGTTTATATTTAAAGCCGCCAGTAAGCCGTTAATGTTACTGCAGAAAACCAAGTTATTCTCCATATTGAAAAATGGTTTCTAAGTCTTTGTGGCGTTTACGAAAAACACATACCGAAACATCGTCTTCTAACAAGTTCCACTGCTGCAGTCTTGATCCAAGTAACTGCCTTACATTTTGGAAGTTCTAAATCTCTTACAAGATCATTTAATTCTGACTGTATTATTTTGTGCGGTTGGTGGCATGACGTGCTCGGTATAAAATCAGGATCGCTTGTCGTTGATGGCATATCTTCTTCCTGACGAATCACTCGATCGCCATGATCTGATTCGTTTTCTGATTCGCAAGTGTAGGATTCTGGGGGTTTTGGAATAGGATTTTCGTCACTGTGAGGCACAGGTCTCATCGCAGATGGTATGTTTGGGTAGTTAATAACCGATTTTTTTTTTCTTGGACATACCTGTGGCTTGTACAAGGTACCATGCAAAAGTAACAATCATTAATATGATTTGTAGGCTCTCTCCAAACGATTGGGACAGCAAAGCGCATAGACCGTTTTTGCCATTTAACCAGCTCCTCAGACTTGAAGCACATGCATTACAGCAGATGTGGGGTGCCCACAGTTTGTCTTGATCACCTAGTTTACAACCGAAATAAAGCTGATATGCCTTTGTTATTAGTGAAGTAATGGACCGTCTCTGAGACGCAAAAGTCACATCACCACACACGTAACAAAACTGATCTGGATTGTTTACACACTTTCGAGACATCTTGCATGAACGCTGTCAGCCAACTGAGGAAAAAATGGCTAATATAAAACAATATAATGTACACGTATGTATAACGTAACACAATCATGCCGATTACATCATCTTTCCTTGCCGAATATCAAAATGTAGCACGTGCATTCTTGTGAATTACAGTATATTAACACTGTCACAGCAGGAACACATATAATTACCGTATCTCTAAAACTTGAACTAATATTGAAAAAATAAGTTTCATTCCGGTTTTAGCACATTAAAAATAGTAATATTTTGTTGATTTTATTTAGGATATTTTTTGGCTGTTGATCAGTGTTTTCTACAAAAATGTAATAAAAAAAAAGAATTTTTTTAATTATACAAGTAATTTGCCTATTCTCACTGTTACATTGTGCATCAACATGTTATTTTAAGTTTTATTTAATGTAGTCATGCATTTTCATTTTTTGATATAGTACATAAATAAAAATAAAGTTTAAAGTTTTTTTTTTGGTTGGAATATTCAGTATTCATCTGTAAATGGATCCAGGACCTTAAAATAGCGGCATTCAAATACTGTTTTCTTTGTATTTACAATTCACACTGCTGCTAATGCTACTTGTAACAATTGTATTGTTTGTGTTACAGGCCCAGGTCACGATTCTTAAAATATAGTAAGTGACATATAAATCCGAACACCCAGTTTAAATGGTTTTATTTTAATAAAATTTTGTATAAGTACTTAATGAAGCATAATAAGTAAATTATAAAAATTTCAAAACGATTGCACTGCTTTAAAGCCCTTTGACCGTTAATAATGTGTGGATGCACCCTGATGTGCTACGCATTCTCCAACGCGCCTAGGCATGCTTCTGATCAGGTGGTCAATGTCCTCCTGTGGTATCTCATTCCAGGCAACCACCAACTTCTCTCGAAGTGCTTCTAGAGTCTGAGGAGGACGTTGCAAATTGAGCAATCTCCTACCCATCATATCCCACACGTGCTCAATTGGGGATAAGTCGGGAGATCTTGGTGGCCATGGTAACAATGTGACATCATTATGTTGAAAGAAGTGTATTGTGACTCTTGCAACATGTGGTCGGGCATTATCTGGATGGAAAGTTGGTTCTGCGCGTTCATGTTACCTCTGATGAAGATTAAAGGTGACCTGGAACCATAAGCTAAAGCACCCCAAACCATAACTCCAACAGTGTGATGAACATGTCTTTCAACAAAAAACTGTGGATTCCTCCTTTCACCACGTCGCCTTCTAACCCTGGCACGACCATCGTGCACTCCTAAACAAAATCGAGACTCGTCACTAAAGACAATACTGTTCCATTCCTGATCCCAGAGTGACCGTTGTCTGCACCACTCAAGGCGATGACGTCGGTGTTCTCGAGTTAAAGGGAGGACCCAGTGTGGCCGATATGTGAACAAGCCAAAACTTCTCATTCGTCGGTAAACACTTCGCATGCCAATAGGTCTTCCGTGTTCTGCAAACCATTCATTTGCAAGGGACCTGGTAGTGGAGAAACGGTCCCTTAAGGCCAATGATCTTAGGCGGCGATCTTCACGGTCTGTTGTTCTACGGCGGCGTCCAGTGCCCCTTGCTCTTTGCGTACGGCCTTCTCGAAGCCATGCCTGACAACACCTAACCACAGTGTCTACACTTCTTTGCACTCTAACTGCAATTGCCCGAAAAGAAAGTCCAGCTTCCCGAAGTCCCACTATACGGCCCCTATCAAACTCACTAAGTTGACGAAATCGTACAGGCTGAACATTTTTTCACTTGTTGTTTACAGTAAGACAAATACATTCACCAACTTTTATTAAAATAAAACCATTTAAACTGGGTGTTCGGATTTATATGTCACTTAGTATATATTTTTCAATATCCCTCACATACCTGAAGGACAGAGAATGAGTGCCACATTAACAGGGAAAGGGACGTTTTCTATTTGTAAATCTCCGCAACACTTTACCTTCCGTAACTCAGAAATAAAAAATACAAATGATACCATTCTCACGTTACATTTCCAGACGGTGCATGTCGGAGGTTCTTTAATCAGTTGGAAAGTCAGTCAGATAGGGGTGAAAAATGAACAGAAATTGTTGCGGCCTGTTGTTAAAGGTCGGATGCATACCTAATTGCTGAAGCCACAAGAATGTTATGTTTAACCTTTAAGAAAGTTTTGTGTGTGTGCCAGTTACAGTTAATGGGACTTTCCGTTTTTGAGCACGAAAGGATAAGCATTTGAGCCACAGCGTACTGGTGTCAATAGGTGTTTCAGCTTGCCATTAGGACGTACCAAGTAGATCATAAAGTATCAGGTACCACCAGGCAGACTTGGGTCGAATACTGGAGCCGGAGCAAAAAAGAAAATTAGATGAGTTAACATAAATCCGAAAAAAGCAAAACACTAAAATTCATTTGGAGTACCTAGTAGATTTGGACAATATAAGAGGGATGTCTTTTAAGTTTTGCATATGGAAATAAAATAACACGGTAGGTAGTTTTAAATGACTTTATTGTTTTTCGAAGATTAATACACATCTGCATGCGCTCGAACCAATTTTCGAAGCACTTATTCCACTCGTTTGCTGGCAGATCCAAAACGGCATTTTTGAATGCGTCAACTGCTTCTTCTGGTGACTGGAAGCTTTGACCACGAAGTCTGCTTTTAATTTTCAGGTAAGTGAAGAAATCGTTAGGACTTAGATCGGGACTATATGAAGGATGTTCCAATAATTCCACGTTTTCTTCCGTTAAATACTGCCTTGTTTTTTGGGCTGTGTGCGAGCCTGCATTGTCTTGGTGAAGGATGATTCTTCTTTCGGGGTTGATTTTTCGAAGCTCGGTGATGACTTTTGGCAAACAAATGGTGGTATACCAATCCGCAGTAACAGTTCTTTGCTCATTAAGAGGAATTGTTGCAATATGAACCGCTTTTGACTAACAATGCTGTACACATTTTTTGAGATTTCGGAATTGAAACGGTCAAGCGCTTTTTGACACCAATTAACCCTGGCTGCTTTCTGCTCTTCAGTCAACAGATGGGGTATCCAACGAGAAACTAATTTTCTTACTCCTAATTCTTCATGTAAATTTTTTTGAATTGAGGTCTTTGAGATCTTCAAGGACGAAAACAGACAGTAACTCAGCAAGGCATTCTTGTTGCGATAACTGTCTCTGAAAGTTGTAATAAATTATGGCGCGAAAATGTTCTCGGTTGAGTTCCATTTTTCTAATGACTTGGTGACACTAAAAAATTCACTGTAGAGAGAACACTGCACGTATTGTTGTGAAACTTTGAATTTAGGTTTACTAAAGAGTGAGGTTAAGATTCAGTACTGACGTTCGATCCGCGTGGCCTACTAGGTTTGTATATGCAAAATTAAAAGACAACCCTCGTATGAAACCATGAAGGAACGTATAGAAATTTGCTTACTAGCCTTTATCAATCTTTTTGAAACATCATCAGACTAAGCTGCATCTTCTGCAGTCAGGACTTTTGGTACTGCATAACTTGTAAGAAATATTATGTTGGAGCGTTGTTCAGACACTGATTAATTTGTCCTTTCAAACCAGCCCTACGAATGGTTAGCGTGAAGTCAAGAAATCTATTTCTATACTTATTCATTCCCAGGTGCCTGAAGGGTCTAAAAATATATGAACAATACTAAAAATTGATTTATCACGAACATTGAATACCAAGAATAGCTCAGAACGCATACCTCGACGTATGTTAAGTACCTTTCATATGCAAATGGCCTCTTAATTGAGAGCATTACTGGAATAGGCCTGTAAACTGAACACTAAGTAATTGTTGCGGTATTTATGCACAACGAATTACGAAGATTTCCAGATTGCTGACACGCATATCAAACAATTTGTAAGGGGAAATGTTCAAGGAAAATGTTACAAATTATTTTTATCAACGCCTGATGGAATAAAAATATTCTCTAATGCCAACATGCTATAAGAAGGCAGCTTAAATATCAGGGTGTCAAAGTTAAAATTTTATTTTCTATTTTTCCTTATTGCTTGAGAATTATTTCAGATTTTGTAATAAATGTCGGTATTGGGAGGTTTTCTAATATGAAACACAATAATCCATTATTTTTTATGGCCAAACTTCTAGAGGGTGCGACTTACAGGACTATTTCAGTAAATAACTTATCATAACTTTTTTGTATATAACAACTGACCGAAAAACCTTACTCTCTCGTGTTTCTACTACAAAAACGGTTTACTTGTTAGACGTGTCTAATAGTTTTCGAGATACTTATAAAACATTTTTATAACATAATCAAGTTGCTTTGGATGACAGATAAATCCGAACACCCAGTTTAAATGGTTTTATTTTAATAAAAGTTGATGAATGTATTTATCTTACTGTAAATAACAAGTGAAAAAATGTTCAGCCTTATCAGTTGGACATTCCGGTTTTTATACTGCTTTTTTTAATTCACTAACGCTCTAAAAATGAATGTGTCAGCCGCAGTAAAGAATCAACGTTGGCGGATTTTGGTTCTTGACATCCTTTACGATCGGTTACGATGCCTAGAGTACGGAGACCTGTACGATTTCGTCAACTTAGTGAGTTTGATAGGGGCCGTATAGTGGGACTTCGGGAAGCTGGACTTTCTTTTCGGGCAATTGCAATTAGAGTGCAAAGAAGAGTAGACACTGTGGTTAGGTGTTGTCAGGCATGGCTACGAGAAGGCCGTACGCAAAGAGCAAGGAGCACTGGACGCCGCCGTAGAACAACAGACCGTGAAGATCGCCGCCTAAGATTATTGGCCTCAAGGGACCGTTTCTCCAATACCAGGTCCATTGCAAATGAATGGTTTGCAGAACACGGAAGACCTATTGGCATGCGAAGGTAAAAGTTTTGGCTTGTTTTCATACCGGCCACACTGGGTCCTCCCTTTAACTCGAGAACACCGACGTAATCGCCTTGAGTGGTGCAGATAACGGTCACTCTGGGATCAGGAATGGAACAGTATTGTCTTTAGTGACGAGTCTCGATTTTGTTTAGGCATGTACGATGGTCGTGCCAGGGTTAGAAGGCGACGTGGTGAAAGGAGGAATACACAGTTTTTTGTTGATAGACATGTTGATCACAATGTTGGAGTTATGGTTTGGGGTGCTATAGCTTATGGTTCCAGGTCACCTTCAATCTTCGTCAGAGGTAACATGAACGCGCAGCGTTATATCCACGAAGTTTTAGAACCCCATCTTTTACCCTATCTTGACACCCTGGCAGATCCAACTTTCCAACAAGATAATGCCCGACCACATGTTGCAAGAGTCACAATAGACTTCTTTCAACATAATAATGTTACATTGTTACCATGGCCACCAAGATCTCCCGACTTATCCCCAATTGAGCACGTGTTGGATATGATGGGTAGGAGATTGCTCAATTTGCAACGTCCTCCTTAGGCTCTAGAAGCACTTCGAGAGAGTTGGTAGTTGCCTGGAATGAGATACCACAGGAGGACATTGACCACCTGATCAGAAGCATGCCTAGGCGCGTTGGAGGACGCGTAGAACATCAGGGTGCATCCACACATTATTAAAGGTCAAAGGGCTTTAAAGCAGTGGAATCATTTTGAAATTTTTATCATTTACTTATTATGCTTCATTAAGTACTTATACAAAATTTTATTAAAATAAAACCATTTAAACTGGGTGTTCGGATGTATATGTCACTCAGTATATTTTGGGAATGAAATCGAAGATATCTATCTGTAAATAGAGCAATGAAAACTCCTACAAAGCTTCCCAGCTATATTACAATAGAAGTTCTATGACAGGGTGACAATTCATATTATTGTAGTGTTTTTCTGTAGTCTGAATTTTGCTCCGTACATTGTACTCGCTCCGATATCCCAACACATAATTTGAAAGTCTGTCACCAACGTCATTATACTATTTTTGCATGTATACAACATCTGTTCCTTTCACTCTACGCTATTTTTAAGTAAATTTAACCTTTAACCTTGATAGTCTGATACAATAGAAGTACAATCAATACCCCAGTTTAGAAAGTTGAAGAAAAGGGAAAAGGAAACTGAAACTGTAAACGGCAAACTCAAGCGACCTTGTTTCTGTATTATTTAGCTATGGTAAATCAATTCTTTAACATAAGAACAAGTCGTTTTCGCGATATTTCGTTATATATTGGAGTTTATCTCGTGCATAAGGTAAGAGTAGCACACCAGGCAGGGTAAATCGTCGGACACACAACGCACTTAACAGCAACGCGGTGTACAATTCAATACCGAGTTGTTTCTAAATCATAACTGAGTACTTACTTTCAATTCTCAGATACTCCTACGATTAGTAGTAGTAGTAATCAGATATGCTTAAAGATCCCTCATTATTGTACCGTGTTTTGGTCACAACGGTGACCTTTTTGAAGTAAAATTGACACTTTTATTTTATTTTTCTATGCGGTGACACTTCGTTTGTTTTTTAACATGTTTTTATTATTATTAACACGCTTATATATTATTTATATTTTAAAAGAAACCAGGAATCATTGGTGAATCGCCACATAGCATCGGAAAAGATATTTTTTTTTATAAACCAACCCATAGGGTGGAAATAAATGTCATACAGCGGGCCAGACACAGAGTCAGAAGGGACATCGACGGACGACGGAAAAAGGAAAACGACAACGGAAACAGAAGAAACCGCATTTAAGAGAAGCAGGAAAATCAAGAGATCCCCGCCTAGCAAACAAATAAAAGACGGTAGCGAGATGGACGAAATAAGGGAATACGTATAATAAGTGACATATAAATCCGAACACCCAGTTTAAATGGTTTTATTTTAATAAAATTTTGTATAAGTACTTAATGAAGCATAATAAGTAAATGATAAAAATTTCAAAATGATTGCACTGCTTTAAAGCCCTTTGACCTTTAATAATGTGTGGATGCACCCTGATGTGCTACGCATTCTCCAACGCGCCTAGGCATGCTTCTGATCAGGTGGTCAATGTCCTCCTGTGGTATCTCATTCCAGGCAACCACCAACTCCTCTCGAAGTGCTTCTAGAGTCTGAGGAGGACGTTGCATATTGAGCAATCTTCTACCCATCATATCCCACACGTGCTCAATTGGGGATAAGTCGGGAGATCTTGGTGGCCATGGTAACAATGTGACATCATTATGTTGAAAGAAGTCTATTGTGACTCTTGCAACATGTGGTCGGGCATTATCTTGTTGGAAAGTTGGATCTGCCAAGGTGTCAAGATAGGGTAAAAGATGAGGTTCTAGAACTTCGTGGATATAACGCTGCGCGTTCATGTTACCTCTGATGAAGATTAAAGGTGACCTGGAACCACAAGCTATAGCACCCCAAACCATAATTCCAACAGTGTGATGAACATGTCTTTCAACAAAAAACTGTGGATTCCTCCTTTCACCACGGCGCCTTCTAACCCTGGCACGACCATCGTGCATGCCTAAACAAAATCGAGACTCGTCACTAAAGACAATACTGTTCCATTCCTGATCCCAGAGTGAACGTTGTCTGCACCACTCAAGGCGATTACGTGGGTGTTCTCGAGTTAAAGGGAGGACCCAGTGTGGCCGGTATGAAAACAAGCCAAAACTTCTCATTCGTCGGTAAACACTTCGCATGCCAATAGGTCTTCCGTGTTCTGCAAACCATTCATTTGCAATGGACCTGGTAGTGGAGAAACGGTCCCTCAAGGCCAATAATCTTTGGCGGCGATCTTCACGGTCTGTTGTTCTACGGCGGCGTCCAGTGCCCCTTGCTCTTTGCGTACGGCCGCCAACGTTGATTCTTTACTGCGGCTGAAATATTCATTTTTAGAGCGTTAGTGAATTAAAGAAAAGCAGTATAAAAACCGGAATGTCCAACTGATAAGGCTGAAATTTTTTTTACTTGTTATTTACAGTAAGATAAATACATTCACCAACTTTTATTAAAATAAAACCATTTAAACTGGGTGTTCGGATTTATATGTCACTTAGTATATTTGCATCTATTGTTCTTGCTTTTGATTTTTGTCATCTATTTTATCAGGCTGAAATTCCTTGACATTAAAAAACCTCACAGTAGGAAAGTGCTGGCGCTGACAGGGATGAGTAGAATTCTCGAAATACTCCGGCCTTTCTGAAGAAGAGAAAATACTATGAAAATCAAGACCTAGCTAATGGGATGTTGAATCAGTTCAACTAAAATAAACAACCCATAAGTTATTGTTTATTATTTCCTTTGTTGACGAACCTACTATTCTATCTGCCGCATCTTCAACTCAAAACTTTACTGGCAAGCCAGAACCGTTAGCCTTATTGCATGCCTTACAACTGTTAAGGTTCGACTACGGAATTAGTTGTCTGTGCATTACAATTTTCATTAAACGACCAGCTTTAAATCTAAACTACATCTGAATATAGTGTATCATTTACCGTGGTTAAATGTAGACCTCACCAATATGATTATGACAGTGACGTTACGTGATTTTCTAAACCGAGCGGTAGAAGACTACTAAATACTGAAAATGTGATATAATCACGAAAGCTGCTGGGCTCTTTTGGGAGTTCTTTGATGATATATTTTATAATTAGTAAGAAATAAACCATATTTTGTATATGTGTAGCATATCGTTGGGAAGGCAATAAATCGAAGAAGTTTTATAAGTAAAACTAGGTTTCAAAAAAGGTTTAGTTTTTCTAAAATCGAATTTCGAATTTGAAATTATTCATACAATCGGCTTGATTGTACAACTTTGGAAGGTCATATATCATTTGTTTGAGATGATTTGCACACACTGTTTGTCTAATCTGATTGAGTATACATTACAGAACAGGTTTCGTTTATTTTGCGTCATTATTTCTGGAAACAAAAAACTTATAACGATATGCATGCGCAATTGTAGGTAATTCAGCAAAAAAACAAAAGACGATCATATCTCGGCAACAGTAGCTGTTAGAGCATTGCGGTTTCCATCATCAAATAGTGTCTCCTAAAAATTTTTTGGTCCATGTACCAAACACCCTGTATTTGTCTCGCAGTGTATATATGATGGGAAGAAAACGTTAAATAAGTGCTTTTTACTACATATATGTGCTTGAACACTCAACACTTATAGAGTGTATTATTATATATACTAAGTGACATATAAATCCGAACAGCCAGTTTAAATGGTTTTATTTTAATAAAAGTTGGTGAATGTATTTATCTTACTGTAAATAACAAGTAAAAAAATTTTCAGTCTTATCAGTTGGACATTCCGGTTTTTATACTGCTTTTTTTAATTCACTAACGCTCTAAAAATGAATATTTCAGCCGCAGTAAAGAATCAACGTTGGCGGATTTTGGTTCTTGACATCCTTTACGATCGGTTACGATGCCTAGAGTACGGAGACCTGTACGATTCCGTCAACTTAGTGAGTTTGATAGAGGCCGTATAGTGGGACTTCGGGAAGCTAGACTTTCTTTTCGGGCAATTGCAGTTAGAGCGCAAAGAAGTGTAGACACTGTAGTTAGGTGTTGTCAGGCATGGCTTCGAGAAGGCCGTACGCAAAGAGCAAGGGGCCGTAGAACAACAGACCGTGAAGATCGCCGCCTAAGATTATTGGCCTTAAGGGACCGTTTCTCCACTACCAGGTCCATTGCAAATGAATGGTTTGCAGAACACGGAAGACCTATTGGCATGCGAAGTGTTTACCGACGAATGAGAAGTTTTGGCTTGTTTTCATACCGGCCACACTGGGTCCTCCCTTTAGCTCGAGAACACCGACGTAATCGCCTTGAGTGGTGCAGACAACGGTCACTCTGGAATCAGGAATGGAACAGTATTGTCTTTAGTGACGAGTCTCGATTTTGTTTAGGCATGCACGATGGTCGTGCCAGGGTTAGAAGGCGACGTGGTGAAAGGAGGAATCCACAGTTTTTTGTTGAAAGACATGTTCATCACACTGTTGGAGTTATGGTTTGGGGTGCTATAGCTTATGGTTCCAAGTCACCTTTAATCTTCATCAGAGGTAACATGAACGCGCAGCGTTATATCCACGAAGTTCTAGAACCCCATCTTTTACCCTATCTTGACACCCTGGCAGATCCAACTTTCCAACAAGATAATGCCCGACCACATGTTGCAAGAGTCACAATAGACTTCTTTCAACAAAATGATGTCACATTGTTACCATGGCCACCAACATCTCCCGACTTATCCCCAATTGAGCACGTGTGGGATATGATGGGTAGGATATTGCTCAATTTGCAATGTCCTCCTCAGACTCTAGAAGCACTTCGAGAGGAGTTGGTGGTTGCCTGGAATGAGATACCACAGAAGGACATTGACCACCTGATCAGAAGCATGCCTAGGCACGTTGGAGAATGCGTAGCATATCAGGGTGCATCCGCACATTATTAAAAGTCAAAGGGCTTTAAAGCAGTGCAATCATTTTGAAATTTTTATCATTTACTTATTATGCTTCATTAAGTACTAATACAAAATTTTATTAAAATAAAACCATTTAAACTGGGTGTTCGGATTTATATGTCACTTAGTATATATTGTATAATTTCTGAAAGCTTCATGTGCCGAAATTACTGATGAAGTTCCAGAAAGCACTTTCAGTTATGAAAACCAACCTTAAAATACATTTACTAAGCAACTGCGATCTTCTCCAGAAATCGGTCCCGGTTATATATGCAAATGAATAGCTTAAGCAAAAATTGTGTCTATGATAAATAAGTAAATAACGTTGATTGTCATGCAGTTGAGGAAGTAGCCCACAAAAGCATTTATAGTGACTTGAAATGCTCGAGTTTTCATAAATTTCCTTCAACCACGCCAGTGCTAGACAAAGGATTGATTAAACGTCTAGATGGAGCTTATTGACTCATAATTCAGACAGTACATTATTCTTCGATTTGTTTGAGGAGGGAATGACGTGCTAAAGGTTTTTCTCACGTCGATTTTACTATTAGTCCAGTAATTTCATGTATTTGTAACCTAGAGAAACTTCGGAGGCAATAATAAACATTGTTTCCAATGTTTCTAAATTGGTATCACAACATATTGACTTGATTCTTTTTATGGCTAGAATATAAGATACTCAATTCCTTAACCATATCACTCAAGTCACTCCACACAAGTTTGGCAAAAAATCACGTTAACACGTACAGCCCCCTGGGCGGGGGTGACACCAACCCTAAAATCTTGGAAAGGGGGTCGAGTGATACCTTATTTTAAAGGTCTTTCAATTCCCGTTATAATGATATAAAATTAACGTACCTCAGTTCAGTAGTTTTGATGATTTATTGATTTAAAGCTTAAATAAAACTAATACATCATCATTAGTGGAGATCAATACATTTAGCAGCAAAGTAATTTAAAAATGAAGAATGAACTGACCCGTTGGGCAAGTAAATGTTGAAAATGGCCACCATGACTCTCCATGTAATAATAAAGATTTTGATCAAGACGTTGCCGCACATTTTGCAATATTTGAGGAGTAATTTGAAGGCACTCATTCACAATTCTTTGTCGCAGGTCTTCTAATGATGTTGGCTGAGTAGCATAGATTTTGCTTTTTAAATGACTCCACATAAACAAATATAAAGGTGATAAATCTGGCGATCTTGGGGGCGATTTAATGGCACCTCTTCTACAACAGGTTATGTTACTGTGAAACCCAAGAAGGAGATCTGTTCGAACATTTAATTTAGTATTTTGTTTTCATTTTTTAGTGTTTTAATATTTTAATAATCATCTTTGATATCCACCGATGGCGATAAAATCAATACATCCTGAGTTATTGTTACATTTCGCGACAGAGAGTGGTCGCAAAATGTATCAAATACCATTACACAGTAAAGGTTGTCACTACCTGCGTGTCCGCTTGTGAAAACCATTTCTATGCAGCCTTGGCGTATACGAGATGTGGTGTTGCCAAGCGAACCAGTGATTAAATGTTGCAGAATTCGTGACGATCCTGACCTTTCATTTAGACCTAAAATGAAGCGACGTTATTATCGATCCGGAATCGACAATTCACAATTCAAAAATGTCCTCGCTCAAAATGACATCATTTGCGCATAGAGGTTAAACCAACGCATATTTTCAACATGCATCTTGATTCATTCGGTGTAGCATATTCGCAATGCGAAAGATTGCCGCGTCAGCTTTGCTAGGCAACACGCTGATGAGCTTCGCTATCCAGTCGGCTTCTATCTGTTGCTAAAAGATATGCTTATCGCCATTTCTCTCTATATACAGTATATTCAGATAAGAGATAGACCGGACATAAACAAGACCACGTGATCATCGAATGCTGTAACATTCGGCAGGGACGTATTAAGAGTCACGCAGTACATATTTTAGATAGTAGATGCTGCTTTGCGTAACTTTGTAGTAAATTAGCACAATTCGATGTGTATACGATTGGTGATGGATATAGGATCATGTGGGGGTGGGGTAAGAAATATATAATGATGTAAATATACATAAGGGTTTCAAAATTTTCGCTTCGATTTCCAGCTTCGGATGCCGCCTGATGTTTGGTGAAATACAGTCAAATATAATCTCAAAATGGCGTTTAAATTAGCCCAAATTAAAAGTAATCGTATATCTCATAAAATTGCTTTTATAATATTGATTAGTATATTTTTTGATTTCTACGTAAATATGTAACCAAATTAAAACGTTCAAAACTTAAAAAAATGTGCATGGTTGAACATTGTCAGAAAGTAGATTCTTGAATAGGTTTTGCCAAAATGGGTTCAAAAATGTCAATAATTAATTAAAAAATACAGTAGCTTTATAATTACTTATAACTTACCGAATTTGATGAACGACATCTTTTATTGGAAAGATGAGCTTGATGAGCTTTCATCATCGCTACTGCCTGAAGCACCAACGTCAATAATGAATGGCTCGACTTGTTCCTCTAAAATATTGTCCAGTTCCCACATTCTCTTTTCAACTTTGTCTTTCACGTGCTTAATACAGTTTTCCCATTTTTGCGCTGTTATTAATTCTAGTGCTTCTTTGAAAAGTCCTTTGAGGTCACAAAATTTAAAAGTTGTATTGTGCTTAGCTATATAATTTTTAACCTCTGCCCATATGAGCTCAATGGGATTGAGCTCGCAATGGTATGGAGGTAAACGGAGCACAGTTTTATTTTGACTTGCTGCCATTTCGTCAATGGCGTATTTTTGATATTCCGCCTTGTGATCCTTGACAATTCTTAATTATTGTACTTTCAGCATTGCTTCTTCAAAGTTGATATTTTTCGAGCGGAGCCAATTTTGAACATCAACTTTCCTTGAAGCCGTTGTTGGGACCGTCTCCATTCTTCGAGAATGATAAGGCGCATTATACAACACAATTACTGCGTTTTCCTCTAAGTTCGGTAAAATTTTTGAAAACCACTGTTCAAACAATTCGCCATTCATTTCCTCGTGGTAATCTCCAGTTTTCTTAGACTCAAAGCACCACAGACCGTCAACAACAAATCCATCCTCACTGCCAATATGGCAGATAATGAGCCTTTTCCCTTTACCTGGAAATCGAAGTACTAACTGGTGTAGATTTATTTCAATAAGCGAACCTTTCTCAAATGTTTTGGGATTATTTAGTCATATTGAAAGAAAGAATATTGAACGTCGTATGATTACTCAGCGCTTCACAATTTAATTTAAAGTTATAAACCTTTAAAAAATGAATGATCAGGAACCTGAAATACGCGCAAATGTTAATATTAACAAATTATAACTTTATAAAGCTTAAAGTATGAATTAAAATGATTAGAAATATTAGGAACGGTACACAATATAAAACTTAGTAACTTTTTTTAAGTTTATAATATTCGACATATTTTAAGATTATATTAAAAAATTATTGAAATATCGAAAACACATAAAAACATGGCTTAAAAAAGTTCTAACAAATGAAAATGACAATAAAACATCCACGCATTTTATCGAAAGTTATAAAAGTTTTGTTACTTGTAATATGTTTTATCTGCCCCTTGAAATTAATGTTTAGAACCTTGTTCCCAAGGTTTGAAAAACATCCGATTGTTGTCTATTACTCGTATTTACCTGCTGGATTTTTTAATCCGGTGGACAGTCCATCTAGAAAGGCCCTCCTGGATGAAGTTACAGAATCATCAACCCATACTTTACTTGTAGTGTGTCCTGCGTTTACCCACGTTTCATCAAGGTAATAAATCTTCCTGTTTTGATTTCTATATTTCCCAATTTTTGTTAAATAATCCCTCCTCCATAGCACAATTTCTTCTCTATCCAGTAGTAAACTATTACGACCCCGTTTTTTCCATTTGAAATTTAAATGCTTCAGTAACGCATGGAAAGTTGATCGTTTGAAATTTGGCAACGTTGTATCTCCATTTACCTCCTGCAGTACTTTATCTATAGTAGGTATTTCATTCCTAAAGAAGAATTCATGCACTTTCCTCCTAATCGCAAGCTTATCAGCTTCATCCAATGATTTAACAATACTTTTGCGATGTTTACTGGTCATTGGCTCAGAAAAGGTGTGATTTTTTTGTATTGTCTTAACACATTAAACACTGATGCGCGACATACCCCAACTTTGTGAGAAACCTTCACAACAATTTCTTTGATGGTTGATGCCTCGTTCTCCTCGCGCTCGATCTTATATATATTCAAAATGACCTCTTTCATTTCTGCACTCAGGTGTCTTTTTTTAGAGCGTTTCCTAGGTGGACTACAGGAGTTTACAACTTCATCGGCAGTATCTGTACTACTGGGCATTTTGCGCAAGCAGTTGATAACAATAACAATCAATAACAAGGTATAACAATAACAACGACAAACTCAACAACTTAATAAGATAACAAACGAAAACGTCCAAAGAAATATCAAATTGCAATGATGCACACGACATACGTAACACGTCTGAACCTGAATGTGACTCTGCCTTGATACGACTGCTCTGCCGCTCGGCATAGGCATTTAATTGCGAATTGACCAATGAGGGCTCCTGTTTTACGTCGAGACGGCGGCGTTAGCGTGAAAATCACCCGAACCTTTTGTTTACATCCGGTCTATCTCTTATCTGAATATACTGTAGCTCTATCATAAGCACCAGCCCCTAAAGGCGGCAAAGAAAGAGATTTTGAATCAACCTTGATCAGCTTTTCGACCGTTCGTCAGATATTTGTGCACCTGTAAATCTAAAATGATTGTTCTATATCTATTATACACCTACCTCAACGTATTGCATCCGACATAAATCGCATTTTTGCGCTTTTCATTCCGTGTGAACCGTGGTGTGGTTGTATCCGTTTTTATTGCTCAGTTTTCGCGAACAACACATTCAGTACTTTGTCGAGTCTCAAATGTTGAACGAATTACAATTATAAATTCGAAATATGGGACGCCGTTCTACCTTTGTGTCCTTCTTACTCAGAGATAGTATTGACCCGAATGTTTAGTTCAGTGTCCTCGCACGGTGGTACCGTGGTAAGAGCCCACGAGGCGGCGTGATGCGACTAGAAAGCGATTGGAGATACATTACCAATCCAGTTTTTTCATTTGAACTGTACTATGGTAAGATCATACTGTATAATGTATTGTTAATAGAAACTTGTTAGGTATTGCAAGTAATATAATTCACCCGAAATGCTGCGCTAGGCAGAGGAATGACCGAGGTACAAATATTAGCCATCGAAGTTGCACATACCTCCTTCATCTTCTGGCCTCCCAAAATACCGAACAGCAACGTCGCATTAGCGCCTAAGGTGGTTAAGCAATAAGTGGCAGTGGCAGCAAGTACCTTGCAGTACCTATCAATATACATTTTTAAACACAATAAAGTTAATGCATTTCTCTCAAGTTCCTGTTCACTAGTATTGACCTATTGTGATTATCAGGAGTTTGAACATACGTAAAGTGGGTGGTCATGAAAGGTCAATTCCAAATACATTTCACCGGTCAAATTTCCAGGTAAGAAAAAAGAACCAACTAAATTATCGCCAAAAATACCAGCTGCTGTGTATGAACCGCATGATATATTCTGGGATTAGAATTGGACCAATATCGGCAGTTATGACGACTTACTACGCCATTTAAGAAAAAAGAACATCGTCGGAAAAGCAAGTGTGGAATGGAAAATGTTCATCATTCATAATTCGTTCACTCATATCTTCACAAAATTGTAATCGCCGATCAAAATCGTCTTCATTAAGTTCTTGTACCAGGTGAAAACCATGGGCCTTTAGAATCGGTTGGACAGTACGTTGACTAACACCACACAGAGTCTCCAATTTGCGGGTACTTAACGTAGGATCTACATAAACTCGCCCTAAAACTCCCACTTCTATTGCTTAGCTCCTTGTGGGATTTTCAATGTTGCGTTTTTTATTGGCGACTGACCCAGTTTCCGAAATTTAGCTACAAGTTCTAGAACATATTTTCGATGCACGTTACCGTTCTCATGTCGCTCATTAAATATTTCTGCTGTTCTATTAGCGCACTGATTATTGCCCAAAAATATTTCGATAATTTCAACTCTTTCTGCTGTGGAATATACCATGGTGAATTTATGTAATAAAGCGTTACAAGTTATTTTAGCTACAAAGTTTGGTCAAATCAATCGCAAACTATGTACTAAATTCCTGTTTAAAATAAGTACGAGATATTTCCCTGTCTTTCTTCAAGAAATAACTTTTTTGCCACAAAAAAACGCTCCAATAGCTATTTTCAACAACAAAATGATAAACAAACCATGGACGTAGTGAAGAAAAGCATTTACTTATTAACTAAATTCTTTTAGTAAAATTTCTTCTGAAAGTAGTACAAACTAGTCTGATGTACCTATTAAAGTCTACTTTAAGCTTTAAATCAATAAATCTTCAAAACTGCTGAACTGAAGCTCATGTAATTTACATCATTATAAAGGAAATTGAAAGACCTAAAATAAGGTATCACTCGATCCCTCTTTCCATGTAAGATTTTAGGGTTGGTGTCACCCCCGCCCAGGAGGCTGCACGTGTTAACGTGATTTTTTGCCAAACTTATGTCCCCCTCGAAAACAAAATCGACGGGTCTGAGCGTTTTTACAAAAAAAACAGCTGCCAGAAACTGCGTCTGTTTCGTTTTCGATGCGCCACCCTGTATATATATATATATATATTTCAAAGCTATTTCCTGTGACAAAAAGTCGCCTATATGCTATTTCAGACTGTCTGTACCAAATTTTCTCTAAATCTATTCAGCCAATTTGGCATGACTGAGTAGCAATCATCCAGATTTTCCCATTTATAATATTAGAAGGGATTTTTCTGATAAGACTAGCAGGAATAATAATATTTTTTTATCTTGTAATCGCAAATTTCATATGATTAGTACTTACTGTGTGCCTAAACCATTAATTCAATTAGACCCCTATTGTTCTAGGTTTGTCTAGAGAGAGGATGGAGGGAGTTCAGTCCTGAACTAAATGAAAGCTGGAACTTATGGTGGAGGTCTTCTGGATTTCCTGTAAGCCATCATCGAAGTTTATACGCTTGGCAAGTACGTGAACTAAAATTATTTACGTTTACTTCTCACGCATATACCGAGTGACTCAGCTAGGCCAGCTATTCTTATGGGTGACGTTAATGTATAGCCCTTTATACGACGTTAAAGTACACAGATCTTAGGAAATAGGTGTTTTAAATTTTTATTCTTTCAGTATATAAACCACATTCCAAAAGGCTCAACGATATGTAGAAAAGATAACCTAGTTAGATATTTAAGGTGCATGAGGAAGGTGTATGGATCTATATACGACTTTAGGTATGTGATCAAAACTTTTATGCTTATATTTTCTCTAAGAGAAAATCAATATTAACTGTTCCCCAATTCCTAATCAGTAGAATGTAACTCATTGTTCTCACACTCCACAGAATAACCACTCATTTATGATGCAATGATTCTTAAACCGCATTTTTTCAATATTTATACTAACAAAATGATATTGTTTTAACATGACCTGAAAGTATCGAATACAATCTATCCATATCGCTTAAAAATCGAAGATGTCAGTAAGTCGGTTACGAGATGCATGTATCGATATGTTTCGTGAACGGCTAAGTGATTTACGATGGCCTGCACCGCTTTGGATTAAAAGTGAAGGTTACTTAGCTAGGTTAAACTAGAGTAGTTTTGCATCGTCAAGGTCTAACTCTGAGTTTACAAATCTAGAGTTTTTGTCACGTCGCCTCTGAAATACAGGGATGTTTCAGTGCTATGCAGTGAATTTATTTATTGGAGATATTGTGAGAAAATCTACTTCTGTGTTAAAAGTTTGTTATGATTTGAAATTGATTTGAGTTTTGACATTTACTACTTGTGATTTATGTTCTGTTATTCTTTTCTGTTATCGGTTGTAACGGGTGATTTTTTAATAGGTATAGGATTTGATTTTCAAATAAAACACAAAAAAATTGAAAAAATGATTAAATCTTTATTTGAGTCGATAGAACGGTCGATATAATTTAATGTTTGAAGATTATTTCATGTAAATGTTGGCCGCGGCTCCGCTTTAGATGGCCCATGCGCAAGGTCCAATTTTGGCACACTCTCTCCAACATATCGGCCGATATCTCACGAATAAATGCTTCAATATTGGCTTCCAGTGCATCAATCGTTGCTGGCTTATCCCTGTAGACATTAGCCTTAACATGCCCCACAAGAAATAGTCCAACGGCGTTAAATCACACGATCTAGGCGGCCAATTGACGGGCCCCAAACGTGAGATAAACTGTTCACCGAACTCACCTCTCAATAGGGCCATTGTTTCGTGTGCGGTGTGGCATGTGGCACCGCCTTGTTGAAACCACATGTCAGCCAAATCCAGCTCTTCCATTTTGGGCAAAAACAAGTTTGTTATCATCGCACGGTAGCGCTCGCCATTCACAGTTACGTTCCGGCCATTGTCGTCTTTGAAGAAGTACGACTCGATGATGCCACCGGCCCATAATCCACACCAAACAGTGATTTTTTCGGGATGCATTGGTAGCTCTTGCAATGCTTCTGGCTGGTCTTCACTTCAGATGCGGCAATTTTGCTTGTTAACGTACCCATTCAACCAGAAATGAGCTTCGTCGCTGAGCACAATTTTTCGGTAAAAATGTGGATCTTCCTCCAACTTTGCCAGCGCCCATTCACCAAATTGGAAACGTTGTGGGAGGTCGTGTGGCTTCAATTCTTGCACCAGCTGTATCTTATAAGGTTTTACACCCAAAATTTTCCACGTAGTGGAGTAACAGAGGCCCAATTGCTGCGAACGGCGGTGAATCGACATCACTAACACTGGCGGATACAGCCGCAATATTTTCTTCAGTCCTCACTCTACGTCTGCGTGCTGGTGGTTTAATGTCCAATAATGTAAACTGGGTTCGAAATTTAGTCACAAGCTTCCGAATAGCTCCCTCAGTAGGCCGACCAAATTGCCCATAAATTGGAAGCAGTGCTCGATGTACTCTCTTAACCGAGCATGAATTTTGATAGTAAAATTCAATAATTTGCAAGCGTTGTTCGTTCGTAAGTCGATTCATGGTTGAATTATAGACCAAACTGAACAAGTTTGATAATGACACATGACACGATTCACGCGTCATCTGTCAAAAACAGTGTTGCCTAAAAGATAGTAGCAAAAAAATCACCCATTATATTTAAAATTGTTTTGAAAATATTTTTCACTGTGTTTATCGACAATTCCCATCATACATTGGACAAAATTATCTAGCAAGGTCTACAATGCACCCTGGTTCTTGAAGAGATCAGAGAAAAGTGACCCAAACAGAGTAGCATGGTTATTGAATCTTTCACACGGCCCAAAGTGATGAAAATGTTATAACATTTCATCTTTTCCAGCTCATTTAATTTGAAAGTTATTTCTACATAAACTAATTCACAGACGAAAAAAAATCGCAAACGTGACGGTTACAAAATATCATAAAACAACCAAAGGAAACCTAGCGTTCCATCAACAAATACCTTACCACTGACGCTGTTCAAGTCAGGGGTAATTTTAACCACAGGGTTAGACCTTAACTCAGAGTTAACTATGACGGTACAAAGACTAATTCCGAGTTATCTCTAACTCTCATTTTAACCCGAACCGATACAGACCACCGGTAAGGTTGTTATTAGAAGGGGAAGTCCGGGAGACTTGCCCCTCCCAATTTATTATTGGTGATAAAATTTGTTTCTATTTATATAAATCAATAAATTTTAGATGCCTTCGTAGTATATATTTTTAGGAACCTAGTTTTATCATTTAAACCTTAAAAAAATAAGTCAGAAAAAAAATATATAGTTTTTTTATTTTTTTGAAAACATGGGTAACTCTCCCACATATGCGGAAGACTTGCCCATAGTCAGAAGGAGAGTTGCCCACCCCCCTTATTAAATAAAAACAAATGTAAATAATAACTTTTGTATTCGAAAAACTCAAAAAATAAAACAAAAAACTACTTATTCAAGTAAGAAACTAAATCTAAATCTATGAATTCAGAATAAACATAAGTTTAATGCAAAAAACAAATAAAAATAATTTTAAAAAAGTATGAACCTTCTGGGCCATCAGAAACGAAGTCTTCTCGATATTTGATACGAGGGAATATAAAAAAGGGTGGAATAACGCTTCCAATTGCATTGACTGCAAAACAAACTGTCACCAAAGTGCCCCTCTCTGATGAAGTAACTTGACCAACCTGCTTAGCTTTTTTACTGGCCAATACCTTATGACAATCCTGAACTTCATCACAGTTATAAATATTTTGTGGTTCAAACTTAAATTTTTCTCCTAAAATCCTTAAGTTTTGAAAAAAATCGTGTACATTCTTCCGACTGAAGCTTGTAGATCGTGACAAGCTTGTTGCCTCCGGAGTTCTCAAACTAATTTCGGGATTTCTTATAACAAACCGCGAAACCAATCCTTCCCTGCCATACTATCTATTTTTTGTCTAACTTTCTGGAATTTATTTGGAATTCGAAACTGCAAACTCAAAAGCTAATTTCATTCCTTGTTTTCGAGTAAGTCCATAGTGCATTTTGCTACAATTTAAAAAATATTCAACCAGAAGCTTCTCTTCTTGTATGGTGAATATTTGTGAAGTATTATACTGGCTTTTAGTTTCTATTTTTTCAAGTTTATTTTCATTGTTTTTGTAGCGTCTCAAAGTCTTCCGATCAATATCATATTTTGCAGAAGTTTTTCGAAGAATTCCTAGTTCATATAGGGCATTTTCAAGAACATCCTTATCAAGTTTTTTGCGAGTGAAACCGTCTTTTGTTTTGTACTTAAATGGCATTGTACAGACCTGTAATAAAAAAAATGCATCAACTTTTACTAAAATTAATTAAAAACAAATACCAATTTAGAATTACATCAGAAAGGGAGAGTTGCCCCTCTGGGCAAGTCTCCCTCCTGAGGTATGGGCCACTCTCCCACACCTTTCTGTTTCAGGTTAGGTTCAATTTGTTTAAAAAATCATGAATAGTGCATGTTTAACATTTATGGTGCATAAATCTACAATGTATAATTAATATACCCACACAAGAATCTAAAACTTACCTTTTAATTTGCCCACAAAATCACGAAATTTGTAAAAATATTAATTTTTGGTTTAAACGCAAAAAGCCACCATGCCTCGGGTCAGATACAAAACAAACTGAGAAAAGTCAACTAGGATTTCGTAGACGCCTAGAAGCACTAGAGGACGTCCCGTTTTCTCTCGTTTCAGATTATGGTGCTCAATTTTAAAGTAAATTCATCACGGAGGGGCAAGTCTCCCACCTGGGCAAGTCTCCCGGATTCCCCCAATATTACGTATGCTAGAAAATTAATCAAACGCAGTACTAATTGGTCAAATCTTGGTTTGTGTCAGAGTCTGGATTATTCTTTGAATTCGAATTAAAGTCCAAACCTGAAGAGTATTTCGGACCTTGACCAAAACCTTGACCAGATTGTTCTACAATCTGACAGGATTGACCGCAAGACGGATATTGACTTCATTATTCGATTTTTTAGTCCTCATGGGTATAATTTGCCGCTGGAATACACAAAGCTTGCTGCTGAATGCAGCAGAGGTCGACCAGGAAGCGGCAAAGACGATAAATATTTCGAGGACAAGCCGATATGGATCTGCAAACCTGTTGCTCAAAGCCAAGGACGAGGTATATTCTTATTTAGGGTGAGTTATCATGAAAATCTCACGTGAGTTATAGACAGTATCGTTTTAACTGACTAACGTGCATTGAAAGGACGCCCTGAACAAAAGTCCTCGTGGGGTTCTCATGTTTCATTTCCAAGAAATACGGGGTTTGTACGATTTGTTAAATTGGTGACTGTGCCTATTATTTTTTTTATTATTATTATTAGGGTTGTCCAATAGGAACGCAGGAAAGTAAATGTCAATTTGACATAGACGTCATCTTTGTTTTCTGTCACCGACATGTCATTTTGTTAGTTGAATGTTTACC
Organism: Acanthoscelides obtectus; assembly: GCA_963669975.1. Taxonomy (NCBI): domain Eukaryota; kingdom Metazoa; phylum Arthropoda; class Insecta; order Coleoptera; family Chrysomelidae; genus Acanthoscelides; species Acanthoscelides obtectus. Next base: position 8,521,310 of record CAVLJG010000006.1, read on the forward strand.
ATTGATCGCTATGAAGTCGTATTCGATTGAAGACCGCATTAAAGTTATTCAAGAGCACTACTACATGGTGCAAAAATAAAAAACACGTTTCGCGCGCTTCGTGAACATTTCGGTCGCAACAACCGCCCAAACGAAACAACCATCGGTCGTCTGGTGCGTAAATTCGAGGCAACGGGTTCTGTGACAAATTTGCCAGGCCCTGGCGGGCCAAGGAGCGTTCGCACACCGGAAAATATTGCTGTTGTGAAGGAGAGTGTGAGAGACTATCCGAAACAATCAACAACGCGTCGATCCCAAGAATTGGGCATTTCGAGAACCAGTTTGCTCCGCATTCTCCACAAGGATTTGAAAGTACACGCCTACAAGATCCAATTGACGCAAGAGCTGCGTCGGGCCGACCATTTTTCGCGCCGAACGTTCTCAGATTGGCTCCTTGAACACCGCCAAATTGATGCCAATTTTTCATCAAAAATCATGTTCAGCGACGAAACGCATTTCACTTTGAATGGGACGGTAAACAAGCAAAACTGCCGCATCTGGGCGAACGAAAATCCTCGTGAGTATCAAGAGCAGCCGATGCATCCTCAAAAAGTGACTGTGTGGTGTGCATTGTTGCCAAAAGGCATCATCGGACCTTACTTTTTTGAAAATGCGGCCGGGGACGCCGTTACCGTAAATTCTGAACGTTATCACGTGATGATAGAGGTCTATTTTTTGCCGCAACTTGAAGGAATGGATATAGACGATGTTTATTTCCAACAAGACGGTGCAACATGCCACACAACCAACGTCAATATCCATCGATTGCAGTCCTTCTTCGGTGATCGCGTGATTTCGCGCAGAGGAAATGTGCCATGGCCACCAAGATCGTGCGATTTGACTCCCTTGGACTTCTTTTTATGGAGATATTTGAAAAGCAAAGTCTACGTCAACAAACCAGCCACCCTCCAAGAACTCAAAAACAACATCATTGCCGAGATAAATGCCATAGAACCGACCATGTGGCAAAATGTCATTGAACATTTCGACCATCGCGTGGACGTCTGTAAATCCAGTCGTGGTGAACATTTTAGCGATATTATTTTTCATACATAAATGGTATAAATGAACCTTCAAAATAAAGTACCCAACTTGATTTAAATATCAATCTTTCTTGTTTTAATATGTGTTTACTTTCCTGCGTCCATTTTGGACAACCCCATATATTATAAAGTATTTCATTTAAGAACCTTAAAAGTAAGGGGTGTTGGGAGGTGTAATTTAAGGGCAAAATCATTTTATACATTGACAGTAAAATGGATCTGGCAAGAGTTATTAAAAAATTAAGAAATAACAACACTACAAGAAAAATGCGGAAAAGTCGTGGTTGTTTTAGTTGTCTTTGTCAAGGTGATTTTGATATTAAAGACGAAAGAGAAATCCCTAGAGAGCGCACTAATGTGAACATAGCTTTAAGGAGTTTTAATTAATAAATCACGAATGTTTTCATTTCAGAAACTTAGCGAATTGAACTATGATACGAATACAATAGTACAACGATATATCGAGAAGCCCCTGTTGATAGGAGGCTACAAATTCGATCTGAGACTCTACGTTTGTATTCCTTCATATCATCCAGTGACAATCTACATGTACAGAGAAGGACTAGCCCGATTTGGAACAGATAAATTCAGTTTAAGCGATTTAAGGAACCCATTTCGACACCTGACGAATTGTTCTATTAACAAATTAGGACCTGGGTATACGGAAATGAAGGATAGAATAGGATCAGGTAAGTGATACGATACAAAAAAGTTATCAACTAGACCAAAAAATGGCGGCTAGTAGATTGACTCTACACTTCACATATTTACGAAACTACTTCTGGTACAATTTTCCATGTAGAGCTTGGTAACAACGTTTGAGAACTGATTATAATAGCTTTTGACGAATACCCATATACTATAACAGGGTGTCCGCAAAGTTGGGGTTTTCCTTTTCAGAAACAACTACCCTTGATATAACAAAGGTAATGTGTAATAAAACGAGGGCGACCAAGTAAAAAAAATAAAGGAAAAAGTACTCACTCTCCAGTTGACGAGAAGGGCTAAGTACGTCTCTGCCCGAAATTATACCGCTCCAACAGAAAATGATGCGCTACCGAGCAGACGCAGGCAAACAAGGAAGGCAAAATGTTGCGTAAAAAGTCTAGGTGTTGCATCCCGCCCAATCGATTTGGGAGAATAAATGGTCCAATGACCATACCGTTCACCATGGCAGCCCAAACATTCACCGAAAATGTTTGTTGAAAATGTGCCCGACGGACAGCGTGCGGATTTTCTACTGACCAAACATGAGTGTTGCGAAAGTTATTCACCCCATTACGCGTGAACGTAGATTCGTCTGTCACCAATATGCACTTCAAAAAGTCCAGATCATTGTTATGTTGATGCAACAACCACTCACAAAACCGCACTCTTGCTGGAAAGTCGTCAGGTTGAACGGCTTGTACACGTTGGACGTGAAACGGATACACCCCCCTCTTCACGCAGCGTTTGCCACACTTTAGTTTTTGATACTTGCACTTCTCTAGCCACGTCTCTATTGCTTGTTGAGGGATTCTCGTCTACGCGATTACCTCTACACGCGTGACCGTAACCGTCGGTTGAAGGTTGCATACTGACCTGACACACTGACCTCGACCCAGTTCTGTCGACGGGTTGAGCCAGTGACCTTGTACCAGTCGGTGGTGTCGCGGCTACACGATGGTATTCAGATATTTTTGATATTGCAGAGCCCTTAATCTCGGTTCCCTTCAGACATTGGTGTATATGGTACTAAGAAAAATTGCTTATGTTTTCAAGATTTGCACGTCGTCTAAAGAAAAACCCCAACTTTGCGGACACCCTGTATAGTATTATGTCACGAAATCTAATAACACTATTCACACACTCCATGAATAACGCTTATAGAGAGTGTCTGAAAAGTTCTGGAACCCCGCGTTAACCTGTGGAAAGAAAAGACTAATCCCTGCAACCTTGAATTCAAGCTTGACGAAGCCTTTCAAGGTGATTTGAAGGTCAAGTCGATTTTTTTTAATCGAACACGGTAAATTAAATTATTTACATGCTTTTTTCCTGGATATCCAATGGCGATTGATCTGACGTTGGTCATTCTTTTCAAGGTCATACGAAGGTCAACTCTTTTTCAACGAGTCTCTATACGTTTGACCGCGGAAATTGAGAAAATCGCAAATTTTATTTTCACCATGAAGGTCAAACACAAGATCACCTCAGTTTCTGACAATTCAGAAAACTGTGTGATCCTTAAGTAAACTGACTTCACTGTTCGTCCAAGCCCGTTCCCTGGCTGCAAAAATCAACTTGACCTCTACATGATCTGGAAGGTCATCATGGTTAAGATCAGTTCCAAGGTCACCATTGGATATCCGGGGAAAATCAAAAAATAACATCATGGTAGTTTTCCTATACGACTACTGGTTATATCACCGTAGCTGGGTTTGACCTTGATCATGACCTCCTTAGGTCACAATTTAATAATTTTCAGGTCCATATTTGAACTTTTTTGCGCTTTTCATTTGCGTGAAAAAAATGTTCGACTTTCAAATGACACTTTCAAGGTCAAATCCAATGTCACCATTGGATAGCTGGAGAAAACGCATATCAATCGCGGCGCTCACTTCGTATGTCGCCGCGCTGCTCGGATCGAATACCAAATATGTAGTATTTATAAATAAATCCGTGGCGTACGGGATATGCGACCGATAGGCTGATGAACATATTTTTAGGGAAATTGTACGGGAAAATCTGTAGTCTGTGATATATGTCTCATAAAATCAAACAATTGCGATACACCCTCCCTCACCCCTTGCAACCCCCCGTCCTCCAATTCCTTACCACTAAATTGTTTTCAAAATGATCAAGATCCACTGAAACAACGAAAAACTAATTTGGAGAGAATTTAATTCTTCTGTTTTTTGCTTGTACGACCACCGCCACTGAAATGATTTTCAAAAACCTGGCATAGTAGTAACCTTTTGCGAAAATTTCATCAAAATCCGAGCAGCGCTTTCGAAGTTATAGATGGTCCAAAAGTTAGCAGACAAACAGACCGGCCAACTAACAGAGAGGCGAAAAAAGGTGACAGTTTGTCGTGATAAAATGACAAATAAAAAATCATATCTCATTTTCGACACTTGTGTTATGCTACCTCTGTTCTATTTGGTATACGACTAAGGCAGCTTTGCCGACACAGAACGTTTTTTGTAAAAAATATTTTTTTTTGTTTTCAGGGTGCAAATGGACACTCAGGCAACTGCGAAGATATTTCCAACAAGCTGGAATATCAGATTGGCTGATGTGGCAAAGAATAACCTCTTTGGTTGTTTTGACTGTATTGAGCCACGTCAGTCAGATACCACCAACGGTTAACTGTTTTGAGTTCTTCGGATTCGATGTTCTCATAGATGCGTCCTTGAGGCCATGGTTGCTAGAGGTATGTAAAACTGGCACTGGTGTTTCAAAGTTCACCCTGACCATCGGGATCTCGGAAACAGTAAAAGATATGAGGTCGGTTACATCAAGACTAAGTTCCGCATTTAGGTTTCTATAATCAGCCCTTCCTTTAGGAAGCCTTTATCGCTTCCATGATTCTCATAGTATTCTACTGTTCCGTGTCAGTGCTCTATTTTAAGGTTAATGTCACAAATAACTATTTGCGTCAAATTATTTATGCTTTTGATTTATATCATCTGTTATATCAGCCTGAAATTTCCTTTAACACGGAACAGCAGAAATCTAGAAAAACACCAGCCTTTCTGGAGGAGAGAATAGACTATGAAAATCAAGCCGGCCATGAAGGCGTACTACAATAATTGTGGAAACGTCTGATAACAAAGCTCTTAGATGACTACAAAAATGGTGGCTAAACAGTATGGAAATTCAGAATATTTTCGCAGATATGCGGAAAGCCGGGTTTTCTCACAATAGTTTTTATTTTTTTCTGAATCTATTGGAAATAGGATTTATTGAAAAATTACACTTTAACATTGCCAGTTTCTATTTTCTAAAACGTAGCATATTGGATTTTCGCGCAGGTGAATAGTATTTTTTATTCTCATTCCAGAAATGTATAAGATTTCATACAATGACGTTGCAAAACTTCAATTATTTCATAAAACTAATATTTACGTAGTTGGCTCTGACAACGATAGCTTATCACATTCTTGTTCAATTACATCACTAGTCAAAGAGCACTTTAGTTTTTGAAAAGTATGTTTAAAGCACATTTGCCCGTTTAAGTAGCGTAACATTGAGCCCGACTGACTGATTTGAAAATAAAAGGTATATGCAACGCTTTAGATATGACGAATACGGACATGCTTAGCAGCCTGCAACTCCGCTTAGACTTTGTGTCTATCAGTCTCTTAATATTATATAAATACCGTGTTCAACGTTTTCGTTAATGTTCTTAAATAGAATAGCACATGGCGTCAAGTAAGTTGACTCTGTACTCCCCACGCTACGAAAAAAAAAATGAAATAACCATCTCCCTCCTTCTGACAGGAATTGCTGCAGGCGCACTTGATCGTAGCGATGGTCAGTCGGTTGATGATATTGGCACAGTACGGAATTGCCGACTGTAACCTATGACCACCGACGACGACGCTTGTCCATCGGGGGCCGACGCCGCACGTATCGAGACCCGAATGTAGGAGATAGGGGACACCTATAATAAGTCCCTATATGTGCGTTGAATTACTGGGTTTAGAAATATGCGAACCTTTCTGAAAAGAAAAAAAATAAGTTCCAACGATTTTTATTTTGGACGTTTTTCTACGCCGCCACTTGACCGATTTTAAAAAGCTTCAAAGCTTTTGCGTTCTTGGCATAGTAGCAACATTGTGTAAAAATTTCATCGGAATCCGAACGGTACTTCTCAAGTTATAGGCGATTGCAAGATTAGGCAGGCAAACAGACGGAAATGAGTGACATGATTTTTCGTGATTTACATGTCATATAACATCCCAAAAACATAATATCTTATTTTTGAAAACATTCGCGTTTACCAGTTGGCGTAGGAAGTAAAAAGTGACCATTATGTTTTTCTTAATTGGATGAGTTATCACCAACCATTAGAAGTTTACATTTTAAGATATTTGAAGTCTTACAGTATCGGTCCGTGCCGCCTTACGTGCATCATTATAATTTGTACGCATGGAAGATGATATTGTGAAGCCCTCGTAACTGGAACACCTGCGTAACATCGACGTTTAGGCAACCAATCATTCGACCACGCATCAAGAACGTTCGTGCGTAGCGTCGAACGTCATCAGTCCAGACGGCTCTAGCTCCGCCTAGGAAGCGTGAAATTGCTTTTGGAGTTTGTCGATTTAAAAATAAATTCGCGCGGTGAAACAGCCCGAAGTTAGCATGGAATAGTCCAGTGGACATGTTTATAAATTTGTAATAATAGTCGCAAGTGTTGATAGAAATTAGTGTGCGAGTAATAAACTAGACTTGAAACAGTAAAGCGGTGTTTTCGTTACAATATCATGAAGAAAATGAAGAAGTTATCTTAAGAAGCTTTTTCTTTAGATAATCATAGTTTTACACTTGTAGCGTATGACATAATGTTTGGAACCAAAATTAAAAACGCTATTCACTCATGCAAAATGTGTCGCGTCCATACGGAAAAATAAAGTTGATGATGACGGACGAGACGTGAAACGTCATATTGAAATTCTGGTTCTCCCTTTGTAGGTCACCAAAAATTTAGGAAAAGGTGAAAACGATTGCAAACCTTTCTGTCATTTTCTTAACATCGTTTTTACTGTTCAAAGTGTAATTTATTTACCCTTCCACTAATTTATCATAACATTTGCAACGAATTTATGACAAATTCAGAATATATTACAGTCTTTTTGAGTCATTGAGCGTTATTCTGTGAACAGAACTTGTTTGTTACGAGAACAACAAACAACACATACAATAAGGATAACTGTTTGCACAACAGTGGACGTCAAAATGCTGCTGATGATGATTTACCTTTACAGCAAATGCTCAAGCTGTTTTCCTTCAGCCGCAATACACGCTCGACATCTTCTTAAAAAAGAGCTGCTTCCAATTGTCTTTGCCGTAGCTCAGCTACATTTTGAAACGGCTTGAAATACACTTTTTCTTTTACAGTTCCCCAGTAAAAATTCTAAAGGATTCAAATCAGGTGATCGGGCTGGCCACGGTATTGTACCAGACCGCCTTATCCATCTGTCTGGAAAGTTTTGATCGAAATACTCTCTCACTGAGAGTGCATAGTGCGCTGGGCAGCCATCATGCTGAAACCACATGTCCCTGTAAATACTCAGTGGCACGTCCACCAATAAATTTTGTACATGATTTTTCAAAAAATCCAAATAAACTTCAGCAGTCAAAGTCTCTGGGAACTCAAACGGACCGATTATTTTACCATTTAAAATTCCTGTCCAATGGTTTATCTTGAAGCGATATTGAGATTTATCTTCTCTCATCAAATGTGGGTTTGCTACGTGCCACTCGTGTAAGTTATGCAGGTTCATGTACCCATCTTTCTTAAGTGTGGTCTCATCCGACCATACAATTTTTTCAAAGAACTGTGGATCTTTCCTGTGTCTTTCTAACATTGTGCGACAAAAAGCAACTCGGGGCTCATAATCCCGGAGCAGGAGAGGTTGAACACGCTGTATATGGTATGGATGAAGCACATCACTTACTTGCTATTGCACACTTTGATACCGATCAGTACTCCTTCGTTTACTGCGCATCTTTACATGTTCGTGCTTGTTGATTTCGTACTGTTACTAATTTTGGATTCGTGAACTGGACTGTTGATCGCTTGTGATTTGGATTTGGACTGTTTAATTGCTCTTCAAAACAACATTTGCTTTCCTTAGACTATCTTTGATAGTGTGATTGTGCAGTGCCGCTATGTCCGTGTACACCGTACAAGAATATGCTAACATGCACCTCATTTATGGGGAATGCAGATGCAACGCTAGTGCTGCAGCGAGACTTTACTGTGAGAGGTACCCGAATGCAGATCGTCATCCAGATCATCGAGTGTTCACAAATGTCCACCGCTCAGAGGGCCAACTACCAAACCAATCACACGGTGAGGGAAGATCTTTTCTTTCTTACGAAGACGTGGTGCTAGGAGCAGTCGAAGAAAACCCGAGTACTTCAGTGCGTGCAATAGAACTAAAAACAGGTGTGCCCAAAGGTACAGCCCATAGAATCTTGCAAAAAACGTGCTCCATCCATACCACGTACAGCGTGTTCAAGGTCTTCTGCCCCGGGATTATGAGCCCCGAGTTGCTTTTTGTCTCACAATGTTAGAAAGACACAGGGAAGATCCACGGTTCTTTGAAAAAATTTTATGATCAGATGAGACCACATTTAAGAAAGATGGGTACATGAACCTGGTATAACTTACACGAGTGGCACGTAGCAAACCCACATTTGATGAGAGAAGATAAATCTCAATATCGCTTCAAGATAAATCATTGGACAGGAATTTTAAATGGTAAAATAATCGGTCCGTTTGAGTTCCCAGAGACTTTGACTGCTGAGGTTTATTTAGGTTTTTTGCAAAATCATTTAGAAAATTCATTGGAGGACGTGCCACGGAGTATTTACAGGGACATGTGGTTTCAGCATGATGGCTGCCCAGCGCACTATGCACTCTCAGTGAGAGAGTATCTCGACCAAACTTTCCAGGCAGATGGATAGGGCGGTCTGGTACAATACCGTGGCCAGCCCGGTCACCAGATTTGAATCCGTTAGATTGTTTTTACTGGGGAACTGTAAAAGAAAAAGTGTATTTCAAACCGATTCAAAATGTGGCTGAGCTACGGCAAAGACTATTGGAAGCAGCTGAGTTTGTTAATAACCGTGGATTCGCTCGTTTAATAACCCGATCTTTTTTAAGAAGATGTGGAGCGTGTATTGCGGCTGAAGGAAAACAGTTTGAGCATTTGGTGTAAAGGTAAATCATCATCAGCAGCATTTTGACGCCCACTGTTGTGCAAACAGTTATCCTTAAGGGTCCTTGTGCGTTTTCATAATCGCTGTTTAATTAGGAAATTTTGAAAAATTTTCGTCAGTTTTTCTTCAAATAAAAATTGTGCCTAAATTAACGAGTAATCTTCTAAGTGTTATACCATTTTGGAATCGTTATTAAATGCGCCAACTTTTAAGTTACTTGCCAAACTCTCGTAGTACATTTTTTTCCAGTACAGCCAGTTAAAGTTGAGCAAAGTTTTACTTTGGAATACTTGGTTGGGAAATAAGTGGCAATTTTTCCTGAACTAGAAAAGTTGGCAGTAAGGTTGAGACGCCAGTTTGAAGATGCATTATTCATCATTACATTGTAAAAATAAAATCCAAAAAAAGTTAATATTTGTAGTAACAGGAGTTGACAGACTGCCATAGGGTGTGAAATTTCTATATCTTTTTCAAAGACCTATGATTTTCAAAACACATACATAACGTTTTTTTAAATATTTTTCTGATAGCTGTTATGACTTTGCCTATCACCCGGTTTCGGCTTGACGTCGACTTTTGGGACACCCTGTATAATGTCTCTGAAGTTCATCGAATTTCAAAAAGTGTTTGTTCTGTATTTCAGGTTAATCTAAGTCCAGCTCTGAGCAACGACTGTGATGCAGACCGTTTAGTGAAGAAACCGATGTTGCACGATATGTTTGACCTCCTTGGTCTACCCCTCTACAATACCGGCCTTTCTGTGTTTGATATATTTACTGAAGAGAATAATGAAAATAAAAATGACCAGAACTGCAAAATGAGTCTAACAAACACGGTTTCAGTAGTAAATGCTGCAGGAAGATGGAGAAGAAAACACAAGAAATCAGCTGTGACACGGAACCCGTCAGCTATTAGGAGCAAAAGCCGGGTAAATTCTGCAAACGTACAGAGTGAGTATGAATTTGTTATAAAAGTATTCAATAGAAATTACCAAGTGCCATTCCAAAAAACGCGTGACTTAATTTAATCTTCTGTTTCAGAATCTTATATCAATTTGCCAAAGGTCCAAGTAGATAGCAAAAATTTTGCTGCGCCGCAGTATCTCGTGGGAACAAAGGTACCAGTATACCAAATTGTAATATTTTGAAGTATACCCAATTACTGTGTACATACTAATTAAGTATGTCCCTCGTAGGTGGAAGATGATTTGAAGAAAAACGACTACAGGCCATGGGGAAACGGTCGTGACTGGAATCTTCCAACAGCACGAGAAGGTGGATGGGTTAGAATTTGGCCATTCCATCTCGAAACTACCAACCGAAATCCGAATAGTAATAGTCATGTGAAAAGTATGGTGAGCAAGGTAATAAGAAGTTGAAATAATTGTTGCTCAGCTGTAGGCTATGTTTTCACTTCGGTGTTTTCGATGCACATCCATTTGAGCTGAAGAGGCCAACTAGCAAAAACGTACGTCGCTCGGGTTAGCAATCCTTCTATTTCTGCTCCTGGTCCTTTGTTGCGGACATGCCCACGACTGTCCCGTGTTTTTTATTCGCTATTATTTTATTCAAATATACCAAGTGACATATAAATCCGAACACCCAGTTTAAATGGTTTTATTTTAATAAAATTTTGTATAAGTATTTAATGAAGCATAATAAGTAAATGATAAAAATTTCAAAATGATTGCACTGCTTTAAAGCCCTTTGACCTTTAATAAAATGTGTGGATGCACCCTGATGTGCTACGCATTCTCCAACGCGCCTAGGCATGCTTCTGATCAGGTGGTGAATGTCCTCCTGTGGTATCTCATTCCAGGCAACCACCAACTGGATCTGCCAGGGTGTCAAGATAGGGTAAAAGATGGGGTTCTAGAACTTCGTGGATATAACGCTGCGCGTTCATGTTACCTCTGATGAAGATTAAAGGTGACCTGGAACCATAAGCTATAGCACCCCAAACCATAACTCCAACAGTGTGATGAACATGTCTTTCAACAAAAAACTGTGGATTCCTCCTTTCACCACGTCGCCTTCTAACCCTGGCCTAAACAAAATCGAGACTCGTCACTAAAGACAATGCTGTTCCATTCCTGATCCCAGAGTGAACGTTGTCTGCACCACTCACTTAGTATAGATACCGTAAAAGTTGAAGCCGTCAAAACATTTTACTTAGTGTATAAGCTATAAAATTTATTCAAGAACGAGGAGAAAAAATGCTACTATAAATCTGGCTGGACTTTTGGCCTAGCAACTACAAGCGCTACACGGTTTAACTGTTTCATGTTCTTCTTGAATCCAAATCATTTCACATAGTTATAATAGATTTATATAAGAGCTTCCAACCTAAAATTTTCATCCCCACCAAACTATGTCTGAAATAGAGCAGGTCTGAAACGTTGTGGCACTATGTTCCAGAGATTTTTATTTCCGCCGCCTTTGAATCTATTTTCAAAATCTACGACTACCTAAACAGTGGAAGTATTAAACTGGTTATAATATTCGAACTCAGGTTCACAAGTTTTCTGTTGCTTCAAGATATCTGCATTACGCAATTCCTTGTTTCTCATTTATCTCGGTTTGTCAGTCCGCATGTTGTATAACAATGCGTCATGGGTGCTGAGTCAATCTACTTGACGAAACATTCAGAGACCCATCATAGGCGGAATAATTAAAGGTTAGGCGAAATGGGTGGTGCATTTAAAGACCATAAAATTCAGAAACATATATGTGTAGATACAAAAACAGTAAAGTCATTATTTACAAAAGCATCACAGAATGCTAAAGTGATTAAAATACTCCCTAGTTAGTTAGTTCCCACTAGTTTTCTTATAGTAGTAAAAATAGACAGGGGATGACCTTGTAGTGAATAAGAAAGGAAGCTAGAAAAGCTACTACTTGAACATTTGTTGAAACAATGTATTGTTTGAGAAATTTACTGAGCCTAGTAACAACTTCTTAATGCGGACATTCTTATTAATCCAAACTGCGTAGTATGTAGACGTTTAGTCTGATGTGAAATTTCGATTCAGGTGACAAAATTCACCAGGACAGCGAAGGAGCTGGCCAATAAGCACCCTACGGCATCAGAAGGACAGCTTAGCGAGTACTTGCTAGAAGAACTCTGCATGACTGGAGACGTCTGGATACCACCCGTTTGAGAATACATGTTCTTTTCTATACTGCCAAACAAGCCTTCTAATCTTTTGCTCTAATATGATGTGCTGCCAATATGTATTCTTCTAAAAGCACGTCGAGTCGTTTACGCAAAAGTTTTGCTCAAAATTTCCCGGTAAGGTTCACGTATGGACAGTCCAAAAATTCCTCATCAATCCTTCTTTAACGTTATGATCATTGACTGCATGTGATGTTCATTGGACTCCGGGATAAATAAAAATCATTCTCCATTATACAGGGTGGCGCATCGAAAACGAAACAGCCGCATTTACTGGCAGCTCAATTTTTTTTTGAAAAAACGCTCAGACCCGTCGATTTTGTTTTCGAGTGGCCACAAGTTTGGCAAAAAATCACGTTAGCACGTGCAGCCGCCTAAGCGGGGGTGACACCATCCCCAAAATCTTAAATGGAAAGGGGGGTCGAGTGATACCTCATTTTAAAGGTCTTTCAATTCCCTTTATAATGATATAAAATTAATGTAAATTAATGAATTTTATAAGGATGAAACCTATGAGCCTTTAGAATCCGTTGGACAGTACGTCGACTAACACCACACACAGTCTCCAATTTGCGGGTACTTAACGTAGGATCTACATAAACTTGCCCTAAAACCCTCACTTATGTTGCTTCGTTCCTTATGGGATTTTCAATGTTGCGTTTTTTATTGGCGACTGACCCAGTTTCCCGAAATTTAGCTACAAGTTCTGGAACCTATTTTCGATATACGTTACTGTTGCAGAAGTGAATTCTTTTAGTCTAATTTTTTCTGAAAGTAGTACAAACTAATCTGATGGACCTATTAAAGTCTACTTTAAGTTTTAAATCAATAAATCTTCAAAACTACTGAACTGAAGCTCATGTATTTGACATCACTATAAAGGGAATTGAAAGACCTTTAAAATAAGGTATCACTCGACCCCCTTTCCATTTAAGATTTTAGGGTTGGTGTCACCCCCGCCCAGGGGGCTGCACGTGCTAACGTGATTTTTTGCCAAACTTGTGTCACCCTCGCAAACCAAATCGACGGGTCTGAGCGATTTTCCAAAAAAAAAGTCTCGTTTTCGATGCGTCACCCTGTATTTCATCATCAGAGAAATTTTCAATTTGTCGTTATTGACAGTCAGTGTAGCTTACCGATTTCAATCACTATAGGGATTTCATTCGGATTATTGCTTTGCTTGGACATAATTGTACGATTTTTGTTTGAGCTTGTAGAAAAAACATTTACAGAAACACATTACAGATTCACCTGTACAATGTCCAAAATGTACAGTGAAGGTTCTAGAAAACATGTTGATAACAATAACTAAACGTTTGTCTACAAGTTTGAGCAGATCAACTAAAAAATATTCTACTGTTTACAATCGATATGTCACTGCCTTGATTCTATTTGAAATAAACTCTTCAGAGCATAACATGTGTATTTATTCAATCCACCAGCTGTTGCAGAATTTGTGATCTCTGGACATTTTTACGGTGATAGGTTTGAAATAAAAAAAATATTTTAGCACCAAAATATTTATTTTTACACTGTGCTAGATAAACAGTCCTTCTAAAATCTACATAAAATTTTTATTTTAATGGCACAAATCACAAACAAATTCGTACGATGACTAAAGAAACGCCAACGAAAATAATTGACCTAGATATGTATCTACAAATTCCGATAAAATTTTGCATAGAACATATGATGACACAATCTAAAATCTATAAACAAAATTTACAATGCGCATGGCTATAATCTAAGAGTGAATTAAGTTCCATCATGAAGTAACTATAAGCAGAAGAAAATATCCATTGATTCTTATCATCTTGATATATATGCTCTAGTAATTGTTACAAGGTTGTATCAAATATTTTCTCATCAGCAATTTATTTATATACGAATGTTATTATGTTCCGTCCTCGTCGAAGTAAATGTTTAGAATACATAACGTGGTACCCTCGTAGCTCACCGAATACACGAGTTCAAAGCATGCATGTAGCGAAATTTTCTTCAAAGCCAAGTTGTTGCAACAATTGGGTGGAACATAGGGAGAGAGGGAGCTAGGAGGTCTTCACATAATTAAGATCGAACATCACTTACAGGTAAGTTCGTTTGATCATGTAATTCTTCCATAGTACCAAACACGTTAATTCAAGTGTAAATTATTATCGAGTACCTTCTTTTAGTCACTCCATCATGGAACTGTGCATAATTAAAATAGTATAATAAATACATAAATATCAAAGATCTTTCCAATTCCGCTAAGATGATGAAATTATAATCTATTTAAACATCACTTATTTCGCATCACTCTGCCGCTTGTCGCTGCCACCCCCAGGCATTTACGGCCAGCTGGCCAATGGGGGCTCGCTGGTACTGAAGTAGATGCAAATGTTTCAATATTCCAGAAAGTAATATAATGGCTACGATAGAAATGGAATTGAAAAATTCTCCTCCATCCTCATTGAGCCAAGGGCACTAAAAATAAATAAATAAAATATAGGAATACAATGTTATTTAGTTGGTGGAGATATAAGATAGAAATTAATAAAATTGACTTAACACTTTACATGGTGTACGTATTAATAAATTAATATTTTAAAGCGAAGTTTTGGTAACATTAGTAAATGACGTTTGAGCTGTTTAGCGAGCGTGGTTCTTGCAGAACGGGCGACCTCCCTTGGCGAAGAAGCTTTGTCCTTCCAGATTCTTCTTGCACATCTAGAAGTATAAAATATATACGTTAGATAGATATGTTTTATTGTCTGACGTTCACGGCAGAATATATTTAAAATGCTCCTTTGATTAGGATCAGGAAGACACACGTAAATGGTCAGACCATTATAGATTCACAAGTTTTGTTTTAGGTACTACTATTTAAGATCTTGTTTTGGTGTAATAGTGTAACGAATATTTAATGTTATTGAACGTTTCAAACTTTGATTTATTTTTGAAAATAAGAGTTGCTGCTTCTAATGAACAATGATATGTTTATACATTTATACATATGATAGGGACAATGTTGGGCCATAAATGTATTATTATCATCATTTTAAAAGGAGACTTTATATTTGTTGTTACTGGCCATTGCAAGACAGTTGTTATTCGTCCAATGAGGTAAACTTACCGTACAGTTGAAACACTGGCTGTGGTAGTTATTGTTTAGAGCCTCTACCCAACGATCGCCTGCTTCAACTGGAAATCCGCATGCGAAGCACTTTGTTGTGAAAAGCTCATTCCAATCTACAAAAAGAACATGTTTTTAATTTCATATAACAACAAACCGGCTGTCAGTTTTGCTCTTGTGTTGCACATTGATCCTTCAGAATGGTTTTGATTTAACCCAGGAGCAATGTCCTTTTTCTTTCAATTTTAAATTTGAGAATGGTTACAAAAGTCACTGAATCTTGATATCGGGCAAATAACACGCCATCATCAGTAGGCTAGTTGACACTTCATCTTAAATAGTTAATATTTATTAGGCTAGACCAAAAAATTAATATTATATTTTTTCCACACCGTAATACTTTAATCTAAAAATATATTTTGCTTCGATAGGTGAAAACGAGAACTTTTGCGTTGGGTAATGGTTTTTTAGAGATAGTTAAAGAAGATAACGTTAGTCCACGTCCACGAGTGACATACGGATGACGTTTTTCTATTAACAATTTAATGACGTCACATCATGACCAATAGTTTTTTTACCGGTTAATATTGAAGATAAACAAGTTATTTAAATTGAACTTATACATCCATCTTGCTCTTTTAAAATTGAAATCGATGCATTTCGTTTTCCTAAGCTAAAAACTGTAGGAAATACAGCAGACGTTCGATAATGTAAACTAATTTAATCCAGGTGTGGTTCACATTATCGAAATATTTACATTAGCGAACGTGATTTATATAATATTTGATTTATTAAAAGAAACGTTTAATACACATACTATTTATAACAAAATAAACAAATATTCTAACAGCGATAAGTATTTTTTTAATTCGAAGAAAAATAATTAACAATTTTTGTCTGCCAAAATTTGCGCTTAGCATTGTCTTCTAATGCCTGCGCCGGTAATTTACGAAGAACTAAAATATCCGTGTATGAAACTTCTTTTCTTTCAGCCCAATCTAAAGCTTGGTTAAAAACTTGTATAGCTTGCGCGTCAGTCACTACACTTCTGACTTCAATGGGATCGTTCTCATCATCCTCACTGTCCATATCCTCCTCCTTATCAGCATCATTCGTCTGCGTATCTTCGTTCCATAAATTAATATCAGCAGGAGTACAAACAATGCTGGGATTCACTGTTTTCAATAAATCAACAACATCCAATGATACACTAATAACACTACGCTTAAGGGGACATCGTCTTCTTCATCATCTTCATTATTGGTACAAAAGAGATTGTTCCAACATTTTTGAATAGTTTGCTGGTGAAGTTCATTCCAGGCCATATGTAAATCTAAAACAGCTTCTCGTAATGTTACTTTTTTTAAAGCCTCAGATAAGTTTTCAGGATTCTTTGATAAGAGAGACGAAAGTAGAAACTTCCTATAGTATATGGTGAGTCTTATTAAATTCTGGTCCATCGGTTGAATTAACGGTGTTACGTCGGGCGGCATGTACATGACGAAAATTGCCCCATCCCAGCTCCTCAGTTGTTGCTCGGGAGGATGACTTGGTGCATTGTCCAATAGTAACAACGCTTTTATTGGAAGCTCCTGTTGTTTTAGGAAACCTTTTACCTACAAATTGAAAACACATCTTCAAATTATGAATAGAGCATTTGTGATAATTGATTGTCATACCTGAGGGACAAAGCACCTGTGGAACCATTTCAGGAATATACTGCTAGTCATCCAAGCGGTTTTTGAACAGTCATAATCAACAGGGATATTAACATTTTTAAATGAGCGCGGATTTTTGCTTTCCCAATTACCAGTGGCTTTATTTTGTGTGAACCATTAGCATTAGTGCAGGCTAGAAACGTTATTCGTTGTTTCTCTGGCTTTCTTCCCGGGGCAGATTTTTCAAATGATGCAGCATAGGTTTTCTCTGGTAACATTTTCCAATAAAGGCCACTTTCATCTGCGTTGTAAATTTGTTCCATTCTTAAATCTAGCTCGGTAATTGTTTTCATCAATTTTTCTTTGAATGGTTGCGCTAATTGTGGTTGTGCTGATAATTTTTCACCAGATATAGACAGCAGTCGACTTCCATATCTTGTTTTGAATCGTTGTAGCTACGAAATTTTCAGTTTCTTTCAATTTTTCATTTAACAGTCTCGCTCTTTGTTTAAGTACTTCGCCACTAACTGGGACATGATTTTCCCGTTGTTTTAAAAACCACTTATACAGGGAATTTTCCATTTTAGGTCCCTTCGCATTTTTTTAAGTTTTTCTTTTTCCCGGACCTCCAAATGTATTGCACGTGCTTTGTAAAATTTGAGTTTTCATACGCTTAATTTTACAGATTGTTGCTTTCGATACTCCATATTTTTTTGCTAACTGTGTCACTCCCGCACCTAGTGCAACTTCGTCTATGATTTTCATTTTCTCACTCAACTTTAAACACTTACTTTTATAGGATGTGGATGCCATAATAGTAAAAAATATTAACGCGTGTAATGTATTCACTTAAGTTCAAAAATGAAATACATACGTACGTATAAACGTATCCTAAACGATCATACGACTGACCGAGTTTGTCGTATTTTATCGCAGAGGTGAATCCCCTACATTCTACATCATAAATCGGGGACTCCCCGACGCCCGACATAAATCATCGAGGCTTCAGCATTTTACCGTCGCACTGTTTCCGTGCGCCGAGAGTTGTTTACGTTATCGAGCGTACACGTTGTTTACGTTATCGCGCGTTCCGTTTGATCCTATAGAACGAAGTTTGTGTTTACATTAGCGCAAGTTTTCATTATCCCGTGTTTACGTTGTCGAGCGTCTGCTGTATTCACTTATTCTATGAAATTAGATATGAATGAAGTGGTCTATTGTCACAGAAGTTAATTTATGCTTCCATGTTATGTATGGAGAAAGTGTATGCTTACCAGCTTCACAATATGGGCTGCCGTCTTCAATGAAGAATGACGAGTTGCCGAAGAGCTTTCCACAGTAGACACAGTTGAAGCATTCTGGATGGAAATTCTTGCCAATAGCTTTCAAGCAATCCTGGAAAAAGGGACATATTTTATCAGCCAATTTCATGGCAGCGCAGGAATTTTTTTCAAGAAATGCCGAACAGGCATCATGAATAGGCGACTTATTGTAATTTCTTATATCATATATCAGCTACTGCTATTTTTTGAAGAGCAGGTGTACCAAATGTTTTAATTGTGCGCAAAACCTTGTAAAGTATGTACAAAAATTGGTTTGATTGTTATACATATTATTCTGAAAATAATAAGATGCGACTTACGGTTTTGATTTTGGAACCGCACTTTGCACAACTCGGTGCCAGATACTTTTCAAAGCAGAATTCACAGTAGAGTTGTCCTTTTTCTTCTACAAAACCAAGATCTTGCAAAGGTCTTCTACACGATGGTGTAGCGCAGATGAAGTGATTCGGACACCAGATTTTTCCTAGTGCCGTTATGAATGGACCTCTGAAGATTGAAAAATAATAGATTAATCGTTTCTTGGATCTTCTTCTCAATATAAATTAGATAACTATTTTTACCTTGAATGACGAGGTTACGAACAAAAACATTTTTTTAAATCGACTGAAAATGTTTAAATCTTACCCTTATCTTCTACTAATGTTTTATTAAAAAAGTGGCCAAAAGTATATTTTTTAAATGGAATAGTCCTACGTCTTATTGCTGACTCAGATAGGCGTTTTCAAACGGAGAAATTTGATATAACATACTATAAGATTTCATTTACAAGTATACTAAGTGACATATAAATCCGAACACCCAGTTTAAATGGTTTTATTTTAATAAAATTTTGTATAAGTACTTAATGAAGCATAATAAGTAAATGATAAGAATTTCAAAATGATTGCACTGCTTTAAAGCCCTTTGACCTTTAATAATGTGTGGATGCACACTGATGTGCTAAGCATTCTCCAACGCGCCTATGCATGCTTCTGATCAGGTGGTCAATGTCCTCCTGTGGTATCTCATTCCAGGCAACCACCAACTCCTCTCGAAGTGCTTCCAGAGTCTGAGGAGGACGTTGCAAATTGAGCAATCTCCTACCCATCATATCCCACACGTGCTCAATTGGGGATAAGTCGGGAGATCTTGGTGGCCATGGTAACAATGTGACATCATTATGTTGAAAGAAGTCTATTGTGACTCTTGCAACATGTGCATGCCTAAACAAAATCGAGGCTCGTCACTAAAGACAATACTGTTCCATTCCTGATCCCAGAGTGACCGTTGTCTGCACCACTCAAGGCGATTACGTCGGTGTTCTCGAGTTAAAGGGAGGACCCAGTGTGGCCGGTATGAAAACAAGCCAAAACTTCTCATTCGTCGGTAAACACTTCGCATGCCAATAGGTCTTCCGTGTTCTGCAAACCATTCATTTGCATTGGACCTGGTAGTGGAGAAACGGTCCCTTAAGGCCAATAATCTTAGGCGGCGATCTTCACGGTCTGTTGTTCTACGGCGGCGTCCAGTGCCCCTTGCTGTTTGCGTACGGCCTTCTCGAAGCCATGCCTGACAATACCTAACCACAGTGTCTACACTTCTTTGCACTCTAATTGCAATTGCCCGAAAAGAAAGTCCAGCTTCCCGAAGTCCCACTATACGGCCCCTATCAAACTCACTAAGTTGACGAAATCGTACAGGTCTCCGTACTCTAGGCATCGTAACCGATCGTAAAGGATGTCAAGAACCAAAATCCGCCAACGTTGATTCTTTACTGCGGCTGAAATATTCATTTTTAGAGCGTTCGTGAATAAAAAAAAAAAGCAGTATAAAAACCGGAATGTCCAACTGATAAGGCTGAAAATTTTTTCACTTGTTATTTACAGTACGATAAATACATTCACCAACTTTTATTAAAATAAAACCATTTAAACTGGGTGTTCAGATTTATATGTCACTTAGTATATTTGCACACTAAGAGCTATCTAGTCAGCAAGTTGACATTTTGTAGTTTTTTTGACATAACATATATAGTTTTTTACGTAATAACCCTGCGGGTGCTGTGTGAAAGCTTTAAGGGTAAGAATCAAGACGTAACAAATTCACTTTTAAATTCGTCACTATCAGTAAACATTATTTATGTTACACTCATCAAGCAAATCATTAGAATGTTAATAAGGTTACCTAGCAATCTCAGCATTACACTTGCAACAAATAGGAACACTAGGCAAGTCGTCACCACCTTTGAACTCCTTTCCATCTCCATTTATTATCTTTTTCGTTGTACTTGTCCCTGTTGTATTGGAATATGTTGCGTTGTCTGGCAAATGAAGGCTGCTTCTTTTTGTTTCAGATTGTTGTTGCTGGTAGTTGTTGATAGGTACGAAAAGCTCTGTAGATCCAATTTTCCTTTTTTATTCAATGTACCGATTTTCCACGATTGAGAGAGATTTCACAAAAGTTGGCCTGATAGCAAAACAGTGCTTTAAGTACATATTTTTACAACGACGAATTTTAATCCAGGCATTCTAGCGAAAATCGAACTAAAGTAAGTGGATAGATTATTTGGTGAAAATATGTGGTTATTGAACGAGGATATGAGTCGTGCCAGGAAAAATGTTCAACCTTTTTTATTTGCGAAAAATAGGGTTAAAATCATTTTCAAGTTATTTTATAGCCAATAGAATTAACCTTGGTCAATTTTTTAGCCGTGAGATACTCGCAAAATAAAAATTTTAACACCAAAATCGGACAAAGAATTTTCATGTTATTAATAAAACCACGAACAATCTGACAATTTACTATTTGCGCACGACACTGGCTCCAAACTTGTGAGGAATATGTGCTATAGTAGTCTAATTATATTAGCAAATTTCGCCGCAAAATAATTGAAAAGTCTGGTTTTATTGCTGCAAGTTGTCCAAGGGGGTATTCAAAACATGGAAGCATAAAATGGGTACACCAATTTTTGTGGGAAAACTTTTTATTCGACAACAAAGAATGAGAAAACCTGTTTTTTGGGATTCAATAAAAAGTTTCGGCAAAAACGAAAAAACTTTTTCTATAAGATTTTCAGGTATTTATGAAATCTACAAAATGAGACTACACGTAAAAAGATAATATATAATAATAACAATTTTATGGCCCAAAAACGTGGCAAAATGCAGTTTTTGGCAGTTGTTGGTAATGTGACGATAATTTCACGCAACGACTTGAAATTCTTCAGATTCCGTAGGTTTCATACTTCTAAATAACAACAACCGAATTGGATTATATTGGTGAAGTAGTTTTGAAGAATTTCTAACTATTTATCCCAAAACACCTGTTTTCCGGCCATCACTACTAGATTATTGAGCAATTATACAGGGTTCATTCAAAGAATATTTAATAGCAAAATACACCTGTTTGCTATTACATGGTCTTTGAATGAACCCTGTATGTTGCTCAATATAAACTAGTAGTGATGGCCGGAAAACAGTGCCAAAACCTCGGTTTTAGGCCATAACTTTTTTGCAATTACCTGTAGTCTCATTTTACTGAACTCATAAATACCTAAGATCTATGAT
The DNA here is from genome assembly GCA_963669975.1 of Acanthoscelides obtectus. Taxonomy (NCBI): domain Eukaryota; kingdom Metazoa; phylum Arthropoda; class Insecta; order Coleoptera; family Chrysomelidae; genus Acanthoscelides; species Acanthoscelides obtectus. The sequence continues at coordinate 8,543,162 of CAVLJG010000006.1, forward strand.
TTGAATACCTCCTTGAACAACTTGCAGCAATAAAACCAGGCTTTATAATTATCTCGCAAACTAGGGCTATTATTGAAAAATAATTATATTTATAAAATTCCACTTTACAGTGAAGTGCAACGATTGGCGGCTAGTGCTTATCTTGTAGTATTTGCATGATAGTAAACCAGAATTATCTTACTCTGATCTAAAAAAAAAAGATGAAAAAATGTTTTTAAGATTAGAGCATGATCACAAAGTTTCTTTATGCACAGCAGCCGCGATGCCCTGGCATTTAGCTTCCGCCTGTGCGGCTGCTCCGATGTGAAAAAAACACAACGTGCATGGTAAGTTTGATAAACAGCGGCTTATGTGGTTGAAGTTATCTTTTGTTTTTGAAGCAACGTTACTGTGTGATATCAAGAGATCTTTGAAGGTTGCGTTTGATTAAAACCTGTTATACAGGGTGTTTCAGTTTATTGTTGCATAACTTTGAGATTCGATAGAACTTTTAAAAGTAATGTATAAAGTCTATATAAATATGGGTCGAAAAATGCGTGGCTTCCGAAATACAGGGTGTTTAAATTTACTTTTTAAAATAGTTTTTTTTTAAATATTTCGAACAATATTTGATGTATAACAGTGAGAATTGTTATACAAGGGTTTTTTGGTACGACAAAACGAACCATAGACATAGTTTTACTGTAGCCGCTAGATGGCGCTCTCTACTGTACCTGTAGTGTATTAAAATGACCGAAAAAATTTTCTTGGTGCAATTTTTTGCTTTTTGAATAACAAAAACTGATTCTTCGCACTTTTCAACATAAAAAAGCTCTCTTGTGAATTTTCGTTATAGTTAGCCGTTTTTGAGATATTTGGATTTTTAAGGTTCGATGCATTTTTAAATATTTATGATAAAATAACGTTAAAAAGTCAGTATCTCGATAATTTTTAGAAGTAGGCTGTGCCTGCGAATATTTTCGAAATTGAAAGCAGAATAAGGTTAAACGTCAATTAGTTGACAGTTAGTTTTGTTGTCTGTTGAAACCTGAAACGTTTTTTTGCAATTGTGAATGCATGAAATTTAGTTTCTTTTACCTGTTTTTTTTTTGTAAGTTTTATAAAAATGCCATTTTTATTCTCCAATCAAGAGTTAGCGGATTTTCATTTTGTGAATGGCTTTGTAAATGGAAACGCAGCAGAAGCAGCCAGAGAATACGCACGAAGATTTCCAAACAGACGACATCCAACTCGCTCAGTATTTGTAATAGTGCATCGCCAAATAATTGAAAATGGTTTTGGAAATCTCCAAAGGGATCAAAACATAAATGTTCGTCAGCGCAGATTTACCCGTATGATTCTGCGTGAGTTTGATAGAGATCCGACCACAAGTGTTAGGAGAGTTTCTGGTGCCTTGGGAATTTCCGCAAGCCATGTTCACCGTGTTCTTAGAAATGACCATAGACGTCCTTACCATTTGCAACCTGTGCAAGGACTACAGCCAGGGGACGGCGAACGAAGAATCACATTTTGTCAGTGGATACTTGATAGAACTGATAATAATAGGGAGTTTTTAAGTAACGTTTTATGGACCGATGAGTCATGCTTCACTAGACGTGGAGTGGTAAATTTTCATAATCAACATATTTGGTCGCATGAAAATCCGCATGCAGTTCGGGAAAGAAATTTTCAGCATGAATTTAGTGTGAACCTGTGGATTGGTATCTACCGTAATCGACTATTTGGACCCTACCTTTTGCCTGCAAGGTTAAATGCTGCGACCTTCTTGGAATTTTTAAAGGCTGAACATGCAAATATGTGGGATGGTTCCAGCTTGATGGTTGTCCAGCTCATTATTCGAGAATAGTTAGAAACTGGCTGGACGAAAATTATCCAGAAGGATGGATCGGCCGTGGAGGACCACTCGCCTGGCCTCCACGATCCCCTGACCTAAATCCATTAGATTTCTTTGTGTGGAGATTTCTAAAAGAAAAAGTGTACCAGACTCCCGTAACCACAAGAGATATGCTAATAGACAGAATCAGGAATGCATGTGATGAAATAAGGCCTTATTTGAATAATGCTATACCACGTTCGATCATTCGTAGATGTGAATTGTGTATTGAACAATTGGGTTTACATTTCGAGCAACTACTTTAGATTTTGTATGTTTGTCCTAACTATCCAATAGCATTTTAGCTGTAAATAATTAATTTAATTTGTTAAAAATAGTATTGGAAAATTAAACAATTTGATATTCTGTTTTTTTTGTGTTTATTTGGAGTTAGGAATTATTGCTGTGTTTAAAAACACAATCTAAACGATCATCTTAATTACTTGTAATGCCCAAATCGAAAATGTAAAAAATATTATTTTCCTATAGATAATTAAAAATGCATCAAACCTTAAAAATCGAAATATCTCAAAAACGTCTAACCATAACGAAAACTCACGGGAGAGCTTTTTTATGCAGAAAAGTGCGAAGAATCAGTTTTTTTACTCAAAAAGCAAAAAATTGCACTAAGAATAATTTTTCGGTCATTTTGATACACTACAGGTACAGTAGAGAGCGCCCTCTAGCGGCTACAGTAAAACTATGCCCATGGTTCATTTTGTCGTACCAAAAAACCCTGGTATACCAATTTTCACTGTTATACATCAAATATTGTTCGAAATATTTAAAAAAAAGCTATTTTAAAAAGTAAATTTAAACACCCTGTATTTCGGAAGCCACCCATTTTTCGACCCATGTTTATATAGACTTTATGCATTAATTTTAAAAGTTCTATCTAACCTTGAAGTTATGCAACAATAAACTGAAACACCCTGTATATGTCATAAATTCATAAATAGAAAATGATATTTTGCTTACCTTTATCAATTGTAACCTCATACTGTAAGCATCTTTTTATCAAAATTTATATTCTAAACGCTTGAGTATACCGTAAGTTTTAACATTTATAACTAACCGTTGGCGATATAATATTATGAATATTTAAGAACAACTCCCTGCCCCGCGGCGTAAAAGTAGTGTTAATTCTGTGGGTGGCAATCGTAAGTCAAAAGTATATCACCTTCATTAAGCAACACTGAAGGATGACGTTTTTCTCGTGGAAAGTGTTCCCGTGGGTGCCTTCAAGGCTGTCAAACTGCAGTATCCAATTTTGTCAAATGAAATTTCGTTTGAAATCGTGAGCTCTTAAACTGAAAGACGCTAATCGTTTTGCTATCGGCAATATACTGTGGAATCTCTCAAAATCGTATTCATCCCACCACCTCGAAGAATAAGAATCTATCTTCACCTGAAGTAACTTTCTTGGTGGTAGTCGTTGTGCTAGTCTCGATGCAACTCATTTTGGGGCTCTGCTTCTCAGAAATATTAACATTCTTCAGCTTTGGAGTCAGGTTCTTGATCTCTGACATGATTTTCTCCCTAGCAGCCTCTTTTGAGGTGGAGTACCCTTCTGAATGATGATTTTTGCTGCTTGAGGACGAATAAGAGGAATAGTCGGACCTGGGACTGGACCCGATTGAGTCCAGTTGAGGGGAGGTGCTTTGGAAGGGCAACGTGGTATTTTGGTGAGGGATGGTGATGTTGATTTGACTGTAAACTGGTACGGGTGGAGGTGGAGGGGGGCGAGAAGGGAGGGGTACATCCACTTCGTCGAGTTCGACCAGGTTCTGGGTTTCTTGGGTCGCGTGGCACAGCTGAGCGGAGCGGTGAGATTTCTGGCGGTCTAGAATTACGGAAAAAACAAGCAACACAAACAAACAAAAAAAATCATGCAAAAAGAACAAAAAAAGGTTAATTTGCAATGATAAAAACAAAAAAAATGTAGCTTTTGTTGGCTCGGCCTTTGCATTTATAGAAACACTATTTTACTACTACGTAACACATCGCAGGCCACTATTAACAAGGAGTCTTTGAGAAAGGCAGTGGCACAGAATAAGTAAACCAGAAACTACGCTCAGGCAAATTCCCCAGTACAATTTTCGAACGCCACTAGCTTGGCTAACGAAGGGCACAGGTTAGGACGTATATCAATTTGGAGCCATTATCGTATACAGGGTGCAAAAAAATCAGCATAATTGCATTACTGCTAGTCGTCCGCAGGCCCAAAATGAGTAAACACATCGTGCTTTTTATTTATTTCTTCTGTCCCATATGTTGTTGATCTCGAATATGTGTGAATACATAGACAATAAAATTAATAAAGCAATATTAAACATAAAAAATGTACATCAATAAACACCTTTACAATCATAAAAAATTGGAAAAGCACATAAACGAAATAAAAGTGGAATCCTAAAATGTAAGGTTATTCGTTGGACTAAAGTAAATCATTGATATATTTATATCAAGAAAAGGATTAGGCTAAGGATTGAGCCCTGTGGGACTGGTAGTTGCGAAGTGACTGAACTGTGAAAAGATAAATGTTGATATTTGTTGCACAAATATGATAGGAGCTGTATGCTGCTATTATCGGAGTTGTAGTATGAAAGTTTTTCTAACAAAATTTGATGTTGGACACACTCAGACGCCTTTGTGATATCGAAAAAAATCTCCAGATAATATAAACCATTTTCCAAGGCGGAATTAATGTAATCATCCAAAGCAATAGTAGGTGATGTTGTTCTCTCCCTGCAGACATTCGTCAGAAAATTTCTGTACAAAAGAGCTGCAATTAAGCAAGCGAAGAGGTCTTGTCACCCAGATGACATTCACAGAGCAACGAATCTTGTTCACGAAGTGAGAAATGCTTTTCTAGAATTCCGTAATGAGCAATGGAGCGACTTTCTGTCGGGGATGCTTGACTCAAGTATTCCTCTCTGGAAAGTTGCAAAGTCGCTCAGAAACGGAAAGCGAGAACAAATCCCGCACATCCACGGTCCTAGGGACATAGTCTGTAGGACAGAGGAAAAGGAGGAAAAGGTCCCAACTATGACCTTGATAATGACTTCGACGAGGAGCAACAAATTGTAAGATCCGTCAGGAGATATTTTAGGGCCAACGGCGTCAGTGGCAGTAGTGATTTTTCCTCAGAGGAATCTTCAGAAGATTCCTCAATTGAAGAGCTGCACGGCACATCAGCGGAATTTCCTCAGACTTCGCATTGCACACCAGCAGAGCTCCAAGGTCATATTAAAGACCTCAAGGTGCGTAAAGCACCTGGAGAGGATCGAATCACTAATAAGGCGCTGAAGCTACTTTCGCGGAAGTCCTTAACTTATCTCGTGGTAATAATCAATGCCATGCTAAGGACCCAGCACTTCCCAACGGCGTGGAAGACCGCTGATGTCATAATGATTCCAAAGAAGGTGGGTTCGATATTCCCTCAGGATTACCGCCTCATTAGTCTACTGTCAGCTCCTTCTAAGCTCGCCCTCACCTTGAAAATTTCTCGGCAGACCACAATGTGATTCCTGACGTGCAATTCGGCTTTCGGTCTGAGCATAGTACAGAGCTACAGGCCATAAGGTTTGTTGAACGAGTAACCAGGGGGTTCACCCGTAACGAAAGTACTGACATCTTGCTACTGGATGTCTCAAAGGCATTTGACAAGGTGCGGCACAAGGGCCTTCTCTACAAACTGATCCATAAGGGCTTCCCCTTCTGGCTCCTAAAACGTTTGAAATCCTTTCTCGAGGGTAGAAAATTTCGGATCAAAATTAATAACGTTCTGTCGACAACACGGCCCATCAAAGCCGGTGTCCCTCAGGGTTCGGTTCTTGGACCAGTCCTTTATTCACTTTTTATTCATGACGCCCCTTGCCCCAGCAGCTGTGAAACCTATCTCTATGCTGATGACACTGCCCTGGTGGCCCAGTCGTGCTCTGGGGATCTAGCTCACGACAGGCTCCAAAGTGCAGTTGACGAGGTATTGGAATAGGCGAATCGGTGGCTGATCAGAATTAATCATTCGAAAACGCAGGCAATCTATTGTACTAAAAAACGTAGCGGCGCCCCGTCTGAGGTTTCAGTGAATGGAGCTCGGGTACTATGGGAAAGCTCTGCTAAGTATCTCGGTGTCACTCTTGACAAGGGGATAACCTGGAAGAGACACACTGAAGCATTAAATACTAAATTCCAAATCTCGTTTCGGCAACTCTACCCTACGCTATCAAAATTAAGTTTGGTCAACAAAGTTCGGCTATACAAGATGGTTATTAGACCAGCGATCACTTACGCAAGTGCGGCTTGGTGTTTTCTCGCCAAAACGCATTTGCGTAGCCTGCAGGTTTTGCAGAACAGAACCTTGCGTACAATCACTAACGCCCCATGGTATGTTTCCAACGAGACCCTTCACAGAGACCTTGAAATCCCTTACCTAAGGGACTACATCAAACAACAAGCGCAGCTACGTTACAGTCAAGCAGAATCGCATAACAACCCTTTGTTGCTCGTGTCAGTAGACTGCACAGTTCGCAAGCACACAAGGCCGCGACTCGGACTGTGAACAAAATTAAATCGTGCGACTTTAGGTCCAACCAAAATTCAACAACCAATCCCAAAATTAATTTTAGGATCAATTTAAAATTGCCGAATACTAACTAGCAATGCCAAGGCACCCCTCAAATTGATGCACTTCTTTTTTCTTTGCTCTCCCTCCTTCCTTCCTTCCTTTCTTCTTCCCTTCTTTCTCCCTGACTTTGTTTGGTATCTGGTCAACCAGACCTGACAGACCTACTGACTTACAAGACTTCAACCAAGAGCAAAGGTCCTACAGACCGCTCTGACAGACAATGACGAATAGTAGTATAGGTGATGTTGTTCATCTATGACATCTGAAGCCAGACTGACAATTAGTAAATAGTTTAGTTGATCAAAAACATTTATGTCGACTTTTAACAGCATCTCAAAGATCTTGGCAATAACTGGTACCAGGGAGATTGGTCTGTAATTGTATACATCTTTTGCTGCACCGCTTTCAAAAATGACTTTGGAAATCTTGAAAATATATAGAAAAATGTTATAGAGAACGACACTGGGAGTTGCTTATTCTTGAGTAATTTGTGTCAAGCAATGACTTTCCAACCATTAACTCATTTTGACAAGATCAGCGCTCACAGAACGTTCAAAATAGTTCAAGGATAACATTTTTTTAAGTATTATTGCCTGGGGAGCTGCAAATATCACACATCTTTAAAGCTTGGAAATAGTACAAAAGTTCACTATAAAGAAGATGTCTATATATCCAACAGAGTGATTGTTCCAAGAATCAAGTATTTTTGGTGTTCGTCAATTATACTTATACAAGCACAAAACTTGGATAAAATCTTGTCCCAAGTCCAAAAAACCCGTAAATATGACTTACAAAGGTCCTATAGCTTTTTGGGACCTGGATGCCATAGTTGATCCCTGAAGAATTACAAGAAATAAGCTCACGGACTAATTAAGAAGAAAGTAAATCAATGGACAATGACTTTACCAAGATCTCAACATACAACAAATTATTATTCCAAAAAACAGCTGAAATTTCAAAGTAAACAAAAAAAAATTTATTGGACAATATTCCCGAATAGTTACGTACATAACTTTCACCCGAATTGAAACACCGGGGTTACTAGAGTAAACAAAGAAAAAACAGACTAGACAATATTCTCATATATGCCATTTTACCCGAATTGAGACTGCAGAATACTAATAATAACTTTATTCAAATCCCTTTGCGAATATCCAACGTCAATAGGCAAGTGTTAGATTTACGTAAGAAAAAGATACATGACTAAATTAAAATAAAATAGGTGATAACAAAATATAAAATAAGTAGCAAAGAATTATGTTTGTTTAGAAGTATAAGTAGTTAAATAGAAGAATAGAGAAAGTGTGCAGCATAAATGTATAATCATTAAAATAATCAATAAAATAGATAAATATATAATTACTAAGAATTAGAAAACTCTTGCAGAGAATAAAAACACTTAGGGTACAAACACGTTAAAAGTTGTTTTTTGAAGACTTTTAAGTCGTTAATGGTTTTCAATTTGGAGGGCAAATTATTGAAGATAGATCTACATACGTAAACAGCGCTATTACCGTATGTGCTGAGGGTATAGTTGTTCAATGTAACGCTTAACAATTATTCCTTAAATTGTATTTCTGCGACTCTTTTCGGTAAGTGGAAGGATATCATTTCAGACGGAAGCACGCCTCTAGAAGTAGTAATGACGTTAACGTTAGTATTTTTTCATAAATAATATCGTAAGAGCACCTAATTTTTCCGAAAAGATCGAAAGAACACGTTGCTAAGTATTATTACTTTGCATTGTATTTTTCGATTTTTTTCACAGGAAAAAATTAGATACCCGAATAGTGTTTGTCAAGACTATTTCAGATTATTCTGCATACACATAGCCTACAATTATTGACAACAGAATCAGAAAGTAGCTCAGTGACTGCCAGTGCCGGTCCCAAGCCCGGATAAAGGAGGAGGGTTGTAGCGGCGGGTTGGCTCCCCGCTCTGTGGAAAAAAAAGCATTGCTAAAAAACCCATACAGCAGCCTCGGAATTCGGACGGATTACACGGAAAACGACAAAAGCAAAGAAAACGGTTAACGAATATTGGATGCTGGAATATACAATGACTAAACACTAAAGATGATCAAGTATTTAGAGAACTCCACACATACGACATCGACATAGCAGTACTCAGCGAAACAAAGAAGAAAGGACAAGGAAACAGCTACAAAGATGAGTACATATGCTTTTGGAGTGGAGTAGAAAAATCGAAACGGGCCAAAGCTGGTGTAGCTATTGCAATAAAAAAGGTCATGGAGAAGTTCATAATGGACTGGAACCCAGTTGACGAAAGGATCATAACGGTTGACATGAAAATAAAAGGAAGAGAAATTAAAATATTCGGTATCTACGCGCCCACAGACGACTCAGATACAAACACAAAAGACAAATTTTTTGACAAACTCTCTGAGGAATTAGATAAGATGAAAAATAGACAAGAAATAGTCTTGATAGGCGACCTGAACGGAAGAGTGGGCAAAGCTCTTGACAGTAAAATAATTGGACAACACGGAGAGGAAGTAGTCAATGAAAACGGAACCAGATGGATAGAGCTTTGTGAACAACACTAGTTAAGAATCTTAAACGGATTTTTCCAACACAAAGACATACACAAATATACTTGGACTCAAAAAACAAAAAACTTGAAATCAATTATTGACTATGTCGTGATTAAGCAGGACACTTCCATAATATCCTATGATGTAAAAGTTTGGAGAGGAGCTGAGTGCGGTTCAGATCACCTGCTAGTAAAAGCACCCATTGAAATTACTTACAATAAACATCTCATATATCAAGAACAAAATAACAATGGAAGACCCACAAAGCGATATAACATAGACAGCTTAAGGGATGAATCCACCAGTTTCCTTTACAAACTACGTTTAGCACAAAAACTGGACGAAGATATTAACGGCAAGGCAGAAGAAATGTATGAAACTTTGAAACACAAAATTCACGAAGCAGCACTAGAAGCCCTTGGTGTTAAAGATAGAACGGAACACAAAAATTCTTGGTGGACGGACGATTTAACCCAACTGGTAGAAGAAAAGAAAAACTTATATCTTAAATGGTTAACTACAAAAGACGATGAAGATCGAAAAAGCTATAATCGTTTTAAATATATAGTAAAAAAAGAAATTAAAAAAATAAAAAACAAGACATGGGAAACCAAATGTGCTGAAATTAGCTCAATGATAGGAGGATCTAGATCTAGAAGAGCTTGGCGAACTATAAATGGTCTTAAAACAAACACGAATGAAAGAAGAAAAATAAATCCCATAAAAATAGAATAGTGGAAAGACTACTACAATAATCTACTGGCAGAACAACGTGGAGAGTATTTAGACACGCAACTAGATATAGATCAAACGGGAGTTAACAGAGTAGATACCATTCAATTAGAAGAAATAAAAACAGCATTACAAAAAATGAAAAATAATAAAGCTCCGGGACTGGGGGATTTGCCTATCGAGTTAATTAAACACGCCACCACAAGAACGCACGAGCTACTTTGCGTAATTTTTAACAAGTGCCTGGAAGGGGAAACGATTCCCAGAGATTGGAGGAGCTCTTACATAAATTCCATTTATAAAAAGGGAAACAGGAGTGACTGTAGTAATTATCGGGGTATTAATATTACATCGTCCATCGGAAAGCTGTACGAAAGAGTCCTAACAGCCCGAATAGAAGACGAAGCCACGGAAATTGAAGAACAAAGTGGATTTCGACCTGGGCGATCCTGTGTCGACAACATATTTACAATAAAACAACTGACAGAAAAGAGATTAGCAAGAGGAATGGAGCTACACGCTACTTTTATAGATCTCCGCAAAGCATTCGACTCCGTCCCTTTGCAGAAATTGTGGATCGCAATGAATGAAGCAGGCATAAATAGCAAATACATAAACGCCGTAAAAGCAATGTATAGAGAAAATCAAGTGGTCGTTAAAGTCGGAAATCAAATTTCTGACGCTTTCCCACAAACAAAAGGTGTTAAGCAGGGCTCCTGCCTCTCTCCAACCCTGTTTAAAATTTATCTCTGCAGCGCTTTAAAACAGTGGATAAGAAAGTGCAGCCCCATGGGGATATGGTTAGAGGACTTTCACTTGTATACAATCCTCTTCGCAGATGATCAGGTAGTCTTTGCAGAAGACCAGCAAGAGATGACTTACATGATAAACAAACTTATAGAAGAATTCACTAAATGGGGTTTGGAGATAAATATACAAAAGACACAATACATGACTATAGGAGGCACGGGACAAGACATCGAAACAAAAAGCGGAAAAATAGAAAACGTCGGACAGTACCAGAACCTAGGAGTTACAATAGATGAAAGCGGAAAGGATAATAAAGACATACTAAGGAAAATAGGAAAAGGAAAAAATATGATTAAAGCTCTACCTCTGATCTTGTGGAGTAAGAACCTAACAAAGAAAACAAAAAAAATTATATATCAGGCTATGATTCAGCCAGTACTGACGTATGGGTCAGAAGCGTGGGTTGTAGATAAAAATATGTCACAAAAGCTTCTCTCAACCGAAATGATGTACTGGAGAAGATGTTCCGGTTTAACTTTACTTGACCATGTTAGAAATGAGACCATCAGAGAAAGAATGGAAGTCGAAAATACAATAATGGACGATATAACAGAGAGGCAGTTAAAATGGTATGGACACCTGCAACGAATGAACGAAGAAAGGATACCATTAAGGGTTTGGAAATGGACACCAGCACAAAGAAATAAACGAGGAAGACCACGAAGGAAATGGATTTCAAACATCCATACCGCAATGGAAAGTAGAGGACTACATGAAGGAGACTGGAACGATAGGATACGATGGCGTATGGGTTGCGAGAAGCGACCTTAGGTTGCAGAAACTCGCCATATATATATATAGAATCAGAAAAATAATTTACCGTCGTTTTTTGATTTCCTAGGAGTCCATAATTACTTGTTATCAAAGGTATAGACATTTTTGGTGACAGCAGCTCTCAAGTTCTGCCGCGGGCAAACTACAAAAAACTGCTGACAGGCGCTATCATACAATTTTTCCATCTAACCATTTGTAATTCAAAGTTGTACGTTTCTGATTGGTAGAATTATGCGGCAACCGTATACGCGAGGAAGTGGCGAGAAGTTTTGATCGTCGCGTTACATATACACAGTAGTGGACGTTTAATAAGTATGAATTTTAAGTTTCTCAGAGCAAAAAATGATGAATTCATTCACATTGTGCTGTTTCCAGCACAAATATTCATTCATTATTAGACCTACAAGTTTTATGTTTGGTATTCTTTCCAGTGAATTATTGTAACTGTGATGTTGTTCTGCAAGATGCATTTGGCTTTATCTGTATTAATAATTAATACCTAATTAATACTTTCTAGTATTAAAAACCTGGTATATTTATTTGGCTTTCCGTAGTATTTCCATCAGTATCATGATCGATGAAAACAGCATTATAATGCACTATGTTCAATACAGCGCCTGCCGTCCGAGGAGGGAAAACTCGCTAGCTACACTAGTAAAAATGTTATTTCTGTTAGTTGAAACAAATCCTTCATCAGCAAACCACTTCTCAAGCAACACCAAAACACTTCTTCTACCTGATCTGCATGTTGCACGAGCCACACAACGGAATCCTAGCGCCTGCCAATGCAGCGGCATTCAGAACTCCTCTGCCACGCCTTGGAGCGACGCTGACTCCGCCCGCTTGCCTGCCGGTACCAGCACCTGAATCGGCGCGGGATGAGACAACACCAGGGGCTGATTTAGGGGGTTTGAAGGAGGAACGCGGCGGCGAGGGTTTTTTGATCGCTGAAGGGAGAGCTGGCTCCGGGGAAGGCTCGGGGACGGGGATATTCGCTGTGGGTTGGATCGTGGTCTGGGCGGCGACGTGAGACTGGGAGGAGCCGAATCGACACGCGCCTTGAGAGGCGATGCTTGATCCTTGGTAGGCGGAACCAGTTGTTTGACAGACGCCTTGGTAAGCGGAACCTGGTGTACACGTTCCTTGGTACGTACCGCCGAATGATTGACATGTGCCTCCTTGTTGGCAGGATGCTGACGCGCCTGAACATGACTTTTGGGAACACGATTGCGTAGACTGTGATTGCTGTCTCCCTCCGCTCATCGGATGTGGATCAGTGTAATGCATCCCCCCAACACTTGACGGATACTCAATGTCTGGCACGTTTACTTTTTGGAACCCACTTCTTGTGACGTGTTTCTCAATTTGTATATTTGTTTCTTTCTGTGTGTGCTCAAATTCCTCCGTCACAACTCTTCTTCTCTGTATCTGAGCTCCGTCTGGCGTTCTCTCTACACTTTCACTCTGTGATTTTCTAACTTCCTCCATGTGCGCTTGTTTGCGCTGTTCGTCGACAGATGTCGCAACAGTACCTTGAGAAGTCTCTGCTACATATCTCTGAGCCCGCTGTGCTTCCTGCAGATCCATCATTTTCTTTTCGTACATTTGCTGTTGAGCGGTAGAAGCTTGTTTCTCTGACGTCATTTGTTCATGTTTGAAGCTTTCTTGCATAACAGGAAAATTCTGCGTTTGGACGGTGGATGTATACATTTGCGGCGGATAATCACTTTCTTCGGGTTTCCTGTAAAAGTCCATACCTTGAGTGCTCTCGATGACATCTCTTCTGCTCTTATATTCAGGAATGAAAGAGGCTAAGCTTTCTCTTGCGTGATACTTCTTGGCGTCTTCTGGAACTGGTAATGGTTCTTTCGATTTCAGTGGGTTCTCTGGCGGTCCTTGAGCTGGAGATACTGGTCTGATATTACTTCCAGCTTTTCCACCACCTGGAAAGGGAGATGGACTGCGGCTCGCATCTCTACCTCCTGCTCCTGGTGCCGGACTTTTACCAGGACATGGACTGGGCGATCTAGATACAGCAGGACTGGTAGGATCCAACAAGTTGCTTGACGCTGCAGGCATGTGCTGAGGTACCAAGTTTGCTTGATAGTAAGGCAAGATAGGTGCAGGCTTGTTCACCCTACTTGGGCTGCAAGACGTAGGTCTTGGTGAAAACGTTTGACCAGGTGGTTTGTCCTCAACCACAGGTTTAAATGATCTGTGTTCGTGCCTAGGTGCATCCTCCGGTTGAACGGTAATGACGGGCTTTTTGATAACTTGCTGAGTACCTCGTTGACTCATCTCTTGTTGCTTGCGCTGTTCCAACCGTTTCTCAGCTTTCTCAATCTTCTCCATGAATTGCAAATCAGCCTCAACCTCTTCCTGGAGATGTATTTGGTAAGCAGGTACTGTCTCGCGGCTGTGTAGCTTCACAGGAGGTTCAGCTTTCTTCAAAATCACTTCCTCAGCTTGCTTCACGATCACCTCAGCCTTAACTTCCTCCTTTGCTTCTTCAAGCTTTTTGCTGGATTGCTGTTTTTCATGTCGCTCTTCGGTAACAGTCTGGGTTTCGATATAACCAGGTTGACTTTCGATTGTTCGGATGACTGACGAAGCAGATGGAACTTGGGTCAACATCGTAGGCGTAGTAGATACTTCCACAGAGAAATGAGAGTGCTCGCCTTTGTTTTGGAAGGAGCAAGTAAATCCACTGAACATTGGAGCCATACTCGGCGATAGCGATCTTTGTTCTTCTGTGATTATTTCAGTGAAGTGCGGATTTTGGATCATCTGTCTTTCAACTTTTGTTGTTTGGCTTGTGTCAGTAGCTTCTGTATGTTCTTCCATCCGACATTCCTCAGCTCTACTATATGAGACAGAAACGGAGTTGTCTTGGTTTCCTGGATTCGGAACATTACTTGGGTTTTCGGGATTGCCGGGATTTCCAGAATGATCAGAAGTGCCATTACCAACTTGCTTTTCACCTTCATCAATCATGGCTTGTAGTGCGGATGGGTGATAGTATCCAGGCGGCTTGGGATCCTTCATATTGCTTTTGAATGCTTCAGGTAAATGAGGTTTGAGCGGTTTTGTTAGTAAAGATCGATCAATCTGTTGTTTTTCTTTCTTGACCTCTTTTTGTGAACCTTCAGCAGCGAGTCCTATGTTTTGATGTAGCTCCACACCAACGCTTTCAACAATTAGGGGCGAGTACGGTCGGTCAGATGCGATGGTCAAGGCAGCAGATAAGGACAGCTTTTCTTGAGGTGTTGGTAAATCTTCAAAGTACTTTGCCATAGGATCATTCTTTTTCTTGAAACTACATTTTGGCTTCTCCGGCGGTTTTTCCACAGGCTTCTCGGCCGGAGGCTTCTGCTTCTCAGATTGTTGCGTTCTTAGTTTAGGGAGGACAGCTACTCCACCTAAAGGTTGTGGTTTGTCAGGAGCTGACTCAAGAGCCTTTACAAATTTACTTATAGATTTTTCGCGTTTACAACTAGGTCTGCATTCTATTACAACCTCTTTTTCCTTTGATGGTTGAGGTTCTTCCTCTTTTGCAGGAATCACAGGTCGCTCTGGTGGGAAGTAAGGAACAGTTTCTTCAGGCAGAGGTACAGGTTCATCGTGAGTCATACTTGGGGTGAAAGGTTGCGAAGGCGCAATAGTAAGAGCTGATGCTAGAGGTGTAAAAGAATGCTTTGATGGGATCTGAGCAAATGTGTCACGATCCGGTGACATTGTTCTGAAAGCTTGGGTTAGCGGAGACTCCCACTTTTGAGGAACTGGATTGTCTAATCTGCTTTTCAATTCACACTCAACAGTATTGGGACTAAAATGAGTTGGTCGTTTCAAGTCATAACTATCTTTTTTTCGGCAGCATATGCTATCTGGCAATGATAATGGACAACATTGCTCTTTGACTCCTTCTTTAGTGGCAGGAGGTTTTGGAAGCTCCATGGTTGGTGGCATATACTCAGGTCTACTTTGCACAATCTTTTCAACAAGTTTTTGAGTTTCCAACGTTTCAGTGAGGGTTTCCACGACTTCGGTAGCACTCTTGCGCTCCATGATTATATCCAGCGAAGGATTTAGGAATTCCGCCATTGCGTTTATCTTCTCCACTTCCAGGCAGTCCAACTCGCTGATGATGCTCTCCGATTCGTAGTTCTCGTATCGCTTTTTCAGTATCTGATTTTCGACCTTCGAAGGTGGGGGGTAAAATAGAGGACAGGCAGTAGGGATATCGGGTTCCTCCAGGGGTGGGGGCCAGATAATACTAGGAGCGCTACGCTCTTTGATCACACGAAAGCACAAACACAATCACAAGGGGTTAGAAAGAAAAAGAAAAACAAACAAGGAACGGTGGGAAGGTTCACGAGGAACCAGGCGAGAAAAAAAGAAAAAATCGGCGTTAGTAAGCGGTACCTAAAAATATTATAAAATAGTATAACCTTGCTATTCGGTTGATGCTAGAAAAAAATGGTCTTGCGTGGTGAAGTAGGTAGGATATTGGATTAAAAATGAAGATTTTGAGTGCTTTGGTTGCGTGCTTGAAAAATGTCGTATATACGTACAGTAAAGCTTACACTGAAACAATCTTTAATGCATATACATTCAAATATACAGGGTGGCCCATGCACGTGTGGACGGAATATTTGTCATAAAAAATATATTTTGGAAAAATCTATTTATGGTGTGTTACACATGACTTCTGAGGGCACATTTATAAAATATTGGCAATTATACAGGGTGTCCCAATTTCGACCTACATACCAAAGCTGTGATTTTTCAAATGGAATGCCTCAAATTTTATTGCATATTTGTATAAACCAATTCGAAAGAAGAACATTGATATAACATACTACGGGGTTTTGGTAATTAGCTACTGAGATATAAGGTGTTTTATCTAGAAAAACCCCCCACTTTGGCAGCCCTTCAGTCCGCTATTTTGAAATTTGGAGTGCTGAATTTTTTATCAAAAAAAAACTTACACACCTCAGCTTTTATATTATCTGTTACTTTCTAGAATTTTAGTTTTTGCTCATACAGGTTGCTCAAAAAGGCAAATTGTACTTTTTATCAAAAATCTCAAATGCATCACCTTGTATATTTGTGCAAGTTTCGCGTTTTTGACCACCCTGTATGAGCAAAAACGAAAATTCGAAAAAGTAACAAATAAGATAAAAGCTGAGGTGTGTAAGTTTTTCCTTGATACAAAATTCAGCACTCCAAATTTCAAAATTGCGGATTCAGGGGTTGCCAAAGTGGACGGTTT
Source organism: Acanthoscelides obtectus (assembly GCA_963669975.1). Lineage (NCBI taxonomy): Eukaryota > Metazoa > Arthropoda > Insecta > Coleoptera > Chrysomelidae > Acanthoscelides > Acanthoscelides obtectus. Next base: position 8,559,807 of record CAVLJG010000006.1, read on the forward strand.
TTCTGGACAAAACTCCTTACATCTCAGTAGCTAATTACCAAAACCCCATAGGATGATATATCAATCTTCTTCTTTTGAATTGGTTTATCCAAATATGCAATAAAATTTGAGGCATTCCATTTAAAAAATCACAACTTTGATACGTAGGTCAAAAATAGGAGACCCTGTAAAATTGCCAATATTTTAGAAATGTGCCCTCAAATGTCGTGTATAACATGCCATAAATAGATTTTCTCAAGATGTATTTGTTTATGAGTAATATTCCGTCCACGCATGGATGGGCCACCCTGTTTATGTATATGTACAAATCACCGTCAAAAATAAGTTTGAGAAACCTGCTATTGCCAACATGTGAGACTTTTTACTGCATCTAAGTTCGATCTGCACAATGCATGCAAACAATTTTTTTTAACAGTATTGATATCCAGCTCCCATGGATGAGAATCTCATAACAATGCAATGGTGAGAAAGATATTTCTTCTCCTTTAACTCAGACTCAATGGCTTTACTTTTTGTTTAACACACGTAATTAGGACTCTTAAAATAAATTACAATTGTATTTAATGGAATCGTCGTAAATGACGGCTTCTCCTCTTCATCCTACAACGTCAATGCGGGTGTTCCCCAGGGATACATATCAACGTATCCTTACCTACACGATCAATCCAATCCACAGCTTTCCTGATGACAGCACTCTACATACAGGAATTCAAAGCAACGCCATTTGTTTAGGGATAAGAAGCACTTTTCTCAACATGACACTCTAGTACTGCACGCTTTAGTCAATACCAGATTTTTTTGTAATTGTTGTGTAATATCTTATCCAATATCCTTAGCTACTCCTGATATCAATAAAATATGTTGGTATTAGTTGAGGCAGAATGCTGATATGTGATGTGTTGTGTGTTGAAAATAATGTAAGCGGTTAGCCATTCAACTAAATGCCTTAATAGTTTACTCTACAACAAGGGAAAATGGGCGTGGTTTGGTATTAAAGGACCGATCTGAAAGAAGATGAAGAAATGGTTAATGAGAAAAACCATGAAAGAAGCTGATTGCATTTTAATTTCATATGTGAATTCAAATACGACCATCAAGTAGCAAGACGCTTTTAAATAAATCAATAAGTATTGACATGTGGTGGCGTCTAAATTTCAACGACACAATGTACTAGAAAAAACTAGGGTCAGTCCTAGTCTATCAGAATTTTTGTGAAACTAGGGTTGCAAGTTGCAAGTACATTTCATACAGAAAGAGAGTGAACTACCTCTTTTACCTTCGATTTCATGGGACATCTCGACTTGTTCAGAAAAATATATACAGGGAGATTTTCAAATGAACACCCTATAATGTGCTTAATAAGCTTGTGTAATTTTCAAGTAAAGGGGATTAATCTTAAATTCAAACTTCCGGTACAACGACGTATTCAATGAAATATGTCGTTTCTTGTATGGTCAAGAAGCTATTTTCAGGCTCTAAATTTTTAATTTCTCAACCGATATTTTCCTTGCTGTAAGTTAAATATAAAAAAACATAAATATCTGGCTCAACAGAATATTTTATTCGACGGATCTAAGCTGAAGTGATCAGCTTATTCATTGCAGGATGTGGGGTGACCTAAAATTCTAATAATTCGAAAACCATATAACTTTTACGTATATTATTCTTTAGTTTTAAACAGTCAGTGCCCGTTATTCGTTGGTAAAATATTTCCTACTCATTACTATATATACTAAGTGACATAGAAATCCGAACACCCAGTTTAAATGGTTTTATTTTAATAAAAGTTGGTGAATGTATTTATCTTACTGTAAATAACAAGTGAAAAATTTTTCAGCCTTATCAGTTGGACATTCCGGTTTTTCTACTGCTTTTTTTTTAATTCACTAACGCTCTAAAGATGAATATGTCAGCCGCAGTAAAGAATCAACGTTGGCGGATTTTGGTTCTTGACATCCTTTACGATGGGTTACGATGCCTAGAGTACGGAGACCTGTACGATTTCGTCAACTTAGTGAGTTTGATAGGGGCCGTATAGTGGGACTTCGGGCAATTGCACTTAGAGTGCAAAGAAGTGTAGACACTGTGGTTAGGTGTTGTCAGGCATGGCTTCGAGAAGGCCGTACGCAAAGAGCAAGGGGCACTGGACGCCGCCGTAGAACAACATACCGTGAAGATCGCCGCCTAAGATTATTGGCCTTGAGCGACCGTTTCTCCACTACCAGGTCCATTGCAAATGAATGGTTTGCAGAACACGGAAGACCTATAGGCATGCGACGTGTTCACCGACGAATGAGAAGTTTTGGCTTGTTTTCATACCGGCCACACTGGGTCCTCCCTTTAACTCGAGAACACCGACGTAATCGCCATGAGTGGTGCAGACAACGGTCACTCTGGGATCAGGAATGGAACAGTATTGTCTTTAGTGACGAGTCTCGATTTTGTTTAGGCATGCACGATGGTCGTGCCAGGGTTAGAAGGCGACGTGGTGAAAGGAGGAATCCACAGTTTTTTGTTGAAAGACATGTTCATCACACTGTTGGAGTTATGGTTTGGGGTGCTATAGCTTATGGTTCCAGGTCACCTTTAATCTTCATCAGAGGTAACATGAACGCGTAGCGTTATATCCACAAGAGGACATTGACCACCTGATCAGAAGCATGCCTAGGCGCGTTGGAGAATGCGTAGCACATCAGGGTGCATCCACACATTATTAAAGGTCAAAGGGCTTTAAAGCAGTGCAATCATTTTGAAATTTTTATCATTTACTTATTATGCTTCATTAAGTACTTATACAAAATTTTATTAAAATAAAACCATTTAAACTGGGTGTTCGGATTTATATGTCACTTAGTATATCTACTAACCTACTGAATATTCACATTATCATCAAACTTGATTTTGTTCTTAATCTACCATGCATGCCTTTCAACTTCTCTATGGTGGAAGAAAAGCTATGACAGAATAGAAATTGGCTAAAAGATATAAGGATTAGGTTTACAATGTGTCGAAGTTGGCCTGTTATACTATTTTATCAACTAAAACTCAAGTATGTATTAGCTGTGTGCAAAAGAAGCGGTTTTTCTCAAAATAATGTTCTGTTTGTTAAACAACAAATGTACCTTTAAAGAGGCCACCCCCTGTTTTCATAGTTGAAAATCGGCCTGGGGAACAATTTTATCAAATCAATTCACAACAAAGTTTAACTGACATTTCAGTTGAATACGCGAGAATAAGCGGTATATATTATATTCTAGTCTTCTGTTTTTGTATAGTAAGTAGTATCGCAAATATCCAGGTGCTATTGAACATGACCCACTGCATTGATAGAAAAATAGGCCGTTTAAAAATAGGAGGGTATTTTAGAGGAAATACCATAGGACCTTTCTGTGTTATTCTCGACAAAAGCTCCTACCACAGAAATATTGCAGTTATTTTTTGAAGCGTCCTGTATTGTCTTTAAGAAACAAGATATTCAGAAGTTTTTGAGTTACAAATGACATTATTGAAGGACGTTCAATAGCACTGTGAATATCGCTAATAGACAAATAGGTACTCATAACATTTATGAATAGATAACAAAGAACATATCCAGTTCAACAATACAGGGAACATTTTATGTTAATGGTACCACTAGCTGTATTTAATGGAGCATAGCAAAGAACTGCGAAATACCATCCAAATTCATCCTGATGAGATTCGCAGAGCGACGAATCTTGTTCATGAAGTAAGAAATGCTCTCCATGAATTCCGCAATGAGCAACGAAACGATTTTCTGGCGGGGATGCTTGACTCAAGTACTCCTCTGTGGAAGGTGGCGAAGTCGCTCAGAAACGGAAAGCGAGAATAACTCCCGCACATCCACGGTGCTGGGGGCATAGTCTTCAGGACGCTGATGCTACGAGTATGGAGCGACAGTTCTCTACCAACTATGGTCTTGATAATGATCTGGACGAGGAGCAACAAATTATAAGATCCGTCAGGAGATATTTTAGGGCCAACGGGGTCAGTGATCCCGGCGCCGCCATTAGTGATTCTTCCTCAGAAGATTCTCTTTCGGAAGATTCTTCCGCTGAAGAGTTGCACAGCACATCAGCGGCATTGCACAGCTTCAAGTTCATATTAAAGACCTCAAGGTGCGTAAAGCGCCTGCGGAGGATCAATTCACTAAGAAGGCGATGAAGCTGCTTTCACGGATATCCTTGACTTATCTCGTGGTTATTATCAATGCCATGCTAAGGACCCAGTACTTTCCATCGGCGTGGAAGACTGCGGAAGCTATAATGATTCCAAAGAAGGTGGGTTCGATATTTCCCCAGGACTATCATCCCATCAGCCTGCTGTCTGATCCATCTAAGCTCGCTGAAAAGGTGATTCTACGGCACCTTGCGAATTTCTCGTCAGATCACCATGTGATTCCTGACGTGCAATTTGGATTTCGGTCTGAGCATAGAACGGAGTTATAGGCGGTTAGGCTTGTAGAGCGGGTAACCAGGGGCTTCATCCTTATCGAAAGTACTGGCGTCTTGCTTCTGGATGTCTCAAAGGCATTTGACAAGGTGTGGCACAAGGGCCTGCTCTATAAACTAATTCAAAAGGGCTTTCCATTTTGGCTCCTAAAACTTTTGAAATCCTTCCTTGAAGGTAGGAAATTTCGGATCAAAATTAATAATTTCTTGTCGACAGTACGGCCCATCAGAGCCTGCGTCCCTCAGGGTTCGGTTCTAGGGCCAATCCTTTACTCAATGTTCATACATGGTGTCCCTTGCTCTAGCGACTGTGAAGTCTATCTATATGCTGATGATACTGCACTGATGGCCCAACCGCGTACCGGAAATCTGGTTCACGACAGGTTACAAAGTGCGGTGGATGAGGTATTGGATTGGGCAGACCGGTTTTCTAATCAAAATTAATTACTCGAAAACGCAGGCTATTTATTGTACTAAAAAACGTAGCGGCGCCCCGCCTATAGAGGGATCATCCAAATATCACTTGTAAAACAAACTTGATGCAAGTTGTCTCAATTGATATAATGTCAATGGACTGCTTGAAAGTTGTGCTTATATCCAGTTATTGACAATATAAAACGCTACTTTTAAGAAAAAAAGACGTGACGATAATTTTTGCATATTTCGTTGTGCTAGTGAGACAATAGTAGGTTCGCAATTCAATAATAATATAACATCTCCATCCATCATTTTTTGAGAGACTCAACATCATAGTTCATAGTGTTTAGGCTAATCTGTTCCTTGACAATGTTGAGTGCTCATACTCCACGACAATGTTGAACTGGAATGTCCTAATGCTATTTTTTATTTGACATTTAATTAGTATAGATAGCTTACCAGTTGAAGATACCGGGCTGTAAGAAGGCGTGTTGTGGATGGGCGTGTTGTAGGAAGGCGGAGGCACTTGTGCTACCGGAGAAATGGGGCCCGTTGACCTGGGTAATGTGTTGTGCGGTGACAGCGGTGCACTCACACTTGAGAATGGTCTAGGCCCTGACAAGTTCGATGTCTGTGGAAGTAATTGATATGATATTTTAGAAACTAGTGACAATCCGTTGTAGATGAAGAACAACTTTAAAGCCTTATCCAATCTGCGAGCTAGATCTCAAGTTCCAAACTATACAGGATTACTGGTACAAGTTTTAGCCTTTATAAGTAGGATCGAAAATCAACAGATTTTGACATTTTTTAATTATTGATAAAGAATAACAAAGGTAAACTTGTGAGAATTGAACGTTTGTAGTTTATATTAAAATTAGGTTCAAACAATCAAAGGTGCACTGAGAAAATAGGGTCAATTAAAAAAGAGACTGCTCTACTACTCCTGCATCAATTTTCAATATGTCAAGTATATCGATCAAATGCATCTTCTTCTCTTCTAGCTAAATTTCTTTTTTTGACATAGTCACACATAATTTATAATAATATAAAATTTGCAGCAGAGCAGTTGGGTGCAAGTGGTTGCCCATATTCTAAATGTCCTCCTCTGCGATTGCGCTGTAAAGAGAGTGTAAAAATTCTCATGCTCAGAAAAAAAATTGTTATTGTTCAAGTTCACAATAAGAAGAAGCTACGTGTAAGGAACTTATACAAGCATTTTAATATTGAAAAAACACTAGCTGCAGATATAATTAAACATAAAGAACTCCTTCAAAAGAAATGCATGTCAAACAGCAATTTTAATGAAAAGGAACATTTTTGACCGGTTATGGTACCAAAATTGACAGATTGGTTTATAGCAAGTCATCATAACAAGACAGTTATGGATGCATATTATTTTCATAGACAAGGTATTTTCGTATGTTAGCGTTACTTTTCTTTACATATTAAATCTGAAATAGATAAAAAGAGTGAGATTATCAATATTTTTGTCGTGACAAAAACGCAAATACCTAATTTTTTTTTGGTCCGCTAAAACGGTGCAAAGCAGAAGAAATAGCCGATTCTCTGGGACATTCTGCATTCAGTGCTTCTTCTGGTTGGCTCAATAAATTTAGAATCCGCCACAAAACAAGTTTTAACGCGACTTCCGTAGAAGGAGCTTCGGTTGATGCTGAAGATGTTTTATTGTTTTTGGAAAAATGTCGCTCTTTGATTGAGGGATATTCACCGAGCGACGTCTATAATGCCGATCAGACAGGCCTGTATTTTAGGGCTCTACCCGACAAAACGCTCACATTAAAGAAGGAAAAATGCGTTGGGGGTAAGTATCCCAAAGAGGGGTTACAATTTTGCTTCGTGTAGATATGGCGAGTGGAAAGAAGAGACTGCTTTGCTACTGCTACGTGATTTTATTTTTATTGATCCCTTCAAATTTGTATAGTATGTCGATTAAATACATCTTCTTCTTCTTCTTCCTACTCTATTAATAGGCTCATGCCTGTTTTACTTCGGTTTTCAGCCTCAATTGATCTTCTTCCATTTGGTGATTTGTCACTTGCTATTCGTACTGTTCTATTTTCTGTCATTCTTTCTATACTAAGTGACATATAAATCCGAACACCCAGTTTAAATGGTTTTATTTTAATAAAAGTTGGTGAATGTATTTACCTATCTTACTGTAAATAACAAGTGAAAACATTTTCAGCCTTATCAGTTGGACATTCCGGTTTTTATACTGCTTTTTTTTAATTCACTAACGCTCTAAAAATGAATATTTCAGCCGCAGTAAAGAATCAACGTTGGAGGATTTTGGTTCTTGACATCCTTTACGATCGGTTACGATGCCTAGAGTACGGAGACCTGTACGATTTCGTCAACTTAGTGAGTTTGATAGGGGCCGTATAGTGGGACTTCGGGAAGCTGGACTTTCTTTCGGGCAATTGCAGTTAGAGTGCAAAGAAGTGTAGACACTGTGGTTAGGTGTTGTCAAGCATGGCTTCGAGAAGGCCGTACGTAAAGAGCAAGGAGCACTGGACGCCGCCGTAGAACAACAGACCGTGAAGATCGCTGCCTAAGATTATTGGCCTTAAGGGACCGTTTCTCCACTACCAGGTCCATTGCAAATGAATGGTTTGCAGAACACGGAAGACCTATTGGCATGCGAAGTGTTCACCGACGAATGAGAAGTTTTGGCTTGTTTTCATACCGGCCACACTGAGTCCTCCCTTTAACTCGAGAACACCGACGTAATCGCCTTGAGTGGTGCAGACAACGGTCTCTCTGGGATCAGGAATGGAACAGTATTGTCTTTAGTGATGAGTCTCGATTTTGTTTAGGCATGCACGATGGTCATGCCAGGGTTAGAAGGCGACGTGGTGAAAGGAGGAATCCACAGTTTTTTGTTGAAAGACATGTTCATCACACTGTTGGAGTTATGGTTTGAGGTGCTATAGCTTATGGTTCCAGGTCACCTTTAATCTTCATCAGAGGCAACATGAACGCGCAGCGTTATATCCACGAAGTTCTAGAACCCCATCTTTTACCCTATCTTGACACCCTGGCAGATCCAACTTTCCAACAAGATAATGCCCGACCACATATTGCAAGAGTCCCACTATACGGCCCCTATCAAACTCACTAAGTTGACGAAATCGTACAGGTCTCCGTAATCTAGGCATCGTAACCGATCGTAAAGGATGTCAAGAACCAATATCCGCCAACGTTGATTCTTTACTGCGACTGAAATATTCATTTTTAGAGCGTTAGTGAATTAAAAAGAAGCAGTATAAAAACTGAAATGTCTAACTGATAAGGCTTGTTATTTACAGTAAGGTAAATACATTCACCAACTTTTATTAAAATAAAACCATTTAAACTGGGTGTTCGGATTTATATGTCACTTAGTATATCAGCCTGAAATTTCTTACAATTCAAAAAGAAAACATGACACCGAACAGTAGAAATCTAGAAATATCCCAGTCTTTTTTGAAGGAGAGGAAATACTATGAAAACCAAGGAGGCCATAATGGCATCCTACAATTATTGCAGGAACGGCTGACGATTAAGTTTCAATTGTGAGAGACGAATTTGATATAACCAGTTTAGTTGTATCCATAATTACTTCCTTCAGCGCAGGCATGGCTTTCAGTTGGTTTGAATACCTTCTGGTGGAATAGTTAATCAATCTTAGTAAATAGGATAGAATAATAGTATGTTAGGATGAAACTTACCTTGTTCAAATATTTGCTGAAGGGTAGTGGTGCGGCAGAGCTATAGAGATTGTTATTGTTAGCTTCGCTGTTAGGATTTGGTAATGGTGAAAGGGCTTGCTCAGCGTTTCCGTTTAATTCCTGATTCTAAAACACCATCGATTCAACTGTTAAGGTATGCGTGCTCGGAATGCGAATGATGCAGGATGTCAAGTGTCTTTAGTCGTGAAGGGTTGATAAATTAATGTTGCTTGTATGCATGGATTGTAAATATGTTCTAAGGACGACGTCCACATGCGCGATGCTATTAAATTTGCCATCAACAGTTCTGCCTGTCTCTAACGAAATTGTATCAGTGGTCTACAATTCAGACCTCTTAACGAAACCGCATGTTTATGGGCTGCCTAACATACAGGGTGGCCCAACGAGAAGGTCGCTCTCCGATTTGAACATATTTTGGGAAAACGCTGGGACACTTCAGTTTTGATTTCTAGGGGGACATAGGGATGAAATGTTCGGGAGCTGGTTGCAGGTTTTCCAAAGATACCTATAATAACAGAAATAATGAAGTCATTTCATTTCACTATGTTGCACCCTCTAGATGGTACAGAAGTATTACCTTAATATTGCTCTAGAATAAAATTTTATAGCATATCATTCCGATGCAATCATACATTCAAAATTCCATCATGCCGTTCTTAAAATATAAAAAATTGGCCATATGAAAAATGAAGGCTTAAGGGCATTGAAGTGAAAGAAGAACTGACAATTATATTTCGATATTCAGTTCAAACCAGCTCAAGTCGTGAAATCTCTTGCTAGCTCTAAAAGCTACTCTGCTAGGGCTATCTTATTGATTTTACAAATAACTTCAGATTTAATAAAAATAATAAAATATACCTTTTACGGGTGATTTTTTCAACTTTATAAAAACAGAAGTTATTCGTAAAACGTCTAACTTGTGCATTAGCTAATTCACTTTTAGGGTCCTATGCTGGAGATCATACGATTCAGTCAGGCATCAAAAGAGAATTATGAGCTTAACAGTTTTTGACACTCTCACTGGAAAATTATACTAAGTGACATATAAATCCAAACACCCAGTTTAAATGGTTTTATTTTAATAAAATTTTGTATAAGTACTTAATGAAGCATAATAAGTAATTGATAAAAATTTCAAAATGATTGCACTGCTTTAAAGCCCTTTGACCTTTAATAATGTGTGGATGCACCCTGATGTGCTACGCATTCTCCAACGCGCCTAGGCATGCTTCTGATCAGGTGGTCAATGTCCTCCTGTGGTATCTCATTCCAGGCAACCACCAACTCCTCTCGAAGTGCTTCTAGAGTCTGAGAAGGACGTTGCAAATTGAGCAATCTCCTACCCATCATATCCCACACGTGCCCAATTGGGGATAAGTAGGGAGATCTTGGTGGCCATGGTAACAATCTGACATCATTATGTTGAAAGAAGTCTATTGTGACTCTTGCAACATGTGGTCGGGCATTATCTTGTTGGAAAGTTGGATCTGCCAAGGTGTCAAGATAGGGTAAAAGATGGGCTTCTAGAACTTCGTGGATATAACACCGCGCGTTCATGTTACCTCTGATGAAGATTAAAGGTGACCCGGAACCATAAGCTATAGCACCCCAAACCATAACTCCAACAGTGTGATGAACATGTCTTTCAACAAAAAACTGTGGATTCCTCCTTTCACCACGTCGCCTTCTAATCCGGGCACGACCATCGTGCATGCCTAAACAAAATCGAGACTCGTCACTAAAGACAATACTGTTCCATTCCTGATCCCAGAGTGACCGTTGTCTGCACCACTCAAGGCGATTACGTCGGTGTTCTCTGGGAGGACCCAGTGTGGCCGGTATGAAAACAAGCCAAAACTTCTCATTCGTCGGTAAACACTTCGCATGCCAATAGGTCTTCCGTGTTCTGCAAACCATTCATTTGCAATGGACCTGGTAGTGGAGAAACGGTCCCTTAAGGCCAATAATCTTAGGCGGCGATCTTCACGGTCTGTTGTTCTACGGCGGCGTCCAGTGCCCCTTGCTCTTTGCGTACGGCCTTCTCGAAGCCATGCCTGACAACACCTAACCACAGTGTCTAGACTTCTTTGCACTCTAACTGCAATTGCCCGAAAAGAAAGTCCAGCTTCCCGAAGTCCCACTATACGGCCCCTATCAAACTCACTAAGTTGACGAAATCGTGCAGGTCTCCGTACTCTAGACATCGTAACCGATCGTAAAGGATGTCAAGGACCAAAATCCGCCAACGTTGATTCTTTACTGCGGCTGAAATATTCATTTTTAGAGCGTTAGTGAATTAAAAAAAAGCAGTATAAAAACCGGAATGTCCAACTGATAAGGATGAAAATTTTTTCACTTGTTATTTACAGTAAGATAAATACATTCACCAACTTTTATTAAAATAAAACCATTTAAACTGGGTGTTCGGATTTATATGTCACTTAGTATATTTAGACCGAAATATTGTCGTAGCTTCCGAATCGATGCAACAATCGACTCATTATTTAAATAAAAAAAATTGGCCACATCATGTGCTTTAAATAACTACTACGGCACCACCTATTGGCCACCCTGTATGATAAGCTGTCATTTCCAACGCCCAAACTACGAAAATATTGTTGTTGAAGTAACTGAAGTCCTACAAAGCCAAAGTATGATATATTCTTAATTTTTGGAATCAGACTTTTAAGCTATGCATATGTGCGAAAATATATTTTGTCGAAAAAAAAATTGCATCAAGTAGGTTCACTATGCACTTCCATCGCAAGGCTGTCAACGGTTTACAAAGTCTTATGTTTGGCTCAAGTCATTTCTAACAAAAGAATTAGATGGATCAAGCCAGTCAAACAAGCCTACACAATTATTATCCAACCGTTTGACAATGTTGTGCTCTATACATTTTGTTGTCTCCTAATTCTCATCGTCTGTAGTCAGGATGAAAGTGCATAATACAAGTGTGCTGGTCATCAGTTGACATTTTTGAAAAAATGTAGTTCTGTCATAAAATTGGTATTATTGGATACGCTTTAGTGTTATTTTTTTCGCATTATCTACCAGTCATCTCAGTGTCATGTGTTCTCATGATCTTCCGAATTTGTCGTTTAGAAATTGCATCTGTGATACATCCGTGAAACGTCTGTCAACTGGATATACAGTTCAGCTACAGAGAGACAGGCAGAACATTGATTGTTTCGTAATATTATGAAAGCGGTGATTAACATCCATTGGATTGTTACAGAAGGAAAGTACGATTCAATAAATACCTGGTATGGTGAGGCAAAGCTGTTGTTCAACTTTGGTGATAACGCTGAAGGAGTCGGTAGTGAATGTGAAGATAGAGCTGAGGATATCGCGTGAGCAGGAGCCTTACCGCCTCTGAAAATAGTAATAAAAGTGTTATTACAGCTGTAAAACCACTATACAACCTGAATTCGTCATATCTTGAAACTACTTTATTTTAAGAAAAATGTCAGATTCTACGTTTTTACTGGAATAACAAGATCTTTGCGGCGAAACTACTAATTGACTATAAAATGAGATTCAGAAATTAGGAAATACGTTTACCAAAAAATTTTGCATACAAAGAAGAGTGCGACAAATGTTTGGAATAAATACGCTTGGAAGAGTGCTTCCCTTAAAGCTCACTCAGTTAAAGCAATAGTAGACGTTCTTCGATATTAAAACTTCACGGAATTTTCTAAAAATTCAAATAAGCTAGTGGGCTATTTTGTTGTTTATTCGAGCTATACGAGATAGGCATATGTAACTTTTCGATATTTTTTAAGTAACGTATTAAAATCTTCGTTATACATTTGGAGGTACCAAGATTTTTTTGTTTCTGTTGAAGATTTATTTAGCATTAATGTTACAGTGTCTATTTTGTATAATGATTCGGTTACATATTTTTCTTCAATCCATATTCTGTAATTTTACATTCTTGCCTAAAAAAATTAGAATTAAAATTACGTCACTATGTATTTTGATTATTCATAAAGTGATTTTTTAATTTCACCTTAAACATTTTAAAATTCGAACTTTGTCTAATATGATTATAAAATTTATTAAATACAAATACTCCCTTTTGAAATATAGATTTACTAGTTGTGCTACTATAACAATTTTGCAGATGAAAATCTATACTGCCTCTAGTTTCGTAGTTATGATAATGGCTATTTAATTTTCTGAAGTTCTCTAAATGTGGTGGTAATAAATGATTTTTTAATTCGAATAAGAAAACGAGGACTAAATAATATATGAAACTTTTCACATCCAACCACTGCAGTTCTTCTAACATAGATTTAATCCTAATATATTTGTTTTTATTTAAAATGATTCTCATAGCTTTATTTTGTAGAATTTATGATTTTGAAAATATGTAAACAAGATGGTTGAACAATATATGGAACTCTATAAAAGTAATTTATCTTTTTCGATATTTTTGAAATCATGTATTCATAATGTAAGTGAAACAGTAGCTTACTATCTACATATATACCAAGCTATTTCAATGACTGGACTCCTTCTATTTTTTCATTATTAATCATGAGCCTAATTGTATTGTCACTTAAATGTTTCCCTAGTGACATATATTTTGTTTTATTAGTGTTTAGTTTAAGTTTATTGACATTTAACCAATTCTTATTTTTTTTTAATATCACTATTTAACAGTTCTAAGGCAGTGTCCAAATGCTTATGTACTATATATATATATAGAGAGAGAGAGAGAATATGATCATGCGGAGAAAAGTATATAACAAGTAGGAAAATAATGGGCAAAATCCGCAAAAAGGAGGAAAGTGAATTCGAGCAGAAAATAGGATAGGTAACCCGAGCGATACGTATTTCTGCTGGTTGGCTTCATCAGGCCCGAAATATATATATATAACCGGCCGCGCGGTGGTGGTTAGACGTCTTCTTGAAAATTCGTGGTCGTATAGCCATTTTATACTACAATGTGTAGGTTGGCTCTTGTTGTGGACTTCGTGTGTCTTTTTTTTCCTCCAACTTCGTTTCCTCAGCTTACACCCGTATCCGGATGTGTGGGCAAGTGTATCTACTTTGGTAGTTTCATATGTGCATTCATTTCGGGCCTGATGAAGCCAACCAGCAGAAATACGTATCGCTCGGGTTACCTATCCTATTTTCTGCTCGAATTCACTTTCCTCCTTTTTGCGGATTTTGCCCATTATTTTCCTACTTGTTTTTATATATATATATAAAGAGAAAATAATAATGCGGAGAAATGTATACAACAAAAAAATAGGAAAATAATGGGCAAAATCCGCAAAAAGGAGGAAAGTGGATTCGAGCAGAAAATAGGATATGTAACCCGAGCGATACGTATTTCTGCTGGTTGGCTTCATCAGGCCCTAAATGAATGCACATATGCAACTACAAAAGTAGATACACATGCTCATACATCCGGATACGGGTGTAACCTGAGGAAATAAAGATGGATGGGAAAAAATCACACACGAAGTCCACAACAAGAGCCAACCTACACATTGTAGTATAAAATAGCTTCCCATCCATCTTTATTTCCTCAGGTTACACCCGTATCCGGATGTATGAGCATGTGTATCTACTTTTGTAGTTGCATATGTGCATTCATTTCGGGCCTGATGAAGCCAACCAGCAGAAATACGTATCGCTCGGGTTACCTATCCTATTTTCTGCTCGAATCCACTTTCCTCCTTTTTGCGGATTTTGCCCATTATTTTCCTATTTTTTTGTTATATATATATATATATATATATATATATATATATATATATATATATATATATATGTGTGTGTATCGTCCGCAAATATTTGAATTTTGCAGTGTTCTAAAATGTCAGAGATATCATTTATATAAACAATAAATAGTAACGGCCATAATATACTCCCCTGTGGCACCCCTACTGATATATTTTGAACACTTGACATAATATTTACAACTTTAGTTTTTTTACCTCTATTTAGGTACTAAATAATTTTGTAAAATGTGTAATACTGATCCTTTAAAGCCATAGTGACTCAATTTCATTAACAATTTTTCCCTATCTATAGTCTCAAATGCCCTTTTGAAGTCAAAAAATATTGTTACAATATATTCTTTCTCATCTATACTTCTTCTCCAGTCTTCCACCACCATTTGGATTGCCGTTTCTCTGGAACATTTTTTTATAAATCCAGCTCGTTTATAATTATAGTAAGGTTACTATTTCACTAAAGGCATTATTTCAACCATTTTCAGGAATCTAATTACTGCAAAATACCACCAAATTTCAACAAGTTTTCTGCAATTAGCATTCACTGAATACACTGAATGCTTTCTGGGGACGTGCTGACAGCCACACATCATTTGAAGTTTAATGTGCCATCTTAATGTGGAAGAAACATATTTCTCACGGTGTCAGATCTGTCATGCAAATGAAAATAATTGTATGAGATATTTCACCAGATTGTTTTTACCCTTTTTTTGTGTAATAACTTAAAGATTTGCTAGATTTTGGGGTTCTATGCATTTGGAAAAAACCGTTAAAATATCGATATAATCCAACTAAGTTCGGGGAGAAGTTAATCGCAGCCTAAAAGTAGATAATAAAAATACTTACGGTGGTACTGTAACTGGTACCAAATTTGGATTGGCGTTGCTCCTAAGTGCTGCTGATTTTGCGTGGATGTCACAATATAATTTATTGTTGATATTGTAGTATCTGAAAAAATATGTTCAGGTCCATGAAACACAAGTAATTTGATAAGTGTGTATTAACATCAAATCGATTTATAACCATTAATTATTATCGATACCTATGATTGAAGCAGTTTTTGGTATTTCAGGTGTCTGAAATCAGCACCAATTTTTAGATGTTTTTGGCTCGCTGAATTCGAACTCGGTGTTATCTCAGGGAATGTGTGGTCAAAATTTGAAGGTACGGGGGTTAAGAGGAGTAAGAAATTAAAAATAATCCATTTTTTGACGTGGAATGTGATGAACATACTTGATACTTAAAAAGAATTCAACGTGAAAATTGAAAGTAATATAAGTCGATATGAGAAAGAGTGAAAAAAGTTATTCTTTCAATTATCTGATTAAAAATGAAACAATTTCATACCTCGGAATTTAGGGATCAAAACCTACCACTTTAAAGAAGAGGAAATAATACCGCTGAGCTGAAAATCACTTTTTTGGTGATTTTTATTCTTTTGAAAATCTCCTCTATTTTACCATTTAAAAGTAAATTGTTACTAATGTAATTGAAATACTTGAATCACACAATTTACTTTCAAATGGTAAAATACTGGAAATTTCCGAAAGAATAAAATTTACCAAAAAAGTTATTCTCAACTTGACGGTTTAAACTTGTTTACTCAAAGGTGAAAAAAAATGTCTTCTTCGCCTCTGAAAAAATTTAGACCAATTGTCTGATGAAAAATAAAACGATTTTCTTTCTGGGAATTTCTAGTTCTAGACCTACCGCTTTAAATAAAAAACTAAAACTGTTAAGTTTAGAATCACATCAATTTCAAATGGTAAAATAGAGGAAATTTTCAGAAAAATAAAAACCACAAACTAGATACTACTAGATGATTTTAATTTTTATTATTCGATGCGAAAAGGTTACAGTATAAAATCGTCTAGTTTTCATGGGAGAGTTTTTCCAACACATTTCACCCCGGGTGTGGGGTTATACCAGTTCATATTACTTTCAAATTCCTTTCAGGACATGTATCAAGCATGTTCGTCACATTCCACGGAGCCATGGTCCGTAAAAAATTTTTTCTTTTAGTTTTTAGCGATTTTCACCCTAGTACATTCAAATTTTGTCCTCGGACCCCGTAAAATAACACCGAATGTGAATTCACCGAACTAAAAATCGTCTAAAAAAGTTAATCTGATCTCAGGAATATCACTTTTTTTGTGGGTCTATGTAATAATCAACTATTTTTCGTATTTATTCAATAGAAATATACTAAGTGACATATAAATCCGTACACCAAGTTTAAATGGTTTTATTTTAATAAAAGTTGGTGAATGTATTTATCTTACTGTAAATAACAAGTGAAAAAATTTTCAGCCTTATCAGTTGGACATTCCGGTTTTTATACTGCTTTTTTTTAATTCACTAACGCTTTAAAACTGAATATTTCAGCCGCAGTAAAGAATCAACGTTGGCGGATTTTGGTTCTTGACATCCTTTACGATTGGTTACGATGCCTAGAGTACGGAGACCTGTACGATTTCGTCAACTTAGTGAGTTGGATAGGGGCCGTATAGTGGGACTTCGAGAAGCTGGACTTTCTTTTCGGGCAATTGCAGTTAGAGTGCAAAGAAGTGTAGACACTGTGGTTAGGTGTTGTCAGCCCCTTCGAGAAGGCCGTACGCAAAGAGCAAGGGACACTGGACGCCGCCGTAGAACAACAGACCGTGAAGACCGCCGCCTAAGATTATTGGCCTTAAGGGACCGTTTCTCCACTATCAGGTCCATTGCAAATGAATGGTTTGCAGAACACGGAAGACCTATTGGCATGCGAAGTGTTTACCGACGAATGAGAAGTTTTGGCTTGTTTTCATACCGGCCACACTGCGTCCTCCCTTTAACTCGAGAACACCGACGTAATCGCCTTGAGTGACAACGGTCACTCTGGGATCAGGAATGGAACAGTATTGTCTTTAGTGACGAGTCTCGATTTTGTTTAGGCATGCACAATGGTCGTGCCAGGGTAAGAAGGCGACGTGGTGAAAGGAGGAATCCACAGTTTTTTGTTGAAAGACATGTTCATCACACTGTTGGAGATGGTTTGGGGTGCTATAGCTTATGGTTCCAGGTCACCTTTAATCTTCATCAGAGGTAACATGAACGCGCAGCGTTATATCCACGAAGTTCTAGAACCCCATCTTTTACACTATCTTGACACCCTGGCAGCTCCAACTTTCCAACAAGATAATGCCCGACCACATGTTGCAAGATTCACAATAGACTTCTTTCAACATAATGATGTCACATTGTTACCATGGCCACCAAGATCTCCCGACTTATCCCCAATTGAGCACGTGTGGGATATGATGGGTAGGAGATTGCTCAATTTGCAACGTCCCCCTCAGACTCTAGAAACACTTGGAGAGGAGTTGGTGGTTGCCTGGAATGAGATACCACAGGAGGACATTGACCACCTGATCAGAAACATGCCTAGGCGCGTTGGAGAATGCGTAGCACATCAGGGTGCATCCACACATTATTAAAGGTCAAAGGGCTTTAAAACAGTGCAATCATTGTGAAATATTTATCATTTACTTATTATGCTTCATGTACTTAAACAAAATTTTATTAAAATAAAACCATTTAAACTGGGTGTTCGGATTTATATGTCACTTAGTATAAATAACTTACCCGACGTTCTTCAGTGAAGTACCACAGGTGGAACACTTGAAACACTCTACGTGTAAATTCTTGTCCTTTATCCTGACAAAGACGCCACTGAAAATTTAAGTGTCTCATTAATGACTGCATTATGCAAATTAGTTAGCAATCAATACTACAAAAACTCCGCTGTTTCAGCATTTGACATTTACGTACTTTTTGTAAAATCTATCATAAGTATGTAAAAATTGTGAAATAAATATAAGGCATTGAAGACCTTTCGTGGAAGTATTTCATTATTTATTTTTTACAGTGATACAGTGATCTAAAGTGTAATGTTCCTTTATCTCCTTTCCTGTACGATCAATCCCATCCACAGCTTTGCTGACGACAGCACTCTACATGCAGGAATGCATCCAAAACACAGTAATGTATCTTGATTAACAAGAAGCGTCCTAGCTCGCATCCGGTTCAGATCAACAAGGACTTGATATATCACGAACACATCTTGTCATTAGCTGCAGCTCCTGGGAGAAGCTAGGATGTTTCTTTAGGGATAAGAAGTACTTGACCTCCGTATCATGTACAAGGTCCAGGCAAGACATATCCTCAAGTACTGCTCACACATTCGGAGTGCTGCTGCCTACATTATCCGTGCTCAGCCTTCCAGAGGAGGGTTGATGACACTTCTGTCTTTCCCACTTCTATTAAGTTTAAGCAGTTCAAAAATTGGATTAAAAAAAATTCTTTAAGCTCCTCCTAGCAGGAGGAATTTATGCTTCTGTCTGCGCGGCTGCTTCGCTATAAAAAAACTGGGATGAATAGTAACGCATAACTTGCTTCAATCGCCATACAATGAAAACAAAAAAAAATATACTCGTATTATATAATTTATGCCTACAAGCAATATACCTACTAGTGAAACATTTTATGCTCCGAATTAAACTGGAAGCTATAAAATGGTGGCTATGACTAAACTATGATTTTCATCGCATTTATGTTGCCGGTTTTAATATTCAACAGATTTTTCTTTACTGATTGAGGTCACACAAGGAAAAAAAACTTATGCGAAGCAGCGGTCTAGTACATGTACTTTTGTATTATCAAAGTTTCTAGTAATGTTGAAACACGTTTTGAACCAGAAACAGTGCGTCTATATTTAATAGTGTTGGCTGCCGATTTCAAATGCAAGTTGGATACTAACATTCATGAACGTATTTTACCAGGGTGTCCCAGAAGTCGACGTCAAGCCGAAACCGGGTGATAGGCAAAGTCATAACAGCTATCAGAAAAATATTTAAAAAAATTTTATGTATGTGTTCGGAAAATTATAGGTCTTTGAAGAAGATATAGAAATTTCACACCCTACGGCAGTCTGTCAACTCCTGTTACTACAAATATTAATTTTTTTTGGATTTTATTTTTACAATGTAATGACAAATAATGCATCTTCAAACTGGTGTCTCAACCTTACTGCCAACTTTTCTCGTTCAGGAAAAATTGCCACTTATTTCCCAACCAAGTATTCCAAAGTAAAACTTTGCTCAACTGGCTGTACTGGAAAAAAATGTACTACGAGAGTTTGGTAAGTAACCTTAAAAGTTGGCGCATTTAATAACGATTCCAAAATGGTATAACACTTAGAAGATTACTCGTTAACTTATGCACAATTTTTGTTTGAAAAGAAAACTGATGAAAATTTTTCAAAATTTCCTAATTAAACAGCGATTAGGAAAACGCACAAGGACCCTTAAGGATAACTGTTTGAACAACAGTGGGCATCAAAATGCTGCTGATGATGATTTACCTTTACAGCAAAAATGCTCAAACTGTTTTCCTTCAGCGGCAATACACGCTCGACATCTTCTTAAAAAAAATCGGGTTATTAAACGAGCGAATCCACGGTTATTAACAAACTCAGCTGCTTCCAATAGTCTTTGCCGTAGCTCAGCTACATTTTGAATCGGCTTGAAATAGACTTTTTCTTTTCCAGTTCCCCAGTAAAAAAATCTAAAGGATTCAAATCAGGTGATCGGGCTGGCCACGGTATTGTACCAGACCGCCTTATCCATCTGCCTGGAAAGTTTTGATAGAGATACTCTCTCACATGCTGAAACCACATGTCCCTGTAAATAATCAGTGGCACGTCCACCAATAAATTTTGTACATGATTTTTCAAAAAATCCAAATAAACTTCAGCAGTCAAAGTTTCTGGGAACTCAAACGGACCGATTATTTTACCATTTAAAATTCCTGTCCAATGGTTTATCTTGAAGCGATATTGAGAATTATCTTCTCTCATCAAATGTGGGTTTGCTACGTGCCACTCGTGTAAGTTATGCAGGTTCATGTACCCATCTTTCTTAAATGTGGTCTCATCCGACAATAAAATTTTTTCAAAGAACTGTGGATCTTTCCTGTGTCTTTCTAACATTGTGCGACAAAAAGCAACTCGGGGCTCATAATCCCGGGGCAGGAGAGGTTGAACACGCTGTATGTGGTATCAGCAGCATTTTGACGCCCACTGTTGTGCAAACAGTTATCCTTAAGGGTCCTTGTGCGTTTTCATAATCGCTCTTTAATTAGGAAATTTTGAAAAATTTTCATCAGTTTTTCTTCAAATAAAAATTGTGGATAAGTTAACGAGTAATCTTCTAAGTGTTATACCATTTTGGAATCCTTATTAAATGCGCCAACTTTTAAGGTTACTTGCCAAACTCTCGTAGTACATTTTTTTCCAGTACAGCCAGTTAAAGTTGAGAAAAGTTTTACTTTGGAATACTTGGTTGGGAAATAAGTGGCAATTTTTCCTGAACGAGAAAAGTTGGCAGTAAGGTTGAGACACCAGTTTGAAGATGCATTATTCATCATTACATTGTAAAAATAAAATCCAAAAAAAGTTAATATTTGTAGTAACAGGAGTTGACAGACTGCCGTAGGGTGTGAAATTTCTATATTTTTTTCAAAGACCTATAATTTTCAAAACACATACATAAAATTTTCTTAAATATTTTTCTGATAGCTGTTATGACTTTGCCTATCACCCGGTTTCGGCTTGACGTCGACTTCTGGGACACCCTGTATATTGCATTCTGGCATCCAAAAAGGGATCTGAGAGGGATGAGACAGCAGCAGAATACAAAAATCAATTTAGAAAACTACTTTGAAAAGAGTCAGGGTGTTATGATAATATCTTCCAAGTGACAATAAGGTCTTGACTCCATTTTTGAGCTCTCTCTTGAGTAGGTACACAGCTGTACTTAGGTAAAAGGCAGTAAAGCTCATTTAATCATCAGATATATGACTGACCACGTTATTTAACAAACATAGTAGATGAATGTATCAAAGCAAAAAAACCAATAGTCTTAAAACTATATTGCTTTTATTCTTTGTATGATATAAGTGCCATTTTATAACCTATTATGCTGTTTACTTATTTAGTTTTTATTTAATTTGAACATTGATTTACACATCCATCCATACAAAATCCAACTAACACAAGAATTGAAGCCGGCAGTCCATCAACAGCGGCGTGTTTTTGTTAATTTGATACTGGAAAAAGAAGACGGATTTTCGGCCAAAGTGCTCTTTTCTGATGAGGCTCCTTTTCACCTCATTGGGTACGTAAATAGGCAAAATTGCAGATTCTTGGGGGCTCCAAGTCCACACCAATATCATGAACAACCTCTCCATCCTGAAAAAGTGACTGTTTGGTACGGATTATGGGCTGGTGGCATTGTTGGACCATTCTTCTTTGAAGATGCCTAAGAAAAGGCAATCACCGTCAACGAGGAACGTTATCGCGGCATGTTAACAGACATTTTGTGGCCACAATTGAATCGTGTTGGTGCCGCCGATCTTTGTTTTCATCAAGTCGGAGCAACGGCTCACACATCTCGCCAAACAATTGCCTTATTGCACACGAAATTTCAAGACCGCATAATTTTACGAAATTCAGATGTCGGTTGGCCCCCGAGATCGTGCGATTTAACACCTCTTGACTATTTTCTTTGGGAATTTTTGAAAGTAAAAGTTTATGCGAATGGTCTCCGGACAATTCAAGACCTAAAGCGCAATATTGCGGCCATAGACCCGATTATTATGGGAAAAGTCATTGAATATTTTGATGTCCGGATGTTGACCTGTAAACGAACATAACTGATGTTATTTTTCATACATAAATGGCATAAACCAACCTTCATTCATCAATAAAAAAATTCGATTTCACCTCGTAAAAAGCGTGTTGATATTTCAAATAGAAAAAAGTAATAGATGACGCACCCTGTATTTATGAATAAGCGTTTATTGTCATAAATAATTACTTTTGCTCCAAAGGAATAATTTTGAATAGTATTCTTCGCTTAACTTATACGGTAGCATGCTGTTTTTACTTTATTCATGTAATTATTTTTATAATTATGTAATTATTAAATGTGATCAGATAATTATTAAAGTGAATTGTTAGATGTTGAGAGGTTTTTTTTTGTTTCGTCTATGTGAATTTTAATATGAATGATTTATATAAAAAAAAATTCTTTATTACTGAGCCTTTCCTTTGAACAATTTATATAAATAGATTATGGAAACTACAGAAAAAGGCAGTAAATTTATTCTTGCAGAGGGGATGTCATTTATTTTAGGCCTCAGAAATAATGATCCGAAATCATATTTAAATATACTAAGTGACATATAAATCCGAACACCCAGTTTAAATGGTTTTATTTTAATAAAAGTTGGTGAATGTATTTATCTTACTATAAATAACAAGTTTTCAAATTTTCAGCCTTATCAGTTGGACATTCCGGTTTTTATACTGCTTTTTTTTAATTCACTAACGCTCTAAAAATGAATATTTCAGCCGCAGTAAAGAATCAACGTTGGCGGATTTTGGTTCTTGACATTCTTTACGATCGGTTACGATGCCTAGAGTACGGAGACCTGTACGATTTCGTCAACTTAGTGAGTTTGATAGGGGCCGTATAGTGGGACTTCGGGAAGCTGGACTTTCTTTTCGGGCAATTGCAGTTAGAGTGCAAAGAAGTGTAGACACTGTGGTTAGGTGTTGTAAGGCATGGCTTCGAGAAGGCCGTACGCAAAGAGCAAGGGGCACTGGACGCTGCCGTAGAACAATAGACCGTGAAGATCGCCGCCTAAGATTATTGGCCTTAAGGGACCGTTTCTCCACTACCAGGTCCATTGCAAATGAATGGTTTGCAGAACACGGAAGACCTATTGGCATGCGAAGTGTTTACCGACGAATGAGAAGTTTTGGCTTGTTTTCATACCGGCCACACTGGGTCCTCCCTTTAACTCGAGAACACCGACGTAATCGCCTTGAGTGGTGCAGACAACGGTCACTCTGGGATCAGGAATGGAACAGTATGGTCTTTAGTGACGAGTCTCGATTTTCTTTAGGCATGCACGATGGTCGTGCCAGGGTTAGAAGGCGACGTGGTGAAAGGAGGAATCCACAGTTTTTTGTTGAAAGACATGTTCATAACACTGTTGGGGTTATGGTTTGGGGTGCTATAGCTTATGGTTCCAGGTCACCGTTAATCTTCATCAGAGGTAACATTAACGCGCAGCGTTATATACACGAAGTTCTAGAACCCCATCTTTTACCCTATCTTGACACCCTGGCAGATCCAACTTTCCAACAAGATAATGCCCGACCACATGTTGCAAGAGTCACAATAGACTTCTTTCAACATAATGATGTCACATTGTTACCATGACCACCAAGATCTCCCGACTTATCCCCAATTGAGCACGTGTGGGATATGATGGGTAGGAGATTGCTCAATTTGCAACGTCCTCCTCAGACTCTAGAAGCACTTCGAGAGGGGTTGGTGGTTGCCTGGAATGAGATACCACAGAAGGACATTGACCACCTGATCAGAAGCATGCCTAGGCGCGTTGGAGAATGCGTAGCACATCAGGGTGCATCCACACATTATTAAGGGGCTTTAAAGCAGTGCAATCATTTTGAAATTTTTATCATTTACTTATTTTGCTTCATTAAGTACTTATACAAAATTTTATTAAAATAAAACCATTTAAACTGGGTGTTCGGATTTATATGTCACTTAGTATATATAGAATATAGGATTTAACTTATTTTGAAATTGTTCGCCATTACTTATTAACGTGACAAATAAATGTATAAAGTCATGCAACTTTGCAGTATTGATTCACTGTTTTTCTTTGTCGCATTCATTTAGTTCCAAGGCAATTCAGAATGTTGAACTCATTTTTCTCAGACTTGGATTTTTATGCTTTATCCCCTCTTATCTAAGTACGGCCATGCAGACATTGATTAACGATTAATTGAAGATACTCAATTAAAATAGACATTGATGAAGCCAAAAAAGGATTGAAGATCCTAACGCCATCTACTAAACAGTAGCACAACAAAACACTATAACTTTTTTCAAAGTAAATTTAATTCTTACAGATCCTTTTTGGACGCCTGAATATGGCTGGCTAAACTCAAGCTGAAACATTAGCCAATGAAAACTAATTAACAAAAACATAGAAATATTTGATGACATACAAAAGCACAAGTACGATAAAACAGGTGTAAAAGTTAAAACCAGATCATGCTATACGTAACGCACGACTAGGAAATCTAGGAAGTAACGGCATCCAACATCGACGACTGACAGCCAGACCACAACGACGTCTACAACAACATCATCACAACAGCAACACCGTCTTACACAATAACCCGTTCGCAGTCCGTGCAGATCGTCACCGTATCCTCCTCTGTGACGTTGCTGTCCGCTTGCTGTTCTGACGAGGTCTCGCAAGCGTTCGAGAACGACGTGGTGAGATTTTCGGATTTTATCGTAGACGTTGCGACGTGTTGCTGCGACCTGACGGACGATGCGGCGACGTTGTCGGATCGAATCGACGCTACGCTATTTGATCGGTCTTCGGAAGTGGGCGTGGCCGTCCGACGACCGCCGATAGCGTGGCTTTGGCTCGAGTAAAAGTTTCGGCTTACAGCTGATTGGCGGAAACAGAAATGCGAGGCGTCAGTGTCTTTGGTGGGCGGTGTAGTTTGATAGTAGGCGGGGCAAGGCGATGTGGTCGGTGATAAGCGGAGGAATGAGCAGATTCTCGAATGCGTACATGTATAGATAGGAATTTTTGATGATTTTTGGTCCATTTTGAAAAGTAGGTACTCCAAATTAATAAGGGGTGGTGAGAAAAAATTTGGACAAAATCGACAGGCGTAGTTGGAACTATAATGTTTGGTCTGTTTTTAGCTTATACAGGCACTAGAATATAATAGCACTCTCGCGGATCCAAATAAAGCACAAAACATAATTTTCCATAAGATAAGTTTTCTGTGCCCCCTACAAAGATGACTCTAAAGCAAGGTCGGCAACCTTTTGACACGGAAGAGCCAAAAGTTACAATTTACAAAAACGAGCAATTATTTATTTTATTGTCTTTATATTTGATGCCAACTTGTGGAACGATACTTTAATCAACGAATAAACTTAGGGTTCAATTTTAACATAGTTAACTGTCAGCTTAAGCATTGTGTTTCTCTCACTCCTCCACGTATACGACTCCTACAGCCACCTCGCCAGCCCGACCTAACTCCATTCGAGCATCCGATTTCTGCAACTGCCATGGCTCCTAGTTGGTTCCTGCAAACCTTCAAAAAGAAAACGTTTCTCCAACATTACTTACACAATCAGCCTTTCGCAGTCATCACAAATGTTCTGCCCTGGTGGCAATTGAGGGCTGGGAGGAGCCGGCTTCGTTATGGGAGCATGCACATGCCTCAGTCCAGCGATGCCACTATTCGGGGTCGTGATTATCCCGGAGTCTGGTTCTGTTAGTATAGGGGTTGTGTTGAGTGTTTGCAAGGTATACTGATTAAAGATGTTACCGCAATGATTTTAGATGTAAAAAATGACATAAAATAATAGTGTCTTAATAATCCTAACCAATCTCCCATTAGTTCAGATTATAATGCATCATTCAGGAGTTCAGAACAATAAACATTAATCTTCTCAAGCAGATTATATCAAAAATTAAATCAAATCAAAATAAGAATGAGATTTTGTCTAAAAGTGTGCTTAATGAATGTTTTGATATTATTGGAGCAAGAATATTAATCTTGATAAATTACTGTTTAAAACATGGCGAATTTCCAACAAAGCTGAAGTGTTCTACAATAACTCCTGTTTCTATAGTTAAAAATTTTGAGTTGTACACCAATATGCGGCCAATAAATAATAATAATAATAATAATAATAATATTTATTCACTCAAAGATAACAAACAATATGAGTAAATAAATATAAAATTAAAACAGGCCCAATAGAAGGCATCGCCTGTACATGGACCAATAATTTTAAGTTGCAACTGTAGAATGCAAATGACAAAAAAGGACAAACATTAGCTACTGTAGATTATGTATTTACTTGATGTTCGTATTTATGAGTTTATGAATTTCAGTCTTAGATACAGAATGTAGCCACCTTTTTAAATTTCTTTTGAAACAATTTCTGAAACGCAAATCTTTTAAGGTATAATTTCATGAAATTTAGGCGCTAAATAGAGATATGATCGCTGCATTATAGATTTATGCGGCTGAGGAACTACTGTGCCACGAATTTTGTACCTTGTATAATGATTATGTTTAATTTTTTGGTCGGTGTTTACAAATTTATGGTAGTGAATGGTACTGTATATAATTTGTCAGTGGGATAAAGTTTCGTTTTTTTAAATATCATTTTTAGAATACTTTTTTGAAAAACGTCTAAATTATAGATATGTGAGGAACATGCAGCTCCCCATGCATTAATGTTGAAGGAGCAATTTGTGTAATTTGGCAGATGTCTAGCATAAGATCCAAATGGTAAAAAATATGTTTTTGAATAGTTAATGCTTAATTTTCTATTGTTAAACCACCGAATAATTTTGATAAAATCATTTTAAATTACATTTTTCAGATCAGACCAGTCAGTGCCTTCATATAATATTGCAGTATTATCTGCAAAACTGGTTATTTTGCCAACACAATTTATTTGGAAAATATCATTTAAATATATATTGAATAACAGCGGACCTAAGACAGTTCACACTTAATATACATTTCTTTACTAAACGATCCTGACATCTGCACAGATTGTGGGCGATTTGACAAATAATTTTCGATCAGTGAGTACGCGTTTCCTCTGAAACCAATTCTCTCCAATGCTTCTAATAATAAGTTGTGATTAACTGTGTGGAAAGCTTTCTTTAAATCAACAAAAATGCAGATTGAAGGGATTCTGTTATCAATATTTTGATGTATTTGATTTACAATTTTAGTTATTGCGTCCGATGTAGCCTTCCCTTCTGTAAATCCATATTGATTTTCACTTAAAATTTTGAATTTTGTGAGGTATCGAATCATTCTAGTAGATAAAACTTTTTCAAAAACCTTTGGTACATTGGATATTATTGATATTGGTCTATAGTTGTTAACACCTGTTTTTGTTCCTGATTTATGTATCGGT
Source organism: Acanthoscelides obtectus (assembly GCA_963669975.1). NCBI lineage: Eukaryota > Metazoa > Arthropoda > Insecta > Coleoptera > Chrysomelidae > Acanthoscelides > Acanthoscelides obtectus. Next base: position 8,587,319 of record CAVLJG010000006.1, read on the forward strand.
ATTGTATTACCTTTTTTAAAATTGAGGGATATATGCCATATATATGTTCTGCCAGATGTTAAAAAAGTATTTGAAGAAATTATTTACGAACAATTTTTTGAGGGAAATAACATTTTAACCAAATTTCAAGGTGGATTCTGGAAGAAGCACCAAACTGAAACGGCGACAGAAATGGTTTTAGAAGACTGGAGGAGATGTATGGACAATAGGAAACATACAGTAACAGTGTCTATGAACTTCAAAATGGCGTTTGATTCTATTGACAGGGATAAATTACTTACAAAATTGCATCACTACGGATTCAAAGGATCTGTATTCAAAATTCTACAAAACTATTTAATTGACAGATGTCAAAGAACCAAAACTTTATGTACAAGCTGAAAAAATATTTCTGTTGGTATACCACAAGGTAATAAACTAGATCCACCACTATTTATTTCATATACGTATTAATGACATTTGTAATATTTTAGATTATTGTAAAATTTAGATATTTGCAGATGATACATCAATATACATATCAGACGAATATAGACACTGCTTTAAAAATGCTGACTTGGCAAAAATCATAAACTGGTTAAATGTGAATAGACTGAAATTAAATACTTCTAAAACAAAATGTAGGCTAATAGGGAAATACCTAAATGAAAATACTATCACAGTTAGGATAAATGGTAGAATAATTGAAAATGCTGAATCAATTAAATATTTACGTATATATACTGATAGTAAACAAAAGTTTGAGGATCACAAAAATTGCCAAAGAAAACAAGTTAGTTGTATAGGGCTTCTCATAGTTTTGGTACATATTCCAAGAAAATAGTTTATAACACAATAATTATTCTACCGCATTTACTGTATTGTTCAACTATCTTGTTCTCTGCCAATGAAGCTGTACTCTCAAAATTAGCCCTGCAAAATAAAGCTATGAGAATAATGCCGAATAAGGATAAATTCACCAGAATAAAATCTATGTTACAAGAATTGCAGTGGTTGAATATAAAAAAGTTCATCATATTTGGCTCTTATCTTTACATTTAAAATAAAAAATCATCATTCAGAACACTACATAGAATTGGATAATCATTACCCAATTATTATATAAGAGGAAATATGGATTTTCATTTACAAAATTGCAATAGTAATATAACTAGCAAACCAATATTTCAGAAAGGATTAATTGAAATTAATAAACCTAATAGTGATATAAAGTCTACTTCTAATTTAAAGATGTTTAAAAGAAAATTAAATGAATATTTTATGGACAGAGGAAATTCTTAGAGAATCAAATTTTGTTTTTTCTAACAATTGTATGTTATGTATGTATTTTTTAGAAGAATGTAATAGTAGCAATCATGCTAAATAAAAAAATAACATCCAAGGTGTTGTTTGACATGAGAATGACTGAGATGTTTTTTCCCGGACTTCAGTTGTCAATATTTTTTGTTTATCGACGTTTCGATTGTTCTCATTTATGCATAGATTCGGTTTCCAAGTAAAAATTGCAGAAGCTACATAACTGTTGCAGTTTTTCCATATACAGGGTGACTTCGAAGTTGAGTCATTAATTTTCAGATAATGATTGTAGAAGGAAGATAAACCAAAATATGTGTGTATAAATAAAAAAAAATTAAATAAAATTTTACCTTGTTTTATAGAGTATCATCCCGACAAGTATTTCAGTGCGGACCTGTATTTGATCGTGAGGTCTTGGAGCACCGGCATGCCCTTCCCTGTGAGGTCTTAAGTCACCTGATTCACGAGCCCGTTGTACTACATTAACAAAGGCACAAGGGGTTAGTTGCACTCGATTGGGAAACCGATCCGCATAAACATGTGCCATTTTTTATTTCGTTTGAGCCACGCAGCAAACACCACTATTCACTCACGCGTTACCGAATGACACATTGACTGAATAAAAACTTCGTGATCAGCGTTTCAAATTCTTTCGCTTTTTTGTTTCCGATGCGATGAACCGATAAGGCGGATTATATCCGTTGTTGCCAAACATGAGCACATAATATTATTATTGAGACAGGGCGGTACTCAAACTTCTAAAGGGCTATAACTTTGTTACTTTAATTTTACCACAAAAATGTTAAAGGAAAAAAACATTTCTTTTGATCAAATCTACTCACTGTAAAAATAAATGACTCAACTTCGAAGTAACCCTGCATATAAACGCTCAGATTTGACAGGATGTCAGTCCGCTATTTCATTGATAGATATTCTAGGGTTATAAAGTTCTCAAATTCCATTCAGAAATGTACCAGTCTAATAAATAATATAATTTGCCTTATACGTAAAATATAGTTGCAACATTAAAAATATGTGGTGTGTATACGTACATACAAAACAAATGTTATAGTTGACTGGAAGGTCATAAATTATCAAATGAACCTATTATTCTGTAATAGTAATTTGATTATGTCGACAAATAACATGAAAATGGAGACATATGCAAAAGTGTAGAAATAAGTTACGGAGAACAGTTCAGATGGTGGAACAAGTATCATGAACCAGAAAATAATTTTTGAAGGCACAAATGTAGGTTTGGTTGGAAGACAACAAAACAAAGTACTGAAGTGTGTCACAGCAGGTGAAGGAAAGGTAGAATTAAGAAACGAAATAAATGTGAAATTGTAAAAACTGCATTCTTTCCCTATAAAAACGGCGGCAAAGGTAATGATTCAGAGTTATTTACATGTAGTACGAACAGCATAAGCTACGAGGCCAGTAAATTAAGTGATGAGACTGGCGACGTAGCGTTCGATGTGGCAACACTTGGAGCGACTACAGGGGAACATGTGATCCGCCTTCAGTATAAGTTTGAACTCACCCGAGTCATTTGATTGTCTCTAGCAGTGCCACGGAAACCCTTGCTAAACAGGCCTACGGAATGTTTTATCAAGGCCACAGGTTTTTCGGTGGTTTAAGTTATTTTTAGAAGGGAGATGAACTGCGAGCCGGAAGGCCTTCATCTGCAATAACCGATCAAAATATCGACAGAATTCGGGATCTATTGTAGTCAGACCGTCCGTTGACAGTCAGAATGATCGGGGAATCAATAACAACTCGATGTTGCATCAATAAACGAGTTTTTGGCCAGTAAAAACATTCATGTGGCCCTCGGCCTCCCTATTCGTCTGACTTGAGTCCTTGTGACTTTTTCGTCTTCCCGACGTTCCCTCAAGGGAATTCCAGTATCGGAGTTTCAGCACTGCTATGAGGAGTGAAGCGTCTCCAGCGCTGTGTGGCTTCAGAAGGAAGTTATTTTTAGGGTAAAAATATAAAATTTGCGTAAAAAATGAAAAATCAGTCTCATCACTTGATTAACAGACCTCGTATACACCCAAAAATTATAGTAGCTCAAACTTCTCTAATCGCGTAGACACTTGGACTTTTTGACCTTATTGAGTAAAAAGCATGTTTTTTAGATCACTCTCCTTTTTCAGACATATATTGGATTTTTTGTGTGAGGGATTTAACTTTAATTCCTTTTTCCGTCAAAAAGTTTTTGTCTTGGAAGAAGATATTTGGAGCAAAATTTTAGCATTTCATTATAAAAAATATTGATAACATGCTGGGGCTGATGAGAATTGACATTCAAACAAAGTATACTAAGTGACATATAAATCCGAACACCCAGTTTAAATGGTTTTATTTTAACAAAATTTTGTATAAGTACTTAATGAAGCATAATAAGTAAATGATAAAAATTTCAAAATGATTGCACTGCTTTAAAGCCCTTTGACCTTTAATAATGTGTGGATGCACCCTGATGTGCTACGCATTCTCCAACGCGCCTAGGAATGCTTAGAATCAGGTGGTCAATGTCCTCCTGTGGTATCTCATTCCAGGCAACCACCAACTCCTCTCGAAGTGCTTCTAGAGTCTGAGGAGGACGTTGCAAATTGAGCAATCTCCTACCCATCATATCCCACACGTGCTCAGTTGGGGATAAGTCGGGAGATCTTGGTGGCCATGGTAACAATGTGACATCATTACGTTGAAAGAAGTCTATTGTGACTCGTGCAACATGTGGTCGGGCATTATCTTGTTGGCAAGTTGGATCAGCCAGGGTGTCAAGATAGGGTAAAAGATGGGGTTCTAGAACTTCGTGGATATAACGCTGCGCGTTCATGTTACCTCTGATGAAGATTAAAGGTGACCTGGAACCATAAGCTATGGCACCCCAAACCATAACTCCAACACTGTGATGAACATGTCTTTCAACAAAAAACTGTGGATTCCTCCTTTCACCACGTCGCCTTCTAACCCTGGCACGACCATCGTGCATGCCTAAACAAAATCGAGACTCGTCACTAAAGACAATACTGTTCCATTCCTGATCCCATAGTGACCGTTGTCTGCACCACTAAAGGCGATTACGTCGGTGTTCTCGAGTTAAAGAGAGGACCCAGTGTGGCCGGTATGAAAACAAGCCAAAACTTCTAATTCGTCGGTAAACACATCCCATGCCAATAGGTCTTCCGTGTTCTGCAAACCATTCATTTGCAATGGACCTGGTAGTGGAGAAACGGTCCCTTAAGGCCAATAATCTTAGGCGGCGATCTTCACGGTCTGTTGTTCTACGGCGGCGTCCAGTGCCCCTTGCTCTTTGCGTACGGCGTTCTCGAAGCCATGCCTGACAACACCTAACCACAGTGCCTACACTTCTTTGCACTCTAACTGCAATTGCCCGAAAAGAAAGTCCAGCTTCCCGAAGTCCCACTATACAGCCCCTATCAAACTCACTAAGTTGACGAAATCGTACAGGTCTCCGTACTCTAGGCATCGTAACCGATCGTAAAGGATGTCAAGAACCAAAATCCGCCAACGTTGATTCTTTACTGCGGCTGAAATATTCATTTTTAGAGCGTTAGTGTATTAAAAAAAAAGCAGTATAAAAACCGGAATGTCCAACTGATAAGGCTGGAAATATTTTCACTTGTTATTTACAGTAAGATAAATACATTCACCAACTTTTATTAAAATAAAACCATTTAAACTGGGTGTTCGGATTTATATGTCACTTAGTATGTATACGAATAGTAACATATTCACACTGTAATGTTATCTCAAAAACATTCTTGTTCTACTTTCAAATAAGCAAACCATACCTATAAGAAATGCTTACGCTATTTTTAAATATACTTTCTGTTTAGAGATACTGCTACTGTTCTTGAATCGCCTTGTACAGCTAATAAAAGAGTGTTCATTTTCAGGTTAATTTCCATCGTCGCGTTTTCCTCAATATAACGTAACAATCGTACACTCTTTTTTGAATGGCAGTGACAAATTATTGGATTATGCGGTATTACCAAACACGCTCGCCTCGTGCCAAACATTGTTTAAAATTAGATAAAATAAAACACCATATTCCAACTCCCTATTTATAGGCTTTACAACTTCCTATATAAATATTGCCACATTATCCCACTATTTTTAACTCATATGGAACCATTGGAGCTTATTATTAATTGATGCTAGCATCTGTAAACACTGAAAATCAGAAGTCAGATATTTAAGATTGAGTATGCAGATTCCTTAAAGTTTCTTAAAGTTATGACACTATAAAAAAATCAGTGAATTTAAGCGCGGTTTTCGGCCTTTTAAACAGGTACAATTTCAAGTTGATCCATGAGATTTTTGCATTTAAATATTGGATTTTCAACTTTCATCAATATTTTTTTTGTGTCCCAAATTCTATTCACCCTCATTTGGGTATCTAACTTTAAATATTTATTCATAAGCACATTATCGCAACAGTTTATACTTCAAATCTGTAATAAAATACACCAACACAAAGCGTATAAAAATTAAGATGTTGCTCTATTGTGCAAAGACAATTGAAACAAATCAATACTCAATATTATAAAAATACTTCAACTGTTGTTTTCAATATGAGTGTACTGGAGAATCACTGTTATTTTTATATGTTTTGTGTTAAATATTTGAAAATGGTTGACAGTGATGTTAAAATAGCTAAATGAGCTTTTAAAAAATAATCAAGTACCAAAATAAAAAAAATTGAAGAAAGTTCAAGGCACTCTCAGCTCATGGCCGAAAAACCCTTAGTCGTTTGATTTTTTGGTCAGCTTTTTTTCAAACGGCACGACACAGTTTAATGACCCGCGTGGTGATACTTAAACTCGAAACATGTGAATAATTTAGTTTTAAATTCCAAATAAGAGATAATAAACTTCAAGCTGATTAGTCAAAAATAGAAAGGGTTGTACTTGAATCGCATGGATAGATTATACAATGAAATTTGCATCTTCGAGGCATTTAAATTTCAATTTGGTGCAACAGTTGTGTCGTTAAAAATTGAAATGATTGAAATTTTTTTTTGGATAGGATTCACTGTAAGTGCCTTGGCTCTTTTTGCGCTTGAATATAGACGATTTTTAGTAATCTTTTCCAACTCTTCGATGGAACGCTCACTAATACTTGATGATTCTCTTATCATGACCGAAAAAGTGCTTTTTAAACCATTGATACTTAATAAAGAAAAACTTTCTTAGATGAGGGATATTTTCAGTTAGCTTCAAGAACTGAAAAATCTGTCCGCACACTGCACTTTTTTGAAATACTACAAAAATATCTACCTATAAGTAATGCCATACAATGCTTACCTTCTGTAGGAGTCTTTGGTTCATTTTCTGTTTCTTTGAGCATACGAAGCACGGCACTGTTTGAAGCATCGTAATTCTTTTCGTTCTTCTTAAAATTAACACTGTAACAAAATTATCCAATAAAAATACATCGATGACATCTTAAAAATAAAATTGATAAAGGTAAGGAAAAACGTTCTTGAGGTCATGTTACATAGATGTGAGTTCAAATGAGACCGATCAGCTTACTGCCTATTTTCTTGAAAGTATTGCAAAATTATTCTATCTAAACAATCTGGATTTCGACAAAGTCATAATGCAACTTCGGCACTCTGTGATTTAACAGACAATATAACAATGACGCTTAACACAAAAACCAGAAGCTCTCATACTTTTGGAATTTACTAAAGCATTTGACAGAATTCACTTCTTGTGTCTAATTGCAGTTGTTATGGATTTTCTGAAAAACATCTTTCTTTTATTCATATAAATCAATAGTACTCTACCGTACAAAATGTGATCTGGTGTACCACAGGGATCTGTATTAGGACCCCTGTTATTTTCATTATATATCTCAGATTTGGAAACAGGTGAAATCATGCAGCATACAGTTTTTGGCGACAATACTCAGATTTTCTATTAACAAAAATTAGTGAAATGAACAAAAAATAGAAAACCTAAACATATTGCTTATTTTACATGATCTATAAGAAAAAATTACGTCATTTATTTTTGTCGGTCTGTTTGTCATTAGTCTGTCCATCAAATCCTTGACTTCTTCATTCAGAAAGCGAAAATTTTGTCATAGACTTGTTGAAAGTCTTTCAGTGCGATACTGTTAAACAGGAAACGGAAACGTTTTTTGTCGTTTGAGGAGTTTTATGGACACATGGCTACCAGTCTCAGAATAAATATTAAGTAACTGGATATCATTAATTGCAGACGTTTCGTTCATTATTTTGCTTAACTTCAGTTCATTTTAAAGACAACTTATATTAGTTTAAAAACGAGCACGCTGACGTCACATATATTAAAACAACCAGAACAGAGATAAACTGAACAAACCTTCCCCTTTATCGGATATTATCTGGCAGCCCTCTAAGAGCACTTAGCGCTATCAGAGTGTACTTGAAAAAACGACAGAGCGATCGAACATTATTAGAATCTGTTTTCTTCTAGAACGCTGCACCCGGTGCCAATTTGTTTTATTTTAGAGAGGGAACGGCCATGCTAAATATCAGACCACGTCGCCTGAAATAGATTTTCACTATACATCATCCGAGTGCGAAAGTAGAGATACAATACGTACAGCGTTTTCGGTTAGGTAATATTATCGAATTCCCATATCAAGGAATAGTGATTTTACTTCGTGGCTTGTACATGGCGAAAAACTATGTCATGTCCGTCAGTCGCCTGTCCGCTAATCGTTGGACCCCCTAAAATTTTGAAAGTACTAGTCGGATTTTGATGAAATTTTTACACAAGGCTACTGCTATGCCAAAAATGAAAAAGCTATATGGTTTTTGAAAATCAATCGAGTGGAGGCGGAGCTAGGGGTAAGAAAGTAAAAAAAATAAAATCGCACAAACTTAGTTTTTTGACGTTTCAGATGATCTTGATCATTTTTGAAAAAATATTAAGTGGGGAAAAATTGAGAGGTGGGGGCGTGGTCGAGGGTTTAACAGTGGTATACTTAAACGCCTCCAACCATGGTAACTCTACGCTCCTTTTATAAAATATTCCATTCATCATAGATTACCCCGTACATTTATTCTTAAAACATTGACCGACCATACGCCTCGCGGTCCTCACGCTCAGTGTTGCCAGGTCAAAAAAAGAAAAATTGGGATAAAAAATCACCACATTTAAAAAAGATCACCAGAAATTTTAAAAGTTAATTTTTTAAGCTATACTACTAGCTGTAAACGAAAAAAAATTGTAATTGCATTTGTAATGTCACAATTCACTATAAATTTTCTGCTATAGCGATGGTAGTAAATTAGTTAGTTAGCACCTACCTAAAATACAATCTGAATACATTGTTCCTGTTATTTTTGTATGGTTTTGAACTACTTTTTAATACCCAGATCAGAACTACTATGAAAAAATCCTATATTTCTTAACAACACAAATTTTTGTTTTCCAAAGTGATGATTATAATACATAATACTTCTATGAAGTACTGTAAGCGAATTAATAAGTATACTAAGTGACATATAAATCCGAACACCCAGTTTAAATGGTTTTATTTTAATAAAATTTTGTATAGGTACTTAATGAAGCATAATAAGTAAATGATAAAAATTTTAAAATGATTGCACTGCTTTAAAGCCCTTTGACCTTTAATAATGTATGGATGCATCCTGATGTGCTACGCATTCTCCAACGCGCCTAGGCATGCTTCTGATCAGGTGGTCAATGTCCTCCTGTGGTATCTCATTCCAGGCAACCACCAACTCCTCTCGAAGTGCTTCTAGAGTCTGAGGAGGACGTTGCAAATTGAGCAATCTCCTACCCATCATATCCCACACGTGCTCAATTGGGGATAAGTCGGGAGATCTTGGTGGCCATGGTAACAATCTGACATCATTATGTTGAAAGAAGTCTATTGTGACTCTTGCAACATGTGGTCGGGCATTATCTTGTTGGAAAGTTGGATCTGCCAGGGTGTCAAGATAGGGTAAAAGATGGGGGTCTAGAACTTCGTGGATATAACGCTGCGCGTTCATGTTACCTTTGATGAAAATTAAAGGTGACCTGGAACCATAAGCTATAGCACCCCAAACCATAACTCCAACAGTGTGATGAACATGTCTTTCAACAAAAAACTGTGGATTCCTCCTTTCACCACGTCGCCTTCTAACCCTGGCACGACCATCGTGCATGCCTAAACAAAATCGAGACTCGTCTCTAAAGACAATACTGTTCCATTCCTGATCCCAGAGTGACCGTTGTCTGCACCTCTCAAGGCGATTACGTCGGTGTTCTCGAGTTAAAGGGAGGACCCAGTGTGGCCGGTATGAAAACAAGCCAAAACTTCTCATTCGTCGGTAAACACTTCGCATGCCAATAGGTCTTCCGTGTTCTGCAAACCATTCATTTGCAATGGACCTGGTAGTGTAGAAACGGTCCCTTAAGGCCAATAATCTTAGGCGGCGATCTTCACGGTCTGTTGTTCTACGGCGGCGTCCAGTGCCCCTTGCTCTTTGCGTACGGCCTTCTCGAAGCCATGCCTGACAACACCTAACCACAGTGTCTACACTTCTTTGCACTCTAACTGCAATTGCCCGAAAAGAAAGTCCTGCTTCCCGAAGTCCCACTATACGGCCCATATCAAACTCACTAAGTTGACGAAATCGTACAGGTCTTCGTACTCTAGGCATCGTAACCGACCGTAAAGGATGTCAAGAACCAAAATCCGCCAACGTTGATTCTTTACTGCGGCTGAAATATTCATTTTTAGGGCGTTAGTGAATTAAAAGAAAGCAGTATAAAAACCGGAATGTCCAACTGATAAGGCTGAAAATTTTTTCACTTGTTATTTACAGTAAGATTCACCAACTTTTATTAAAATAAAACCATTTAAACTGGGTGTTCGGATTTATATGTCACTTAGTATAAGTATTTAATATGTAACTAGATACTTAACTGATGTAACAGTTTTGTAATAATCCTAAATACAACCGATCCATTTAAATATTTAAATTTTTTCAAAACTCGTAAGCGTGTCTGCATAACTATTTCTGATTCCAAAAAGTCTATACAGTTTACAGTACTTACTAAATTAATTTATTTTATACATACGATACAACAGGCAAAGTCGCGAAATGAGGTACCGCTTCGGAAATTTAGTAATTTTCGGAGTACTTGGTAGATGAACGATTGTTAAAACTATTCAAAATAGACGATATTTTAAGAATCACCAGAAATTACCAGTTTTCAAAAAGTTTTTCACCAATCAACAGATTATCCATAAGATCACCAGATCTGGTGAAATATCACCAGACCTGACAACACTGTCCACGCCTGATGTACATAACAATTGCAATCATATGCAAGCGTACGAATTTTTCGCAGGAACGGGTAGGGCCATCCGTCCACAAGAGATAACTTTTGCGTAAAAGCATAACTGGATCCAAAACTTTTTTACGGAAGAGAGTTTATATTGTCAGGGATCCAGATCCTAAAGAGTATCAATAGTACGAAAAGATATAGTTAATATGCAACTTTTATTTGTATGAGCCTGTTTGACTAACTTGATCCGTTTAAGTTATGCAAGGGTGAAACTATTTGACGCCCTTCTTTTGAATAGTAAGCCGTTCGACACGATATTATGTAAATATCCATAAACCAACCGTGACTTTTGTGTACCTTTGAGTAAACCTGTTTAACTGCATTTTTTAAAGACAGAAGAATTAATGAACGAATGCAGTCCACACTCAACAATTCTGAGCTGCCTGAGTCACCGCTTAGATAAAACTCCAGTAACGGTTGCCAAAAAACAAACAGATAGTAAGTTGAATGTCAGAAGCGACAAAAATATGTACTGCACAGATCCGTACTTAACATTCAAATAGGCGCCACGTCAAGGTAATGTTTATATGCAATCACCTTTAAGACCTTGAATATAATCAATACATTGCGTTTTTAGTATCAATTAAGAGATTATCATCTCTAGATGGGACGACTAACTCATATACGAGGGTTGGTTCCAAAATAGCCGGTTCCAACCATCCGCTATAGCTTGACGAGAGCAGAACTAACTTTGGACTCAGTGGGATACATTAAAAATAGGCAAGCTTTCACTGACGAAGAAGAAGAAGCTTTAGCAAGTTATTTAAAGAAAGCTGCTGATATTTATACTAAGTGACATATAAATCCGAACACCCAGTTTAAATGGTTTTATTTTAATAAAAGTTGGTGAATGTATTTATCTTACTGTAAATAACAAGTGAAAAAATTTTCAGCCTTATCAGTTTGACATTCCGATTTTTATACTGCTTTTTTTTAATTCACTAACGCTCTAAAAATGAATATTTCAGCCGCAGTAAAGAATCAACGTTGGCGAATTTTGGTTCTTGACATCCTTTACGATCGGTTACGATGCCTAGAGTACGGAGATCTGTACGATTTCGTCAACTTAGTGAGTTTGATAGCGGCCGTATAGTGGGACTTCGGGAAGCTGGACATTCTTTTCGGGCAATTGCAGTTAAAGTGCAAAGAAGTGTAGACACTGTGGTTAGGTGTTGTCAGGCATGGCTTCGAGAAGGCCGTACGCAAAGAGCAAGGGGCACTGGACGCCGCCGTAGAACAACAGACCGTGAAGATCGCCGCCTAAGATTATTGGCCTTAAGGGACCGTTTCTCCACTACCAGGTCCATTGCAAATAAATGGTTTACAGAACACGGAAGACCTATTGGCATGCGAAGTGTTTACCGACAAATGAGAAGTTTTGGCTTGTTCTCATACCGGCCACACTGGGTCCTCCCTTTAACTCGAGAACACCGACGTAATCGCCTTGAGTGGTGCAGACAACGGTCACTCTGGGATCAGGAATGGAACAGCATTGTCTTTAGTGACGAGTCTCGATTTTGTTTAGGCATGCACGATGGTCGTGCCAGGGTTAGAAGGCGACGTGGTGAAAGGAGGAATCCACAGTTTTTTGTTGAAAGACATGTTGGAGTTATGGTTTGGGGTGCTATAGCTTATGGTTCCAGGTCACCTTTAATCTTCATCAGAGGTAACATGAACGCGTAGCGTTATATCCACGAAGTTCTAGAACCCCATCTTTTACCGTATCTTGACACCCTCGCAGATCCAACTTTCCAACAAGATAATGCCCGACCACATGTTGCAAGAGTCACAATAGACTTCTTTCAACATAATGATGTCACATTGTTACCATGGCCACCAAGATCTCCCGACTTATCCCCAATTGAGCACGTGTGGGATATGATGGGTAGGAGATTGCTCAATTTGCAACGTCCTCCTCAGACTCTAGAAGCACTTCGAGAGGAGTTGGTGGTTGCCTGGAATGAGATACCACAGGAGGACATTGACCACCTGATCAGAAGCATGCCTAGGCGCGTTGGAGAATGCGTAGCACATCAGGGTGCACCCACACATTATTAAAGGTCAAAGGGCTTTAAAGCAGTGCAATCATTTTGAAATTTTTATAATTTACTTATTATGCTTCATTAAGTACTTATACAAAATTTTATTAAAATAAAACCATTTAAACTGGGTGTTCGGATTTATATGTCACTTAGTATATTATGGATTGATACCATATGAGACCCGAAAATTAGCATGTCAGTTCGCCATAAAAAGTAACAAAGCATGCCTGATTCTTGGAGAGCAAAATTGTTAGGTGGCGAAGATTGGTTAGGCTCGTTTCTCAAACGTCATCCTTTTTTATCTATAAGGACACCTCAACAAGCCTTTCAAAAGCTACATCATTCACCCAACATAACGTCAGTATGTTCGTCGCTAATTTAACTGCTATTTACTAACGATTTGTGATATCTGGAACGTTGGTGAAACATTTTGTTAGTGGTGGCCCTATAGGATGTGAAGGTGATGCAAATCCATCTGGCTGGATGAAAGAAGAGAACTTTATGAAGTACGCCAAACATTTCGTGAAACATGTTAAACCTTGTAAAGAAAAACCTGTACTTTTGTTGTTGGATAACCATGACTCGCACTTATCAATTGAAGCGTTGGATTACTTTAAAACTGATGGGCTGACAGTTTTATCATTCTCTCCACATTGTAGCCACAAGCTACAACCTCTTGACAGATCTGTGTACGGACCATTGACAAAGTATTTCAACCGAGCATGTGACAATTGGCTAGTAACCCGGGAAAGACTATCACAAGTTATGAAATACCGGAGCTGGTTAAAACGTCTTTACCATTGGCTGCTACAATTGAAAATATACAATCAGGATTCGGAGTATCCGGGATTTCACCATTGAATGAAAACATTTTTCCTGACTCCGAGTTTAGTGGTTCTTATGTAACAGATAGGCCAAAGCTCACTTCCCCTGATGGTGATAATCCTTCAGCATGTGATGTGAGTACAGTGTCTGTTCCATCGACCTCCGATGCATCTAACAAGTTGTCAATCGTCGAAGAGGTTCCAATTCCTGATCACTATACAATAACTGAAACTCACTCTCTGGCATCGCAATGTTTATCTGTAAATACAGACCAGATTACTACCACAACACCCTCTCCTACAAGATCTGTGGGGACTGAATGTGAGTCACCTTCTCTTTTTGACGAAACATTCAATTCTGTATTTGAACCGGAACTGAGAGAAAACCTCAAAACACCAGAAAACGTTCATTCTACAGAGGCAAATGTGCCCCCATCTTTACACAATCTAAACCTTTCCTCAACTTCATCAGCAACATTTGAAGAGCTAAGACCCTTTCCAAAAGCGGCGTTACTTTTAGAAAATAGGAGAAATATTCGGAAACGTAAATCTTTTACAAATGAAAAACAAAAGAGAAACATATAAGAAGAGTTTCTCCTTAAATTTATTTCATAACGCATTCACCATTTCTTAAAATATCACGCCTATATCCTTAACTGAAACATTTGAAGTGGTGAGTCGTCTTTGCATCAATCTAGATAACAAGATCTTCTTGAAATGAAAAGAATCTTGAAATTTTGTGTGCCTAATGTATAACGAAAAAGCGTATCTTCAAGATGGAAAGGATCAAGGGAACTGTTTCTATAAATGGACAGAAAGTTCTAGCCCATTAAAGGTTTATAATCCAACATATGTACTTTAACCCCCCTTTTTTATGATATTTTTAGATTTATCATAAAGTTTTTAGTGGAGAATTTAAAAATAAAACAGGGGGCATCCATTTAAACATCCGAAGTTATACGCAATATCTAATTTGTGGATCCCCTGTATTGTACGTCTATAGATGAAAAGACGTCACCCCCTGCCAGCGTTTTTTCCAAAATGTATCAGGATAGTCACAGTTAAGCTTATTTAGTATATACTCTGCAAAATTATCTGTTGTTTTCGGCTTTCTTGGTCGTTTGCATCTACGACTCTGGGTCGGTGCAAGGCGCCTTGGCTCTAAAATAAACTTGTCTGCAAGTGGATACACTATACTATCCTAAACGTTGGTTAGTGCGAACTCTTCTCTGTACATTTTACACTCGCGTAAAAGTAAATAGCGATATATTTTGTCATGAATGTATGACATTTTGATGGTACACTTTGTGTTGCCAACAAATTTTCAGTGGCGTGTATGCAGTATTTTGGAAACGGTTGTGCCAGGCGTATACTTGGCTGGCAATTTGAAGTCTTCATGTAACCACGTTGCTGGAATTTGCTTCTTAATAGATAAAATGTGAACGGCATTTTTCAAAGCAAGGCTATTCATTGTTTAGGATTTCACCTAGGGCCAGATCCCATAATACTTTTGATCACCCGATATACTAATGACTTAGAAGCATCAAATTTCGATAACTCATAAAATCTTTGACGTAGGGCTGCCTAGCCTGACGCAAATACAGTTAATTTCGTTTTGTTGACACCCGCAAACATTTCGAGTCACAGAACAGTGAATCTTCTGCAAATTTTGAGATAATGTTTCCATACCTCTCAAGTTCCACATGATGAGTTTTTTTTTATTAAATTTCTGACCAAAACTCAAATGAAACGAGGAAACATCATGCAGCTCAGGTGACTGTTATTCGGATTATCTCAATATACTGGCTTGAACAAATAAAAATTCTGGGCATTTCTATGAGCGCAAGTACCACTTTAACGACTTGAAACATAAATGCCTTGGTTAATGAACATATACGAGCCCCTTCCCACTTCAGTTGGCCCACTTCAAGATTTGTACCAAAATATGCCTTTATAAAGTAAACATGAAACTATTTACTTCTAAAACTATTTATTTTCTCAAAAACATTTAAGATACACTCTAGTAGTAAAAAATACATATTTGAAATCACTTAGACCTATAACTAATAGAACATCTGAACAAATAAACAATGTGCGAATAAATGCGCGAAGTTAACAAGACAACATTTAAAAGATTACCATTGGGTAACATCACCTTTATTTTTTATTACGCATGCAATTCTTTGGGGCATAGTGTTAGCCAAGTTTTGGTAAAAATTTGGTGTAAAACAATCCCATATTTCTTGAAGCTTTTGTCTTAGTTCGGTGATTGTACGAGCAGGATGTTGTCGTAGAACCTTTTTTATCTCGTGCCACAAAGTTTCAATAGGTGACAGATCTGGACTGCTAGAAACCCATTTCAAAAGTGGTACATTATTTTCTTCCATCCATTTTATAGACTTTTTTGAGGTATGGCACGCTGCACCATCTTGCTGAAACAAAATGTCAAACATTCTTCCGTCACAAAAAGCGATTCTTCTAAAATTGCCTTATATTTGTTTGTATCCACATTTCCATCAATAAAATGAAGTTTTCCTACTCCTTTTGATGACATACTGCCCCAGACCACAATGGATGCTGGAAATTTCACTTTTCTCTTCAGACAGTCAACATGGAATGCTTCATTTTTTTGCGAATAACTCTACTGTCAGCAACACAAATTTCGAATCGCTCCTCATCACTCCATTGTATTGAACACCATTGTTGAGATGTCCATTGTCTATGTTCTTTAGCCCGTCTAAGCTGATTTTTTTTTGCAGTGGAGTTAATAGTGCCTTTTCTTTGACCAATAAACAAGTTGTGCAACTTTCGGGTTTTTACTTTACTTTTTTTATAAGAAAACTTACCTTGCAAGTGCTAAATCCCAGTTTGTGGGCCTTTCCAAGAGTTGTGGACCTCGAAATTCTCCTTCCAGCAGCGTCACTCCACAGAGCACTTAATTGTAAATAATTGGAACGCCTGTTTTTCACGATTATTCTTCTTAATGCTCTTCGGTCGGCATTTGTGATATTACTTTTTTTCACATATCGTGGCTTAATATTAACTGAACCAGTTACGTTATATCTTCTAACAATATTTCTCACACTGTACCGCGATAAGTCTAACAAAGTTACAATTTATGAGTTTGATTTCCCAGAATTAAGAAATTTAATTATCAGTAACCGAATTTTCTCACTAATAACCTTTCCTCTACCCATTGTGAAAACCTCAACTACCCAAAACTATTTTAAACGTATTCTGACAGCTGTGATGATGATGAAGCTATATCTTGATTGAGACAATTTTTTTTGTTTAATGTATTCTGGGATCAGTTGTAGGCACAAGAAGTATCAAATAAGGCATCTCAGATACGTAGTCACTTTGCGTTGTCTGCAAAATTTCAATACATTTTTAAAATAAGCCAGGTTTGAGTTTCCATTTGGAAATTTGGCAACCTCCAAAGTATTTATATTTTAATGTCTTTTTAAGGACCAGTTTCGGAGTTTTTTGTACTTTGAATTGCTTACAACTCAAAAACGATCAGATTTAGAAAAACGTTGCTAAGTATCGTTTTTGGTCAGAAAAACCTAAGAAATATATTTTGTCCGGTGCGAAGAATATGTCGTCTATAAGGAAAAACAAGTTGATGCTGAGGACAAAAAACGAAACGTCATATTGAAATCTTAATTATGCCATCTTGTAGAGGAAAAAATTCCAATATTAATGTGCGATTAATTATAAAATCCCACTACAGGTAAAGCAAGGAAAAACATAAAATTCAGTTTTTGCCGTCTCTCTTCGCAAGCACCTTGAATTTCGAGGCATTTTGTTGATTATCTAAATACACAACTTTGCCCCCATTTAAGCGACTTTGTATCTCTTACAGCTTACGAGGTCCGAATGGTGAGGATCGAATTTGAAATACCCTGTATACGCTTCATTAGCCTTGTAAAAATACTGCCAACTTCCCCTTTTTTGAACTTGAACAACATGTTAGATGTCTGTTTAGTCTGTTAAGCTTTGAGGATATAAATATATAGGAAAACTTGTCTTTTTAGTGATCCGAAATGTAGGACAAACAATAACACATGACATATCTAGTATTTTTATAACACAAGTAAACACTTGGCAACGTTAAGAGGTATGTGGAAATGCATTGGCGTAGGCCTTTATACGATTACTATTCATAAGCAGATTACCAAATTTTGTGAATGTAGGGTCATCTATACCCGAGTACCACGGCTACCATAAAGTTGAATGGATTTTGTTGCTATGACTTTCACGCTTCTCTTTCTTATACGTCATACGTCAAATACATTCAGCTGTTTCGCATGCTATTGAGATAATCCAAGATTCTGTGATATCTTATGCAAAATAAAAATTTCCAAACCGTATGTATTGTTTTTTTCTTATTGCAAGTTGTGAATGAATACGTAAAGTATCTTATGAAATAAATTGACTCCAGTCTTAACTTCACCCAGTGCATAGTGCCACCTGAAGGTGACACCAACTTAAAATAATAATAATATTCATTCACTCCAAAATACAGGGAACATGAAACGAGTAAATAAATATAATATATCCATAGGAGGACAATGCTTGTGCATGGATCATATGTACGTTGAATTGCGAAAGATAAAAAAAAGAACAGAGAGAAAAAAATTATTTGTAAGAATGATAGAGCATTTATTGTGTAATATTTGAGATTATTCTATTAATGTGATTTCTCACAATCGTGTTGATAATTTTTTTTTGAAGCCTAATGTATTGCGTAATTATTTTAAATTATTTGGTAAATGTTCGCACAATTTTGGAGCTAAATACAGGTGACATCGTTTCATTAAAGATTTATTTGGCTTAGGAACATTTTTTGCGCGTAATTGATATCTGATGTTACGACTATGTTTAATTATGTCGCGTTCACTAATAATTTTGTCATAATGAGTGATGGTATGTAAGAAGTAAAGTTGTTTAGTATCATATACTTGTGTATCGTTACACAAGCCATCAGTTGGGTATAATTTTGATTTGCCAAACATTGATGTTAAAATTGTTCTTTGAAGCACATCTAAATCGTTGCATGCAGCACCCCATACTACTATACCATATGTTGTGTGCGGCTTGACTGAAGCTGGATATATTATTCGTAGATAATATTCAGTTAATATACTGGTTAGAAATTTTATTTTATATGCTATGAATCTAATTTTCTTTAGTATGTAAGAAATATCTACATCCCATCTCAAGTGGGGATCTAGCTATATTCCTAAATATTTTGTACCTTTAACTGTATTGATTTTCAGATTTTTATCATTTACCTTAAAGCGAAAGTGGTTATATTTTCGTAGAAGATTAGATAGTGATGAAAATGGTAAAACATGAGTTTTAGTAAAGTTGATTGTTAATTTTCGGTTATTAAACCACTGAATAATTTTGCAAAAGTCATTTTCGATAACATCTTTTAAGTTGTTCCAATCCTTACCTTTATAGAGTATAGCAGTTTCGTCCGCAAAACTGACTATTTTACCAGTGCTATTAATTTTGAATACATTGTTTAAATAAATATTGAATAACAGAGGACCCAAAATTATACCTTGTGGTACACCACATTTAACAAACATTTCTTTACTATATGAGTTTAATAATTTTACTGATTGCGGTCTATTTGATAAATAATTTTCCATTAAAGTATACATCTTTCCACGAAAACTTATTCTTCCTAAGATTTCCAAAAGTACAGGGTGGGCCAAAAGTTCCTGACTGATTTTAAAAATTCATAAGGTTTTCCCAAGTTAACATATTTGATTTTTCTTTCAGATTTACAAAGTAGAACTCTGGATATTTTAGAATGGAGAGACTTAATCTAATCCAGAGAACCAAAGTCGTAAAATTTTACTATGAACATAATCATTCGATTGTAAACACCAAGAGAGCTTATCGAAGATTTTGTATTGTTCGAAACGCCCCATCCACTGGGGCTATCCGCAGCTTATGCGGCGTTTCCAAACCCATGGTTCTGTATCGGACCTTCCCCGAACTGGACGACCATGTTTAGTTTTCACTGGAGAAAACACAGAGAGAGTAGAGGAAAGTGTTCAGGAGGATCCCGAAACATCGACCAGAAGAAGGCCAACTCAATTAGGCCTCACCAGGACATACCTCAGAAGAATTTTGAAACATTTGCGGATGTTTCCTTACAAAATTCAAATGGTTCAGCAGTTACGACCACAAGATTATGCACAACGACTAAATTATGCCATTCGTTTTCAGCAATTGGAAAATTTTTTAAATCGTCTAATAATGACTGATAAGGCGCATTTTCATCTGAATGGTTTTGTGATTACGCAAAATGCAAGAATTTGGGGAAGGCAAAATCCAAGGGCTGTACATGTTAAATGTACGGTTTGGTGTGGTGTTACCACCCAGGGTATTATTGGGCCTTATTTCTTTCAAAATGACGATGGAACTGCGGTAACTGTTACTGGCGAGAGGTATAAAGCTATGCTTGAAAATTTTTTGATTCTAGAGCTTGAAAATAGACCTGATATGTGGTTCCAACAGGATGGAGCCACAGCTCATACAGCTGGAACCACAATGACATTGCTAAGAGGCTTCTTTGGAGAACGTCTGATTTCAAAAAGATCGGCAATTGAATATCTCCCACGTTCCCCTGATTTAACCGCGCCAGATTCTTATCTATGGGGATATTTGAAAGAAAGAGTTTACCGCAATAAACCTCGAACCTTAAGACAACCCTTGGAGAATATCATAATGGGAATTCGAGCCATAAATCGGGAAACGTTGGAGGCAGTTATGGACAATGTCTTAGAAAGGAATGTTGTGTGTGAAAGAGAAAATGGCCGTCACTTACGCGACATTAGTTTTCATACTTAATACGAAAAAAAACTACAATATATGTAGTTTATTTTTGTGAAAACTACATTAAAAAATATTAATAAATAAAAAAGTTATTAAAGTTTAAAATAGGTCAGCTTCTTTTGGCCCACCCTGTATATTGTGGTTAACTGTGTCAAATGCTTTTTGTAAATCCACAAATACGCATATCGATGGTACTTTTCCATCCATATTTTGGGTAATTTCATCTACTACACTTAATACCCCATCTGTTGTAGATTTGCCCGCTATAAAACCATATTGATTGGAATTTAAAATTTTGAATTTATTAAGAAAATTAATCATTTTATTAAGGAGTAATTTCTAAAAAACTTTAGCTAAACTTGATATAAGTGAAATAGGCCCATAGTTAGTGACATCCGTATTCCGCTTTATAGATTGGTATGATGATTGCTGTCTTGAAAGCTGATGGAAATACTGCAGATTGAAACGATTTGTTAATGATATAAGCAAGTGGTTGTGTTATTTGATTGGCCAGCATCTTTAGATGTTCAGCTCTAATTTCGGCAATTCCAGGGCTTTTGCTATTTTTTAGAGTCATAATGGCATTAAAAACATCCCGATAGTCTACGTTTGTTAATACAAATGAATTATTCAGTCTCGTTTCACGCAGATGGACATTAGCATTTTGTTTAATATTATTTGCCAAGTTTTCTCCTATATTCGTACATTCTATGAAGTCGTCACATATTTGCTGAATATTGTCTGTTTTCTGTCCTGTTTTTGTTTTTATTTTGTTAACATTGTTTTTTGAATAGGATGACTTACTGAATATATCATTGACAGTGGACCATAGCTGTCCAGAGTCATGTGAATTATTATTCAATTGTTTTAAATAGTAATTTTTTTTTGCTTTTCTCGGAAGTTCTATAAATTTGTTTTTATACTGATTATAATGATCTATATTTTCTTTTGTGGATACTTAGATATTTCGTGATATTAGCCTTTCTTTTTCGTTTGCAGATTTTATTAGTCTTTTGGTCATCCAGTCATTTCTGCTTTTTTCCTTGTGATTTAATTTAACCTTATTAGTACTAACCTCAATTACTTTTTGAATTTTGCGTATCAACAAATATGTAGCTTCGTAGAGTAGGATTTCTAATAATTGTTTACCACTTTGTGTTAGCCATGTGTATTTAAACTATACTAAGTGACATATAAATCCGAACACCCAGTTTAAATGGTTTTATTTTAATAAAAGTTTGTGAATGTATTTATCTTACTGTAAATAACAAGTGAAAAAATTTTCAGCCTTATCAGTTGGACATTCCGGTTTTTATACTGCTTTTTTTTAATTCACTAATGCTCTAAAAATGAATATTTCAGCCGCAGTAAAGGATCAACGTTGGCGGATTTTGGTTCTTGACATCCTTTACGATCGGTTACGATGCCTAGAGTACGGAGACCTGTACGATTTCGTCAACTTAGTGAGTTTGATAGGGGCCGTATAGTGGGACTTCGGGAAGCTGGACTTTCTTTTCGGGCAATTGCAGTTAGAGTGCAAAGAAGTGTAGGCACTGTGGTTAGGTGTTGTCAGGCATGGCTTTGAGAAGGCCGTACGCAAAGAGCAAGGGGCACTGGACGCCGCCGTAGAACAACAGACCGTGAAGATCGCCGCCTAAGATTATTGGCCTTAAGGGACCGTTTCTCCACTACCAGGTCCATTGCAAATGAATGGTTTGCAGAACACGGAAGACCTATTGGCATGCGAAGTGTTTACCGACTAATGAGAAGTTTTGGCTTGTTTTCATACCGGCCACACTGGGTCCTCCCTTTAACTCGAGAACACCGACGTAATCGCCTTGAGTGGTGCAGACAACGGTCACTCTGGGATCAGGAATGAAACAGTATTGTCTTTAGTGACGAGTCTCGATTTTGTTTAGGCATGCACGATGGTCGTGCCAGGGTTAGAAGGCGACGTGGTGAAAGGAGGAATCCACAGTTTTTTGTTGAAAGACATGTTCAACACACTGTTGGAGTTATGGTTTCGGGTGCTATAGCTTATGGTTCCAGGTCACCTTTAATCTTCATCAGAGGTAACATGAACGCGCAGCGTTATATCCACGAAGTTCTAGAACCCCATGTTTTACCCTATCTTGACACCCTGGCAGATCCAACTTTCCAACAAGATAATGCCCGACCACATGTTGCAAAAGTCACAATAGACTTCTTTCAACATAATGATGTCACATTGTTACCATGGCCACCAAGATCTCCCAACTTATCCCCAATTGAGCACGTGTGGGATATGATGGGTAGGAGATTGCTCAATTTGCAACGTCCTCCTCAGACTCTAGAAGCATTTCGAGAGGAGTTGGTGGTTGCCTGGAATGAGATACCACGTGAGGACATTGACCACCTGATCAGAAGCATGCCTAGGCGCGTTGGAGAATGCGTAGCACATCAGGGTGCATCCACACATTATTAAAGGTCAAAGGGCTTTAAAGTAGTGCAATCATTTTGAAATTTTTATCATTTACTTATTATGCTTCATTAAGTACTTATACAAAATTTTATTAAGATCAAACCATTTAAACTGGGTGTTCGGATTTATATGTATATGTCACTTAGTATATTTTAGTACGAGACAGTAAACATTTTCATTATTATGTACATGGTAACCGGGAGTTAAATATTTAAGATAAAAAATGTTGCTAAAAGTCAGTAAAGTACTTGCATTTTTTCAACAAAGGAGCTTTTTTTAGTATAAGTAGCTTCTTTCAGTCGAAGTTTATGGGAAGGCTGTGATGTCACACAAACTTCTGCAAAATGGTTAAAAATACAAGTGGTAAAACTTGCTTACACATTGGCGATAGGGCACGGTAAATATCTATTATGAAACTAAATTTGAATCTTATTTAAGCATCCAACCACAAGGTAAAAATGTCAGAAATCAGATTCGGATGATTTGTGAATGAACGATTTGAAATCGCGTAGGTTCTGCTTGACTAGTACGTGTAGTATATTACACGAGCTATTTTTAATCGGCATAATTCCAATTGTACTGGTAAACGTTTCTCATGTTACAGCAATTATGCAATTGATGTAAGCAGGTCAATTATAAATTGCAGAACTGACTTGTGATATCTGCATAAAACAAGTACGTCTTTAAGAAATACAAACATCCCGCCTGCAGTAGCTGAATTCTTAATTGTACCATTAAGGCTAATCTATGAACACCT
Source organism: Acanthoscelides obtectus (assembly GCA_963669975.1). NCBI lineage: Eukaryota > Metazoa > Arthropoda > Insecta > Coleoptera > Chrysomelidae > Acanthoscelides > Acanthoscelides obtectus. Next base: position 8,610,952 of record CAVLJG010000006.1, read on the forward strand.
CAAATGTCAAAATGCTTCAAGCTGTTTGGTTTGTAGCCGGTGAAATAGAAATTTCAAGGTTGAATTTTAACATTTTGATTTTATAAAAATTTGATAGTATTCCCCGGCTGTCAAGGAAAGGTGTAGAGGCACGTCATGCTCCAAAATCCGTCAAGTTTAAACTGTGGCCTATAAAGTAGGTATTTCAAGTTCCTATATGTCAAAATCCAACACCCCGTTTGAGCAGTAACCTGTGAAATAGGAATCTTACGATTGATTTTTTTAATAAAATCCGGCATTTTGTTTCTTCTAAACTTCTAAAATCAATACAGCGATAACTCATATGTCAAAGTTCATCAGGCCGTTTGACCTGTAACTCTTGAAATAGATTTTTTTAGATACATACCTACGCACGAAAAACATTCAGATGCGTTCCGCTTGTACTAATAAATATCGGACCTTTGGAGGACTTTGTATGCTTTTGGTCTCTTCAAAAATTACAGCCTGAGGATTTTATAAACGTTTCAGACTTCAAAAAATAAGCTTCACGAAGTGATCGATCGCTGCATGATAAGTTCCGTAAGTACGTCTATGAATACACACTAGGGCATGCAATTATTATCGTAATCCGATAATCGATAAAACAGTTATCGTTTTTTTTTTGATAAGAAAAAGTTATCGGTTTTATTTGAAAACAGCTTTTTTACGTATATCGTGGGGAAAAGGGATCTATTTTTTTTGTTCTGTTATTGGCACTGCTCGATGACCAGCTGGCCAGATTCTTATTTTCCACATATACAGGGTATCCGGAAAAAAGTGTGCAATATTCTACCAGCGGTTTCTAGAGCTTAAAATTGGAAGGAAAGTTTATATAAACATAGGTCGACAAACGTCCCCTAAGGGCGCTACGGTCTTTTATAGGGGCTTCCCTGAAGATGGTTTTTCCTTAATATTTCCGAAACGTGTTGAGATAAAGAGATAAAATTTGGTATTCTAGCCTAATTTTTTATGCTGGATTTAAAAATATTTACAATTTTAGTCAGTTTTATTTTGAAGCGTATGTAACAGAGACGGACTCAGGTTACTTTAGCCCCAACATTTTTGGGTGATTATATTTTTGAAATTCAATTTTAGAGTTTGAAAATTTAGGGTTTTCTACATAAAAAAGGTACTCTTATTGAATATCGAAAAATTGTGCCATTTTTGAATAAAATCAAACTAAAAAATTTGTCACATGATAGGAAATGTGCTGCGAATTTAAATGAATTGTTGAATAATTAGCCATGGCAACGAAAAAACTAATTTAATAATTGGTAAATATTACATAAATAAATATTTCTGTTGCAACATAGCTAACATTTAGGCAAAAACAAAAGAAATAAATTTTTCCTACGAATGAAATTGAAATTTGTTTAAAAAAGAAGACATACAGTTGGATATACTTAAAACTAGCTTTACAATAAGTGTTCAAATAAATTCCCATTTTGTTGGTTACAGAGTCTCGGTCGACGAACTAATGATTGCGTAGCCCGAAAAGTGGAAAACGTTTTTCTTCTTAGTTCATTTGCAGCCTGATAGATTCTTTGAAGTAAATCTTCTTGAGTATTTACTTCAGTCGAGTAAACTAGGTCTTTAAATGACCCCCAAAAATAGAAATCCAATGGATTTAGGTCAGGTGAACGTGGCGGCCACGCTATATGACCTCCTCGGCCTAACCACCTGTCTGGAAAATTGACATTCAACCAATTTCGAACATTGCTTCCAAAATGTGCAGGGGCGCCGTCATGTTGAAAAAACATATTTTCTGCTGGCGCACATCCAATGGTATTATATCCATGAGCTCATTCTCTCATAAGTTCAATGAAAATCTATGGAAATTAAAAGCACCACTGCTAGTAAATATTGACTCATCCGACCATACTATTCTAGGAATAGTGTTTTCATTTGCTAATATCCACCGGCAAAACTCGATTCGTGGTAAAAAATCTGCCTCCGTTAAATTCTGCACCCGTTTAAAATGATAAGGAGGTAATCCTTGCATTCTTCTCATTCTTCCTATCTAAAATTATTATTTTTAGGATAACTATCAAATGGGTATTCATACATTTTTCTTACTATTGATCGAGGTATATCCATATTTTCTGAAACATTTCGTATGTTTATTTGAGGATTATTTTCAAACATATTTAAAGCAATTTCCATACGATGATTTCCCAGTGGCCTTCCTGAGCCCTGCATGCACTGAAAACTTCCATGGTTTGACAAAATCCGGTGAACATCTGTAAACATTCAACATCCAGGTACTATGCGATTGGGAAATCTTCTTTGATATTCTCTTACGGTTGCCAATGGACTGCCATTGGAAAACCCGCACACAAAATGCATGTCAGTCAGTTCTCTGTCTGTAAATCTTGGCATTTTAAATCGATTTAATAAAAATTTTGATTTCAATCTAGTAATTTTACAATGCTAACAATGTCAGCTTAACGTCAAAATAAATCATAACAAATCAAAACAAGTTTTGTTTGCAGTCATGGCTAACTGTGTATAATCAACAATTCATTTATATTCGCAGTACATTTCCTATCATGTGACAAATTTTTTAGTTTGATTTTATTCAAAAATGGCACAATTTATCGATATTCAATAAGAGTACCTTTTTTATGTAGACAACTCTAAATTTTCAAATTCTAAAATTGAATTTTAAAAATAGAACCACACAAAAATTTTGGAGCTAAAATAACCTGAGTCCGTCCCTGTTACATACGCTTCCAAACAAAACTGTCTAAAACTGTTAATATTTTTAAATCCAGCATAAAAAACTAGGCTAGAATACCAATTGTATGTCTTTACCTCAACACGTTTCGGAAATATTAAGGAAAAACCATCGTCAGGGGAGCCCATTTAAAAGACCGTAGCGCCCTTAGGGGACGTTTGTCAACCTATGTTTATATAAACTTTTCGTCTTACTTTAAGCTCTTGAAACCGCTGGTAGAATATTGCACACTTTTTTCGGGACACCCTGTAAAAGTAGAATATCATTACTTAATAGTACCACTATGCTATTTCAATTATATCTACATAGAGTATACGAACAATTATATTACTCTGTTTTTTAGCAGGTTTCCTTTTTTTGTTTAACCAATATTTTTTATTATTATTTCCTCTTTTCAAATTTGTTTGCAAGATTGGACAACCATTCTTTTCTATTGCTATTTTTTCCTGTTTTTTCTTTTCAATTTTTTTCAACATTGATATTTACTTTATACTGATATATTATTTTTAAATTATTTTGTTGTTTTCATACATTTTTTTCAAACAAACTTTTTCAAAAACATAGCTATGAAAATTAAAGGTAGTGTTCACCTTATCAGCAATCCTTATCCTATTTTATATTACACCTATTTTATACAGAACTCGATGACGTCCTTTATCTTCAATTCGCCTCGATTTTGTTATTTTTATCATTTAACAAACCAGCGACCGACTACAGTGTCAAGTGACATTGAAATGAACAAATGACAGAGTGCGGAATGCATTGTATTGTTCGGAAATTTCGAGATTTGACTACATGACAGTCGTCGTTGTGAAAAATATATCATTGTTTATCGATTATCGATATTTATTGTTTTTAATTCCGATATTTTCCGTTTTTCAAACTGAATCGATAATCGATAAATAACCGATTGTCGGTTATCGATTTGCATGCTCTAATATAAGCCAATTATGATTTTTAGAAGACTTAATTCTATCAAAACACGTCACATTTAGACTTGTAGGACTTTTCTGGTGAGATGCTTGGATTTGAGAACGGTTTCTTTGTCAGCAACATTATTTTATGTTTTTCTGATCGCTGAATGAAGCCGCATTATGTTGGATTAACTGTTTAGCAACGTTTCGGTCACTTCGGAGATTTATTAGCACAGCAACTACTGTATAAAATGCAGATATTAAAAAGGAGAGAGAGCACGGAGTAAGACATACAACTGTTAGAAAAGGCGCCAATACTTGAAAAAGAATTCGGTTGGAGTTTTGTTCAAATATTATTTTATATTATACGCAAAAAATAAAATTTATGTAGCTCATCATTATCGTTAACCATCAAGATACATTGTATAATAATATAAAGATGTCACCACATGTCCATTTACGATGTTAATGAAATATTTTCTAAAGCTTACCCTACTACTCCAGGGGCTAAAACTTCTGATTGCGCTGCTAAGGTTTCGGCTATAGTGTCTTCTGAATATAATTTGACAGGTGTATTGTACTGCTTGTTTACTAATCTCGGTCCACCGTTCAATGACCCGTTCACCTGTAATCAATGCAAAATCTAGCATGTAACAAATCAAGCATACGAGGGATGTCTTTTAAGTTTTGCATATAGAAACATAGTAGGCCGCGCGGATGGAACGTCAGTACTTAATATTAACCTCACTCTTTAGTAAACTTAAATTCAAAGTTTCACAACAATACGTGCAGTGTTCTCACTACAGTGAATTTTTAAGTGTCATCAAGTCATTAGAAAAATGGAACTCAACCGAGGACATTTTCGCGCCATAATTTATTGCAACATTCAGAGACAATTATCGCAACAAAAATGCCTTGTTGAGTTACTGTCTGTTTTCGGCAACGAAGCGCCACATCAGTCGACAATTTCCCGTTGGTATCTTAGCGACGATCCCAAGAAAACGTCGATGCTCTGCGCAAACTCATCATTGAAGATAGACATGTGACATATCGTGAGATTGAGGCGTCCTTGAAGATCTCAAAGACCTCAATTCAAAAAATTTTACATGAAGAATTAGGAGTAAGAACATTAGTTTCTCGTTGGATACCCCACCTGTTGATGAATCATGGATTTACTGTTATGAACCAGAAAATGAACGAGTCGGATGTTTGGGTGTTCCAAGGTGAAGAAAAGCCAACAAAAGTCATCCGTTCTCGAAGTGTTTCGAAAAAGATGGTCGTGTCATTTGTGTCAAAAGCGGGTCATATTGCAATAATTCCTCTTGAAGAACAAAGAACTGTTACTGCGGATTGGTATACCACCATTTTTTTGCGAAAAGATATCACCAAGCTTCGAAAAATCAACCACGAAAGTAGAATCATCCTCCACCAAGACAATGCAAGGTCGCACACAGTCCAAAAAACAAGGCAGTATTTAACGGAGGAATACGTGGAATTATTGGACCATCCTCCATATAGCCCCGATCTAAGTCCTAACGATTTCTTTACTTTCCCGAAAATTAAAAACAGACCGCGTGGTCAAAGGTTCCAGTCACCAGAAGAAGCAGTTGACGCATTCAAAAATGCCGTTTTGGACCTGCCAGCAAATGAGTGGAATAAGTGCTTCGAAAATTGGTTGGAGCGCATGCAGATGTATATTAATCTCCGTGGAGAATACTTCGTAAAACAATAAGACATCCCTCGTATTGACTTGATACACAGCAAATACACAAATCCTCCGAGTATCATTATTGATAAATTTAATCCCAAAATAGATACTGACGATCTTAGTCAGAATTATAACCTCTTGAGTAAGAAGTTTATCAGATTTAAACCCTAAGCAGCGTAATGATTTCTTAGAACGTGATGACATTTTTTAAAGACCTCCATCCCAAGAATCCAAGAAATTGAAAGCACATCCTAAAATAAGCTTTACTTTTAAACCTTTATAACTATCTAAAAATGTCTTAAATATTCATAAAGTGAAAACCAGTGAAAATATATAACCTATTTTTTTGCGCCCATGGGTCTATGGCCAGTGTAATTATATGAAAAAATAGCGTCAAGTAGGTTGACTCTCCATTTCCCCGCATCGCTGTGATTAGTTCATGAAGGATTAAGTTTAACACAAATTAAACCTCCTGAGAAAACAATTAGTTATGAATAAGTACAATAGAGAAATTAAACGGATCAAGTCAGGCAAACAGACCCATACAATAAGTCCATAGCGCTATCGGTAGTTCCCATCCATCTGGCATCTCTGCAATATGAGCAGATGAATCAAGCATGCCGTTACGCTGCGCGCTGAGCCGAGATAGCAGAAGCAAACGCGTATCAAAAATATTCCTCGAAATTTTAATGAGAAAAGCACGGAGAAACCTATGATGTGTGATATCTGGCTAATATGTGCCTCGAATTACCGGGGTTGGGAGTATATAAATAGACTAACATCAAAAAATTGACATATACCCTCCCCCACCCATCTACAACCCCCCTAATTTTTTATCCCTCAGATTTTTTTCGAAAATGATCATGTTTCCCTGGAACACCAAAAAAACGTTTGCGTGATTTTAAATTTTTTCGGTTTCGGCCGCCGCTACTAAACGTATTTTCAAAAAGTTCAGAGCTTTCTTGTCCTTGACGTAGTAGCAACATTGTGTGAAAATTTCATCCAAATCCGTGCAGGACTTTCCAAGTTATACAGGAGCCAAGGATCACCGGACAGATCGGCAGACCGACAATCCGATGGAAATGGGTGACATGATTCTTCGTGATGTACATGTTAACATCAAAAAAACATATATCATTTTCGAAATGTTTCGCGATCACAATATTTCCTCGCCCAGTTGCGTAGGAAGTAAAAATAGATCAAGATTTCCAAGGGGGGCTTTAGCCCCAAAGCCCCCCCTTAGAATGCGCCAGTGATAATGATTTTCTCTAAAGAGAATTTGTCTAAAAAAAAGACATTTTTTAAACGGCAAGTACATGCAAATACAGGCAATAGAAAATAAGCTAAAACCTCAAACCTGAAAATATCTCGCAACTCCCAAATTTGACAAAAGCTTTAAATATACTAAGTGACATATAAATCCGAACACCCAGTTTAAATGGTTATATTTTAATATAATTTTGTATAAGTACTTAATGAATAAGTAAATGATAAAAATTTCAAAATGATTGCACTGCTTTAAAGCCCTTTGACCTTTAATAATGTGTGGATGCACCCTGATGTGCTACGCATTCTCCAACGCGCCTAGGCATGCTTCTGATCAGGTGGTCAATGTCCTCCTGTGGTATCTCATTCCAGGCAACCACCAACTCCTCTCGAAGTGCTGAGGAGGACGTTGCAAATTGAGCAATCTCCTACCCATCATATCCCACACGTGCTCAATTGGGGATAAGTCGGGAGATCTTGGTAGCCATGGTAACAATGTGACATCATTATGTTGAAAGAAGTCTATTGTGACTCTTGCAACATGTGGTCGGGCATTATCTTGTTGGAAAGTTTGATCTGCCAGGGTGTCAACATAGGGTAAAAGATGGGGTTCTAGAACTTCGTGGATATAACGCTGCGCGTTTATGTTACCTCTGACGAAGATTAAAGGTGACCTGAAACCATAAGCTATAGCACCCCAAACCATAACTCCAACAGTGTGATGAACATGTCTTTCAACAAAAAACTGTGGATTCCTCCTTTCACCACGTCGCCTTCTAACCCTGGCACGACCATCGTGCATGCCTAAACAAATTCGAGACTCGTCACTAAAGACGATACTGTTCCATTCCTGATCCCAGAGTGACCGTTGTCTGCACCACTCAAGGCGATTACGTCGATGTTCTCGAGTTAAAGGGAGGACCCAGTGTGGCCGGTATGAAAACAAGCCAAAACTTCTCATTCGTCGATAAACACTTCGCATGCCAATAGGTCTTCCGGGTCCTGCAAACCATTCATTTGCAATGGACCTGGTAGTGGAGAAACGGTCCCTTAAGGCCAATAATCTTAGGCGGCGATCTTCACGGTCTGTTGTTCTACGGCGGCGTCCAGTGCCCCTTGCTCTTTGCGTACGGCCTTCTCGAAGCCATGCCTGACAACACCTAACCACAGTGTCTACACCTCTTTGCACTCTAACTGCAATTGCCCGAAAAGAAAGTCCAGCTTCCCGAAGTCCCACTATACTGCCCCTATCAAACTCACTAAGTCGACGAAATCGTACAGGTCTCCGTACTCTAGGCATCGTAACCGATCGTAAAGGATGTCAAGAACCAAAAACCGCCAACGTTGATTCTTTACTGCGGCTGAAATATTCATTTTTAGAGCGTTAGTGAATTAAAAAAAAGCAGTATAAAAACCGGAATGTCCAACTGATAAGGCTGAACATTTTTTCACTTGTTATTTACAGTAAGATAAATACATTCACCAACTTTTATTAAAATAAAACCATTTAAACTGGGTGTTCGGATTTATATGTCACTTAGTATATTTTTAAAGACAAGCTTTTATTCAGCTGTTCATGGAATTAACTAAAACATTTTTTCCGATTGGAAATATTTAAACAGTAACTAAACTCCTTCATCTCAGGTATGTTAATTTTGACAGCATGATGGAAAAAGGGTGTAACAAACATTTATTTGTAAACTTGAGATCAGGGAGCTGTCATTTAGTATACGTATACATGTTCTGAACTCTTTAAATGCAAAAAATTCATAGTTTCTATCGACTTGAAATTTGAGCTATTTTCAGGGTCGACCTTGATCCTTTATCATTTTTCTAATCACGGACTTTTATACAATGTCCCTAAAATGATAGCTATCATTCTCTGACTCACCTGCGGCGCGAACGGTTTTGCTGACAAGTTGTGTCCGGTGCCGACGGCTCCAAAGTTGTCACCTTTGGGTGCGGCGAGCGACGTCCTGGTCACGGGGCTGATGTTGTTGGAAATGATGGGAGAGGGCGCTGGTACGTGTCCTGTGGGAGTCACTGACGGCCGCCACGTCAGTCCGCCCCTGAAACGCGATAAAATAGTATCTAGCGCAGTTGTCACGCTTTACTAAAAGAGCCACAAATAGGTAGTTCCTGGTAGTCAAGCTATTAGCGATAAATCATATATTATTTGAAAGATTAATGAATAAATGAGATAGGAGGCATAACGGCCACCATGAGTAACTGACGCATAGGGCCCTTATGCATCACTACATTTCCTAAGCCTCAAGGTCCGCCCTTCTAGCGAAGTTGAGTATAGCACTGCGTCCCTCCTTCTTAACATTCTGGGGATTCAAGGTGTTATAGAAGCTCAGACCCTCGTAGCGACACAGAACATGCACCAGGGACTCTTCCTCTACCCCGCTGCGTCTACACATGGGATCCTCAGCCACTCCCATCACATGAAAGTGACGCCTCATTTTGTCAGTCAACAGTTCCATTAACAACCTTAGGTTAGCTCTATCTAAAGATAAGCAAAAGTCTCCATGCTTAGCACTGGGCCCTGAGATGAGCTCTTGGGCCTTACGGAGATGCATAGAGATTTTCCCCATTTTAGAGGGCGTTGTCCAGAAATTTCTCCGTTATCCTCCTGACTTCGCGGGAACCCCCAGGGGTGAAGCGGGACCAACAAGGCTATTCTCCCTCCAGAATACCGGTGGATCACAGGTATATATTGTGTAAGACTGATCGACAGATTCCAAATTAATACGCTCGGAATCCTAGGCATGCTAATTGGGCAACCTTTAGGGCAGATCTTGATAGTAGGCTTGCAGCGTCTCCAAACAGGCTCTGTTATAGAAGCAACTGTGGAGTCTCTGAACATGGATCTGATAGCTTCGTATGACGAAACCTGCCCGCTGCGCAAAGTTCAAGGTAATCGCAAAGCAACCTTCTGTCCTAAGGAGCTAGAGAATAGGAACCGAGCTGTACACAAATTTCTTAGTAGAGAGGCTCTCCCTAATGGGAAGAGTACAAGTACTCAAGGGTAGAGGAAGATACCTCGGCATAGTTCTGTATCGATGTGAGGCTCTGAGCTACTACAGGCAGGCTATACTGGGGTCCATCACTTTGGACCTCCAGAACGTTGAGGAGGTCCATTCATGCCGACTGCGCAAGCTAGAATCGTATATATTTCCGTCTGGAAAATAGTAGCAGTAAGAGCCTACTTCTGTGTGTGTACCAGTCTTGTCCACTTCTTTTGGGGACCTCCTGGATTCAGGTATCCCACTCTACCCTCCGCAGCTACTCCACATTAAACTTGTAGTTAAAGCGATACTGAGAGATGGTCACCCACGCTCAGAAGAACGGGATTCTCTTTGAGAGAATTCATGAAGGCCCAGCTGCCCTCCACAGTCGACTATTCTCGCCTCTCCGCGGACCCTTGACTCCAACGGTGGAGATGCAGCAGAGCTTTCATTGCACTCAATGGTCTGGTCCGCACTGCGCTTATTGTGTCAAGTTTAACCGTAGTTGTATCGGTTCCAATGCAACGCCACCAAACCAAGAATCCATACAAAAGAGATGAACATACTATCATCGCATAGAGCCGTTGTACCACTTTGCGAGCCATGTTAGTCTTGTACTCAACATGCTCTTTCCAATTCATGAGTAAGAACTCTTCATGTAAAATAAGAAATACTGCATCGTTGTCCGACCAGAGTATTGCTATATCAATTTTGACGATTCTTATGCCAGTGCTACTCAATTATTTGCAGGTTTTTATTTCTTTACTTCGTAATATTGTTATTTCAATTTTATTTTCTAAAAAACAGAAGACAATCGTGGGCAGATCCGCAATAAAGGAACAGGAGCAGTATTAGAAGGATTGGTATCCCGAGCGACGTACGTTTCTGCATACTGGCTTCATCGTGCCCAAACGGATGTGCATCGAAAACACTGAAGTGAAAACACATGCCCATCTCATCTGGATACGGGTGTAACCTGAAGAGGAACAATGATGGAAAGAGAAGAAGCCATCAACTAGAGCCAGCATTCACATTTGTGGATAATCCCCTAAATTTGTGGCTCCTCACATTTGGGGCTCTGGTCAGAAGACCTGGTGTTTACAAGGTATCAACCAAAGTCACCACGAAGCCTACCTGCAGAGGGACTTCAAGCCCATCAGTAGATATAAAGAAAGACTTAGGCGACAAACAAAGGACAGTCGTGTACATGGACTTTGGATTAATCAAGTTGCCTCATATTGGCCTCATTCTCGTGCTAATGATTCAGTTTAGCATCACATTAAAAGAGAAACCAGATTTTCTTAAACAAACCAAGTAAAAAAACGTAGCCAAGGGTAATCTATTCTTGCCTTATAAACAATTAGTATCGGTTGAAAGTCGTACACTCGTATAGACGAAATTCGTACAACTTTGGCAACGCTGTGGAAACAGTCTATTCAAAAAGAGCTAAAATGTCAAAGTTCAAGTGGTCATAGTAGATGAAAATAGGAGATATTGGGCAGCTGACCAAGAAATTACGAACAAGGTCATCGTTGATTTGAGGAATTAGCTTTTCGGGACACATACTTACAGGGTGGTATCCCTATCTTACTATACAACTATAAGCTGACATATCATTATAGAGGCTGAATGAGAAGTACAAAATTGAAGTGAGGAAGTGAGTAATCAGCAGGGGAAGGAGTTGAATTAACTGCTGACCATTTTGTTTTTTGCTATTTTCAAGTCTATTATACTGACCTCTGTACTGTCATTTCGAAAGCTGGTCCTGCTCTGACAACTACATCTTGTGCATCCTTGTGTCTTAGATTGTATACATCAATATTGTTTATTTTGATCACCGCATCCCCTGGAGTTAGTCCAGCTCGTTCAGCTGGCGATCCGGGGTTAACCTGAAAAAAGAAAAAAAGATAGGGGTTGCTCCTACAGGACCGTAATAACTAGATAAATAATACCTAAATAAAATCGAAGCCTCAGTAGCTTGGTTCAAACCTTCGCCTCGAATGATCAATACCGAGCCAAAAGCTTTGAGTTCTCAAAAAATCGTCCAGGTGTGGCGGAGAAAAAGGACAAAAACAAAACAAAAATCGACAAAACTTCATGTTTTGACGTTTTGGAGATCCTGTTCATTTTCAGGAAAACATCTGTAGAGGTTGAAAATCGGGTTTGCGGGTTGTAGAGTGTGGGGAAAAGTATGTCACATTTTGTTCGCGGCAGTATATTTATGCGTTTTAAGTCTTAGAAATTTTACACACCTATCACTACAGATTCCACATGAATATTTCCCCGTACCTTTGTGCTTAGGACTTGGAGAAGTATTTATAGATGTGACACGCAGTCGGTCAAGACGATGCGATGTAACGGCGACTTTCATATGCCGAACCATGCCTTGAGTCTGACCAACATCGTTGGCAGGGATGTTATAGTATCGTGGCTGCCGCTTTTGACCTATTTAACTGGTGTGGCCCAGCAGCGTTGCCAGATGGGCAGGGAAGAATCTGGCGTAATGTGGATTATGGAGTATGTACTAATTATATGTAGGCCTGTTTGGCTGACTTGACCCATTTGATTTTTTTGTTATACATGTTTGTAGCTAACTCTCAAGGACTAACGTTGGCCGAACATGAACTGATGCCATTTTGTATAGTACGTCAATGCTGGTGATGATGGGACGCGTCTGTGATTGGCGGATCCACTCATGGTAGGTCGCAGTCTCGCCTTTATTTTTCGTATATCCGACCAATTGCTGACGTTGCGTTACCTGGCAATTTGGGATCGATACCAAAATCCCAAAAGACGGTTAATCATCAGAGGAATCTGAAAAATTTCGCCAACATACGTAACCATTATTAAATCGATCTATTCAAAGAAAATGAACCTGGAAAATAGCGTGGGCTGCAAAAAATAGCGTTCTGATACGTCATTATGGTGTCGTCACAAAATTAGAATGTTCAACGTGAACGAAAAATGATTACAGCGAATGAGAGCGGTACAAAAATAGCACCAAGCTTGTTTTCGTTATCGGTGTAGTATGAATTTCCTCGGGAAATTATGTGTGTGTATGTAATTTATGAAAAGTCAGAAAGTTACTGGTTATGCATAGTACGCAGATTAGGTTGTTTAATTTTCTGCATCTAAAAGCCATTAAAACCTTTTTGTAAAAAGATTTAGACGCCTCAGGTAGCATAAATACATTTTGAATAGCTATAATAACAACTTTGAAGTTTGAAATAAATAATTACAAGCGATAAGCCCCTACATTTTTTTAGACTCAAGGACAAACTGTCATGGAATTCTGTCTCAAATATACTAAGTGACATATAAATCCGAACACCCAGTTTAAATGGTTTTATTTTAATAAAATTTTGTATAAGTACTTAATGAAACATAATAAGTAAATGATAAAAATTTCAAAATGATTGCAATGCTTTAAAGCCCTTTGACCTTTAATAATGTGTGGATGCACCCTGATGTGCTACGCATTCTCCAACGCGCCTAGGCATGCTTCTGATCAGGTGGTCAATGTCCTCCTGTGGTATCTCATTCCAGGCAACCACCAACTCCTCTCGAAGTGCTTCTAGAGTCTGAGGAGGACGTTGCAAATTGAGCAATCTCCTACCCATCATATCCCACACGTGCTCAATTGGGGATAGGTCGGGAGATCTTGGTGGCCATGGTAACAATGTGACATCATTATGTTGAAAGAAGTCTATTGTGACTCTTGCAACATGTGGTCGGGCATATCTTGTTGGAAAGTTGGATCTGCCAGGGTGTCAAGATAGGGTAAAAGATTCTAGAACTTCATGGATACAACGCTGCGCGTTCATGTTACCTCTGATGAAGATTAAAGGTGACCTGGAACCATAAGCTATAGCACCCCAAACCATAACTCCAACAGTGTGATGAACATGTCTTTCAACAAAAAACTGTGGATTCCTCCTTTCACCACGTCGCCTTCTAACCCTGGCACGACCATCGTGCATGCCTAAACCAAAATCGAGACTCGTCACTAAAGACAATACTGTTCCATTCCTCATCCCAGAGTGACCGTTGACTGCACCACTCAAGGCGATTGCGTCGGTGTTCTCGAGTTAAAGGGAGGACCCAGTGTGGCCGGTATGAAAACAAGCCAAAACTTCTCATTCGTCGGTAAGCACTTCGCATGCCAATAGGTCTTCCGTGTTCTGCAAACCATTCATTTGCAATGGACCTGGTAGTGGAGAAACGGTCCCTTAAGGCCAATAATCTTAGGCGGCGATCTTCACGGTCTGTTGTTCTACGGCGGCGTCCAGTGCCCCTTGCTCTTTGCGTACGGCCTTCTCGAAGCCATGCCTGACAACACCTAACCACAGTGTCTACACTTCTTTGCACTCTAACTGCAATTGCCCGGAAAGAAAGTCCAGCTTCCCGAAGTCCCACTATACGGTCCCTATCAAACTCACTAAGTTGACGAAATCGTACAGGTCTCCGTACTCTAGGCATGTCAAGAACCAAAATCCGCTAACATTGATTCTTTATTGCGGCTGAAATATTCATTTTTAGAGCGTTAGCGAATTAAAAAAAAGCAGTATAAAAACCGGAATGTCCAACTGATAAGGCAGAAAATTTTTTTACTTGTTATTTACAGTAAGATAAATACATTCACCAACTTTTATTAGAATAAAACCATTTAAACTGGGTGTTCGGATTTATATGTCACTTAGTATATATACGAAAAGTAACATATTCACACTGTAATATTATCTCAAAAACATTCTTGTTCTACTTTCAAATAAGCAAACCATACCTATAAGAAATGCTACTTATAGTATAATTAAAAACTAAATTGACTGTTCACTTTTTTCAGTTTGCTAGATCCGAGCTATAATTGACTAGATTATCCAGCCTACATTGTCTTATGCCATTTCACGATGTCAAATCAGTTGACAAAACTTCAGAAACTCCTGACAAAATTTTCTCATCTCAAGAACGTGACACCTTTGGACTTTATCGAGGAGTTGACCAAGGATATAAAAGAGACCGATGTTAAAGGAGACGATACCATCTACGACGTTTTTCTGCAATTCGTGAGTCATGACTCCTTCCTTGACAAATTGGCCTTGGACTTCAAAAATAAAAGGAGTATCAAATTGGCGAATCATGCCCACATGAAGCAAGTCATCTTCTTCATAATGTTCCTTTTGAAAAAAGAAAATACTAGAGAAATTAACGGTAATACCACATTCTACATTAAGCCTCTTTTGGAATTTTTATCTTCAGATGAAATTTATCCTGTCATTGCTACTATAGCTTGCTCTTATTTTGAAAACGACTATGCATTGAACAAAATCATATATCCTCTTATGAACAAGGCTCCATTAATTCAACAAGTCCTGCAACGTATTGAAAAAGACGAGAAACCCAAAGTCGTGAAGGTACGACCCATTCCAGTACAGAAAGATAGAAATTCATTTGAACTAAAGGTACCTAGACCCCCTTTCAATACTCCTAAATGTCTATCTGATGAAAAAATGCGTCCTGTGATGAGCTATAAGCCGAGGCAAGCTGATATGGAGAAGCTACACCAAGAAAACTACAAGAAGGCGTTAGGTATTCTTGAAGAAGCCTCGAAGGTATCCAAAAGACTTACAGAACCAAAAAAGATACCCCCACCAGAGCCAGTGCAGAAATATATAATAAAACCTAAGAAAGTTCCTCCCAAAAGAGATGTTGAAATCAAAGGTAACCTCACCACTACCTTGAGAGAAGCTGCACGGCTTCTTAAAGAACGAGACGATGAAGTAAATAAAATCGAAGATCTGATTCGTGGAGGATGCGACCATCTCAAAGTGCTGGAGCTCGAAGATCAAGAAAGAAGGGACGCTGAACGAAAAGAAGTGGAGGATATACAGCGTAAGCATCTTCAAGGCCTACTGACATATGAAGAGGCCATATTAGCAAAAAAGAAGGTCGTAGAGGTAAACAAAATGAAGACGCTAGAGATGAAACTGTTCAAAATGGATCTAGCTGATCAGCTGGAAAAGTGGAAAGAAGAACAGAACGAGAAGATTAAAGCTCAAGTGGAGAGGTGCCAGAAGCTGAGACAGGATACAAAGGAGAGAGAGAAAAAAATGCAGGAAGAAAAACAGGAGCAAGTCCGGATGTTGCAGTATGAAACCAAGGTCAGTTATATACTAAGTGACATATAAATCCGAACACCCAGTTTAAATGGTTTTATTTTAATAAAATTTTGTATAAGTACTTAATGAAGCATAATAAGTAAATGATCAAAATTTCAAAATGATTGCACTGCTTTAAAGCCCTTTGACCTTTAATAATGTGTGGGTGCACCCTGATGTGCTACGCATTCTCCAACGCGCCTAGGCATGCTTCTGATCAGGTGGTCAATGTCCTCCTGTGGTATCTCATTCCAGGCAACCACCAACTCCTCTCGAAGTGCTTCTAGAGTCTGAGGAGGACGTTGCAAATTGAGCAATCTCCTACCCATCATATCCCACACGTGCTCAATTGGGGATAAGTCGGGAGATCTTGGTGGCCATGGTAACAATGTGACATCATTATGTTGAAAGAAGTCTATTGTGACTCTTGCAACATGTGGTCGGGCATTATCTTGTTGGAAAGTTGGATCTGCCAGGGTGTCAAGATAGGGTAAAAGATGGGGTTCTAGAACTTCGTGGATATAACGCTGCGCGTTCATGTTACCTCTTTCACCACGTCGCCTTCTAACCCTGGCACGACCATCGTGCATACCGAAACAAAATCGAGACTCGTCACTAAAGACAATACTGTTCCATTCCTGATCCCAGAGTGACCGTTGTCTGCACCACTCAAGGCGATTACGTCGGTGTTCTCGAGTTAAAGGGAGGACCCAGTGTGGCCGGTATGAAAACAAGCCAAAACTTCTCATTCGTCGGTAAACACTTCGCATGCCAATAGGTCTTCCGTGTTCTGCAAACCATTCATTTGCAATGGACCTGGTAGTGGAGAAAAGGTCCCTTAAGGCTAATAATCTTAGGCGGCGATCTTCACGGTCTGTGGTTCTACGGCGGCGTCCAGTGCCCCTTGCTCTTTGCGTACGGCCTTCTCGAAGCTATGCCTGACAACACCTAACCACAGTGTCTACACTTCTTTGCACTCTAACTGCAATTGCCCGAAAAGAAAGTCCAGCTTCCCGGAATCCCACTATACGGCCCCTATCAAACTCACTAAGTTGACGAAGTCGTACAGGTCTCCGTACTCTAGGCATTGTAACCGATCGTAAAGGATGTCAAGAACCAAAATCCGCCAACATTGATTCTTTACTGCGGCTGAAATATTCATTTTTAGAGCGTTAGTAAATTAAAAAAAAGCAGTATAAAAACCGGAATGTCCAACTGATCAGGCTGAACATTTTTTCACTTGTTATTTACAGTAAGATAAATACATTCACCAACTTTTATTAAAATAAAACCATTTAAACTGGGTGTTCGGATTTATATGTCACTTAGTATAGTTATATGGTGTATAGTGCTGATTGAGATTCCGTCACTTGCAGTGTCATGGGGTGGTTTCTATTGGCCATATACAAGGAAAAAAACTGGAAACCTGGCAAAAACAAGTGAAGGGAATGCCATAATAAATGTGTCAAGATTGTTAGATCCTCACTGTCACTGAATACCATTTGCACGTCCCTCTTTGAAAGGTTAACAGAATTTGATGTATGTATGAAATGACGTTCTGATGAAGAATCCCAAAGGGCACAAAGTTTGATAATGAACAGATTCAAGCTAATGTAGCATCTGAAACGTATCCTGTAGTTTTCATGTTGATAATCCCCCATTTTTATTTGGCCGAATCAAAACAACACATGTTGAAAATTCCTCGTCATTGTACGACGTTTTGGTTCTCAAAGTGACACTCTTCAAGTATTGACACCTTTTTGACAATATCTTTTATTTATTTGTCTTCCAGGTGAGACTTTGTATGTTTTTTTCTACAATTTTCTGCTAGTAGTTACTACAATGGTCTAAAATGCCCTGTTACATACTGAGATTGTGTGAAGCTATCCTTCCATTTTAAAATGACACCGCGCAACACCAATAGAACCCACGATCTGGGGTAGGCATTTCAGTTCTCAAAAAGACTTCCAGGCGTTCAAAGCTTCAAGCGAGTATGTCAATTTTTGATGTACCAGACACGCCATCCTCATCCATCGTCCCGGAAACGCCAAAAGCCCTCCGAAAACGCGAATACTCACCCAGAATTGTTAATTGTGTTTCAATAATTGCCTAAATTGATGCATGTGCGTAACATATAAAAAAATCAGATAAATTCACAGAAACCATTCTTGCATTTAAGGCAGATATGCAAGTCCATTACACTTGTACCACGTATACCTTGGCACCCGTTGAGTTTTGAGGTTTATGCTCTTTAAAACATTTGTTCAGGATGCCAAAACACCCAAGATTTCGCAAATTCAGTCATATCAGCCGAAACCACTCTTCTAGATAGAGCAGATAGCTGTTAAGTTTAGCTACTTGTCCCTATTAAAGCCTTTGCTCAGGGCGCTGGGACATATTACATATAAAAAAGTAGATAGATGAATATGTCCGATACTCCAATATGCTGACTTGGGACCCGTCGAGTTTGGGAGCCTGTGCTCATCAAAACATTGGAGACGCTAAGGCGCATAACATAAAAAATCAATCTATTTAAAGCCATTTTTTCACATTCTTCAGGCTTTGCCACAGTAAAACTTCATCAGCATCATTTTGTAGCCTCGTTTTTGATAATTATTAGTTATGGCACAATAACAAATAGTATACTAAGTGACATGTAAATCCGAACACCCAGTTTAAATGGTTTTATTTTAATAAAATTTTGTATAAGTACTTAATGAAGCATAATAAGTAAATGATAAAAATTTCAAAATGATTGCACTGCTTTAAAGCCCTTTGACCTTTAATAATGTGTGGATGCACCCGGATGTGCTACGCATTCTCCAACGCGCCTAGACATGCTTCTGATCAGGTGGTCAATGTCCTGCTGTGGTATCTCATTCCAGACAACCACCAACTCCTCTCGAAGTGCTTCTAGAGTCTGAGGAGGACGTTGCAAATTGACCAATCTCCTACCCATCATATCCCACACGTGCTCAATTGGGGATAAGTCGGGAGATCTTGGTGGCCATGGTTACAATGTGACATCATTATTTTGAAAGAAGTCTATTGTGACGCTTGCAACATGTGGTCGGGCATTATCTTGTTGGGAAAGTTGGATCTGCCAGGGTGTCAAGATAGGGTAAAAGATGGGGTTCTAGAACTTCGTGGATATAACGCTGCGCGTTCATGTTACCTCTGATGAAGATTAAAGGTGACCTGGAACCATAAGCTATAGCACCCCAAACCATAACTCCAAGAGTGTGATGAACATGTCTTTCAACAAAAAACTTTTGGATTCATCCTTTCACCACGTCGCCTTCTAACCCTGGCACGACCATCGTGCATGCCTAAACAAAATCGAGACTCGTCACTAAAGACAATACTGTTCCATTCCTGATCCCAGAGTGACCGTTGTCCGCACCACTCAAGGCGATTACGTCGGTGTTCTCGAGTTAAAGGGAGGACCCAGTGTGGCCGGTATGAAAACAAGCCAAAACTTCTCATTCGTCGGTAAACACTTCGCATGCCAATAGGTCTTCCGTGTTCTGCAAACCATTCATTTGCAATGGACCTGGTAGTGGAGAAACGGTCCCTTAAGGCCAATAATCTTAGGCGGCGATCTTCACGGTCTGTTGTTCTACGGCGGCGTCCAGTGCCCCTTGCTCTTTGCGTACGGCCTTCTCGAAGCCATGCCTGACAACACCTAACCACAGTGTCTACACTTCTTTGCACTCTAACTGCAATTGCCCGAAAAGAAAGTCCAGCTTCCCGAAGTCCCACTATACGGCCCCTATCACTCACTAAGTTGACGAAATCGTACAGGTCTCCGTACTCTAGGCATCGTAACCGATCGTAAAGGATGTCAAGAACCAAAATCCGCCAACGTTGATTCTTTACTGCGGCTGAAATATTCATTTTTAGAGCGTTAGTGAATTAAAAAAGCAGTATAAAAACAGGAATGTCCAACTGATAAGGCTGAAAATTTTTTCACTTGTTATCTACAGTAAGATAAATACATTCACCAACTTTTATTAAAATAGAACCATTTAAACTGGGTGTCGGATTTATATGTCACTTAGTATATTTTTGTTTGTGTATGTAGGTACTACTGAAGAACGCTTTTGAAGAACAGGCTAAGGAACTGGCTAGAAAAGTAGACCTCATCAACGAAATAAAAACGCTGCATGAGGTAGCGATGAGAGTAAACGCCGAGAAGGAGTTTGATCCGACAGAAACTCCCAACTTGGGCCTGATGTGCGAGATGTCTATAGCGGAGTTGCAAGAACGACTTGCGATTGTCAGGTGTAAGATGAAAGAAGAGCTTGAAGAGAAAAGAAAAAATATATTGAAGAGAAAAACAGAGCAACAAGATATGTTAGACAATTTGAAACAATTTATCGAAGATAGCAAGAAAACGCCAAAATGCAAGAGTGTTACAAGCCTTATGCGACGCGATAGTATTACTGTGGTGGAAAGTAATCCAGAACTGGCTGAGTTAAGGAGAAAGCTTGAAGAAAAAAGGAGCATGAGGATGAAAACAGTGTTCTGAGTTGTTGTACGCAAATGGTGAATCAAAAACAGTGACGGTATTTCGAGGGCAGAAAATACTTAATAAATATGTAAATATAATAAGTGACTCGGAAGGGTCATATAGACATGGGTTCTAAAATAACCACTTCCGCAGCAAGTTGTATCTACTCAATAGAGAATAATACCTTTCGATAGGATTTGATAAAAAAATCTATATTCATCAAGTGGCCAAGAGACCAAGATATATAATAATAATAATAACCGTCTTTATTATTGACATAAGACATTGACAAAATGGTAAGTGAACATAAGTACATCCAGTGTCAATAACAGGCGAAGTTCAGTTTGATTAGTACACAGTACCAACAACCTGCTCTTCCACTTAGCCCAGTATCCTCTACGACATATGACATCCGATAAACCGATAATACATACATGTCACTATAAAAGAGGGACATACCTACACGCTAACAAAAAAAAAACAATCATTCAGTCATTCATGCGGTGCTACTGTTTTTGCAGCAGTTCCTTTTTACACATGGCTTTGAAGTTATCTATTCTAGAAAATTTTAGTTCCTTCCGGACTGAGTTGTAGACTTTATACAGGGTGGCCAAACACGTGACGTCATAAAAAAAAAATTAGATTCCCCACATCGAGAGGAACCCAAATCATCCCCATATATATGGTCCGATTTTGTTTAGTTTAGGAGTTATGATTTTTTTTCGGATTTTTCGAGAATTTTTGAGTTCTGTGTTTATTTTTACCATAACTTCGTTAATAATTGTGATAAATGCCTGCTTTTTTGACGATTATGTAGCTAAGACCTAAGGCTTAACTATCATATAATCATTCAAGTCATGTAACTAATACTACTTTTTAATTTTTTTTTAAATCTTCGAACATAACAAAAAAGTAAAAAAGTGCAACAACTTTGAACGTTTATAAAAAATTGAAAAAACATGTTCTTACTATTCGTAAGTATCTTAAAAACTTCCTTACGGTATCAGCTATTTACCGTAAAAATTTCATCAACCTAGCTTTACTACATGCTACCGTAATTGTGGCTCAAATAGAACCGAACCCAAAATTGGATAACCCTCTGCTCAATAGAAATTGTTAGTTTCGGAAAAAAAATTTGCAAAAACCACAAAAACACGTTTGATTTTTACTGAACAGCAGATTATTATTCATTTATGTTATTTACAAGAGGTTTTCAAAATGTCTGCCTCTAACAGAAATGCACAGTGTACACCTACGTATGAAATTTTGTTTTAAATCTCTAAGTGCTTGTGTGTTGTTTTTCAACACATGTGTCGCTTCTTGAATTTTGTTCCTCAATGAATTTTCATTCGCACATTCTTGGGCGAATGTTATGTCTTTAAAATATCCCCAAACAAAAAAATCAATGGGGTTGAGGTCAGGGGAGCGTGGAGGCCATCGTATCGGTCCGTTTCGTCCGATCCATCTGTCTGGGAACCTTTCGTTTAAGTAGTTTCGCACGATCGTTGCGTTGTGGCATGGTGCACCATCATTCTGGAACACCATGTTCCGTCTGGCTTCCAGGCTTGAATCTTCCAGCAATAATGGTAGGCTATTTTCAAGGAAGCTTTTGTAGGCTACCGAATCCAACCTTGACGGCAGTTCAAATGGACCGATAAACGTCATCACCACCGACCAGCCACGTCATCTACGGCACAGGACACGTCAGCCGTTCTGGTATAAATAACCCCGAAAGGCTAAGTCACCTGCAGACGAAATAAGAGGCCATATCAGCCGAAACCTCGTGCTCTAAAAAATTGGATATTCCGGGACTCTGCTTTGCATACTGATTTGGACTTTGTTTGCTAAGAAGTTTGTGATGCATTATACGTTGCGTGAATATGCAGAAATGCATTATTATTCTGGCGTTGCTCAAGGCAACGGCGCTTTAGCAGCTCAGCTGTACCGGGAACAACTTATACGCCGAGGCGGACCACAACCTGAGCATTACCCAGACCACCGTGTTTTTATTAACACACATAACACTTTCATGGCAGGCCGCATTCCAGGACGAGGAAGCAATGAAGGATATCCTACAGCTGATCCGGATCGCAGAGAAGTAGTACTTGAAGAAATTAGCCGGAATCCCTCAACGAGTACGAGATCTATGGCACAAAACCTTAGAATACCACGAACATCGATACAAAATATTCTTCATGAAGAATGTTATCATGCCTATCATGTTCAAAGAGTTCAAGCGTTGATGCCTTCAGATTACCAGTTAAGAGTGGATTTCTGCGAGACAATGCTGCGAAGACAACGAGAGGATCCCGATTTTTTTGATAAAATTTTATGGACTGACGAGTCACGTTTTGAAAGAACAGGGATATTCAATATCCATAATTTACATACTTGGGCTGTTGAAAACCCCCACCAGTCAAGGCCGTCGACATTTCAACACCGTTTTAGTGTGAACATGTGGTCAGGAATATTCAATATGGAATTTATCGGTCCATTTGAACTGCCGTCAAGGTTGGATTCGGTAGCCTACAAAAGCTTCCTTGAAAATAGCCTACCATTATTGCTGGAAGATTCAAGCCTGGAAGCCAGACGGAACATGGTGTTCCAAAATGATGGTGCACCATGCCACAACGCAACGATCGTGCGAAACTACTTAAACGAAAGGTTCCCAGACAGATGGATCGGACGAAACGGACCGATACGATGGCCTCCACGCTCCCCTGACCTCAACCCCATTGATTTTTTTGTTTGGGGATATTTTAAAGACATAACATTCGCCCAAGAATGTGCAAATGAAAATTCATTGAGGAACAAAATTCAAGAAGCGACACATGTGTTGAAAAACAACACACAAGCATTTAGAGATTTAAAACAAAATTTCATACGTAGGTGTACACTGTGCATTTCTGTTAGAGGCAGACATTTTGAAAACCTCTTGTAAATAACATAAATGAATAATAATCTGCTGTTCAGTAAAAATCAAACGTGTTTTTGTGGTTTTTGCAAATTTTTTTTCCGAAACTAACAATTTCTATTGAGCAGAGGGTTATCCAATTTTGGGTTCGGTTCTATTTGAGCCACAATTACGGTAGCATGTAGTAAAGCTAGGTTGATGAAATTTTTACGGTAAATAGCTGATACCGTAAGGAAGTTTTTAAGATACTTACGAATAGTAAGAACATGTTTTTTCAATTTTTTATAAACGTTCAAAGTTGTTGTACTTTTTTACTTTTTTGTTATGTTCGAAGATTTTGAAAAAAATTAAAAAGTAGTATTAGTTACATGACTTGAATGATTATATGATAGTTAAGCCTTAGGTCTTAGCTACATAATCGTGAAAAAAGCAGGCATTTATCACAATTATTAACGAAGTTATGGTAAAAATAAACACAGAACTCAAAAATTCTCGAAAAATCCGAAAAAAAATCATAACTCCTAAACTAAACAAAATCGGACCATATATATGGGGGTGATTTGGGTTCCTCTCGATGTGGGGAATCTAATTTTTTTTTTATGACGTCACGTGTTTGGCCACCCTGTATATTTGGTATGTGAAGCTCCGTTTGAAGATTGACGTTCTAAACTTGGGTGGCGAAATAAGACCCTTACTTCTTACGTTAATGTTATGAACGTCAGTCCGGTAGGTTATTTTTTGATAAAGATATTGGGGTGTTCTGACTAAAATTAATTTATGATAAAAAACAGCAGAGTGGAGGAGCCTACGATTTTCCATATTTAACCAACCTGCATCTTTCAATTTGTGAGATATTCTATGTCTCCTCTGTTACCAAATGCAAGGCGCGCAAGCATGAGTTTTGAACCAGTTGAACTTTACGTCGATACAGGTTAGTTAAGTGTGGGCCGTAAAGCACATCAGCGTAGTTGAATAAAGATAATACTAAAGTATCACATAGCATGATCTTAAGTTTTAACGAGAGAAAATTTCCGGCTACCGTAAATAAATTTCAACGACAAATATGCTCTCTGCATAATTTTGTTGATGTGATACTCAAATCGAAGATTACTATCAATCACAACACCTAAATTTTTTACATTGCCCATTATTTTGAGAGTTACACCATTTATCTCAATTTTAATAAGATTCTCTATAACATTTTTATTTTGTCTAGGTCCAAAAACAATTACGTGAGACTTTGATGGATTTATTATAAGACAGTGGCGTGTGGCACATTCTACAAAGGAGTTTAGCTCATTATTAATGATCAACGAGAAACGATCCATCAATTGTGGGGGGAAGCTGCAATAGATTTGGGTGTCATCAGCGTAAAAATGCACATTACATAGACTAAGGCAGTGCATGAAATTAGATGTATAAATTAGAAATAGGAGTGGTCCAAGTATGGACCCTTGGGGTACGCCGGATTTCAAATTTAAAGATAAAGACTGAACTCCATTTAAAACAACTGTTTGTTTCCGCTTAGTGAAGTAGCACTGAAATAAATCTATAGCGTTTTGAGAAAGACCAATATGATGTAAAATAGCAAGCATTAATTGATGGTTTAAAGTGTCAAACGCTCTGCTGAAATCCAGCAGAACAAGAACAGTACACTCGCCACGATCTGTAGCTCTAATTATGTCGTCTGTTACATGACGTAAAGACGCCGTACAGCTATGATTTTTCCTAAATCCAGACTGTACAATTGGCAGTAATGAAAATTGTGACAAATGATAAGAAAGTTGCTCCTCCATTGCACGCTCAAGTAATTTAGAGAAAAATGGTAAAACACTAATCCCTCTGAGATCTTTAAGATCTGAAGGATTAGGTTTTTTTGGCAGAACACAGACATTTGCTTGCTTCCACAGATCAGGGAACTGATTATGCGTAAAACAAAAATTAATTATATGAGTTAAATAAGGAATAATATGAGGGCAACATAGTTTAATAAAATTTAAATTAAAACCATCGCAACCACGAGCATTAGTTTTAATACGGCAAATTGCTTCATAAACAAATAAATCATTAACTTCTTTGAATTCAAAATTTGAAGTATTCCTCCTAGTATTTCTGTAGAAATTTATTAAGTTAGGAGAAGGCTGTATATTAGGTATACTGTTAACAAAAAAATTATTAAGTTCATTGACATCATTAAAGGAATTTGGAATGGTGTTATCCTTTTGAGAGACTATTCCATTGTTCCTTAACCTTTTCCACATTTCTGCTGAACTGCAACTTTCTAATATGTATGTATAATAAGATTTTTTTTCTCTGATGATAGCAGCATTAACTAAATTACCCAAGTCCTGATAATATCGCAAATAAGCATTCAGTCATGTTCTTCTAAATCTAAGCAGCGCCCTGTCCCTGAGATTCTGCATTCGCTTCACCACATCTGTAAGCCATGGGGCTCTAGGTTTAGTAACTCTCATTGATACCAAAGGAAAATGCCTATCAAAAAGGTTTGTATGCAGGTTTGGAAGAAACGCAACATTAGAGTCGGCGCTATCTTGGTCAAATAGCATGAAAAACGGGGTTGCAAATAGATCCCTGCAAAAACTGTCTTCATTAAAGTTTTTATATGAGCGAATAGTAATGATTTTAGGTTTATTTCTTACTTCACTAACATTTACCTTACCAAAAATTATAAAGTGATCCGACATACCACCACTATCCATGACACCTGTATCAAATATAACCTCATCGCCAGAAATGATAAGATCCAATAAACTTGCACATGCACCAGAGATTCTAGTTGGACAGTCTATCATTTGCTTAATCGAGAAAGAGTCTAGAACAGAATAAAATCTTACCACATGTGCTTGATCGACGTTTATCAGGTTAATATCGACCACCACAGAAGAATAAGGAACTATATTGTCTTCGACACTAGCACCAATTGCGTTTTTGAATAAGGTATTGAATTCTACCACGCATTGCAAATATGAGGCAAAATCCTAGTTTCCTTATAAAATATCACTATCAGTTTCATTTTGAAAAGTTAAGTTTGACAATGTAATTTGTGCTATATGTATTAGATAATTAATATCATCTAACATGAATATTTGAAGAATATTCATGTTCTATCCCAGTTAGCTCCATCAGTGGCGTGGAAATTGAATCTGCCAGTCGGAATGTTTTATGTTTATTCTGCCCCGGAAATATTGCAACTGTTTCTTGAATCATCCTATATAACTCTTGCTAATGCAGATGGGAATAGCTATGATGTTATAATGATGTTAATTATATTTAATCTCAGTCAGATTCACATTACTTTTAGATAAGGTGGACGCTGCTAAAAAAATGTTTATGGGATAGTAGCCACACGCCATGCGTAACTATAATATCGCCCTAATATTCACGCTTGGGTAACGTCTCGGTCACTTATAACGTCTGACAGATAGTTGGAAACAGAATATGTTTTAGAAAAGGAGGTCTTATTGAAGTTGTCTCCAAATGGTTTTCTACAGTCCATATGCAGTAATCAATATGATGTAGTTGTGCATTATACAGTGTTTTATTAGAAAGATCCCCCTCACTACTTATTTTTCAAACGGGTCGGGTTAGCAGCCTGAAATTCTTAATGATGAAATTGATGCATAAATACTATATAGGGTGACGCATCGAAAACGAAACAGATGCATTTACAGGCAGCTTAGTTTTTGTTTTGAAAAACGCTCAGACCCGTCGATTTTTTTTCAAGAGGGACACAAGTTTGGCAAAAAATCACGTTAGCACGTGCAGCATCCTAAGCGGGGGTGACACCACCCCCAAAATCTTAAATGAAAAGGGGAGTCGAGTGATACCTTATTTTAAAGGTCTTTCAATTTCCTTTACAATGATATAAAATTAATGTACTGAGTAGCATATATTTTGCTTTTTAAATGACCCCACATAAAAAAATCCAAAGGTGATAAATCTGGCGATCTTGGGGGCCATTCACTTCCACCTATCCATCGATCTGGAAACGTCTGATCTAAATATTGACGAACACCTAATGCGTAATGTGATGGGGCACCATCCTGTTGGAACATCAACCTATTCGCAATGTACCACCGATCATTCTCATTTTC
Source organism: Acanthoscelides obtectus (assembly GCA_963669975.1). Lineage (NCBI taxonomy): Eukaryota > Metazoa > Arthropoda > Insecta > Coleoptera > Chrysomelidae > Acanthoscelides > Acanthoscelides obtectus. The sequence goes on from CAVLJG010000006.1 coordinate 8,638,303, forward strand.
AATTATGGCTGTTAATGCAGGATCTATGGCGTCTTCCAGTAATTCCAAATACATTTCACCGGTAAAATTTCCAGGTAAGAAAAAAGGGCCAACTAAATGATCGCCACAAATACCAGCCCAAACATTTAATTTTTGTGGCTTCTGTTTATGAACCTCATGATAAATTCTGGGATTAGAATTGGACCAATATCGACGATTTACTACGCCATTTAAGAAAAAGGAACATTCGGATTTTCAATGTTGCGTTTTTTATTGGCGACTGACCCAGTTTCCCGAAATTTAGCTACAAGTTCTAGAACATATTTTCGATGCACGTTACCGTCCTCATGTCGCTCATTAAATATTTCTGCTGCTCTACTAGCGCACTGATTATTTCCGAAAAATATTTCGATAATTTCAACTCTTTCTGCTGCGGAATATACCTTGGTTAATTTATGTAATAAAGCGTTACAAGTTATTTTAGCAACAAAGTTTGGTCAAATCAATCGCAAACTATGTACTAAATTCCTATTTAAAATAAGTACGAGATTTTTCCTTATCTTTCTTCAAGAAATAACTTTTTTTCCACAAAAAACCGCTCCAATAGCTATTTTCAACAACAAAATGATAAACAAATCATGGGAGTAGTGAGGAAAAGCATTTACTTATTAAGTAAATTCTTTTAGCCAAATTTCTTCTGAAAGTAGTACAAACTAATCTGATGCACCTATTAAAGTCTACTTTAAGCTTTAAATCAATAAATCTTCAAAACTACTGAACTGAAGCTCATGTATTTTACATCATTATAAAGGGAATTGGAAGACCTTTAAAATAAGGTATCACTCGACCCCCCTTAAGATTTTAGGGTTGGTGTCACCCCCGCCCAGGGGGCTGCACGTGTTAACGTGATTTTTTGCCAAACTTGTGTCCCCCTCGAAAACAAAATCGACGGGTCTAAGCGTTTTTCCAAAAGAGCTGCCAGTAAATGCGTCTGTTTCGTTTTCAATGCGCCCTGTATTTTAACGTAACATCAGTTGAAAATTCGAAGGTGTCCACTTTAAAATCTTTTAAATGGAATGCGGGATCGTGATATACCTTGTTTTAGAAATCCGTATGAGTACTTTATAAGCTTAAAATATAAACTCACCAGCTTCAAAAGTTGAGCGTTCCAGAATATTGAATCGCTTATAACTCAACGAGCAATTATCAGAACTTGATAGTATGTTGATTCAGCCTTCTTCTTTTTGGATGGGTATATCTGAGTGTACAATACCAGAAACTCAGTTTAAAAAATGGCAGTTTTCGACAAGTTTAAGTAGAATGTTTCATATTTCATTACATACTCGGATAGACCCTTCTAAGAGAAGAAGATTGTTATAACATACGATAGCTTTTTGATGATCAGTTGTTGAGTTATAAGCGACAGACTGTACAAGAACGCTCAACTCTTACAGTTCATCATTTTCAAAGACGGTGTTTTTTATACTACCATTATAAGGTACTTATAAACAGTATCAAAATGAAATAAATGGATTAAAAGAATGTTATAAAATGGCACCTAGCCGCCATCTTGAAGTTTTCAGCTACCACATGAACGTTAAAATACAGGGTGGCGCAGAGGAAACGCACGATTTTCACCTAAGCATAACATTTTTTATTTTCAAGATAACTTTGTTTCAGTTACAGCTAAATAAAGTAATGATAGTGCACTTTTAAACTAATGATGGTAAATAACGTCACTCAAGTGTCGCCCTGCTTCGCGCTCGCACATCTCCAACCGCTCTTGAAAGTTGTGCATTACACGTAAAACACATGTTCAGGAAACATCTGTCGAATCCATTCCATTGATGCTCTCGCTGTGTGAGCTGTGGCACCGTCTTGTTGGAACCACAGCTCTCCCATGTTTACTTGTTGATGTTGAAGTTCGGGTAACAGAAAATTTTGTAACATGTGAACATAACGTGCTGAAGTAAGTGTTTCTGCTCTTTCTTCCTCTTCAACAAAGTAAGGACCAACGATACCTAATTTACTGATTCCGCACCACACAGTTAATTTTTGACTATGCAAGGGTCGTTGGTGTAGCTCTCGTGGATTTTCGGCCGCCCAATACCTACAGTTCTGCTTGTTTACATATCCTGTTAAATGGAAGTGTGCTTCGTCACTCATCATTATGACGACGTCAGGATCGTCAGCAAAAATGGCCCGCATTCTCGCACAAAATTCTCTACGCTGTGCAAAATCGCTTTCCGTTAGCTCTTGCACGATCATTATCCTGTACGGATGATATTGTAAATCGTCATGCAGAATGCGTTGTAACGACCGACGGGACATACGCAGAGTTGGAGCTTGGCGCCTAGTGGACCGTTGGGGACTATCAAAGACCGCTCTTCTCACTGTTTCGATATTGCCTGGAGTCCGCACGGTACGGGGAAGGCCAGGTGGCTTCCTCTTCATTACGGATCCAGTACTTCGAAATGCTTCAACCCATCGGAGTATTGTGTTTCGATCTGGAATTGGCCCGTCACGTTCAACATTGAACTGTCGACGGAATAAACGTTGCACGATCACTACAGAATCATCGTTTCGAAAAAATTGCTCGACGGCAAACACACGATGCTCCGTCATCCACGGTGCCATGGCTGAAACTGCATCGCATGTGTTCTCTGCTGGCGGTGCGGCGAGGTCATATCCCTATTCTGTGCGAAATACCATTCGGTCAGAAAACATGCGTTTCCTCTGCGCCACCCTGTATAACACTCATGCATCTATTTTATTACTCCAAATTTTAGCTTCATACATTAACCCGCACAAAAACGAAGAGGGGTAGAGGGAAACTTAAGAAGCACTCCATGTAAAGAGTGTTCCATCTATTGCTTCTTTTTTCAACTACCATTTTTTGACATGTTAAATGTGTCAACTGCCATTTTGTTTCTCGCCTGCGACCTCCCTGCCTTTATTTCTATGTTTCTATAATGCGCTACAACATTATGTCTAAGAGGAAGATTTTACATCAATACAGTTTACCATTGTCAAGAAGTATTTGCTGTCTTTTTATACCGAAGCCTGAATCCCAGGGGACCGCGGCTGCTATGAGCCTTAAAACACTTTCGAGTTAGCTTTGAGCTACGTCGTCGAAGCACGGAGAATGTAGTCGAGGCGGTATCACCCCAAAGCAGTACTCAGGCTTGCACAGAGTGAGGAGATCATTTAGAGAAAAGTACCTCTTCGCCCTAAGCAACAAGCCTAGCTTTTTCCCAGCAGCAGCCGCTATTGAGAAGATGTGTTCAGTACTGTGTTTCAAGTAAGTCAGAGAGGAAGTCGCAGCTAGTATCCTTTTCTCCAGCTCATAGGATGAAACCATACTGCCTGTCGCTAATCAAGCCGTGAAGTTCATAGTACTGCTGAAGCATCTCTCCATCATCTCGCTTATAACAGAAAGCAGAGCTCTAATCCTGCAGTTGTAAGAGCCGGTCTTAGATCCTTTTAGTGAGATGAGCTGGACATGAGCAAATTTCCAGTTTTCTGGAAAGGTATCCGTTAACATTGTACCAAAAACCACTATTTTCGAACTGAATTTGAACGGTAGATTGTGTTGGACAAACTATATTCGTCATTTTTTGTTAGTGAACCTTGGTACAAACTATCTTTGAACCATGGGTTCATTGGGGTAGATGAAGTGACAGAATCACGATAAGGTAAGTTTGATGCACAGCTTACTCAAGTGCTTCTCTGCGCTTAGATACTCTACGATTCAAATTAAAAAGGTGGTGTTTTGGTAGTGGCTAACAATAGGAGCCTAATAATTTCTCAGAAGACGAATCGCCTCGTGAAATTTGGCGGAAATGGTTTCCGCTTCGTGGTTCCGTTTAATAACGCTTTGTCTGCACATAATCTGTTCTAAAACCTGTACATAAATCGTTTCATGGTATGGGAGCGAATCATACGAAGAAAAATAAACAATTGTTATAGTTATGATTGATACTTCAGTCGTTTGTACCTTTGTTCATAACTGTTATAACTTCCATTGATTGATTACAATGCTGAAAGAACGGATCACAGCTATTTTGCTACTCTTACCCCGGGGTTCATTTTTCTGTAACACTTGGGATATTTTCTTTTTTACCCTGTTTCATGATAAGACAGCATATTTGGTATTTGGGGAATTTGGTAATAACAAAAGTGTGACGGAATCGGAGTGTATTTTTTTATGCAATGCATTTTAGACAAGATCAAGGTTGGGTCTGTATTAAATTTGAACGAAGAGTTTAATGGGTACTTTGGATTTGACCTTGACGCCTCACTGTCAAGGTTATTTCAAGGTCAACTTTTCTTTTTCAAATTGGAAGCCCCTTTTCAAATCGGAAGAACGGGTAATTCTGCGTCTGAATGTGTATGAAAATATATGATCAAGGTCACCTTTGAAGGTCAAATGTGTGAGGCTACGTAAAATTTGAGCACGATTGTTGACGAAATATAAAATATTGGAGATATATATACAGGGTGTTTCAGTTTATTGTTGCATAACTTTAAGATTCGATAGAACTTTTAAAATTAATGCATAAAGTCTATATAAACATGGGTCGAAAAATGCGTGGCTTCCGAAATACAGGGTGTGTAAATTTACGTTCTAAAATAGTTTTTTTTTAAATATTTCGAACAATATTTGATGTATAACAGTAAAAATTGGTATATAAGGGTTTTTTGTTACGACAAAAGGAACCATGGGCATAGTTTTACTATAGCCGCTAGAGGGCGCTCTCTACTGTACCTGTAGTGTATTAAAATGACCGAAAATTTCTTCTTAGTGCAATTTTTTGCTTTTTGAATTAAAAACTGATGCTTCGCACTTTTCAACATAAAAAAGCTCTCCTGTGAGTTTTCGTTATATTTAGCCGTTTTTGAGATATTTCGATTTTTAAGGTTCGATGCATTTTTAATTATTTATGGGAAAATAATATTTTTTTTACATTTTCGATATGGGCATTACAAGTAATTAAGATGGTCGTTCAGATTGTGTTTTTAAACACAGCAATAATTATAATTCCTAACTCCAAATAAACACAAAAAAACAGAATATTAATTTGTTCAACTTTCCAATATTATTTTTAACAAATTAAATTAATTTTTTACAACTAAAATGCTATTGGATAGTTAGGACAAACATACAAAATCTAAAGTAGTTGCTCGAAATGTAAACCCAATTGTTCAATACACAATTCACATCTACGAATGATCGAACGTGGTATGGCACTATTCAAATAAGGCTTTATTTCATCACATGCATTCCTGATTCTGTCTATTAGCATACCTCTTGTGGTTACGGGTGTCTGGTACACTTTTTCTTTCAGAAATCCCCACACAAAGATATCTAATGGATTTAGGTCAGGAGATCGTGGAGGCCAGGCGACTGGTCCTCCACGGCCGATCCATCTTTCTGGATAATTTTCGTCCAGCCAGTTTCTAACTATTCTCGAATAATGAGCTGGACAACCATCAATCTGGAACCAGGCCAATCTTCTTAAATCTAACATAACATCATCCCACATATTCGCATGTTCAGCCTTTAAAAATTCCAAGAAGGTCGCAGCATTTAACCTTGCAGGCAAAAGGTGGGGTACAAATAGTCGATTACGGTAGATACCAATCCACACGTTCACACTAAATTCATGCTGAAAATTTCTTTCCCGAACTGCATGCGAATTTTCATGCGACCAAATATGTTGATTATTAAAATTTACCACTCCACGTCTAGTGAAGCATGACTCACAAGAGAGCTTTTTGATGTTGAAAAGTGCGAAGAATCAGTTTTTTTATTCAAAAAGCAAAAAATTGCACTAAGAAAAATTTTTCGATCATTTCAATACACTACAGGTACAGTAGAGAGCGCCCTCTAGCGGCTACAGTAAAACTATGCCCGGTTTGCCATGGTTCGTTTCGTCGTACCAAAAAACCCTTGTGCACCAATTTTTACTGTTATACATCAAATATTGTTCGAAATATTTAAAAAAAACTATTTTAGAAAGTAAATTTAAACACCCTGTATTTCGGAAGGCACGCATCTTTCGACCCATGTTTATATAGACTTTATGCATTAATTTTAAAAGTTCTATCGAATCTTAAAGTTATGCAACAATAAACTGAAACACCCTGTATATACAAAGATATGAGATATAATTAGCATTGAAATATTTTTGTGAAGTGACACGTCTTTCAAATTCATCATATGTTAAAAATTTTCCAATTTGTGGAAATTCGTAATAATGAATAACTGCGTTGTATGAGAAGCAATTACGGAAGAATGGCGTCTTAAGAAGAGGATCTGTAAGAGCCTCTGTGAAACAAATATTCCTTGATTGAGTATGGTTTCAAGATATTAGCTTATTTTTTCAAAAACGGAGGTATGGAAGTGAGTAAATAGACTATAAGTAAAACAGATTGAGTGTAATTCATACAGATATTTTATCCTTAACTAATCAATGCTTTTTATGAAAGAGCTAATGTGATATTACTTTCCTAAATTGTTGATCAATCTGCAACTGGAATTTTGGGTTTTGATAAGACGTGCAAGGGATGTTTTATCTAGAAATGGTAGGTAAACCATACCACGAAAACGGGATTTTCTGTTTTTTGGACGTCACATGACATAAACATCACGAAAACCCATTTCCATCGGTCTGTCTATCGGTCTGTCCGCAAATCCTTGGCTTGCCTACAACTTGGAAAGCACCGATCGGATTTGGATGAAAAAATATTTTTGAAGAGAACAATTTCTCAAAGAAAATGTCCTCCTTTTGCGTGTTTGTGGAGATGGTGATAATTTCAAGATATAGGTAAGTGCTTGGCCAGGGGACTTGAAATATCTAAACGTGCATGATTTTGGGATGGACACGTGCAGAGCGATCCTTAATTTTATTCGTCTTTGAAGAAATACCGTTTGAGTGCAAATTTCTTCAGGCATCCTGTAGAGCGGACAATTTAGTACTTCAGAACAGCAGAACAAAACCAATTGAGCGTTGCATTATTCAAAAAAATACCAAGTGATAAATCCAACGTTTTTGCAGCTATTATTGTTGCTCATGAATTATGTATTGAGGAAGACGCTCAGTCGCGAACTTACATCTCGACGAAAGAACACTAATGGATTAATTAGCTGAGGTTATAGCTATGTCCTCGAGGGTCGGCGTTTCAATTTCAGGTCAATTGTGATTTTACTCATATATAGAATTAACTTTCAGAACGCGTTTTTCAATATTAGGTCCGTCCTCAAAACGGTAGCTAACATTTAGCTAGAAGACCATCTACAGGTCGACTAGAGAGTCGTAATTAAACTGCAATACCTAATACTTTTTGCTTAACAATGACATGAGATGTCATGGATGGAGTGGCGATGCGTCACTTTTTCTAAACTGTTACCAAAACCAGATGTGAAAAATCTTATTAAAAAAAGTTTATTTTGAACCTCCCAAATATAAGTTTTTGCTTATCTTAGGTATTTTATTTAAACTATTTTTAAATTAAGGTAAACATTCGTGGACTGAGCGTCTGGGGCATTTGATATACCTCATGCTATGACTAATCCAAGCCGTCCGAAAAAACAGTCGTCGTTTATAGATGTTCGGAAAATTTCTTTTTTGGCAATGTTTGTTAACAATTCCCTGTAATTTCCTCTATTGTCGGAATCGTCCCCTTCAAAATGAACGGTAATTCCTGTTTTGCCAAAAAACATACGGTATCTAGAAGTGTGCTGCCTAAAAGCTTGGTTAAGATAACTTTCGATTCCTGTTTTGCCAAACTGATTTAAATTGGCTACACATCTCACATGTAAAGGAGAAATTTCGTGTCTCCTCTTTAGAGCCCTAAAACTATTTAAATTGTTGCTCGTCCACCCATTTTTTTCCGTATAAAACAGATGACATCGCCAACAATACAATATGCTTTTGCAACCACATAACCGAGAGTTTCCATATACCAACTTAATTTAAAATATCAAGCTACGTTTTTTATTCCTTTTGAAAATTATCTAAAATAGGTGTTGGTCTTTCATCTTCAATGATCTCCTTTTTTTTCTTAAAAATTATATAAGGAGAATGACTTTTTAAGTAGTTATTATTATTATTATTATTATTATTGTTATGATAATTGAGATGAGCAGAGTACACAGTACTATAAGCTCATGCAGTAAATATAGTGTACGGACACGTAACACAAATACATCAAATAGAAAAAAATAAAAAAGACAGTTCATAGCTATAAAGTTTGTACACTCCTCCAGCTATCATACTGCACTTTGAAGCTATTAACTGAAGTAGCACCAACCACCCTTTCAGATAAAATATTCCAGGTGTTGAATATGCGGTTGGGAAGAAACCACTGTCGGACTGTTGTTTCAAATGGCTCCTTGTGCAGTTTGAAGCTGTGTCCGCGTAGATTGCTGCGCGACAGACGGTATAGATGCATGAGGTTGGTGCCCATCAAACCATGAAGTATCCTGAACGTAACTATAAGATCGCCACGAAGTCTTCGCTCAGAGAATGAGGTTAGGTTGAATAATTCAAGGCGATCTTCATAGCTTGGTCTTCGTGCTCCAAAAGGGATACGAGTAGCCCGACGCTGTACTGATTCGACGAGATTCCTATCGCGCAGAAACACAGTGTCCCATACCGGGCCAGCGAATTCAAGAATTGGCCTCACTAATGCCTTGTAAATGTAGGCGCAAGTGTTGACATCGGATCCTTTGAAAGACCTCTCCAGCATGTATAGAAGTTTCATGGCTTTTGATGTAACGTGGTGAATATGCTCTGACCAGGAAAGACGATCGTTGACTACAACGCCCAGATCAGTGTGGCTGGAAACTGCTTCGATGTTGTGGTCAGAGATCTTGTATGTAAATCGCGGATTTGTCTTCCCGAGGTGAAGGACACAACACTTAGTTAGATTTAAGAGTAAAAGCCAACTGACTGACCATTGACAAACAATATCAAGATCTCGTTGAAGCATAGCAGAATTTACGACAGTATTGTAAATCTTGTTGTCGTCGGCATAAGCTGAACATGTGGAGGAAATCTGGCCCCAAGACAGAGCCTTGAGGAACTCCACTTGCTACATGATGAAGGTGAGACCGGCTATCACTGACGCGCACAGAGAAAGTCCTCCCGGTGAGAAAAGCCTTAATCCACAGTAACAACTCGCCTCTTATTCCCATACATTCCAACTTAAACAGAAGCCTTGTATGTGGTACGCGATCGAAAGCCCTAGAAAAATCTAAGTAGATTATATCAACAGAAGTCTTTGTGTCCAGATACTGAGTCCAATCGTTGAGAGAGTGGAGAAGGTTGGTCATTATTGATCGACCAGGGAGAAATCCATGCTGATTCTTAGGGATAAGGTCATTTTCGAAAGCAAATGACAGGAGCTTATCTAATATGATTCTTTCAGCTATTTTGGCGGCGATAGGAACGAGACTTATTGGTCGATAATTTTTGGCGGAGGATTTGTCGCCCTTTTTGAATACAGGGGTAACAGAAGCATTAAGCCAGCATGAGGGTAGGGTATAAGATCTAAAAGACGATGTGAATATCAAGCTTAATGGTAGGGCCAGTGCTGAAGCGCAGTTTTTAAGTACAGCAGCCGTCATCCCATCTTTACCAGGGGAGGAAGAGGTCTTCAGATAATACATCTTCAGGCAGGAACTCAACTTCGCAAAGGCTGTTGGGACACCTATGGCAGATAGTGGTCGGTAGAAGGTCTCCATTAGGCTCATCGATGAAGTCATCACTAAAGGACTCTGCCAGTAAGTTGGCAGATTCGGTGGCATCCATGTCAGCGTCGCGGATCTGAGGTGATGAAACTTTGGAATTCAGGTTTGTTCTTAGATACCGAAACAGCTTCTTCTTATTTTTGGAGGTAACGGGTTTTCGTTCATAAGCATGTTTGGCATTATGTAACGTTCTAGATAGGAGGTTAGAAAAGGATCGATGAGACACGTAATCTTGTGAATGGCCACTCCTCCTAAACCGTTGCCACAAAGATCTCTTGTGACGAAGCATCCTCGATATGTTAGAGTTGATCCAGGGCTTTGAGGGGTCACAGTATACCTTCTTTTCAACAGTATTGTCAGCCGTTCCGCTTAGGACTCGTTGAGCGAAAGTGTCCCACATATCTTGGGTGCTACGGTTGTTAAGCAAAGCAGGCCAGTTGACTTCAGACAGGGCTTGGTTAAGAGCATCGTGGTTTACAATTTTGATGGTTTTAAACTTATCGGTTGTAGAACGACTATTTATATTGAACTGGAGAGAAGATAAAAGTGAACAGTGGTCAGACTTGCCAAAAGGTGGCAAATAATCTAAATTAGAAACAAAGTCGGCGTCGTTAACAAATATCAAATCCAGAGCCCTAGGCGTCTGTCCTTCCCTGAATCTCGCTGGACGATCAACAAGTTGAGATACGCTAGAGTTGCGTAGCAAGTCGATGTAAGCAGCAGAAGAAGAATTGCATTCAGGAATGGTTGACATAGGCCAGCTAATGTCACGTAGATTGAAGTCACCAGCTATGAAAAGGTTGGTGTTTTTATTTAAGAGATCTGAAATGAGACTGCACAGGTGTGTCTCCCAAACAGGGCCGATATATGCAGCCTATCGTGAAGCTGAAATTTGGGCACCTCAATTCCAAAAATAGATTATCAATGCCATCGAAAGGACTGAAAGAGGGAGATACCGAGAAAGCCGACGCGATTTCCGTGCGAACATAAATGCATACTCCACCAAAACCAGGAGTGCGTGGTGAATCCATTCTGTATAAATAGTATCCAGGCAAATTGATGGAAGAGTCGGACACGTTGGAATGGAGCCATGTTTCAGTAAGGCAGCAAATCAAAAAATGGTAACAAGCCCACATAATAGTCGCAGCGCCCCACGCACTCGGGCGACCGCGATCAGACACGAGCCGGATCCGACGGTCCCCGACAGACTACCAAGTGTATCCATAAATGAAAATTGTAACAACCGACAACCAAATCGAGACGAGTCAGCTTGTGCCATTTACTGAATTACTATTACATATCGCTGTTGGTAAACAAATAAATGAAATTATTTCACAGTACTTAGTCATAAAATATCTATTTTTAAGATTTTTAACTGTTACCAATGGTAACAATGGTTACATGGACGCGTCGCCACTGCACGGATGACACTAGAGACAAACACCGGAGTCCATAAAAAGTACAATACTCCAGACGTAGAGGTGGCGTTGCCAGATCAACAGTTACGGGTTGGTTAACCAGAATTTGAACAATGAATTTATCCTCAATTAACAGCTAACTTACAAAATGTAGTTATCAAACTTGGCTGTTAGCAAGCAACTGAAAAACCGGGCATACGTGTAACCCCACTGCGCTGGTGGGTAGATATCACAATGTAGTCAAAAATCATACTTAGGCCCAGCTTTTCAATTGCAGGTTAACCCTGATGTTAATGCTATCCAGAAGTAAACTCCCAAATCACGTTTTCCAATGACAGGGTACCGTCTACGGTTGAATAGAAAGTTGTAGTTAAACCGCCATGCCTGTCCTGTTTTACTTGACAGTGAGTTGAGCTGTCAAGGATAATACGAGACACAAAGGTCGAGCGCCATAAAGCGCACAAGTTAGTCCTAGAAGCAACCTTGCTAGATCAATAGTCATGGATGAACTAACTAGAGCTTGAATAAATGAAATAAAAAATCCATTTTCGAAAACAAGCTTTTGATAAAACGAGCTTAAAATTGGAACGTAATTTAATGATACAGATGTATAATTTCGTACATATAATCATGAATATGGAATTTAAAATAGCGTAATTTTACTAATCGTATTGCTCATTTGATGTTTCTCTCCCATCGGTGATGACAGAAATTACAAATCGCCATTCAGCGGCGGCCACGATGTTGGACCCAGAATGACGTCACTTTGATTATTACGTTCCCTCATCAAGCCCTTTCACTTGATACACATAACATGGGGTGATTATGGAAAATTTTAAATCGCCATTTTGCGATAGCCACCATATTGAATTAGGAACGACATCGCCTTGCTCGTTATGTTCCTCGCTTAAAGCCCGTTAATTTGATACCCAGTACACTTGGTATCCATGTTGTAAGTGTAACTAAACTTCGCCTGACATGAGTCGTTTATTATTATTATTATTTTCCTGAGTTTTCACAGCTTAAGCTGGTAGTATCTGGGCCACCTCGAATGATGTTTATAGATGGTGGCTCTGGGTGGGAATGAAATTCATCATGACCCGCCCTCAATTTCCTATATCGATAAAAACTTTCTTGTAATCCGACAAGTGTCGAGGATCACTGCCTTCTGCAGTTGTATACATGTACCCTTTGGAAGGTTCAAGACTTTCAAATTCTCCGACAACGCGTTCGTGGCCACCTCTTCCACTGATATGATGATGGGAATAATCATTACTTCTTTTAACTTCCACATCCGTGCTAATTCTATTTTGAGGTCTTGATATTTGGAGCATTTCTCAGTTTCCATGGACTTAAGATTATGCGTAAGTGGAACCGCAATATCGATTATGATTCCCGTTTGTTTCTGTTTGTCTATAAGCACTAAATCAGGTCGATTATGCTCTATGCGCCTATCAGTGGTTATTGGGCGGTCTCAATACATCAATAGGTTCTGATTTTCTAGAACGTACACAGGGTGATATTTGTAGTAGGGCACCTTTGCTTTTATTAGACCTTCTTTGTGTGCGATTAGCTGGTGTATTATTGCAGCTACTTTGTTGTGTCTGCCTAAGTATGCATCTTTGGCCAGGTTAGGGCATGCTCCTGTGACATGTTCGATTGTTTCGCCTACTGTATCGCACTTACGGCACTTATCAGTGATAGGGTTCTTCAATACATGCTTGTCATAATTTCGTGTGCGGATAACCTTATCCTGTATAGCACAGATAAACCCTTCAGTCTCTGGGTGTAAGAAACCACGCTGGAGAAACGAGAACGATGTTTTGTTGTCAATACCAACTTTCTCCATTTGAGACGGATACCTGCCATGCAATTGTTTGTTCTTCCAAGATTGCAACCTTTCTCTTGTTGCATTGCATCTGGATGGCTGTTGCAACTGTGACATATACAGGGGAGTTGCGTTGCAATCTGCCTCTTTGATTAGTTGTACTAGAGCGCTATTTTGGTTTAAGAAATACTCCCGAAGATGCATGATTTGTGTGTGGCACATCTGGGATACGTTGATTAGTCCTCTGCCGCCTTCATTGCGGGGCAGGTAGAGCCGCTCCACAGCAGAGTTAGGATGGAGCATACGAAACTTTGTCATGGATCTCCTTGTTAGCCTGTCTAGTTCTTCCAGATCGGTGTTGCTCTATTTAACGACACCAAAAGAATAAATTAGGGCTGGGACTGCCCATGCATTAATGGCTGATATCATATTTTTGGAATTCAGCTTGGTGTTTAGCAGTTTTACAAGGCGTTTTCTATATTTTTCCGTTAAGTCCTTTTTGATTTCGCTGTGATTTAGTCCCAGTTGCTGTTTGAGCCCTAAGTATTTATACGAATCGCCTTCATCCAATTCCTCGATGTCATTTATTATCTCGCCCATATTAATGATGCGTCCTTTGCTGGCATTAACAATTGCGCACTTTTCTAAAACGAATTCCATGCATATGCTGTTACTAAACAATTTAACGGTGGTAATCAACGAAGTTAGCTGCTGCTTTGATTCTGCGAGCAGTTTGATGTCATCCATGTAAAACATATGGTCAATTCTGACTACACTATTCTTCTTAATTCTGTATCCCACGTTGCTGTTGTCGAGTAGCGTCGAGAGGGGGTTTAAGGCTAAACAAAACCAGGTTGGGCTCAATGAATCGCCTTGGAAGATCCCTCTGGATATGCTCAGTTTGCCTATCATCTTGCCGTTATTCATTATTATTATTATTATTATTATTATTATTATTATTATTATTATTATTATTATTATTTCCATGAGGCAAGTCTCTCGAGATTTGTTTTACCAACTTGTTACGCGCTTAAATGAGGCAGCTTTTTTGGAATTTGATCCACCCAGCAGCAGTGTGATCAGCGCGTAATGCCCGTTTTACATTGACAATAAATTTCTTCATGAACTGAGTTCATGACCAACTGCCAAAAGGAGTAAGTCAGGATTTTGATGTCAAATAAATCCATGAGGTTCTTCACGAAATTATTTTTACCAATTCGGACATTGAATTGCATGGTACCAGCCTTATTTTCTTTTCCATTATATTGAACAACTTCTTAATTAATGTATAGAACTTTGACAGAACTACAGTATTCAACGATAGACATAAAAATTGTGTGAACATATTAAACCATCAATTCATATCAGAGTTAGTGGGAAGGAAAATTATGTTTCCTGAAAAAGTCAAAAATTTGGACGTCTATTTTGACTCAGACTTACGTTTTGACTCCCATTTGAATAACGCCCTGAAAAATTATTGGATTTTGGATTCTGTTTGCAAACAAACATATTCTGCATAAAAACATCAAAATTAACTCAAAACTTTTGCAGATAATGCAGAATACCTGTGTGAGGTTTATCGAAAATCTAAGAAAGCTTGACCATAACTACATTTATATCGCAATCTTGCATGACTAAACGTCCACAATCTTTTCAAATACTTTATTTTAAGCTTTCAAATGATCGTGCTAACATCTTCGCCTCAATGCCTCAGTTGTAAACTTGTTCCAAGGGGTCTGTGCATAATCTCCGGGTTCCTAACCGTTTAGAAGATATTTTACATACAACACATTATACATCGGTTGAGGTCAGGATCTTAAGGCTATCCAGTTTATCCAGTTAAAAATGCATTTACAAGAATTACCGAACTTGACCATGACCTTGAATAAATCCAACGGAATAAATTCGCTAAGAAATTGTTGATGTTAAACAGCTATAAGGGAACTTTGATTTACGGTATATGCAACAAACATTACATCGATAGTGCATTTAGCCGATGGTTCGCGTTCGATATTGTATCCAAGCGCTTCAATGTCTGCCTTCTGTCTAAAAATACTCATGCCTCGAGGCACGTCGCGATCGCCAGTTTTTGCCAGCGTCTGCACGCATCGTCGGCCGGTCGATGGGACTCAGATCAGACCTTGCCGCAGGCTACAAGCTCAATACGCATTATGCACAAGCACACCTACGGGCTCCGGACAGAAGACCGCTTTCGATAACAGCGACGAGGATTTTTGTAGCTTGCTTTGATATTTTTCCTATAAAGAATGCGATGTTAGAAAACCTGGATTCAGAGATGCCGTGAGGATACCCAAGACATTTGTAGTTTACCTATGCCGGGCTTTCTAAAAAATGTTGATGTTGTAGGCGGTTTGGGATCCTTAACGGGGCTCCTACAATCATGAGCACCATCTGCTGAGGTAACTGGGGGGTGAAAAGGAAACGAGGGTGGGCTGGCATTAGACGGCCGTCGACGCTACTTTAAAAGAGGAAAGGATGACTGCGGGTGCGTACCGAGGTAAATTTTTATGATAACATTGTTGGATTTCGATTAGCGATCTAGCCTGTAAATCGTTTCCTATTTTGGTACTCAGCAAGTGATCATTTAGAATTGTTCTACCCTTGTTTCTGTTCGTCGATATTCTGTTGTTGAATTGTTGTGGTGTGCTTGTTCTTGCGTGCCTTTTTTTATCAAGGTTGATAATGGACAATAGAAGGTCATATGCGACAATTTTAATAACGAATGCAGTGAGTTTAATTCATGATGAGGACAACAATGTTGTGGATCAGATCAAAAAAATCTGATATAAAAATAACTAACAATTCGCATAGCAATTCCAAAGACGAATAGTTTTATGGCGAATTTTGTCAAAAACCTGATATGAACGACAATGATTTGGAGGTTGCTAAGCAAGAATTTTTAGGGAAACTCAGAAAAAAAGACAACGAGATTTTGCAGATCGAACAAGTCACCAACTCACAGGACTGTACTTTGTGGCGTCTTCATCGGAGGATAAGGTTAACAGCGTCTCGAGTTGGTGAAGTTTGTAGAAGAAGGCAGACAGCAAGCTGTGAAGTTCTAGTAAACTCCATCATATACCCACCAGAGGTTTCTAGTAAGGCAATAAAACAAGGCGATACAAAAATCATTGGACACGGCAGTTCAATCCTGTAGTTTGTTTATTGATCGCACACATCCATTTCTGGCAGCATCACCTCCATCTACCTATTTTTATGGCCCTAGTTCAATTGTTACCGTCTACCACATGACCCTTGTAAACATAATTGTGATTATTGACATGAATAAACGAATTTGAATTTGAGTTCTTGAATTTATTTTAGGAAAGATATACAATTAATTGAATACATTTTTTCTTAGTCGGAACGCACCGTGGCGTCGCGTTCGCCCACAGCCTACGTTTCATTTTTATTATTTCCAAATGAAACTCTAGCAGCGCGCTAAAAACAAAGTGCACAGGGTGCCAGCGATCCACTTTTTCGATTTTATCCACCAGGATCTTTTTAAAATATCAAGAAGTTGAGCACAAATAGTAAGCATTTCAACCCACCATACACACAAAATTTTGTAAAAAGCTCTGATAGCACCCTAGGCAATTATGTCCTGCTCATATCCAGAAAAACATCACAAACTGCAGAACGCAAAACGTAACGGCGAAATGGGTACATTTCACGGGTCATGAAATTCAAATGAAAATGCAGGTATAAAATCTACCAAATTATCATTCTTAAAAACATATTTCCTTGATATATCGATAATTTTAAAGTTCCACGCTAAGTTCCCCTATACTTGACTGGAGTGATATCCGACTATGTTCTTCCCTACTGTCGGTAGTTAAAGAACTGTTGGCTCTTGGTGTCAAACCTATAGAGCAGGTACCGATTTTTTCAAATCGTGAGCACGTTAGTCATCGGATTTTCGTTACTTAAAGTTCGTGTAATCACTGGGATCAGAAGCTTCTTAATAATAGAACGTGTTTCATTGATTTCAACCCCCCCTGTTTAAGCAGTACAATTTTTTTACGTCAATGATATTAGAAACCCCTGAAACGTGAAAAACGGAGTTTCAGCAATTGTTACTTTTCCTTTTTTGCCTATAGCACCGTTGCCACTGGACTAAAACTACAAAGCTGTGGCATACTAGTAACCTCGTATGGAAATTTCATAAACATCCGAGCTGTAATTTCCAAGTTGGTGATGAATGATACAGTTTTGCGTGATGTAGATGTTATATGACTTAAAAAACATAACATCTAATTTTACAAATTTTCCCCGATTACAATACCTCCTCGCCAATGGCGTGGGAAATAAAACGGCTTTAAAATCGAGGAGTATCAGCGATCGTGATTATGAGTACCTATTTGCAGAACGACTTATCTATGCGATACTATATGAAATAGGGCCACCAAATTTTCTGAATACGTCTTTTCTTAGTCCGTACATTGCGCCGCAACGCTTGGGTTGGCACCACGAAACAGTAGACGACTTATCTACGCGATATTATATAAAATAGGGCCACCAAATTATCTGAATACGTCCTTTCTTAGTCCGCACATTACGCCGCAACGCTTGGGTTGGCAGCACGAAACAGTAGACAAAATTCGTCCAAAATACGATTTGTAGAGGTTTGCGCGCTTCGAAATTGACGCTTTATTTTTGGATATTTTTGGATGAAATTTTCACAGTATCCTGAAAACAAAACCCCACAGGGTGCTACAGAGCTACTTTTTAATTTTTTTCACTAGGTTCTTTTTCAAAATATCGCAAAGTTGTACACAAAAAGTGCGCACTTCAACCCATCATAAAACTTGTGCAAAAACAAAATTTCAAAAAGTGCTCCTATAGCACCCTGGGCAATTATCTTCTCAACATACTGTATGAATTTCATTAAAAAATAATGAAATAACAGAGTGTCAGTTTCGACGCAGCTGAACCCTTGTAAATGGCTTGAAACTCACTGCGTCGGAGCCGCCGTAATATTGTAAAACTGCTGGTTAGTGCAACTGTGTCAGCGAATAAATACGGTGGGTGACACACTCCATTTTTTTCTTAATTTTGAATATTACTTTTTGTTGCTACGTTTGTTTCAAAACTGTCATACAAGTAGTAATTTTTGATAGCAACAGATTGAGATAATTAAAAGAAATATAACAGTAATATAGGAATTATGAAATCCCAGGCCCGTTTTGTTTTGTATCCTCGTATACTATTTTCCAATTCGTTAGGTATAGATAAATTCGGCCTTTATTATGATTCATTGTTATAATAATGAATAAATAAAAAAGCATTGCTGTCGCTTTGTTTGCTATATAGTCTGCATGATAGAGAGTTTTGACAATCACACACGTGTAATACTTTTACGTTGACATTTAGTCATAAGAAGTTAATGGATATCAATAATGACCAACGATTGGACTCAGTATCTGGACACAAAGACTCCTGTTGATATAATCTACTTAGATTTTTCTAGGGCTTTCGATCGCGTACCACATGAAGGCTTCTGTTTAAGTTGGAATGTATGGGAATAAGAGGCGAGTTGTTACTGTGGATTAAGGCTTTTCTCACCGGGAGGACTTTCTCTGTGCGCGTCAGTGATAGCCAGTCTCACCTTCATCATGTAGCAAGTGGAGTTCCTCAAGGCTCTGTCTTGGGGCCAGTGCTGTTCCTTCTGTATACAAGTGACCTGCCCGCATTGATTTCCTCCACATGTTCAGTTTATGCCGACGACACCAAGATTTACAATACTGTCGTAAATTCTGCTATGCTTCAACGAGATCTTGATATTGTTTGTCAATGGTCAGTCAGTTGGCTTTTACCCTTAAATCTAACTAAGTGTTGAGTCCTTCACCTCGGGAAGACAAATCCGCGATTTACATACAAGATCTCTGACCACAACATCGAAGCAGTTTCCAGCCACACTGATCTGGGCGTTGTAGTCAACGATCGTCTTTCCTGGTCAGAGCATATTCACCACGTTACATCAAAAGCCAAGAAACTGCTATACATGCTGGAGAGCTCTTTCAAAGGATCCGATGTCAACACTTGCGCCTACATTTACAAGGCATTCGTGAGGCCAATTCTTGAATTCGCTGGCCCGGTATGGGACACTGTGCTTCTGCGCGATAGAAATCTCGTGGAATCAGTACAGCGTCGGGCTACTCGTATCCCTTTTGGAGCACGAAGACCAAGCTATGAAGATCGCCTCGAATTATTCAACCTGACCTCATTCTCTGAGCGAAGACTTCGTGGCGATCTTATAGTTACGTTCAGGATACTTCATGGTTTGATGGGCACCAACCTCATGTATCTATACCGTCTGTCGCGCAGCAATCTACGCGGACACAACTTCAAACTGCATAAGGAGCCATTTAAAACAACAGTCCGACAGTGGTTTCTTTCCAACCGCATATTCAACACCTGGAATAGTTTACCTGAAAGTGTGGTTGGTACTACTTCAGTTAATAGCTTCAAAGTGCAGTGTGATAGCTGGAGGAGTGTACAAACTTTATAGCTATGAACTGTCTTTTTTTATTTTTTTCTATTTGATGTATTTGTGTTACGTGTCCGTACACTATATTTACTGCATGAGCTTATAGTACTGTGTACTCTGCTCATCTCAATTATCATAATAATAATAATAATAATATTTAGGTTATCAGTAACATTTACGTATGTGCCTGCCAAAACTCTACTATGTAAGTGACAACAATTACCTCTTTTGATTTATATTTCTGTTTTTCAATTACAGCCTTATCCCATTTGCAAGCTTTTAAAACAGTATCCGCTGTCTGCTAGCAGTCTGTCACTTTTGGGAAGGCCTTTGGATTAGGTATTAGGTCATCAATCGACCCAGATGACTAACCGGCAAGTCTGCGACTGTGAATTATTTTGAATAAACTCCTTCTTTGGACTTCTGTTAGTTCACGGCAATCAGTTGATCGTTAAGAACAGATGGTCGAGTAATAAAAACGAGTACAAAAGGCAACAAGTGCAGTAGTTCTAGGTCGAATACTTAGCGGTTTTTGTTTTGCGCGCAACGCGAAGACAGAAAACCTTCTAGATCTAAGTTTAGACAGTGTCATCATAAAAAGTAAGAAAGTTGGGCGCACAACTTTAGGACATTCTACACGGTAAAGAAATGGATGGCGAGAATGTCTTTAATCTGTTGATGTTGGACTATTGAACAACAAATGTTAGCTCTCCTGCAAAAATCGAACTTGACTGAAGTTGTTCAAGATTAATTGTAAGGTTTTCAGAACAAAATCGATGATACCGCGTTAGATATTTTAATCAAATTTGGTACGCGGCTGCAAGGAGCTATTGTCTGATAAATATCATGTTTTCTGGTGACTAAGTGAAACCACATATGTTGAATTCCAACGTTTCAGTCACCTCGGTGATCTCTTTCAAAGCATACATCAACCATGGAAATTTTAATATAATTTATATTTGTTTTCCTCCGTCCTGGAATTTGCTGGGTTTTTTTCCGGTGTCCTTTCAAACTGAAATATTCACTGCATGCGATCTCGGCGTGGTATAGGATCCTTCAACACGCTGTACAGTAACGGCACAAACAAACGGGGTGTCATCTGTAAGACATGGATATATTGCCATTGTCATTTTTGGTTGGTGGTGAGATGACCCAAGAGTCAGTGAAAAGTGAATCACTTATGCGGTGATCAGAAAAATCTTGACGATTTATCAGCGTGAAAGCCATAACATAAGCTTCAGATGTATTTTCTGATGTACAACAGCGGCATTTAACTTAGATAGTTTTAAGCAAGCAATCATTTTTTCAAATGTCATTGGTTTCTGAGCAAAAAGACTGAAACTGCGGCCTTAGATTCACATGATCTCAACACTTTGGAAAACCTGTTACAACTTTTGATACTACTTTTTTTGTTTTCACTGATCTTGAGAACCTGCTTTCTGTTATTAGAATATCCAGAAATAGCAAATGAATGATTAAATGAACATACTGCAAGTCAAACACACGGTATTAATAAACATCGGTTTATCGTTATATCTTGTTTCTCGCAGTGAATAGGTTTCTTGTTACACAGACTGTCGACTGTAAAAACGCGGGAGTATAATAGAACTTTTGTTATGCCGAGGAATAGGAATGAGCCCCGAATGCATGTCTGCATCAGCGTTATGTTGGTAGCAGTCCGTTTATTTTCAAACGATTATACAACAGACAGCGCTTATTGACGCTGTCAGTGGCGTAGACAACACATAACCACCAACCTAACTAGCGCCATCTACTCGTAGTTATAATAGTAATAATATTTATTAACTCAATGTACAAAGAGAACAAACAACATGACTGAATAAATACAGAATCTATAGTATATCTATACAGGGTGTTTCAGTTCATTGTTGCATAACTTTAAGATTCGATAGAACTTTTAAAATTAATGCATAAAGTCTATATAAACATGGGTCGAAAAATGCGTGGCTTCCGAAATACAGGGTGTTTAAATTTACTTTCTAAAATAGTTTTTTTTAAATATTTCGAACAATATTTGATGTATAACAGTGAAAATTGGTATACAAGGGTTTTTTGGTACGACAAAACGAACCATGGGCATAGTTTTACTGTAGCCGCTAGAGGGCGCTCTCTACTGTACCTGTAGTGTATTAAAATAACCGAAAATTTTTTTGGTGCAATTTTTTGCTTTTTGAATAAAAAAACCGATTCTTCGCACTTTTCAACATAAAAAAGCTCTCTTGTGAATTTTCGTTATAGTTAGCCGTTTTTTGAGATATTTCGATTCTTAATGTTCGATGCACTTTTAATTAATTATGATAAAATAAAGTTGAAAAATCAGTATCTCGATAATTTTTAGAAGTAGGCTGTGCCTGCAAAT
Organism: Acanthoscelides obtectus; assembly: GCA_963669975.1. NCBI lineage: Eukaryota > Metazoa > Arthropoda > Insecta > Coleoptera > Chrysomelidae > Acanthoscelides > Acanthoscelides obtectus. Next base: position 8,660,173 of record CAVLJG010000006.1, read on the forward strand.
ATTTTTGAAATTGAAAGCAGAATACGATTAAACGTCAATTAGTTGACAGTTAGTTTTGTTGTCTGTTGAAACCTGAAACGTTTTTTGCAATTGTGAATGCACGAAATTTAGTTTCTTTTACCTGTTTTTTTTTGTAAGTTTTATAAAAATGCCATTTTTATTCTCCAATCGAGAGTTAGCGGATATTCATTTTGTGTATGGCTTTGTAAATGGAAACGCAGCAGAAGCAGCCATAGAATACGCACGAAGATTTCCAAACAGACGACATCCAACTCGCTCAGTATTTGTAAGAGTGCATCGCCAAATAATTGAAAATGGTTTTGGAAATCTCCAAAGGGATCAAAACATAAATGTTCGTCAGCGCAGATTTACCCGTATGATTCTACGTGAGTTTGATAGAGATCCGACCACCAGTGTTAGGAGAGTTTCTGGTGCCTTGGGAATTTCAGCAAGCCATGTTCACCATGTTCTTAGAAATGACCATAGACGTCCTTACCATTTGCAACCTGTGCAAGGACTACAGCCCGGGGACGGAGAACGAAGAATCACATTTTGTCAGTGGATTCTTGATAGAACTGATAATAATAGGGAGTTTTTAAGTAACGTTTTATGGACCGATGAGTCATGCTTCACTAGACGTGGAGTGGTAAATTTTCATAATCAACATATTTGGTCGAATGAAAATCCGCATGCAGTTCGGGAAAGAAATTTTCAGCATGAATTTAGTGTGAACGTGTGGATTGGTATCTACCGTAATCGGCTATTTGGACCCTACCTTTTGCCTTCAAGGTTAAATGTTGCGACCTTCTTGGAATTTTTAAAGGCTGAACATGCAAATATGTGGGATGATGTTATGTTAGATTTAAGAAGATTGGCCTGGTTCCAGCTTGATGGTTGTCCAGCTCATTATTCGAGAATAGTTAGAAACTGGCTGGACGAAAATTATCCAGAAAGATGGATCGGCCGTGGAGGACCAGTCGCAGGGCCTCCACGATCCCCTGACCTGAATCCATTAGATTTCTTTGTGTGGGGATTTCTAAAAGAAAAAGTGTACCAGACTCCCGTAACCACAAGAGATATGCTAATTGACAGAATCAGGAATGCATGTGATGAAATAAGGCCTTATTTGATTAATGCTATACCACGTTCGATCATTCGTAGATGTGAATTGTGTATTGAACAATTGGGTTTATATTTCGAGCAACTACTTCAAATTTTGTATGTTTGTCCTAACTATCCAATAGCATTTTAGTTGTAAATAATTAATGTAATTTGTTAAAAATAATATTGGAAAATTAAACAAATTAATATTCTGTTTTTTGTGTTTATTTGGAGTTAGGAATTATTGCTGTGTTTAAAAACACAATCTAAACGATAATCTTAATTACTTGTAATGCCCAAATCGAAAATGTGAAAAAAAATATTATTTTCCCATAAATAATTAAAAATGCATCGAACCTTAAAAATCGAAATATCTCAAAAACGGCTAACTATAACGAAAACTCACAGGAGAGCTTTTTTATGCACAAAAGTGCGAAGAATCAGTTTTTTTATTCGAAAAGCAAAAAATTGCTCTAAGAATTAATTTTCGGTCATTTTAATACACTACATGTACAGTAGAGAACGGCCTCTAGCGGCTACAGTAAAACTATGCCCACGGTTCGTTTTGTCGTACCAGAAAACCCTTGTATACCAATTTTCACTGTTATACATCAAATATTGTTCGAAATATTAAAAAAAAACTATTTTAAAAAGTAAATTTAAACAGCCTGTATTTCGGAAGCCACGCATTTTTCGACCCATGCTTATATAGACTTTATGTATTAATTTTAAAAGTTCTATCGGATCCTAAAGTTATGCAACAATAAACTGAAACACCCTGTATACTAGTTGTGCTGCTACAAATCCCGTACGTTATAACAGAACAAGGCCCGGCATCACGTCACCATTAGACTAATCATATTAGACGAAAATATCCCTGGTTTGAGAAATAATTGTCAAGTCTGGTTTTAGTGCTGAAATTTGTTCAAGGGGTTATTTAAAACATGGTCGCATAAAATGACTACACCAATTTTTGTGGGAAAACTTTTTATTCGACAACAAAGAAAGAGAAAACGTGTTTTTGGGTTTTTTTTTGGCAGGAACGAAAAAAACTCTTCACGTAAGGTTTTTAGGTATTTACGAGATCTAGAAAATGAGACTACACGTAAGAAGATCCGACTAACAGCAAAAAAGTTATGGCCGAAAACCAAGGTAAACTGCAGGTTTTGCTACTTGTTGTTAATGCGACGGTGGTTTCTTGCAGATATTTGAAATTCTTAAAATTCGTAGGATTCGTACTTCTACCTAACCACAACAAAATTGGAGTAGATTAGTTTTTGAGAATTTCCAATTGCTTATCCGAAAACACCTGTTTTCTGGCCACCACTTCTAGTTTATTGAGCAATATACAGGGTTAGTTCAAAGGCCGTTGTGAAGCAAAATACACTAGTTCACGTTGCCGATATGAATCGCAAACCATTCCGGAAGATGAATGTTATTTTTAGCCAAAAAAGTATGGCTTACGTTTTTTCTCCTAAACAAATTCAAACATTCCGTATTTGTGATATTTTCCGGAACGTATCATTACTGGTGACGAGTCCGACCAAGAAATCAAGCGCCAGAGCATGTAGTTGTACACTTCAACCCCTTCAAGGTACAAAAGGCAGTACAGACCTACTTCAAGGTCAAACGGGTCAATCAACACTTATACCGGAAGGTTCTTGAAAAGCTTCATTCGTGTCAGACCAAACTTCAAAACACTACTGCGGCTCATTAGCCTCCTTATACACCGGACTTGAGTCCTTGCGGCTTTTTTCTCTTCGTCAAGCTGAAAAATCACTTCTTGAGGAACTCACTTTGGGACACCGAAAGCATTCAAATAGCTGTAATCGACCAGTTGCGGGCTAGTCCTTAGATGGTGAAAAAAAATTAAGAAAAATATTCTCACTACTTATTTCACACACCTCGTATGTTGAGTATTGCAAAATTTCTCTTCCTAGAAACTTGCACATGATTTATACAGGGTGACAGGTAAATAGGTGTAAAACGTTTTAGGAGGTGATAGTACGGCCCCTTTGCTATCGAAATTAGTATATAATACCATACCCTATATTCAAAGGTTGAAAAGTTATTGAAGATTTAAGATTTTTTTAAAAACAATCCATATTTCAGAGTAAAAAAGTCGAGAGAGAAAAAAGTCGGCGATTAAACATTTGTTTTTTGTGGTTTTGGGTTATTACTTCAATAATTAACTATTATAAGTTAAAAAAGATTCGAAAACAATACCAAACAACGTATTTATTTCCATTCAAAAATGTTTAGCTAAGAAAAACAAATAACGTTTTACAGTAAGTAAGGTGTTTTACAAAAAAATCAGTATACAAAAAAACGTACAAACAATTTAAATAATATCCTTGTTTCATACGGAATCTAAATTGGTATGATAAGTGCACAAAAACTGTGTAAAACTAAACATAATGTATTGTAATACAACAATAGGGAGTAAATTTACCAATGGCTTGTCTCCTATTTTCACAACTCTCTGATTGATAAGAAAGTGTTTTTGTGATAATAATGTAACTGTAAGCTATGGGATAGTTATTATTTTAAACTACGGTTAAGTTGCACGATTAGATTATTTACACAGTTGTAATTGTACTACAGAATAACAGAAAACTGACTAACAGTTACTACAATTGGTAAGTAAAATACAATAATGAAATGAAGGTAAAATTCATTGCAATTGTTGTTCGAACTGACGCCCGCCGTTTCTTATGCAAGCCCGTAGTCTTTTCCTCATGTTGGTTCGCGCGATGCGGCCAGTTAGTTGTCCTCTGATAGTGTCAGCAGCAGCAATAAGTCTTTCTTTCAACTGTGCAAGAGTGTCTATGAGCTCAGCGTACACCAGTGACTTCATGTGCCCCCATAAATAATAGTCACACGGTGTTAAATCTGGGCTCCTCGCTGGCCGCGGTGTCGGTCCACCTCGGCCAATCCAGCGACAAGGATATTTCTCGTCCAGTCACTGTCTAACACCCAGACGGAAATGCGCGGGACAGCCATCGTGTTGGGAGATCATCTGCATCCTGATATTCAGAGGCAGGTCTTCGAGATACTCCCACAGTTCGGATCTCAAAAAGTTTTCATAGGATTCGCCATTCAGGTTGTCAGGCAAAAAAACTAGTCCAATTAGATACGTATGAATGATTCTCATCCACACGTTTGCCGAAAATCTTCTTTGATGGGCTCTTGGCTTTGCCATGTGGGGATTTGCCTCTCGTGGGGCCCAATAATGTAAGTTGTGATAATTTGTTTTCCCCTCTCTGTCAAACTTAGACTCGTCGGTCCACAATATTTTAGTTAAATAGTCGTTTTCTTCTTGATCCCGATGAAGCATGTATCGACAAAAATCGATTCTTCTTGCGGGATCTCCTTCTTCTAATACTTGAACCGGTGTGTAATGGGAAGGGTAAAGTCTCGCCGAATGCAAAACGAACCAAACTTTCCACTGAGTTAAACCAAGCTGCTTTGCTATAACTCGTGTAGACGTCGTCGGGTCTCTGCCGTAGCATTCCAGTATTGCCTCTCGATCTTCGTCATCAAACGTATCTCATGAACCTGTCCACTTTCCTTGACGCGTTGGTACACAGAAGCAAATACTCGATGACTCGGTATTGGCCGATTCGAAAAACGGTTTTCGTATTCTCGCCTGGCTTCAACGGAATTTCCATCACTTAAACCATAACAAAACAGAATATCAGAGTATTCTTCGTTACGGTAACTCGCCATTATTAAAACTGATCAAAAAAGTAAAAGTACGTCCTAACGCGTTAAATGTTGATATTCTACTAACTAACCTAAGCGTTAGTTCCCTTTCCTTGATCCGTCAGCTGTGTCAATTCATAACACACACAGAGCTAGCATCCGAGGAGCGACGACAGATTCCGAATACTTAAGCCCGAATAACGGCACAGGGCACAAAAAATAACAAAAAGGGTCGAACCACGAAAAGCTCGGTTTACCTGCTCAGTACAATGAAATGCGTTTAGCGGTCCTTTCTAGCAAAGTAATATTGTTTTGTTAAATGGTTTACTTAACTGATATGTTATTATACCATTTTAGAAACCTAATGAAACGAGGAAGTTTTTGCAGTTATTTGTACATTTTCTTTATTATGATTTTTTTGAAAAAAAAACGACTTCTTAATGTGAAGGTTGTTAATAAAAATTTTCATTTAACATTTAAATGAAAGTAAATACGTTTTCAGTAGTGTTTTCATATGTTTTTTTAATTTATGAGAATTATTTATTTAAATAATAACCTGAAACCACCAAAAAAAGAATGTTTAATCACCAACTTTTTTTTATCTCAACTATTTTACTATGTAATCTGGGTTGTTTTTTGAAAAAAATTAAATCTTACATAACAATATTTTGCGGAAGAAAAACTCCATCCTTAGCCACCCCACGCTTCGTCACGTAAAAATCTCTGACGACAAAACCAGAGGTCAAATGCAAGAACTACAACACCTTCGCGAAGAGCTTAGACGTCGTCAAACAACAGGCGAAAGTAATATTACTATAAAATACGTTCGTGGTAAACCTTCTATAATACACACAGCTACCCAGGAGATCACACCTTCTAAAAACTGATAAATTCTGTGGCAAACTGGACGGTTTGTTACACTAATATACAATATCTCTTTTCTAAGCTACTTGAACGCCAAGCATTTGTTCGAGACAATAATCCAACGTTCGTTTGTCTTACTGAAACATGGCTCCATTCCAACGTGTCCGACTCTTCCATCAATTTGCCTGGATACTATTTATACAGAATGGATTCACCACGCACTCCTGGTTTTGGTGGAGTATGCACGGAATGTGTGTTCGCACGGAAATCGCGTCGGCTTTCTCGGTATCTCCCTCTTTCAGTCCTTTCGATGGCATTGACAATCTATTTTTTGGTATTGAGGTGCCCAAATTTCAGCTTCACGATAGGCTGCGTATATCGGCCACGGCCCTGTTTGGGATACACATACCTGTGCAGTCTCATTTCAGATCTCTTAAATAAAAACACCAACCTTTTCATAGCTGGTGACTTCAATCCACGTGACATTAGCTGGCCTATGTCAACCATTCCTGAATGCAATTCTTCTTCTGCTGCTTACATCGACTTGCTACGCAACTCTAGCATATCTCAACTTGTTGATCGTCCAACGAGATTCAGGGAAGGACAGACGCCTAGGGCTCTGGATTTGATATTCGTTAACGACGCAGACTTTGTTTCTAATTTAGATTATTTGCCACCTTTTGGCAAGTCTGACCATTGTTCACTTTCATCTTCTCTCCAGTTCAATATAAATAGTCGTTCTACAACCGGTAAGCTTAAAACCATCAAAATTGTAAACCACGATGCTCTTAACCAAGCCCTGTCTGAAGTCAACTGGCCTGCTTTGCTTAACAACCGTAGCACCCAAGATATGGACACTTTCGCTCAACGAGTCCTAAGCGAAACGGCTGACAATACTGTTGAAAAGAAGGTATACTGTGACCCCTCAAAGCCCTGGATCAACTCTAACATATCGAGGATGCTTCGTCACAAGAGATCTTTGTGGCAACGGTTTAGGAGGAGTGGCCATTCACAAGATTACGTGTCTCATCGATCCTTTTCTAACCTCCTATCTAGAACGTTACATAATGCCAAACATGCTTATGAACGAAAACTCGTTACCTCCAAAAATAAGAAGAAGCTGTTTCGGTATCTAAGAACAAACCTGAATTCCAAAGTTTCATCACCTCAGATCCGCGACGCTGACGGTCATCTCCACATGGATGCCACCGAATCTGCCAACTTACTGGCAGAGTCCTTTAGTGATGACTTCGTCGATGAGCCTAATGGAGACCTTCTACCGACCACTATCTGCCATAGGTGTCCCAACAGCCTTTGCGAAGTTGAGTTCCTGCCTGAAGATGTATTAATGCACCTGCGAAATCTGAAGACCTCTTCCTCCCCTGGTAAAGATGGGATGACGGCTGCTGTACTTAAAAACTGCGCTTCAGCACTGGCCCTACCATTAAGCTTGATATTCACATCGTCTTTTAGATCTCATACCCTACCCTCATGCTGGCTTAGTGCTTCTGTTACCCCTGTATTAAAAAGGGCGACAAATCCTCCACTAAAAAATTATCGACCAATAAGTCTCGTTCCTATCGCCGCCAAAATAGCTGAAAGAATCATATTAGATAAGCTCCAGTCATTTGCTTTCGAAAATGACCTTATCCCTAAGAATCAGCATGGATTTTTACCCTTAAATCTAACTAAGTGTTGTGTCCTTCACCTCGGGAAGACAAATCCGCGATTTACATACAAGATCTCTGACCACAACACCGAAGCAGTTTCGAGCCACACTGATCTGGGCGTTGTAGTCAACGATCATCTTTTCTGGTCAGAGCATATTCACCACGTTACATCAAAAGCCAAGAAACTTCTATATATGCTGGAGAGGTCTTTCAAAGGATCCGATGTCAACACTTGCGCCTACATTTACAAGGCATTCGTGAGGCCAATTCTTGAATTCGCTGGCCCGGTATGGGACACTGTGCTTCTGCGCGATAGAAATCTCGTCGAATCAGTACAGCGTCGGGCTACTCGTATCCCTTTTGGAGCACGAAGACCAAGCTATGAAGATCGCCTTGAATTATTCAACCTGACCTCATTCTCTGAGCGAAGACTTCGTGGCGATCTTATAGTTACGTTCAGGATACTTCATGGTTTGATGGGCACCAACCTCATGCATCTATACCATCTGTCGCGCAGCAATCTACGCGGACACAGCTTCAAACTGCATAAGGAGCCATTTAAAACAACAGTCCGACAGTGGTTTCTTCCCAACCGCATATTCAACACCTGGAATAGTTTACCTGAAAGTGTGGTTGGTGCTACTTCAGTTAATAGCTTCAAAGTGCAGTATGATAGCTGGAGGAGTGTACAAACTTTATAGCTGTGAACTGTATTTTTTTATTTTTTTCTATTTGACGTATTTGTGTTACGTGTCCGTACACTATATTTACTGCATGAGCTTATAGTACTGTGTACTCTGCTCATCTCAATTATCATAATAATAATAATAATAATAATAATAATAATAACTTTTTAACCTTTGAATATAGGTTATGGTATTATATACTAATTTTGATAGCAAGGGAGTTGTACTATCACCTCCTAACATGTTTTACACCTATTTACCTGTCACCCTGTATACCTTTCTGCATAATCTATAAGAATGTCGTCGGCTGAGAGAGCTACGGTTCCAAGAGCACCCTGTAGATCTCGTCACTGTTACGCCTCTGGTTGGTATATACGAGTGATGCTCGTGTCAGTCTGGCGAACGAACGTCAATCAAAAATTTTGTTTATAAACAGAAGTGCTGCCGGATAATTAACGAAGAGGACCTAACGGGACATAATGGTGTCTCGCACGCTGTAAACAGCCATTCCATCATCCGTAATCTCTTCCAGAGAGCTGCGAGTTGTGTAATAGGTGTAGACGCAGCGTCACTAGAGACGTTCCAGAAACAGACTAGACCAAGAGACGTTGTTGCACTGAGAAAATTCTATACACCAATGAACATTTTTATTATTTCTAACGATCGATTTTATTTTTTTTAGTATTGTAATCATCGACCAATTTATCTGATCTTTGCCAAAATTATTGAAATACGACTAAAGGATCAACTTACACCTCATCTTGGGTCAAATGACTCGATGGAATAACAGGCAATTTGGGTTTAGGAGCAACAGATCTGCAATTAACTGTCTCATAAATCTTGTTAACGAAGGTCCTGAGAACCATCTATCTAAGGTTTCTGATTATGTCCAACATAGTATTTTAATAAAACATACATCCTTCTAGCATCAACATTTTAGAATCTTGCCTATCCAATAGAAAACAACTTGTACGTTTTAATGGTTGTGATATCAAAACAGTGATCCACGGTGATCCTCAGGGTTCCGAACTCGGACCACCGTTGTCTTTATTGTACATTCATGACATTCCTAGTAGCCTGTCAATGACAGACAACGGTGCATTGTTTTCATATACTGATGACACCACTTTGATACGTTTTAATAAGTCAGCTCCTTGTGCAAGTCTGATTTTGGAGATTGGTTTGCTGCCAATAAATTGTTGCTAAATAATGATAGAACCCAGTCAATAATTCCCAGCTTACACAGACATGAATTGGAATCAGTCAAATTGTTAGGAGTACATATTGACTGCTCTGGAAGGTGCATAATCGCTGTGTGGTGGGTGGTTTGACCAGAGTTATCCATTTAATCCGTGCTCTAAAAGATCTACTAGTGTGCTACGAACATCTTATCACACAGGTGGTTAGAATGGCTGGCGTGTGCAACAAGTGTGCTGCTAAGTGTATTTTTAAGGAGTCGAAAATAAGTGGTGAAGTCTACCCATGTGACTTTTGCCAAAAAAAAATATGTAGAAACTAATAATGTCAGAAGTTCTTCTGGTTTACAAATTACCAATTTGTTTGCAAATTATTTCTCTAAAACTTACAGTCTAGAGAATAGTATCTACTGTTCAGAATAGTGATCTTTATTATGGGGTCATCAATTTGCTTAACCATGAAATTCCAATCTCAGCCATCTATGAAGAACTGTCCAATTAGAATAAAGGACCTGGACCTGATGGTGTACCTCCGTTGTTGACTAAACATTGTAGCTTTCTGATTTCTAGACCCCTATTTTATATTTTTAATCTTTCGTTGAAAAGTGGAGCTTTTCCGGAATGTCAGAAAACACTTCATTACTCCAATACCGAAACCTGGAGATCCTTCACAAGCGAAAAAGTTATCGACCTATCAGTAAAATGAGGTGCACTGGAATGGTGTTTGAGAGCCTAGTGTCTGAATTTTTATCCGCAAATTTGCAAAGTAGGTTTATAAGCTAACAGTATGGATTTCTTTCAAAACGCTGCACAGAGGTAAATCTTCTAACATTCACAAACTACGTTTTGGAATCCTTGGAGGAAGGTTCTGTTCACGTAATTTATACATTCGATAAGGTCAACCATCAGATCTTGATTAATAAGTTACATTGTCTAGGAATTTGCGGGGATCTTTTATCATGGCTGAAGTCTTACCTCACTGACCGTAAACAAATAGTGCGTATACAAAGATTTCAATCAAATCAGATTAATGTGCCATCTGGAGTACCTCAAGGTTCCCATCTGGGTCCTCTTCTTTTCAATATATACGTGAATGATATTATATACTGTTTTAAGACTGTTAGTTTTCTAATGTTTGCAGATGATTTGAAACGATTCTTAAAAATCAAATATAATAATGATTGTTTAAATATCCAAAATGATTTGAATTCATTAAGTGTCTGGTGTCAAATGAATAGAATGGAACTTAATGTGGAAAAATGTCATTTAATGGTCTTCAGCCGCAACACGGACCCCATTGATCATACTTATCCCTTAACCGGAAAGGTGCCGTCTGTGAGACTGCGGCGTTTCTATACCTGAGCGTATCTTTTTTTATTGCACCTCTAACAGACGTAAAAACCCATCTAATCCATAAGCTATTAGTGACCATCGCCCACCCCCATTCACACGAGTCTAGCCAAAACGTGCCTTAAAATATGGACCAATTTTAGTTTGTTGCAGTCTGTCAGATGGCACGTTTCCGTTCCCGTTTGCTATTTGTGTTGCATAGGTGCGTTTGCGAGTATGGCGGGACCTTCTAAACGTGTACGATACGATGATCCGGAGTTCGAAGAAACCGTTCTAAAATGGTTTGAGGATGAAGGAAGTGACTTTAGTGATATAGACAGTGCCTCAGAAGACGAATACATGGAATCAGATCATACAAGTGATAGTGAGTTATCAGAAGACGGAGCCGAAGGAAATGAAGAGGATTTACCAGCTCAGAATTATTTCTATGGAAAAAATCGTCATAGGTGGAATATTTCGGAAGTTGTACCATCATCACGTACAAGGAAGCACAATATAGTCATTAAAGTACCAACTCTAAGAGGAAAAGCTCATGAATATGGAGAAGAAGCAGCTCCGTTGACGGTTTGGCAGCTTTTGTTCACTGACGACATGTTGGTACATATCGTTAAGTGGACCAATCACAAGCTCAAAGAAATGCGAAAGAGTTACAAAAATCAAACCAGCAACCTAAACGACACTGATTTAGTCGAAATAAAGGCACTATTGGGTCTCTTAGTATATAAATCGGTGTTCAACAGCAACCACGAGAACATTGAAACACTTTTTGCCACCGATGGCTCTGGAAGAGATATATTCAGAGCTGTCATGAACATAAAACGATTTGGTATTCTCCTGTCAGCCTTAAGGTTTGATAACCCAGATGACAGGAATGAAAGAAAGAAGCTAGATCCAGTAGCACCAATATCTTTCATTTTTAATAGTTTTATAAAGAACTGTCAAGATGTGTACGGAGTTGGCCAGTCTGTCACTGTCGATGAAATGCTCGTGAGTTTCAGAGGAAGATGTCGATTTAAAATGTATATGCCTGCGAAACCTTGCAAATATGGCATAAAAATTATGGCATTGACGGATGCAAGGAATAGCTACCTCTATAACGCATATATACACTGCGGTAAAGATTCCGATAGTTTCGAACTTCCTGAGGAACACAAGCGGTATTCCAAACCCACACAATCAGTTCTACGTCTCGCGAAGCCTCTGTTTGGAACTAATCGCAACATTACAGCGGACAACTGGTTTACGTCAATAGAATTAATGGATGTCCTATTGAAGAACAAACTGACCTATGTGGGTACAATGAAGAAAAATAAAAGAGAAATTCCTCCGGCATTTTTACCCAACAAATCAAGAGAAGTCGGATCAGCAATGTACGGATTTCGAGAAGATTCCACTATTGTGTCTCATGTAAGCAAAAAAAATAAAGCCACAATACTCATATCTTCTCTGCACCACAGAAAATATTGTGATCCGGAAACACAGAAACCGGAAATAATAGCCTATTACAATGCTAATAAAGGTGGAGTTGATTCTCTTGATGAAAAATGTTCGAAGAGTACCTCAAGTCGCCGTTCGCGTAGGTGGCCACTGGTTATTTTCTACCGACTATTGGATATATCGGTAGTGAACTCGTATATTTTACACCAGTGCTATAAGAAAAATGAATTGCAGAAGGAAAAATCGGTATTTGCTAAGATGTTGGCCGCTAACCTGGTCCGTGAGCATATGGAAAAGCGACTAGAGAGTCTCCGTTTACCTCGGGATTTGCGACTTACGATAAATCGCATCCTTGGCAAATGTGAACATCCAGCAACAGAAGCTGAAAATTTGGTTTTGGAAAAAAGGAAAGCCTGCTTTTTATGTCACCGAACGACCCATCGGATGACCAAATTTTTGTGTGTACAATGTAGGAAGCCTGTATGTCTTCAATGCTCCAAACCCAAATGTATTAGCTGCATAAATATGTTATAGGCAATGTTTGAGACTTGCAGTGAATTTTGATTGTGTTCTTTTTGTATTTATTGACTATAATATACTTTCCTTGTTCATTACTTAACTAGAAAATAGAAAAATATTGAGACTTTTCCATAGTTTTAATTTAGTTTCTGAATGTTGCAACAACAGCGTTATTTTTGTATGGTTTTAGCATAGTTAATAAAAATGTTTCTTTTATGTTCTTGTATCATTTTGAAATGAGCATTTTACGTATTAAACACATAAAATAAACATCCAGTATCAGTTTCAGCGAAGTTATTGCTTGCTTTTCGCCTTACTCTAATTTTTTGAACATCTTGAAGTTCGCAGTCTGAGAGACGGCATGTTTCCTTTTGTGTTCCAAAAATTCACGTTTCCTGTTAAGAGTTATACCATGAAAGGTTGTCCCCTAAAGAGTGTGTCCCAAGTTTTTAAAATAAAACGATGTGCTAAGGATTTTCATAATATTCAGTCATTTAAAATGTTGTTGTGTTCTTTGGTGAGCCCCATTTGGAGTATTGTTCTTGTGTTTGGTCACCCAACTATAATGTTCATATTCGGGCAAATGAGAGAGCGCAACATAAATTCTTAAGATTCATTTCATTCATTATGGTTGAAGATATTATCTATTCCATCATTAAAAGCTCTCTCAATATCTCAACCCTTCAGGTAAGACGGAATCAGAGCGACTTGTCACTATTTTATAATATTTTGCACTCCCTTAGTTTTGCTCCAGAACTTTTGAAAAATATTAATCTCCATGTGCCTTCTGGTCAAACAAGACTGAATCAACCATTCCATGTGAGATCATTTCGTACTAAGTATGCTAGTAATTCATTCCTGTCTAAATCTTTACGGTTAGCAAATCAGTATTCTAATAAGTTGGATTTCTTCAGAAGTCAGAAAACATTCAGAATTCAATTAGATTCCTGTCTGTAACATTTAATATTTGATTTCCCCACATATTTGAATTTTAATTAAATTCGTTTCAATTTAGAAATGATCTGGATTGTAAAGTGTTTGTGATTGTTTTAAGTGTTAAATATCTAAGTCAAAGTAGGGTTAGGTTTACAATAGATTTTCTATTCTGTACGTTAATTGGGCAGTCGCTCATTGATAAATAAATAAATTTAAATTCCAAATTGACATACGCAGTATTGGTCTGGAGACACTCCCTACGTATGCAAAAAGTATTTGGGATACAAAGGCGTTGTACTCTTTACATCTCTGTTTGAAATATGGAGACCCATGTAAGGCTGAACTTACATTTAGGATACTAACCCTTTCGTAATATTAGTTTTTTCATCACTCACAGTGGTGATCATAATTATGCAACATGGAATCGAAAATAAGTACCGCCTTGAAAAATCTAAACCTTTTCTGGCATTAAGTTTATCCATCCGCTGCCTAAAAATCTGATATTATTAGATTTTGACATTTTTCAGTGGAAACTCAAAGATTACTTTATATAGAAGACAATCTTCAACACGGATGAATATTAAAAATAATTTCTGCGATATCCTTCAAATGTTCATTTTACTGTCCCACTTCTGTATTTGGTTCCTTTGTTTTTTTATACGTGTACAGTTTGTTCTATTTTATACATTTATTTTATTTCTTCTAACAATTATGCCTTATGCACCATTATACATTATTTAAAATCGTATTTATATATATTTGTTAGTAAATTTTTATACTGACCTGAGTAGACACTTTCTCTATATTAACTTCAATAAATCATTATTACTATTCTAACCTACTAACTAAAAAAAGGGGCGTACTATTTTTATTTGGAAAAACAATGCAATTAATCTCGGGAATCTTCGCCAATGGTGCACGTTCATTTTAAGTAGATACCTTTGAATGTGGACAATACTTAGGTAAGTCCACTTACCAAATTTTGGCTTATTTCAGTTGTCGGTTGAGAAAAAAAAATGTTTTTTATCTTTAAACTTCAACACTCCGTATTTTTTTAATAAAGCCCTTGAGGGAAAAATGTTACATGCGGTCCTATGTATAGTCAAAATCACGAAAGATGGCTATTACTTCATACCATAAATTATACTGGAGTAATCAATGGACGTACGTCGACGATAAAATCACGAGTCAAGAACATAATGACAACAAATTTATATTATGATTTTGCGAAGTTAGGTTATTTCACTGATTATTTTATTTTCACTTTATTTCATGGCATTGAATGATACCTTAATAATAATTTTAGTGCGGAGGTTTTGTTTAAAAAAAACAGTTATGAGTAGAATACCTTAAAACAGGAACACCAAAGACCAAAGTGTTATTCGAAAACAACGTAACCTGCTAACTATTCATCTTTCAAATATGATAGATCATGCAACATGAAAATATCAGCTATCTTTGTCGGATATATGCACATTAGCAATACAGTTTGTTTAGACAATAAAATTTGGTTTGTCTCTGTTTAACATATCAAAAACTTCATTAAATATATATTCACAAATCGCTGTCGTTTGTCTTTATTACAGATTAAAATGATGACATAATCGTCATCTTTCGTGATTTCGATTTTATCATGTTTCACTTTTGGTGAATCACCCTGTATATATACGCCTTTCGGCGCAATATCGATGTTTTACGATTACGGATGGTATCTTTCAAACATAGGCATTCAAATGTGACATATTGCTGAAACTTCAGTATAAATAAATACGTGTAAAACATTAAAGCTGAGCGGTTCATGTCAATAAAGTTGTTAAAAGCAATAAATATAGCGATTATTCAAAGTCATGGTCCAACAAGTTGCAACATGTTATCGCAGTATTGACCTTGGTATGACCAAAACATATCGGGATATTTTAAGCACCGTTTTGCTTTCTGCTTATACGAATTCTAGGAAATATTACGCTTTTCTCCGTCCAGCTGCCTCTGCGGACTAAGCGCTATGAATGTTTCAGACGCACTACTGAAATTAGGCAGTTTAGACGTAGGATTCGTCTGATCCTTTTTAAATAAATTTCTTGACAAGAATCAGATAAATATACAGGGTGTTTCAGTTTATTGTTGCATAACTTTAAGATTCGATAGAACTTTTAAAATTAATGCATAAAGTCTATATAAACATGGGTCGAAAAATGCGTGGCATCCGAAATACAGGGTGTTTAAATTTACTTTCTAAAATAGTTTTTTTTTAAATATTTCGAACAATGTTTGATGTATCACAGTGAAAATTGGTATACAAGGGTTTTTTGGTACGACAAAACGAACCATGGGCATAGTTTTACTGTAGCCGCTAGAGGGCGCTCTCTACTGTACCTGTACTGTATTAAAATGGCCGAAAAAATTTTCTTAGTGCAATTTTTTGCTTTTTGAATAAAAAAGCTGATTCTTCGCACTTTTCAACATAAAAAAGCTCTACTGTGAGTTTTCGTTGTAGTTTTTGAGATATTTCGATTTTTAAGGTTCGATGCATTTTTAATTATTTATGGGAAAATAATATTTTTTTTTAGATTTTCGATTTGGGCATTACAAGTAATTAAGATGATCGTTTAGATTGTGTTTTTAAACACAGCAATAATTCCTAACTCCAAATAAACACAAAAAACAGAATATTAATTTGTTTAATTTTCCAATATTATTTTTAACAAATTAAATTAATTATTCACAACTAAAATGCTATTGGATAGTTAGGAAAAACATACAAAATCTAAAGTAGTTGCTCGAAATGTAAACCCAATTGTTCAATACACAATGCACATCTACGAATGATCGAACGTGGTATAGCATTATTCAAATAAGGCCTTATTTCATCACATGCTTTCCTGATTCTGTCTATTAGCATATCTCTTGTGGTTACGGGAGTCTGGTACACTTTTTCTGTTAGAAATCCCCACACAAAGAAATCTAATGGATTTAGGTCAGGGGATCGTGGAGGCCAGGCGACTGGTCCTCCACGGCCGATCCATCTTTCTGGATAATTTTCGTCCAGCCAGTTTCTAACTATTCTCGAATAATGAGCTGGACATCCATCAAGCTGGAACCAGGCCAATCTTCTTAAATCTAACATAACATCATCCCACATATTTGCATGTTCAGCCTTTAAAAATTCCAAGAAGGTCGCAGCATTTAACCTTGCAGGCAAAAGGTAGATCCAATCCACACGTTCACACTAAATTCATGCTGAAAATTTCTTTCCCGAACTGCATGCGGATTTTCATGCGACCAAATATGTGGAGCATGACTCATCGGTCCATAACACGTTACTTAAAAACTCCCTATTATTATCAGTTCTATCATGAATCCACTGACAAACTGTGATTCTTCGTTCTCCGTCCCCTGGCTGTAGTCCTTGCACAGGTTGTAAACAGGTAAAAGAAACTAAATTTCGTGCATTCACAATTGCAAAAAAACGTTTCAGGTTTCAACAGACAACAAAACTAACTGTCAACTAATTGACGTTTAACCTTATTCTGCTTTCAATTTCAAAAATATTTGCAGGAACAGCCTACTTCTAAAAATTATTATCGAGATACTGAGTTTTTAACGTTATTTTATCATAAATAATTAAAAATGCATCGAACCTTAAAAATCGAAATATCTCAAAAACGGCTAACTATAACGAAAATTCACAAGAGAGCTTGTTTATGTTGAAAAGTGCGGAGAATCAGTTTTTTTATTGAAGAAGCAAAAAATTGCACTAAGAAAAATTTTTCGGTCATTTTAATACACTACAGGTACAGTAAAGAACGCCCTCTAGCGGCTACAGTAAAACTATGGTTCGTTTTTTCGTACCAAAAAACCCTCGTATACCAATTTTCACTGTTATACATCAAATAGTGTTCGAAATATTTAAAAAAAACTATTTTAGAATGTAAATTTAAACACCCTGTATTTCGGAAGCCAGGCATTTTTCGATCCATGTTTATATAGACATTATGCATTAATTTTAAAAGTTATATCGAACCTTAAAGTTATGCAACAATAAACTGAAACACCCTGTATATACGAGTAGAGAAATATACGGATAATTCAAGATATTGGAAGTAACAATAATAACTCAATTACCCTCGCAACGGAAAAGGGCACTACTTACTCGTGTATAAATTTTTTTTAATATAATACCACATCACATAAGGATGGAAAATAGATTCGTCTCTTGCATTTTTTTGCAAAGGTGTTCCACATTGTCTTCACAACTAGTTATATATATATAATAAAATCAGAAAATTTGTTTACCATCGTTTTCTGGTGTCCTAGGAGACCATAATTACTTGTTATCAAAGGTATTGTAATTTTTGGTGAAAACAGCTGTCAAGTTTTGCCGCGGGTAGGCTCGAAAAAACTGCTGACAGATGCTGTCATACAATTGTTCCATCTAGAAACCATTTGTAATTGAAAATTGCGCGTTTGTAACTGGTAGAAAAAATGGAGGCGAGGGAAATAGTCCATATGAAAACCACAGGATAAGTTTCAGATGTAACTTTAGAGAAAAAAATTGACTTATCTTTACAACTTTCATGCTTAATGAAAGGATGTGGTTGGACTAGCTTAGGCTAGTAAGGCTCGTAAAGTCCAAAGGGCGTGGCCCCAAGCATTTTTCTAATTAGTGTCAACATTTTTACATCTTACATTGTTATATGAATTATGGAACCAGCCCATTTACTTCTGCTGTCCTAATACATAGCGGTATTCCAAATCGGTAATGCCCCATTATTATAAACATAGTAAGAGCCAGCAGTATCTCCGCTTGGGAAAATACTACTGTTTCAGTTTAATGTTTTATGTATTGACAAAGCAATTTTTTGTAATCTCTTCTTTTACACACACTCAGAATATTTTGTTAGAAATAAGTATAAATAAGGTCATTTTGTAGCCATTGAATTCATTCATTATCCACGTTCTGTACAATTCTGTAACCACTCTTTTCAATAAAGTTTAAATTTTGGTGAAAACTACGACGAGATATTTAATTTATGTACTTTATAACTTATATACTTTACAACTGGTCAGAAGGTTATGATATGCTAGGCTATCCCTTATGCTGCTTACACTTTATATGTAGTTTCCAGATATATTTGAAATCTATACTCCTAATATGCAGTTTCTAAAATGCATCCATTCAAAAGCTTTATAAGATTCAGTGACATTGACTGGTCACCATATAAAATCCGATGAGCTCATAATACTTCGTGCATCTTGTAATTTCATCCATAAAAGGAGCTAGAACTTCAAGACATTCTCATTAGCTATCCAAGTGAATACGAGTCCGTAAGTGTAAAATGACCCTGCATGAAAGTGATTAAGCATTGCAATAATCATAATAATAAATAAAATAAATAGCCGACCATTATGATATTCGCTTCCTAACGCCGTGACACGTCTCACGAGAACGTCGTGAGTCATCTACTCATAGCAAATTACAACTAAGGAAACATTATTCGCCGAACTCGCGTTGCATATCATATCTCTTCGTAAGTAGGAAACAAAGCATGTAGAAAAAGCGCATTAAATGTTCGAGTGGTGATAAGATTTTCAAGTCGCTCAGTAGCGCGTTGGGCCAGATTTGGAAACGGTTCAATTTGGTTGGAAATGCTATAATAAACAATGTTCAAAAGCAATGCAGCATCTTGCACTTGCTACGACATGCAAGAGGTAATTGAAGTTCTGAATTCTATAAAAAACATACATTCTATAGGATATGAGGGTCTATCAGTACAAAGGTTAGGTTTTATCAAGGACGCTCTACCTTATAAACCGTTCAATAGAGGAGGGACAGTTTCCAGATGTTCTCAAACCTGCTATTGTTGTTCCGATGCACAAAAAGGGAGATCTGTGCGATATACACGGTGTAAACGTTATGATAGTCATTATTTAAATGGGTGATAGAGGGTGTTAAAAGACGCAAAAAGTTTCATATAACATGAGGGACAAAACGGCATTTTTTTTAGAGAAAAGCGACTTTAAAGTAAAATAAAATGGCAACGCCGCAATGCCAGACGCAAATTACGACGGAACGCAGTGCAAATAAAGATGGAGTTTGTTATTTTTGGCTCTTAGGTATTATTTCATTATTTGATAATGTACTCGTAAAATGCAAACAACTAAAAAAAAAAACGGACTTTATTGAACGTATTAAAGAAATCCACCTATAAATAGGGAACACAATTTTGATACATACATTGTTTTTCTTTTTAAAACCCACGCTGCACTTTTTTGTACCTGTATTTAAAGAAGGTGTTCAAAATGTCGTCCTCCACTTTCCACACAAGCTTCATTACGACGAATCCAGTTTCTTCTTACTCTAGGCCCTCGAAGTTGTCCAATTATTATTTCAGCCGCATTAAAATTTTTTTCGCGAAGTTGTGCTTCAGTCGTTATTGGACCAGCCCCATAAACCGTCCCTTTAAGTTCTCCCCAATACCAAAAATCCATCGGATTGAGGTCAGGAGATATTGCTGGCCATTTTCGAGAATCAGGAGCATTTCGACCGATCCAGCGATTTGGATAATGTTCATCAAATACGGAATTACGCCTCTAAAAATGTGTGGTGGTGCCCCGTGATGAAGAAATCACAAACTCTATCTCCGTTGTAATGGCATGTTGTCCAAGGTCTGTTCCAAAAGTTCTGGTAAGTTATTGGCTAGAAAGCTTAGGTATCCTCCTCCTGACAACTTTGGGGGTAACTCGAAAGGGCCAATTCACTGATCAACGGCCAAAAAATATCCTAAATAAAATCAACAAAATATTACTATTTTTAATGTGCTAAAACCGGAATGAAACTTATTTTTTCAATATCAGCTCAAGTTTTCGAGATACGGTAATTATATGTGTTCCTGCTGTGACAGTGTTAATATACTGTAATTCACAAGAATGCACGTGCTACATTTTTATATTCGGCAAGGAAAAATGATGTAATCGGCATGATTGTGTTACGTTATACATACGTGTACATTATATTGTTTTATATTAGCCATTTTTTCCTCAGTTGGCTGACAGCGTTCATGCAAGATATCTCGAAAGTGTGTAAACAATCCAGATCAGTTTTGTTACGTGTGTGGTGATGTGAATTTTGCGTCTCAGAGACGGTCTGTTACTCCACTAATAACAAAAGCATATCAGCTTTATTTCGGTTGTAAACTAGGTGATCAAGACAAACAGTGGGCACCCCACATCTGCTGTAATATCTACATGTGCTTCAAGTCTGAGGAGCCGGTTAAATGGCAAAAAACGGTCTATGCGCTTTGCTGTCCCAATGATTTGGAGAGAGCCTACAAATCATATTAATGATTGTTACTTTTGCATGGTACCTTGTGTTGGACAAGCCACAGGTATGTCCAAGAAAAAAAAATCGGTTATTAACTACCCAAACATACCATCTGCGATGAGACCTGTGCCTCACAGTAACGAAAATCCTATTCCAAAACCCCTAGAATCCTACACTTGCGAATCAGAAAACGAATCAGATCATGGCGATCGAGTGATTCGTCAGGAAGAAGATATGCCATCAACGTCAAGAGATCCTGATTTTATACCGAGCACGTCATGCCACCAACCGCACAAAATAACACAGTCAGAATTAAATGATCTTGTAAGAGATTTAGAACTTCCAAAATGTAAGGCAGAGTTACTTGGATCAAGACTGCAGCAGTGGAACTTGTTAGAAGACGATGTTTCGGTATGTGTTTTTCGTAAACGCCATAAAGACTTAGAACCATTTTTCATTATGGAGAATAACTTGGTTTTCTGCAGTTACATTACCGTCTTACTGGCGGCTTTAAATATAAACTATAACCCAGAAGAATGGAGATTGTCTATAGACAATTCAACATTGAGTTTAAAGGCAGTGTTATTGCATATTGGAAATATTTTACCATCTCTTCCTGTAGGGTATGCAGTTCACATGAAAGCATCATATGACAATATGAAGTACCTATTGACATGCATAAAATACGATGAGCACCAATGGCATATTTGTGGCGATTTGAAAGTTGTTGCACTTTTACTTGGGCTGCAGCTAGGCTACACAAAGTTTTGCTGTTTTTTGTGTGAATGGGACAGTCGTGCAAAGGCACTTCATTACACCAGACAAAACTGGCCTGTTCGTCAATTCCTAGAGTCAGGTCAAGAAAATGTACAGCATATGCCATTAGTAGATTCGAAAAAAAAATTATTACCACCACTGCATATCAAGTTGGGCCTAATGAAAAACTTTGTCAAGGCATTAGATAGAGATGGGTCAGCTTTTCAATACCTGGGTCAGAAATTTCCAAGACTAAGTGAGGCAAAGGTTAAAGAACGTATTTTTGTTGGGCCACAGATTCGAAATATTTTGAAAGATACACAGTTTGAAAACACTTTAACAGGTATTGAAAAAACTGCTTGGAATGATTTCCGTCTGGTGGTCACTAATTTTTTGGGAACTAGAAAAGCTGACAACTAAAAAACCCTTGTCAAAAATATGCTGTCATCGTATCAAAAGATGGGCTGTTATATGTCTCTTAAGATACATTTCCTACACTCACACCTGGACTTTTTTCCTGACAATTGCGGAGCCGTAAGTGATGAGCACGGCGAACGTTTTCATCAGGATATTTCAACAATGGAAAAAAGGTACCAGGGAAAGTGGAATCCTTCCATGCTTGCAGACTAATGTTGGACTCTTGGTAGAGATGCTCCAGAAACGATCCATAAAAGAACAGCAAAAAGACAGCGCATATAGTGATTCTTATAAGTATATGAATCTTGTTACTTTTTTTAATATATCCTTAAAAATAAAAAGTTTTTTTTCTAAACCGCAACTAATTTTTTTATTTCATTGTCATTTTTGGATTCAGCGCCCCAAAATTAAGAAAGAAGTGCACTTTTCCCACAAGATACAATTAAAAAACTAAAATTTGTTGTCCAGTGATTACCTGATCGTCAAGAATACCCTCCCAAATATTTATTTTAAAACGAT
Source organism: Acanthoscelides obtectus (assembly GCA_963669975.1). Taxonomy (NCBI): domain Eukaryota; kingdom Metazoa; phylum Arthropoda; class Insecta; order Coleoptera; family Chrysomelidae; genus Acanthoscelides; species Acanthoscelides obtectus. The sequence continues at coordinate 8,682,650 of CAVLJG010000006.1, forward strand.
GTTGTAAATGACCTCCACGAATGGTATGAGGATTTTCTTGGGCCCACGTATGACCTTTCGAAAAATTCAGATTTGTAATGAAGAAGTCGGAGATGATCGTCCACCACATAGGCATCCCATTATCACTCAGGGGAGCACTCACCATGCTACCACCCTTGGTGTACCATGCAAAATTTACATAAACTGAACCCAAGAAAATGTTTTCAGTAAGCGTCTCTGATTTGTCTAGACTAGAGCCCCAAAACGCGTCAAAGCTGTTTATTTTCATTGCTTTTATCACTCCGTGATCAAAAAATTTGCCTCTACGCCGCTGTGTAGGGGCCTAGAAACGAATGCTCGTGATTGATTAACGTTGTTAAGCGATATGCCTTATCAATGCATAGATACTAACAGGAAGTGGGGCAGTTGTTTCAAGAATACTCCATATAGAAATATTCGCAAAATTTCGATGCATTTCTAAATAAACTGAATATCTGTTTAGATAAGGGAAAATCATTGATACGACATTTTGATAGGTAAGGTAATACTTAGATAAAACACTTGTTTGATGCAATACATAATAATTAACACACGCTGAAAGTCATATAGATAAGCCAATAATAAAATTTACAAAAAATTGTTTTTTGTAAAGATTATTTATGAGCGAGTAAGCCTTTTTCAAAGGTCAAAGGTTTCCGACATGACAGCAGCCTTATCAAAAAATTATTGCCTCAATTAAAATCTGTATTTAAATCTGGAGGTAAACAGAAAGCTTGTAATTATCGCCCAATTTCAGTATTGACAAAATATTCAAAAATTTTCGAAAAAATTCTTAAAAACGCTTTTCAGATTTTATTGCAAAATACAACCTGATATCTGAAGAGCAATATGGATTCCAGGAAGCAAGATGCACTTATCCAGTTAAAAACCAAAATTTACAAGCACGTACGATAATGATAAGTCAACAGCATGCCTTTTTGTAGACCTAAACAAAGCATTCGATAGTTTTACACATCAAAAATTATTAAGAACCTTGCAAAATTTAGGATATCGTAGAGTCACTTATCTACTCTTGAAAAGTTATTTGGAAAACAGGATACAATGTGTGGAGATCAACAGTACACCGAGTGGAAATATGATTGTTAGGTGCGGAGGACCACAAGGAACCGTATTAGGACCAATGCTGTTTAATTTACATATTAATGCCCTCTTTAAGTTAAAAAACGATGCAGAAATTATTGATGTCGCAGACGATACTGCAATTATTTACTCAGACAAAGATTGGACTTCTTTAAAAAACAAAATTGTATTAAATTTTCAAAAGGTTACACATTCTTTCGCGGAAAGAATTTGAACAGTCAATTTCAACAAAACATACTTTATTACATTTTCTTGCGACAACAGATCTTCCCCAAATTTTAACCAACTCCAAATTAAAACGTTGAATAGCTGTAGAAACATACAATCGGTTGATAATTTCAAATACCTAGGGGTATTCATAGATAACCATCTAAGATGGAATAAACATATTGAAAATTTAGTAAGAAAATTGAGATACTTTATTCCAAAAGTCAAATATTTCAGCAGTTTTTTAAGCGAAAAATTACTACAAATGATATATCATGCCCTTGTTCAATCATTACTATCTTATGGAATCTTAGCATGGGGGGGGGGGGAGTCATGAATAATTATTTACGCAGAAGTGAATTTTCAAAGTTTTGTTGAACAAAAAGAAATGTTATCCCTCAGAAAATCTTTATAATGAATCTCAGCCCGCAAATTTATTTTTATCATACAATAATGTATTTAACAAGAAATCCAAAATTATTGCCTCCAGCGACAACCATCAAACGCGATTCAAGGTAACTAATTCTTAGACTTAATAAAACTATCATCCAAAGATCATTCTATTTTCTATGCTCAAAATTTTTGAATTTTATTCCTGAAAAATTTAAACATATAAAATGTAAAAAACGTTTAAAAATTGAATTAAAATCATGGATCCCAAATCAACCAAGGCTACAAATCCATAAGTTTGTTGACACGAAAAACCTATATCTTATTTGATCCTAAAATGATGTAAATTTGTTCATTTGACTAGTATACTTAAAGAAAATTTGTTGTATTAATATAACTCAACTTGATTATTATTTATTCGAAAACTTTGTAATTGGACCAATAAACATTATTATTATTATTAGCATTACTATTATTATTGTTATCATTATTATTATTATTATTATTATTATTATTATTATATTATTCTTATTACTATTATATACTTACTGTCAGTTTATTTTCCGAGTTACCTTCTAACCATTTTGTACAGGTGTCTTTTCAGATCATTGCGTAAAAAAATCAGAGACCATAGAGAATTGATTCCTATTAGACATTATTAACTTATATACACATTATATATTTTGTCATTCCCAGATTATTTATGACACATTTTATTCTGAGGTAGGCAGTACCTACCTTAATATCGAAGTATCTCGACAGTTATAGAGAAGTTAAGGAGACAAAACTGAGAAAACTTCATTTTTCCACATTCTCGATGCCTAACATATCTGATGTTAATATTCACATTAACAATGGAAAAGTTAAAACAGTTGGACAACTGTTTAGCTTTTGATAAGCTTTTGAATATATTTGTAAAAGTATATCAAAAAAATTGTTTTATTCAAGAATAAGAATTCACTTCAAACAAAGCTAATATGTCCAACTCTTAATTACGTATCCAATATATACTAAGTGACATATAAATCCGAACACCCAGTTTAAATGGTTTTATTTTAATAAAATTTTGTATAAGTACTTAATGAAGCATAATAAGTAAATGATAAAAATTTCAAAATGATTGCACTGCTTTAAAGCCCTTTGACCTTTAATAATGTGTGGATGCACCCTGATGTGCTACGCATACTCCAACGCGCCTAACCATGCTTCTGATCAGGTGGTCAATGTCCTTCTGTGGTATCTCATTCCAAGCAACCACCAACTCCTCTCGAAGTGCTTCTAGAGTCTGAGGAAGACGTTGCAAATTGAGCAATCTCCTACCCATCATATCCCACACGTGCTCAATTGGGGACAAGTCGGGAGATCTTGGTGGCCATGGTAACAATGTGACATCATTATGTTGAAAGAAGTCTATTGTGACTCTTGCAACATGTGGTCGGGCATTATCTTGTTGGAAAGTTGGATCTGCCAGGGTGTCAAGATAGGGTAAAAGATGGGGTTCTAGAACTTCGTGGATATAACGCTGCGCGTTCATGTTACCTCTGATGAAGATTAAAGGTGACCTGGAACCATAAGCTATAGCACCCCAAACCATAACTCCAACAGTGTGATGAACATGTCTTTCAACAAAAAACTGTGGGTTCCTCCTTTCACCACGTCGCTTTCTAACCCTTACACCGACGTAATCGCCTTGAGTGGTGCAGACAACGGTCACTCTGGGATCAGTAATGGAACAGTATTGTCTTTAGTGACGAGTCTCGATTTTGTTTAGGCATGCACGATGGTCGTCATTTACTTATTATCCTTCATTAAGTACTTATACAAAATTTTATTAAAATAAAACCATTTAAACTGGGTTTTCGGATTTATATGTCACTTAGTATAACTCAATTAGCTTCAACATTGTGCAATAAAAGTTATATTGAGATGTAATCGTTTGACAGCTGTAAACGAAATATTGAATACATTAAATTTTTTATGATTGATGATATTAGATGATTGATGTTATATCTTTTTTTATAAATGTACTGATCATAACTATTCTATTTTCACTACTTTAATGATGTGTATTTTTATGATCGTGTATATGAGGGTTATCCTATTATTAACTAAATAAATAAAGTGTGAATAAGCAGTCGCTCTGGCCAATTTTTCATGTACACATCTGAACGGATTTAAGTTTGTCTAAACACTATGCAACATGAAGAAGAGCAAAGTCATTTGGCATGCGATACTATTAAGGAAGCAGGAACCGAAACTGAAGGACAGGGTAGTCGGTACATCAGCACTCTACAAGTGAGCAGTGCTCCAGGCCGGGTTTTTTCAGAACCTGGTAGAGTGTGGTGAGGAGGTTAAAGTGATATTATTTGGAATTTATTGCACATAAGCAAGTTACGCTACAAAATGCGTCTGATTAAAAGAGGATAGAAGATTTTCATTAAGCAATATCTCAGGAATCGTTCCTGTAATGTTGCAATAGACTTCACCATATCTGTAGACATCTAGATTAATGTTAACATGCATATTCATGTGACAATAACCACGAACAAGCAATTACAAGCTACAACTTTATTGGCGATCCGGCTAATTTATGTTTGGTAGTTGTAATGGCACTGTTATTAAATGGTGTTCGATATAAAGAGCTGGTTTGTTTACAAGGGTATTGCGGGGCCTTTGGGCTCAGACCTGTTCGTTCAGTAGGTACAATTAAATGCGTTTATGGACTAGAACTGTTGCGAGAAACTTGAATGCAGCAATGATTGAAATTAAGTGGGAATGAATTTCTGTTTGGCTGATCTACTGGTACGATAAAATTCGCAGTACACGCTATTTTCTCAGCAAAGTGCAAACATCGGAGTCTGAGAAAATTGGGTATAACATTCTGAATTCTTTAGAAGTAAATATGTGGTATTTTTATGAGAGGACAGACGTGAATGAATACTGCAAAGTTAAATGGCTCAGGGCTAATTTCACCATCGTTAATCAGTTTGCACCAATAAGAAAAGACCTTATTGATATGCAAGCTGTCAAATCTCTCTGAATATCAGTAACTTCTATTAAAATATTGAATAAAATCGAGAAAATTCGACTGTATTATAAACAAGACCACTTTTTGATTCCAACATGATGCTTTTGTACAGAGAAAACAACAACAACTTTCATTTATTTCTATTTCTGTTATAAATTTACATTTAACAATCAGTTATCCCCAAAGCCAATGGGAATGCGGCAAATAATAGGTCAATTTTTTTGCTGTTAAATTTAGCAGCAAGTTTGGACGTTTGTTAATGCACGGCAATCTCGAATTTGTTAAGTTCAATATACTGAGTGTTTATATGTTATTATAGCTACTGACTTGAAAGATAATCATTTAAATGTGATTTCCGATGAAATATTTAACAAAGTGAAAATCCAAGTATTTTTGTTAAATAACGTTATCAAGGGCGTAATTGTAATCATAAAAGGAATGTATTGTTTTATTTTAAAAAAATGCTATAAATTACCTGCCTTTTATCTAAGTACGGCAGTATAGAACCGAAAACCTTCCCACACCAATAGGTAAGGGGCCGGGGCGGGGGTCTTTGCTTTGCTTATTTTGGATCACATGGGGCGTAGGAGAGTCTAGATGATGATTACGTCATCGGTAGTTATTTATTTTTTTACACGAATGGCAACCCTCACATTGTTTTTGCTTGAAAACGAAACGCATTTTCGGGGATTCCCGCAAATAATGCATACGTTTAGTGAACAGCGCGCGGTAATTCCCCTACTCGCTTGTCTAAATTTCCTCTATCAGTGTATTGTTTCATTTGGATACTATAGCGAGTAGACGTATTGCAAAGCATATTAAAGCAAGTTAACATTTGTGTTACCATTGATTCCATTAACCAAAGTTTAATGTTTAAATAAGATGTCGTTTCACATAGACAAATCCAAGTTATACCAAAAATTGTTTGAAAGCTTTAAAAAATCTCATACAAGTACGAAAGTACAAAATGTACAAAAGTTAGTTAACGAAGTGTGGCGCGACCATCGTGCATGCCTAAAGAAAATGAGACTCGTCACTGAAGACAATACTGTTCCATTCCTGATCCCAGAGTGACCGTTGTCTGCACCACTCAAGGCGATTACGTCTGTGTTCTCGAGTTAAAGGGAGGACCCAGTGTGGCCGGTATGAAAACAAGCCAAAACTTCTCATTCGTCGGTAAACACTTCGCATGCCAATAGGTCTTCCGTGTTCTGCAAACCATTCATTTGCAATGGACCTGGTAGTGGAGAAACGGTCCCTTAGGGCCAATAATCTTAGGCGGCGATCTTCACGGTCTGTTGTTCTACGGCGGCGTCCAGTGCCCCTTGCTCTTTGCGTACGGCCTTCTCGAAGCCATGCCTGACAACACCTAACCACAGTGTCTACACTTCTTTGCACCCTAACTGCAATTGCCCGAAAAGAAAGTCCAGCTTCCCGAAGTCCCACTATACGGCTCCTATCAAACTCACTAAGTTGACGAAATCGTACAGGTCTCCGGACTCTAGGTATCGTCACCGATCGTAAAGGATGTCAAGAACCAAAATCCGCCAACGTTGATTCTTTACTGCGGCTGAAATATTCATTTTTAGAGCGTTAGTGAATTAAAAAAAGCAGTATAAAAACCGGAATGTTCAACTGATAAGGCTGAACATTTTTTCACTTGTTATATACAGTAAGATAAATACATTCACCAACTTTTATTAAAATAAAACCATTTAAACTGGGTGTTCGAATTTATATGTCACTTAGTATATCTTGAAGTGACCAGATCACCTTTTTCCAACTTGGCTAAAATGGCGGTGTGTCCCTTGCGTAGTCCCAGTTACTGACACCTTATAATCTTATTGACTTACTAGCTATCTATTTCTTAATTCAGCGATAGCTGTCAAGAATATGTCACTCGATATTCAACCATGATTAAAAAGAAACCGTTTTATTTTTTAGTGTCTGAAGTACTAGTTATCTACTCATGATAGATGAAAATTGATTACCACCACAAAAAATCAATTCAAATGGTTTTAGATGACGTGAATATTAAAAACACTCCCAAACATCTTTCTTTTAAGGAGCAGAGCTTATTCTAATCCTTTGTGGGAAGGATTTCCAACGTTGTTTTTCAGCCGCGCGGAGGATAACGCTCTGTATAACTAGAGATTAGATCGAGTTGAACAGACGATTGATTTATTTTTCTTCGTCAGATTAAGCATAAGCGCCTATCCATGTTTCCATTACTTATGTATACATTTCTATTGTTTAAATTGTCTGAGTACGTGCTCCCAATGCATACATCAGATACAAAAATGTTATACTAAAAACAAATCATATCTGAAGAAGTACCTATGAAAAGCCATATATCGGAGCGGTTCTTAATTCTTACGCAAAGAACGAACAACATTTTAAACATCTGCTATGATTTTCCTCTGTTTATTTATGATTGTTATTGTTATTACCATCAATGGAATTTTCGTTTTGTGTTTAAGCTTCCTTATAATTTTCATCCTATCAGAAATTCATGATCAACTAAGGATCACTGAATTTAGGAATGAAAAGTACATTTAAATGTACAAAATTCCAATATCGTCCATATAAAAAAACAAAGTTGGTGATGTAATTCGAAAGAAGAATTGTCAAATTGAAAATTTGACTACGCCGTTTTGTAGAGGAGAATAAATAACAATACCAACATGCAATTTATTTTGAAATCCCAAATTACTATCTGATAATTTCAAACCATACCTAGGAAATTTAGTTCTTTTAATAACTTAAGTTTGACAATGTTAATGTATGACGTATTACACATTTTTGGAATTAAAATTAAGAACTCTGCTCAACTGTTCAAAAATTGATTAAAAAACGATATTAGGAAAATTCGTTTTTTCCGTCTCTCGCCGGAAGTACCCAATGGTGAGGGTCAAAGTTGAAACACCCTGTATATTGATTTAATTTACAAAAAACTTTGACAGTCCGTCAGTCCGGCATTAGGTTCATCTAGGTGTTGAAAACATAACATAAAGTCACAAGATCCCTACTCCAGTCAAACAAAAATCCAAGATGACGCCCAGCAATGATGAAACTTTCAACTGTCACTTTTACGTTAGCATATAGTATCCTTGAATCAATTCCGTCATACCTTGTTAATTTGAATAATCCAAAAGCTAAGTGGGCTGATTTTGGAAAAGCACTATCTAGCTATTGCTTGTACTGTTAAAAAAGGATCGTAGATATCGAAATATAAATGCTTAATTTCCATACAACAAGCTTGTATTAGCTGTTCAGTGGTTAAGACGGTTTTTAACTGCCCCAACACATACCTTCGAAAGTTTATTTTTGATATAAGAAATTCGCAGTCGGCCTCCCAATTTAACCCTTTCGATACTGACGGGTTATACAGGATGACTTTGAAGTTGAGTCATTAATTTTCAGATAATGATTGTAGAAGGAAGATAAACCAAAATATGTAAAAATAAAAAAAAAAAATAAAAAAATGTTACCTTGTTTTATAAAGTATCCTCCCGACAAGTATTTCAGTGCGGACCTGTATTTGATCGTGCGGTCTTGGAGCACCGGCATGCCGTCCTCTGTGAGGTCTTAAGTCACCTGATTCACGAGCCCTTTGTACTACATTAACAAAGGCACGAGGGGTTGGTTGCACTCGATTGGGAAACCGATCCGCATAAACATGTGCCATTTTTGATTTCGTTTGAGCCACGCAACAGACACCACTATTCACTCACGCGTTACCGACTGACACTGACTGTATACAAATAATTGTAAAAGCATCGTTCCAAATTCTTTCGCTTTTTTGTTTCCGATGCGATGAACCGATAAGGCGGATTATATCCGTTGTCGCCAAACACGAGCACATAATATTATTATTGAGACAGGGCGGTACTCAAACTTCCAAAGGGCTATAACTTTGTTACTTTAATTTTACCACAAAAATGTTAAAGGAAAAAAACATTTCTTTTGATCAGATCTACTCACTGTTAAAATAAATGACTCAACTTCGAAGTCACCCTGTGTAGATCCCAGCAAAAATTCCTTCATCTAATTACGCATTATTAATAACAGTAAATGTATTCAGATTACTGTAGTGACATATATGTCCCATAACGATGTTTTTAAATACTATTGGGTGCTATGTCAATTTAAAACGTATTAGGTGTGCATTGTCCCAATCGTAAGGTGGGTGTTGTCTTAGATACTATTATATTTTGAGGTTAGGTTGTAGCATTGTTCTGCAAATTGTAAACAAATGCAGTTATGACTCCTCTTTGCTTATGAGTTTTTGGCTTCAAATTCGTTCAAATGTGATTAAACAACATGGACAGGTAAGTAGTGTTGTATACTAAGTGACATATAAATCCGAACACCCAGTTTAAATGGTTTTATTTTAATAAAAGTTGGTAAATGTATTTATCTTACTGTAAATAACAAGTGAACAAATTTTCAGCCTTATCAGTTGGACATTCCGGTTTTTATACTGCTTTTTTTTTAATTCACTAACGCTCTAAAAATGAATATTTCAGCCGCAGTAAAGAATCAACGTTGGCGGATTTTGGTTCTTGGCATCCTTTACGATCGGTTACGATACCTAGAGTACGGAGACCTGTACGATTTCGTCAACTTAGTGAGTTTGATAGGGGCCGTATAGTGGGGGAAGCTGGACTTTCTTTTCGGGCAATTGCAGTTAGAGTGTAAAGAAGTGTAGACACTGTGGTTAGGTGTTGTCAGGCATGGCTTCGAGAAGGCCGTACGCAAAGAGCAAGGGGCACTGGACGCCGCCGTAGAACAACAGACCGTGAAGATCGCCGCCTAAGATTATTGGCCTCAAGGGACCGTTTCTCCACTACCAGGTCCATTGCAAATGAATGGTTTGCAGAACACGGAAGACCTATTGGCATGCGAAGTGTTTACCGACGAATGAGAAGTTTTGGCTTGTTATCATACCGGCCACACTAGGTCCTCCCTTTAACTCGAGAACACCGACGTAATCGCCTTGAGTGGTGCAGCCATCGGTCACTCTGGGATCAGGAATGGAACAGTATTGTCTTTAGTGACGAGTCTCGATTTTGTTTAGGAATGCACGATGGTCGTGCCAGGGTTAGAAGGCGACGTGGTGAAAGGAGGAATCCACAGTTTTTTGTTGAAAGACATGTTCATCACACTGTTGGAGTTATGGTTTGGGGTGCTATAGCTTATGGTTCCAGGTCACCTTTAATCTTCATCAGAGGTAACATGAATGTGCAGCGTTATATCCACGGAGTTCTAGAACCCCATCTTTTACCCTATCTTGACACCATGGCAGATCCAACTTTCCAACAAGATAATGCCCGACCACATGTTGCAAGAGTCACAATAGACTTCTTTCAACATAATGATGTCACATTGTTACCATGGCCACCAAGATCTGCCGACTTATCCCCAATTGAGCACGTGTGGGATATGATGGGTAGGAGATTGCTCAATTTGCAATGTCCTCCTCAGACTCTAGAAGCACTTCGAGAGGAGTTGGTGGTTGCCTGGAATGCGATACCACAGGAGGACATTGACCACCTGATCAGAAGCATGCCTAGGCGCGTTGCAAGCAGTGCAATCATTTTGAAATTTTTATCATTTACTTATTATGCTTCATTAAGTACTTATACAAAATTTTATTAAAATAAAACCATTTAAACTGGGTGTTCGGATTTATATGTCACTTAGTATATATTTAGGAGTATGCATAATTATTTATAATTCTAAAGAAATACATCGAATTTTTATGTGTGGGACTTATATGTCCCAACAGTAATGTATAGTCAGTAGTTAGTTAGTGTATAGTTGGTATAATAATCAAATTATATCCATTTGTAAGGACATCACAATGCAGTCACCAGCAAATCCTATATGAATACGTTTGGAATATTTATGATATTACCAATTGATATAATTTTGACTATAAACGTTACTATTTTTGCATAGGTCTCATTTTATCTTTTTATTTTCTAGAAAAAGAGCGTTAGCAGCTAAAGAACTTGAAGAAATTGCGCGGAAAATAAATGAGTATGGGTTGACTGACGATTCGGATGTTGAAGAACCTTTCCAAGACTCCGGTTCCGAGTATAAGTCAGAATCGAATATTTCATGTGAAAGTGATCTTCCTTCCCGTCGTTCTACACCTAAACGCAAAAGGAGCAACCAACAGGAAGCTAAAAACGATTTGCCTGATGATGAAATTCTTAACGTAGAGCCTAATTTAGCGGCAGATCTTGAAGAGATTGAGGTAGAGCCTAACCTCATCAGTAAGAAGACTATTCACTGGAGCACTAGTGGATCTTCATTTATTTCTTCAAAGAGTGTACCTACCGCGCATGTTCCACGTATTTTACATGCAGATATTACTCATAAATCATCAATCTGAACTCGAGCGTTTTTTGCGATTAGTTTCCAGAAGTTTGTTTATTTTTCAGGCTGAATGTACTAACGAAAGGCTAAGCATCTTAGAAGAGAAGACAAAAAAGCAATATCTTCCCACCGATTATCACGAAATGATGTTGGTAACTGGTTGTTATTTTGTCATGGCGTACAACAAAGTACCATCTTTGTCTAATTATTGGAAATGAGGCTATTAAAAATGCCATCTCTACAGACAGATTTTTTCTTCTTATGTTACATCAAAAATGTATTAGAACCATCCTAAAATAACAGAAAATTCAGACAAACTTGATTACATGTCTGAAGTTATGTCTTGTCTCAAACATACATTTCCAAAAGCTCGAACTGACAGTAGTTTTCAAAGTATAGAGTCAAATTTAAAGGTCGTTCCTCGCTGAAAAAATATCTTCCGTTAAAACCACTAAAGAGAGGTATTACGATTTGGGAGAGATGCGATTCTGACACTGGATATGAATGAACATATATGCTGTTGCTTATGTTTTTATCGTATTTTTACGACTGTGAATTTAATTGCTAATTTCGATTTTGCTGCTGTTGGGACATGTACGTCAAATAAAAAAAAACTGCCACAGTTTGAAAATAGAAAAATAGGAACAGGAGATTGCCGGACATTATTTAGTGATCAGGGTGGTATCGCACATCTGTGGAAAGATTCTAAAGAGGTTTTGATTCTTTCAAACTGTCATGAAGATGAAATGGGATCTGTAGAAAGACGCCAAAAAGACGCAACCAAAATTAACGTGCCCTGTCCGGAAGCTATAAAAGCATATAATAGATTTGGTGGTGTTGATCTTTCAGATCAAATGTTTAGCTTATACGAAATCGATCGGAAGTCTCAAAAATGGTGGAGAAAAACATTTTACAAGCTACTCTTAACATCAGCCTCAAATGTACGGATACTATTCAAAGAAGCTCATAAGCGTGATGTTCCGTTTATTACATTTCTAGTAAACCTAGCAGAAGATTTGATAAACACTGGTGTTGTTAGAAAACTCTGTAGTGGCAGACCTTCAAGTTCATCAATAAATCTCGTGAACGTAGGAGATCATTTGCCGTTCATAGGAAAATCTCGTCGTGGATGTCATTCAGGTACTTCTCGAAAAGTGGAAAAAAGTACAGAAACTATGTGTTGAGGAGGTAAGGTTCCCTTGTGCAATGTCTGTTTCCAATCCTTTCACACTTAAATGTTAGAAGTTTATTATTTTCGTTCAAGTTACATTGTTAACCATAAGTATTTTTGTTACTAGTGAGACATTTTTTATTCAAAGTTTATTCAAATTCAAAATTCAAAAACCAATATAACTTACAAATTAAAAACAACCTTCAGTACAATTTGAATAAAAAAGCTTCAAAAATACATGAGCTTGTATACTCTTGCGACCCTTAATAACCAAGATTGCAACAGAAATCTGAGCAAAGATACTAGCATCAGATCTAGAACCAGCAAGTAACGGTATATGAATTGTGAAAATTCTGTATACTTTCGTAAAGGGTAAATGTCTGAATCTTGTCGTCACAAATCCTAAATTACGTGACTGCATAAACAAATCTAAAATTCAAATCAATAGTACAGAAGCATACTAAAAACACTCAGAAGTATAAATATAGAGTACATAAAATATGAATATCTGAAATATGATAATATAGGGATATTTCGAGTAAGGTCAAATTATGTTGTTTAAACAATAAAAATTTTGCGTAAAGGTTAAGCAGAGAAACAAGAGTACTACAATTTACTACAAAACAATTTACTACAAAAGAATAGACACCTAAGCTATAAGCTTGTGTGTGTCATACAATATACAAATTCAATGCATGGCTAATGGTCATAAGGTATATTATGAGCAAATGTATACTAAGTATATATATAAATACTAAATACATATAAATCCGAACACCCAGTTTAAATGGTTTTATTTCAATAAAAGTTGGTGAATGTATTTACCTTACTGTAAGTAACAAGTGAAAAACTTTTCAGCCTTATCAGTTGGACATTCCGGTTTTTCTACTGCTTTTTTTTAATTCACTATCGAGACTCGTCACTAAAGACAAGACTGTTCCATTCCTGATTCCAGAGTGACCGTTGTCTGCACCACTCAAGGCGATTACGTCGGTGTTCTCGAGTTAAAGGGAGGACCCAGTGTGGCCGGTATGAAAACAAGCCAAACTTCTCATTCGTCTGTAAACACTTCGCATGCCAATAGGTCTTCCGTGTTCTGCAAACCATTCATTTGCAATGGACCTGGTAGTGGAGAAACGGTCCCTTAAGGCCAATAATCTTAGGCGGCGATCCTCACGGTCTGTTGTTCTACTGCGGCGTCCAGTGCCCCTTGCTCTTTACGTACGGCCTTCTCGAAGCCATGCCTGACAAAACCTAACCACAGTGTCTACACTTCTTTGCACTCTAACTGCAATTGCCCGAAAAGAAAGTCCAGCTTCCCGAAGTCCCACTATACGGCCCCTATCAAACTCACTAAGTTGACGAAATCGTACAGGTCTCCGTACTCTAGGCATCGTAACCGATCGTAAAGGATGTCAAGAACCAAAATCCGCCAACGTTGATTCTTTACTGCGGCTGAAATATTCATTTTTAGAGCGTTAGTGAATTAAAAAAAAGCAGTATAAAAACCGGAATGTCCAACTGATAAGGCTGAACATTTTTTCACTTGTTATTTACAGTAAGATAAATACATTCACCAACTTTTATTAAAATAAAACCATTTAAACTGGGTGTTCGGATTTATATGTCACTTAGTATATTTGTTATGTAGATAAAGTATTTTGCACATGCACTAGGAAAAAAAAGAAAAATCGTATTTTGAATACCGATTTTTGCTGAGACCCATTCGTTTTCAAAATAAAGTCGTATTGAAAGAGTTAAGTTCGAATCAAAATACAGTCCAAGAAATTCGAGTTTATTGTCACCCAATCTATCTTAAAACAAAGAATCGAGATTTCATCCTCTGAAATACAAATCATTCGTTAGATGGAACCCTCCTAGGCACGTCCGTAACTTCCATATCAGTCTAATTACGACGCGTACAGATAAACTTTTTATATCGATGCTTTTTGCGCATCTTAACGGAATAAATTCACACGAGGCCATGTCGTGCCATGTGGCAGGTTGCATTCATCGCCATTTTAACTAAATCGTATTTAGTCCAAACTTAGACCGATTCTTTTTGCCCGAACGTCATCAGTCATGCTCGAGTACCATCTAAGGAAAGGAGTATGCCATAAAAACATGTCTATAAAAGTGACCGTACTTGGTAGGATGGCTTAACTATGCGCTAGGCCTCTAGACATAATATAGACGCTCATGAAATTAGAATCAAGCTCAGGGTCGTCACTATACAGGGTGTTCCTTAATAATATGCGAATATTTAAGGGTGTGAATCTACGGAAAAAATAATGTTAGTTTGCTATACATGGTGACAGGTAAATAGGTGTAAAACATTTTAGGAGGTGATAGTACAGCTCCTTTGCTATCAAAATTAGTATATAATACCATACCCTGTATTCAAAGGTTAAAAAATTATGGAAGATTTAATTTTTTTTTAAAAAACAACCCAGATTACAAAGTAAAATAGTTGAGATAAAAAAAAGTTGGTGATTAAACATTATTTTTTTGGTGGTTTCAGGTTATTATTTAAATAAATAATTCTCATAAATTAAAAAACATATGAACACACTACTGAAAACGTATTTATTTTCATTTAAATGTTAAATGAAAATTTATATTTTCAACTTTCACATTAAGAAGTCTTTTTTTTATCAGAAAAATCATAATAAAGAAAATGTACTAATAACTGCAAAAACTTCCTCGTTTCATTAGGTTTCTAAAAAGGTATAATAACATATCAGTAAGTAAACAATTTAACCAAACAATATTACTTTGCTAGAAAGGACCGCTAAGCGCATTTCATTGTACTGAGCAGGTAAACCGAGCCTTTCATGGTTCGACCCCTTTTGTTATTTTTTGTGCCCTGTGCCGTTATTCCGGTTTAAGTATTCGGAATCTGTTGTCGCTCCTCGGAAGCAAGCTCTGCGTGTGTTATGAATTGACACAGCTGACGGATCAAGGAAAGGGAACTAACGCTTAGGTTAGTTAGTAGAATATCAACCTTTAACGCGATAGGACGTACTTTTACTTTTTTGATCAAGTTTAATAATGGCGAGTTACCGTAACGAAGAATACTCTGATATTCTGTTTTGTTATGGTTTAAGTGATGGAAATTCCGTTGAAGCCAGGCGAGAATACGAAAACCGTTTTCCGAATCGGCGAATACCGAGTCATCGAGTATTTGCTTCTGTGTACCAACGCGTCAAGGAAAGTGGACAGGTTCATGAGAGACGTCATGATGCTGGTAGACCTCGGCTGTTTGACGACGAAGATCGAGAGGCAATACTGGAATGCTACGGCCGAGACCCGACGACGTCTACCCGAGTTATAGCAAAGCAGCTTGGTTCAACTCAGTGGGAAGTTTGGTTCGTCTTGCATTCGGCGAGACTGTATCCTTTCCATTACACACCGGTTCAAGTATTAGAAGAAGCAGATCCCGCAAGAAGAATTGATTTTTGTCGATACATGCTTCATCGGGATCAAGAAGAACACGACTATTTAACTAAAATATTGTGGACCGACAAGTCTAAGTTTGACAGAGAGAGGACAACAAATTATCACAACTTACATTATTGGGCCCCACGAGAGGCAAATCCCCACATGGCAAAACCAAGAGCCCATCAAAGAAGGTTTTCGGCAAACGTGTGGATGGGAATCATTCATACGTATCTAATTGGACCAGTTTTTTTGCTTGACAACCTGAATGGCGAATCCTATGAAAACTTTTTGAGATCCGAACTCTGGGAGTATCTCGAAGACCTGCCTGTGAATATCAGGATGCAGATGATCTACCAACATGATGGCTGTCCCGTGCATTTCCGTCTGGGTGTTAGACAGTGGCTGGACGAGAAATATCCTTGTCGCTGAATTGGCCGAGGTGGACCGACACCGTGGCCAGCGAGGAGCCCAGATTTAACACCGTGTGACTATTATTTATGGGGGCACATGAAGTCACTGGTGTACGCTGAGCCCATAGACACTCTTGCACAGTTGAAAGAAAGAATTATTGCTGCTGCTGACACTATCAGAGGACAACTAACTGGCCGCACCACGCGTACCAACATGAGAAAAAGACTACGGGCTTGCATAAGAAACGGCGGGCGTCAGTTCGAACAACAATTGCAATGAATTTTACCTTCATTTCATTATTGTATTTTACTTACTAATTGTAGTAACTTTTAGTCAGTTTTTACTATTCTGTTGTACAATTACAACTGTGTAAATAATCTAATCGTGTAACTTAACCGTAGTTTAAAATAATAACTATCCCATAGCTTACAGTTACATTATTTTCAGAAAAACACTTTCTTATCAATCAGAGAGTTGTGAAAATAGGAGACAAGCCATTGGTAAATTTACTTCCTATTGTTGTATTACAATACATTATGTTTAGTTTCACACAGTTTTTGTGCACTTATCATACCAATTTAGATTCCTTGTGAAACAAGGATATTATTTAAATTGTTTGTACGTTTTTTTGTATACTGATTTTTTTGTAAAACACCTTACTTACTGTAAAACGTTATTTGTTTTTCTTAGTTAAACATTTTTGAACGAAAATAAATACGTTGTTTGGTATTGTTTTCCAATCTTTTTTAATTTATAATAGTTAATTATTAAAATAATAACCCAAAACCACAAAAAACAAATGTTTAATCTCCAACTTTTTTCTCTCTCGACTTTTTTACTCTGAAATATGGATTGTTTTTAAAAAAATCTTAAATCTTCAACCTTTGAGTATAGGGATCGGTACTATATACTAATTTCGATAGCAAGGTGGCTGTACTATCACCTCCTAAAATGTTTGACACCTATTTACCTGTCACCCTGTATAAACTATGATTCAAAAATGTTTCCTTAGATAAACGCGGGGTGTTGAAGTTTTAGGAAAAAAAAATGGAAATAAATAAATATTTTCAGAACCGCTTCAGATATTTCACTGATATTTAGTACGCAGTGAAAGTTAAAAAAGTTGCATATTTATCAATGCAAAAATAATTTTAACAGTGGCGTGCGTACGGATATTGATTTCGATATTGTTTAATAAAAAAATGGTACGCCAATGGTTTTTTGCCAAATAAAAATTATTTTTGAATTCCCCGTTTAATTTAAAACAAACAATCTCTCTTGAATTCTTTTCCTTCGATCCGCCATTATTCAGCAAAAAAATAAAAACCGTTATATTGTCAAACTTGCAAAATTATTATTAAATTAATTGAAAAAATTAAACAACAACAACTGACAACATAAACATAATAAGCAATCATTTTTGGACCATAGTTTATAAAGCAAACTAACATTAATTTTTCATGTAGATTTACAACCTCAAATATTCGCATATCATTAAGGAACACCCTGTATTTTATGTACAGGGTGGCCAACTAAAATTGCGGGGTACTGTATCGTATGCTTGCGGCGAAAACAGTTCTAGAAAATATTTAATAGTTACTGAAATGACCGCTAGGGGGCGTAACTGCAATCTTGAAAAATAACTGATCTTTCAAGCTGAGGATAATGCGTTTGACAATTTTGGGAATATTCAATGGTTTACGTAAAAAATCGTTCGCTCCTATTTGCCATAAATGCCTGGGCGGGTAGCGACAGGTGCATAGAAATGGCGATCGGGGCAGAAAATGCGTCTGCAGAGATGGTCCTGTTGGTGGTTCCAATGTCGAATGATCTGCGTCTACAGAAGGCCATAACAAACTGATGGAACAAGAAATCGATTAACCATAAAGCGGTAGCGCCGTAGCAAAATCCGAACAACGCCGATAACTGCACGTACCTACTGTTTGTACACTTGTCTCCAACAACTAGCCGGCCGGCGGCCGTGGGTTCGCTTGCAGCCATTAAAATAAACCAAAGACCAATGCCACCAGTACTATTTAATTGATCAGAAGGAGGCAGCGGGTAGTCGGGAGAGTTCGTTTAACTCAATGCACAAACACACACACACACGTACAGTCGCAATGCAATTGCAACAGGTATGTACAGGGTGTCACAGATACTGTTGATCTAGGTCTTTGGATATCTCGCGAACCGTGACTGTTATGTTATTGAATTTTTTTTGTATTTATTATGTCAAACGATTAGTTTGGTGATTTCTATATAGTTTTCATATACCTGTATTTCATCATAAAACTTCTTACTTTGTGTGTATTATAAAATTTTGATACATGCCGCCATATTTGATTTAGAATAACGTCACCATGCTTATTGTGTTTCTCTCACCAACCCCCTTCTTTTGATGCGCATATCATAGGGGTTTCTACAATAATAATAATAGCTTTTATTGTTCAATAGTTGCCCATTTACAGGACAATTACATGAACAAAATAAATAAATAGTGTACGACAGAGTTTGGAGAGAAAATAATCATTTTAAGTATTGATCAGCAATCCTAATTGCTACACCAAGAGAAGATGAATGTAAATACAGGGTGACTTTGAAGTTGAGTCATTAATTTTCAGATAATGATTGTAGAAGGAAGATAAACCAAAATATGTGTGTAAAAATTGAAAAAAAATGTTTCCTTGTTTTATAAAGTATCCTCCCGACAAGTATTTCAGTGCGGACCTGTATTTGATCGTGCGGTCTTGGAGCACCGGCATGCCCTCCCCTGTGAGGTCTTAAGTCACCTGATTCACGAGCCCTTTGTACTACATTAACAAAGGCACGAGGGGTTGGTTGCACTCGATTAAATAAAAATCATGTCCACAAGTTCACAAGTTCAGCATTTTCGTAAACATGTGCCATTTTTTATTTCGTTTGAGCCACGCAACAAACACCACTATTCACTCACGCGTTACCGACTGACTCATTGACTGACATCGTGATAGACGTTTCAAATTCTTTCGCTTTTTTGTTTCCGATGCGATGAACCGATAAGACGGATTATATCCGATGTTGCCAAACACGAGCACATAATATTATTATTGAGACAGGGCGGTACTCAAACTTCTAAAGGGCTATAACTTTGTTAATTTAATTTTACCAGAAAAATGTTAAAGGAAAAAAACATTTCTTTTGATCAGATCTACTCACTGTTAAAATAAATGACTCAACTTCGATATAGCAACGACAGCTAACTCTATTGAGATTCTTACACATAACTTGCATGGGTGACTTGACTAAAACGTTGATTCTTGCTCTAGATGGTTTGAAAGTGACAGAATTACGGAGGTAATATTAATTTTCGTTAGAATGTCTGGGGAGTCATTCATGCCATAAAATACTTCTAAAAGAGATATTACAGATGAAAAGCTTCCTGAAACTGCATATATAAAGGAATTTAAGGAACCCTCGATCAGCCTTTTCAATTTAGGTTATACAAACTTGATAATAAGGCAAGTAATATTCAAGTTTGTTACGCACATCATATCAACCATTTTTTCAAAGACATGGAGTGGTTGAGAGTAAATGAACTGTGTAAGCACTTAGTTATAGCCACAGGCTTTTGCTATCATCCATTCCACCGTTTCAGAAATAAGTTGATATCTAGGAGCAATATCCATTCTAGGGACATTCGATTCACTCGAACACCCTCAATGCCCCTTCACACGACATCATTTTTACGTACCTAAATGCTTCACCTACAACGCAATTATTTTTTACAATGCGATACCTTGGTCCACAAAATTGCTGTCACATGATGAATTTAAACGACATACGAAGAAACTTATTTTGAATAAAAGTATATAAATTAGTGTCACCTCACACAAAAATATTTCCAATATAGCATTCCTTTGTTTGTATAACTGTTACAATTTTATACTTTTAACTCATGAAATATTGAATAGCCTTCACTTATATATACATTATATTTTTATACACCTTCCGTTTTGAACTTCTAACCTATCAAATGTATTTATGTTTTTTGTGTTGCCTTTCAGTTTCTCTTTTTCTTTGGGGGGGGGAGGGGTTAAGTGGCAGAGTAGTAGCATTATGCTAAACGTCGCCCCCTAAAAAAAAAAGACGATTTATATGCAAAATATAATAACTACTATGCCGTGAAATTGGTTACAATTTCTGTCAAGGAAACCGTATGAGTTACGCGCTTCTGAAACTGTTTGAGTCATATGGGAAGCAAATGTTAACCTTTGGTCATAAAGAACACCCAAATCTCTGTCGATCAATATTACAGTTGAAAATACATTTTTTTTTACTATAACTAACAACCTAAAGGTTAAGGTAATCTGGAACCCCCTGAGAAACAAGGACGAGTATATTTTTCACAAGAATCCATTAAGGTAGAATGACATCTGATTATCTAGTAATATTTAAAATTCTTCACATCGACAAATGACACATAATTCTGACAACGCCAAGTAGACAGAGCCGTATTTTGTTTTGGTTTTTTGTACGATACAGTTTCATTTTGCTAATAATACTTATATTTAGAAAATATCATTTGCAAACAAAAAACGCTACAAACAAGATACAATGGATTTACACTCGATTCATTTTTGTCAACGTTACAGACCAATATACTAAGTGACATATAAATCCGAACACCCAGTTTAATAATTTAATATTTTAATAAAAATTTGTATAAGTACTTAATGAAGCATAATAAGTAAATGATAAAAAATTCAAAATTATTGCACTGCTTTAAAGCCCTTTGACCTTTAGTAATGTGTGAATGTACCCTGATGTGCTACGCATTCTCCAACGCGCCTAGGCATGCTTCTGATCAGGTGGTCAATGTCCCCCTGTGGTATCTCATTCCAGGCAACCACCAACTCCTCTCGAAGTGCTTCTAGAGTCTGAGGAGGACGTTGCAAATTGGGCAATCTCCTACCCATCATATCCCAGACGTGCTCAATTAGGGATAAGTCGGGAGATCTTAGTGGCCATGATAACAATGAGACATCATTATGTTGAAAGAAGTCTATTGTGACTCTTGCAACATGTGGTCGGGCATTATCTTGTTGGAAAGTTGGATCTGCCATGGTGTCAAGATAGGGTAAAATATGGGGTTCTAGAACTTCGTGGATATAACGCTGCGCGTTCATGTTACCTCTGATGAAGATTAAAGGTGACCTGGAACCATAAGCTATAGCACCCCAAACCATAACTCCAACAGTGTGATGAACATGTCTTTCAACAAAAAACTGTGGATTCCTCCTTTCACCACGTCGCCTTCTAACCCTGGCACGACCATCGTGCATGCCTAAACAAAATCGAGACTCGTCACTAAAGACAATACTGTTCCATTCCTGATCCCAGAGTGACCGTTGTCTGCACCACTCAAGGCGATTACGTCGGTGTTCTCGAGTTAAAGGGAGGACCCAGTGTGACCGGTATGAAAACAAGCCAAAACTTCTCATCCGTCGGTAAACACTACGCATGCCAATAGGTCTTCCGTGTTCTGCAAACCATTCATTAGCAATGGACCTGGTAGTGGAGAAACGGTCCCTTAAGGCCAATAATCTTAGGCGGCGATCTTCACGGTCTGTTGTTCTACGGCGGCGTCCAGTGCCCCTTGCTCTTTGCGTACGGCCTTCTCGAAGCCATGCCTGACAACACCTAACCACAGTGTCTACACTTCTTTGCACTCTAACTGCAATTGCCCGAAAAGAAAGTCCCATTATACGGCCCCTATCAAGCTCACTAAGTTGACGAAATCGTACAAGTCTCCGTACTCTAGGCATCGTAACCGATCGTAAAGGATGTCAAGAATCAAAATCCGCCAACGTTGATTCTTTACTGCGGCTGAAATATTCATTTTTAGAGCGTTAGTGAATCAAAAAAAGCAGTATAAAAACCGGAATGTTCAACTGATAAGGCTAAAAATTTTTTCACTTGTTATTTACAGTAAGATAAATACATTCACCAACTTTTATTAAAATAAAACCATTTAATCTGGGTGTTCGGATTTATATGTCACTTAGTATATAAAGATGTCACTTGCTGATCAGCTGTTCACCTCGGTAGACATTAAAACGTGAAATAGGGCTTTGCAGATTTTTGGCGCTGACGAATATTGACCTAAGTTTGGCCATTACGAATAGGAGATATAAAATCTGAGATACATTTCACAAAATATGACGTAGAGTTACGCTAAGATGGTACCACCTGGTTTAGAGAACAAACTGTATGGAGTCGTTCCAGACTGGCTATAGGTCCACTATGCCAGCTTTGCTAGCAGATAAAATAGTCCTCTCATTTATAAATTATTGCATTCCGCGAATACCTGCTCTGTCATTATCAAGAAAGAGAGGGAGACTGGCAGTCCTTTTTATTTCTGCTTGGTAAAAAGGTTGTCCGCAGCCAGTGCCTGCGACGTCGCAAACCGATTTACCTTCAAGCAGCCGCATTACAGCGATGTGCTTCTTGCACTTGTAGAAACGCACTTGATCGCAGCTTTAATTGTCTTGAAAAGTGAGGTTCGCTTTATACATACTTCCAATAAGGCGTTCAATACTATTCGTACTATACAGAATGTTAATAAAGTGAAACTTAAAGTGCAAGATTTGATTCCACTGGCATGCTTGTTCAAAATTAAACCATTTTAACTTACGAGTTTCATGTGGGCGCGTGGTCACAACAGCTATAATAAAACACACTGAGTCATATACAGGGTGTCAGCAAAGTTGGGGTTTTCCTTTACACGACGTGTAGATCTTGAAAATATAAGCAATTTTTCTTAGTACCATATACACCAATGTCTTAAGGGAACCGAGATAAAGGGCTCTGCAACATCAAAAATATCTGATTACCGTCCTGTAGCCGCTACATCCCCCAGTGGTACTAGGACACTAGCTCAACCCGACAACAGAACTGGGTCGGGGTCAGTGTGTCAGGTCAGTATGCAACCTTCAACCGACGGTTACGGTCACGCGTGAGAGATGATCGCGTAGACGTGAATCCCTCAACAAGCACTAGAGACGTGGCTAGAGAAGTGCAAGTATCAAAAACTAAAGTGTGGCAAACGCTGCGTGAAGAGGGGCTGTATCCGTTTCACGTCCAACGTGTACAAGCCCTTCAACCTGACGATTTTCCAGCAAGAGTGCGGTTTTGTGAGTGGTTGTTGCATCAACATGACAATAATCCGGACTTTTTGAAGTGCATATTGGTGACAGACGAATCTACGTTCACGCGTAATGGGGTGAAGAACTTTCGCAACACTCATGCTTGGTCAGTAGAAAATCCGCACGCTGTCCGTCGGGCACATTTTCAACAAACATTTTCGGTGAATGTTTGGGCTGGCATGGTGAACCTAGACCTAGACTTTTTACGCAACATTTTGCCTTCCTTGTTTGCCTGCGTCTGCTCGGTAGCGCATCAGCTGATTTCATTTTCTGTTGGAGCGGTATGATTTCGGGCAGAGACGTACTTAGCCCTTCTCGTCAACTGGAGAGTGAGTACTTTTTCCTTTATTTTTTTTTACTTGGTCGCCCTCGTTTCACTACACATTACCTTTGTTATTTCAAGGGTAGTTGTTTCTGAAAAGGAAAACCCCAACTTTGCGGACACCCTGTATAAACAAGGCGACAAGTAGATTGACACCATACTTCCTACGCCTTAGTTGAAGTTTTCTAAGAAACAAATCGTCAAATGAATTTTCATAATCTACGACTACCAGAACGATGAAAGTACTAAGCTCGCGATAATATTCGAATGTCAGTTTACAAGTTATCTGTTGCTTAAAGATATCTACGTTTCTCGTGTATGTCGATTTTTCAGTCCGCGTCTGTTGTACACCAATGCATCATAAGTACTGAGTCAATCTACTTGACGAAATATTCAAAGAATCATCAGAGGGACTAACATAAGTTAAAGGTTAGGATGTGGGTGTTACAAGTTAAGGGCGGCTACAAAATTAGCGGACAAACCGGCAGACAGACTGATGAAAATGACTGACATGGTTAACATCCAAAAAACATATCTCAATTTTCCGTCATTACAGTACTTCCTTGCTAGTTTTGGCATAGGAAGTAAGACTGAAAGTGTTGCGCTGACAATGAAAACAAAGTTGTAGCAAATGAGTACAAAGTTGTTGTGGTCTTTCTATAGATATGTATGCTTCGTATGTTAGCATGCTTATTATAGATTTGAAATGACGGGTATTGCTCACATAAAAATAGTAATTTACCTAGTAATAGCAGTAATAGTAAAATGACTTTTGCGCAAAGATCCCAAAATTTTGAAAAACATGAGCAAAGTGACGTCATTTTAGATACAATAAGGCGACTACTGCCGAATGGTGCTAACGGCCGAATCGTCAGCAGTTCCTACAATTTTTAGGACGCCGTGCTTTATTTTAACAGTTCTTCCTGCCTTTCAGAAAGGCAGGAGAATTTATATATTTCTCCCAGTACTCTATTTTGATGCTTGGCTTTTACCAATATCTTTTTTCATCAAATTGTTAATGCTGTTGATTTATATCATCTGTTTTACCAGCCCGAAATTTCTTGCAATTCAAAAAGAAAACAAACCTCACAATAGGGGAGTCCTAACGCTGACACGGAGCAGTAGAAATCTAGAAATATCCCAGCCTATCTGAAGATTAATTATAGGAACGACTGACGATTCGACCCTAAATCCCATCTGGCGGTCACCGCAAGATATCAATTTAAAAATATACGAGTATGACTTATATCAATTGAAATTTAAGAATACTAATAAATTAAGAAGTTTTTTGGAGACCTATTAACAAAGCATATAAAAGTTATATAGAAATATACTAAGTGACATATAAATCCGAACACCCAGTTTAAATAGTTTTATTTTAATAAAAGTTGGTGAATGTATTTATCTTACTGTAAATAACAAGTGAAAAAATTTTCAGCCTTATCAGTTGGACATTCCGGTTTTTATACTGCTCTTTTTTAATTCACTAACGCTCTAAAAATGAATATTTCAGCCGCAGTAAAGAATCAACGTTGGGGGATTTTGGTTCTTGACATCCTTTACGATCGGTTACGATGCCTAGAGTACGGAGATCTGTACGATTTCGTCAACTTAGTGAGTTTGATAGGGGCCGTATAGTGGGACTTCGGGAAGCTGGAATTTTTTTTTCGGACAATTGCAGTTAGAGTGCAAAGAAGTGTAGACACTGTGGTTAGGTGTTGTCAGGCATGGCTTCGAGAAGGCCGTACGCAAAGAGCAAGGGGCACTGGACGCCGCCGTAGAACAACAGACCGTGAAGATCGCCGCCTAAGATTATTGGCCTTAAGGGACCGTTTCTCCACTACCAGGTCCATTGCAAATGAATGGTTTGCAGAACACGGAAGACCTATTGGCATGCGAAGTGCTTACCGACGAATGAGAAGTTTTGGCTTGTTTTCATACCGGCCACACTGGGTCCTCCCTTTAACTCGAGAACACCGACGTAATCGCCTTGAGTGGTGCAGACAACGGTCACTCTGGGATCAGGAATGGAACAGTATTTTCTTTAGTGACGAGTCTCGATTTTGTTTAGGCATGCACGATGGTCGTGCCAGGGTTAGAAGGCGACGTGGTGAAAGGAGGAATCCACAGTTTTTTGTTGAAAGACATGTTCATCACACTGTTGGAGTTATGGTTTGGGGTGCTATAGCTTATGGTTCCAGGTCACCTTTAATCTTCATCAGAGGTAACATGAACGCGGAGCCTTATATCCACGAAGTTCTAGAACCCCATCTTTTACCCTATCTTGACACCCTGGCAGATCCAACTTTCCAACAAGATAATGCTCGACCACATGTTGCAAGAGTCACAATAGACTTCTTTCAACATAATGATGTCACATTGTTACCATGGCCACCAAGATCTCCCGACTTATCCCCAATTGAGCACGTGTGGGATATGATGGGTAGGAGATTGCTCAATTTGCAACGTCCTCCTCAGACTCTAGAAGCACTTCGAGAGCAGTTGGTGGTTGCCTGGAATGAGATACCACAGGAGGACATTGACCACCTGATCAGAAGCATGCCTAGGCGCGTTGGAGAATGCGTAGCACATCAGGGTGCATCCACGCATTATTAAAGGACAAAGGGCTTTAAAGCAGTGCAATCATTTTGAAAATTTATCATTTATTTATTATGCTTCATTAAGTACTTATACAACATTTTATTAAAATAAAACCATTTAAACTGGGTGCTCGGATTTATATGTCACTTAGTATATTACCAAACTAGTATTTTGACATCATAAGTATTAAAAAGTAAGAAATAAGTAAAGAATATATTTTTAAAAACAAGCTTATTTAGCTGTTCATGGAATTAATTAAACATTTTTTTCCGATTGGAAATATTTAAACAGTAATTAAACTCCTTCATCTCAGATATTTTAATTTTGACAGCAGGATGGAAAAAAGGGTGTAACAAACATTTATTTGAAAACTTGCTCCTTAGCTGCACTGTCGTTTAAATATTTCCAATCTGAAAAATATTTTTTTGAATCTTCGTTTATTTTATGAAAGCTACATAAGAATGTACCTTTTTGTTTATTTAACCTTTGATTCTCGTCAATGTTCTCACAAGTCAAAGCATACTTTTTGGAGTGCGAGATAGTAACAATGTATTAAGTTTGCTATCAAAACCCTTGTAGACATTTTTAAGAACTCTCGTTATCAATCAGCAGATAACCAATGAACTCTACTATTAATTTTATACAAGTTACTCACAAGACAAAGCATACCTCTTGGCGTACGAAACAATAATAAAGTGTTTAGTTTGTTATCAAAAGCATTGTACACATTTTTTGAACTTTCTTTATCACTGTCAATCAGCGGATAACTACCAAACTCTACCATTAATTTTATGCAAATTACTCACAAGTCAAAGCATACCTTTTGGAGTACGAAACAATAATAAAGTATTTAGTTTGCTATCAAAAATCTGTGCACATTTTTATGAACATCTATGATCACCGTCAATTAGCCGATAACTATTTTTTCTGAGGATCGATTCTACCTGTTTTATAGATGGGGTCAGACTACCAAAAATACTTAAAGACACTTCATCGAAATGGAATCCTTCGACCGTTGCGATTCGTGATAAGGCGTCCCAGAATGAAAGATGCTTTCACAATGTCTCTCGATGACCTCATGGTCGGATTATTAGTTTATAACCCATACCCACGTGGTTCTCGGAATCCCCGCGGCCCACGGAGTCCAGCGGACAATGTCGTTGGATTTTTTCATTTTATTTACGTTCAATGCACGATGCATGCATGCAAAGACGTGACCGCGAGTAGGGTCGTTCCATGAAGTGCACTTGCTTTTATGAAATTCTTGTGTAGTGTGGCTGAGTTATCTGAGGGACTGGAAAAACGGAATTTATTAAGTATTGGCTAGATCAAATTTAGATTGTCATTTCATGGAGAAAATCCAACCCGAACAAAGCTTCACAACCCGAAAAACCTAAATGATATTAGAATTAGCCGTGAAAGCCTTTATTCTTCAATAAAATTTAGATTGACTCTATACAGGGTTATCCAAATTAAGTGTCCACCATTAGTAACTTTGTTATTAGTGAAAATACAAAGTTGTTTGATTTAGCAAACTAGTAGCATTTTTAGCGCTGGTAAAAATGAGAAATAAAAAAAAACAATTGAGAGTCGTTATTTTGATTTTTTTCAGTAAAATAACATTTTTTTAAATGGAAACCCCTGTATATTATATTTTTTTCTGTTAAAGCATCAAATTTTAAACAAAAAAGTTCATAATGACTTTTCCGCTAAAGTCAAAAATAAAGTCAAAATAACGATAAATATTTTTAATTATTTGCAGTATTATAATATTAAGACGGCTATGAAAACAACATGGCGTTCGCGATTTGACAGCATTAAGATAAGCGACAAATTGATAAACTGGACATACTCGCAACTAGAAGGCTTTGGAAAACAATGATAAAATCAAATAATGTCAAACATTAGTGTAAATACTTGTTTATAAGCTTTATTGTGTCATTAATTTAAAGAAAAATGTTCTCCCATGAAGAAAAGTGTGATATGTTAGAATGCTATTTAGTGTGCAGAAAATCCTTGAGAGCAAGAGAATACTACAGTGAATTATATCCCGCTCGCATTCAACCGTATGAACGATATTTTCTGAGACTTTATCGAAAATTTAGGGGCAACGAAAATGTTTTTGCTAAAACAAGGGCAAAAAAAGAATTCATAATAAGCGAGGCCACGGAAATTGCAGTTATTGGATATTTTGAAGCTTATCGTGAGAATTCAATAGCAGATATTCTCAAGGACTCTAATTTCAGTTATGGTACTGTTCAAAGGATTTTAAAAAAATACAAATTTATTCCGTATAAGTACCGACCAGTTCAAACGCTTTTGGCAGGGGATCCAGAGAGAAGACTTATTTTTTGCCATTGGTATCTTAGCTTCTGTCGCCAAAATGTAAATAAGTTTCGTTACCTTTTATGGACAGATGAATCAAATTTTTCAAATTCTGGAATGTTTAATAGAAAAAACCACCATTATTGGTCAAGAGAAAATCTTTTGTTAGTACATCCAAGAGGCCCACAAGTCCGTTTCAGTTTCAACGTTTGGTGCGGTATAATTGGTTCAAAAATTGTTGGCCCGTTCTTTTATGAGGGAACCCTAACTGGTGAAAGATATGTGGAATTTATGTCAGAAATTCTGACTAATTTTTTAGACGAATTGGATCTTATAAGTAGACATCATCTGCATTTTCAGCAAGATGGCGCACCTGCCCACAACTCCCGAGGTACTTATCATTTTCTAAGTACTACTTTTAATGATCAGTGGATAGGAACAAATGGCCCAATACAGTGGCCTCCCAGATCACCAGATCTAAACCCACTTGATTACTTCTTGTTGGGTTACTTAAAGAACCAAATTTACAAGCGAAGGTACGATAACCTTGACGCGTTAAAGACTGCAGTTAGGGAAAAGATAACCCAGATAGATGGTAGGACCATACTTAAGACAGTTCGAGCAGTTGGAAAACGTGCCCAAAAATGTATTGAAGAACAAGGTGGTGTTTTCGAGCATCTTCTTTAAAAAAAATTGTTATTGTATTTTGTAAGATTATAAGTTGATGTTGAAAATAAAGTTTGTCGATACAATTTAATTGTTTCAGATTGGAGGCCATAACTTCAACAATTTGTAACCTAGGAGAAAAGTTATTGTAAGCTTTTTTGTTTAAAATTTGATGCTTTAACAGAAAAAAAATATAATATACAGGGGTTTCCATTTAAAAAAATGTTATTTTACTGAAAAAAATCAAAATAACGACTCTCAATTGTTTTTTTTTATTTCTCATTTTTACCAGCGTTAAAAATGCTAATTCAAACAACTTTGTATTTTCACTAATAACAAAGTTACTAATGGTGGACACTTAATTTGGATAACCCTGTATAAGTCTAACCATATTAGACGAAAATACTCCTGGTTTGCGAAATAATTGTAAAGTCTGGTTTTATTGCTTGCAAGTTGTTCAAACATGGACGCATAAAATGGTTTCACCGATTTTTTTGGGAAAACTTCTTATTCGACAACAAAGAATGAGAGAAAACGTGTTTTTGGGATTCAATAGAAAGTGTGGGCAGAAACGAAAAAACTTTTCAAATAAGATTTTTAGGTGTTTATGGGACATACAAAATGAGACCACACGTAAAAAGACCCGACTAATAGCAAAAAAGTTATGACCGAAAAATGAGGGAAACTGCAGGTTTTGGCACTTGTTGGTAATGCGACGACCGTTTCTCGCAGATGTTTGAGATTCATCATATTCGTAGGATTCGTACTTCTAAATAACCACAACAAAATTGGAGTAGATTGGTGAAGTAGTTTTTGAGAATTTCTGATTGTTTATCCCAAAACACCTGTATTCCAGCCATCACTACTAGTTTCTTGAGCAATATACAGGGTTAGTTCATAGTGCATTTTGTAGCAAAATACACTAATTTACCTTGCCAATACGAGTCGCGAACCGCTCCGGAAGATAAATGTTATTTTTATGCTAAAAAGCATGGGTTACGTTTTTTCTTCTAAACAAATTCAAACATTTCGTATTTGTGAGTAATTCACAACAAAGGATGAATGACACATCCGCTTGGTTTTAAAATGTGTATACAGTATATTCAGATAAGAGATAGACCGGACATAAACAAGACCACGTGATCATCGAACGCTGTAACATTCGGCAGGGACGTATTAAGAGTCACGCAGTACATATTTTAAATAGTAGATGCTGCTTTGCGTAACTTTGTAGTAAATTAGCACAATTCGATGTGTATACGATTGGTGATGGATACAGGATCATGTGGGGGGTGGGGTAAGAAATATATAATGATGTAAATATACATAAGGGTTTCAAAATTTTCGCTTCGATTTCCAGCTTCGGATGCCGCCTGATGTTTGGTGAAATACAGTCGAATATAATCTCAAAATGGCGTTTAAATTAGCCTAAATTAATCGTATATCTCTTAAAATTGCTTTTAGAATATTGATTAGCTTTCATCATCGCTACTGCCTGAAGCACCAACGTCAATAATGAATGGCTCGACTTGTTCCTCTAAAATATTGTCCAGTTCCCACATTCTCTTTTCAACTTTGTCTTTCACGTGCTTAATACAGTTTTCTCATTTTTGCGCTGTTATTAAATCAAGTGCTTCTTTGAAAAGTCCTTTGAGGTCACAAAATTTAAAAGTTGTATTGTGCTTAGCTATATAATTTTTAACCTCTGCCCATATGAGCTCAATGGGATTGAGCTCGCAATGGTATGGAGGTAAACGGAGCACAGTTTTATTTTGACTTGCTGCCATTTCGTCAATGGCGTATTTTTGATATTCCGCCTTGTGATCCTTGACAATTCTTAATAATTGTACTTTCAGCATTGCTTCTTCAAAGTTGATATTTTTCGAGCGGAGCCAATTTTGAACATCAACTTTCCTTGAAGCCGTTGTTGGGACCTTCTCCATTCTTCGAGAATGATAAGGCGCATTATCCAACACAATTACTGCGTTTTCCTCTAAGTTCGGTAAAATTTTTGAAAACCACTGTTCAAACGATTCGCCATTTATTTCCTCGTGGTAATCTCCAGTTTTCTTAGACTCAAAGCACCACAGACCGTCAACAACAAATCCATCCTCACTGCCAATATGGCAGATAATG
The DNA here is from genome assembly GCA_963669975.1 of Acanthoscelides obtectus. NCBI lineage: Eukaryota > Metazoa > Arthropoda > Insecta > Coleoptera > Chrysomelidae > Acanthoscelides > Acanthoscelides obtectus. The sequence goes on from CAVLJG010000006.1 coordinate 8,714,038, forward strand.
AGCCTTTTCCCTTTACCTGGAAATCGAAGTACTAACTGGTGTAGATTTATTTCAATAAGCGAACCTTTTTCAAATGTTTTCATCACATTCAGCGAAAAAACATCGACATATTTTAAGATTATATTAAAAAATTATTGAAGTATCGAAAACACATAAAAACATGGCTTAAAAAAGTTCTAACAAATGAAAATGACAATAAAACATCCACGCATTTTATCGAAAGTTATAAAAGTTTTGTTACTTGTAATATGTTTTATCTGCCCCCTGGAATTAATGTTTAGAACCTTGTTCCCAAGGTTTGAAAAACATCCGATTGTTGTCTATTACTCGTATTTACCTGCTGGATTTTTTAATCCGGTGGACAGTCCATCTAGAAAGGCCCTCCTGGATGAAGTTACAGAATCATCAACCCATACTTTACTTGTAGTGTGTCCTGCGTTTACCCACGTTTCATCAAGGTAATAAATCTTCCTGTTTTGATTTCTATATTTCCCAATTTTTGTTAAATAATCCCTCCTCCATAGCACAATTTCTTCTCTATCCAGTAGTAAACTATTACGACCCCGTTTTTTCCATTTGAAATTTAAATGCTTCAGTAACGCATGGAAAGTTGATCGTTTGAAATTTGGCAACGTTGTATCTCCATTTACCTCCTGCAGTACTTTATCTATAGTAGGTATTTCATTCCTAAAGAAGAATTCATGCACTTTCCTCCTAATCGCATGCTTATCAGCTTCATCCAATGATTTAACAATACTTTTGCGATGTTTACTGGTCATTGGCTCAGAAAAGGTGTGATTTTTTTGTATTGTCTTAACACATTAAACACTGATGCGCGACACACCCCAACTTTGTGAGAAACCTTCACAACAATTTCTTTGATGGTTGATGCCTCGTTCTCCTCGCGCTTGATCTTATATATATTCAAAATGACCTCTTTCATTTCTGCACTCAGGTGTCTTTTTTTAGAGCGTTTCCTAGGTGGACTACAGGAGTTTACAACTTCATCGGCAGTATCTGTACTACTGGGCATTTTGCGCAAGCAGTTGATAACAATAACAATCAATAACAAGGTATAACAATAACAATGACAAACTCAACAAACGAAAACGTCCAAAGAAATATCAAATTGCAATGATGCACACGACATACGTAACACGTCTGAACCTGAATGTGACTCTGCCTTGATACGATTGCTCTGCCGCTCGGCATAGGCATTTAATTGCGAATTGACCAATGAGGGCTCCTGTTTTACGTCGAGACGGCGGCGTTAGCGTGAAAATCACCCGAACCTTTTGTTTACATCCGGTCTATCTCTTATCTGAATATACTGTAGTACCGTATGTTTTTCGAATATCGTGGCGCATTTGTTCAATTACTCACAAATACGAAATGTTTGAACTTGTTTAGAAGAAAAAACGTAACCTTCGTTTTTCGCATAAAAATAACATTTATCGTTCGGAATGGTTTTTGATTCATATCGGTAATATAGACACGTGTAGTTTGCTATTAAATGCTCTGTATTTTTTTCAATAAATTAGTAGTGATGGCTGGAAAACAGGTGTTTTGGAATAAACAATTAGAAATTCTCAAAAAACTTCTTGGCCAATATAATCCAAGTTTGTTGTTGTCATTTAGAAGTATGAATCCTACTGATTTGCAGAATTTCAAATAGTTGCAAGTGCCAAAACCTGCATTTTGCCTCCTATTTCGACCATAACGTTTTTGCTATTAGTCAGATCTTTTTACGTGTTGTCTCATTTTGTTGGTCTCATAAATACCTAAAAATCTTGTATGAAGAGTTTTTTTTGTTCCTGCTAACACTTTCGATTGAATAAAAAAAAAGAAAAACGTTTTCTCATTCTTTGTTGACAAATAAAAAGTTTTCCCACAAAAATTGGTGTACCTACCCATTGTATGGGTCCATGTTTTGAACACACCCTTGAACAACTTGCACTAATAAAATCAGACTTTACAATTATTTCTGGAAAATTTGCTATATGATTAGACTAGTAGACTATGGTCACATTGTGCACGTTTTCTGGCATGGTAATCAGTACGATTCTACCGCCCATCAAATATGGATGAAGTTGCCAAATTTTACGTTTACGAAAGTTCTTTACTGAATTTATTGATGTTAAAAATAAAACACAGAGCCCTGTTAATCCTTCAATTTCTAATATAGATGACACAGGAAGGATTGTAAGGTTATTATTGATAATCTCTGACTCTCATATCTCATACAGAAAACTTATAAATGTACGTGTTACCGACAATCTGTATAATCCGGTATTCTATACAATACCTAGGTATAGAATGCCTAAAACGGGTAGGTAATGCATGAAATATTATTTGTTTTATACTTTGCCTAGGTATTCTATAGAATACCGAATGCGCAGCCGGTAATGTATGTAAAAGACGCAGTTGCAAAAAATACTGTGATAGTAAACAGTGTTCTTGTTTTGAAAGTAAGATTTTGTGCACTTCAAAATGTCACGATAGTTCCTCAAGTAAAAATAAAGAAAGGTGATTTTTTGTACCATTTTCATGAAGCTTATTTTTGAGGAGCACTCCAATTGTTAATTTTGATGAAGTTGGTTTTAAATAATATAACTTGTTTCATTTGCCCGTCATTTTATAGGTATGTCGGTTAACGTTGATAAATATAGACCAAGATCAACAGCAGGTACTCTCTACAATCCCTACAATTGTATTCATTACCTAGGTAAAGTATGAAATGGGTAATAATATTCATAATATTTCATACAATGGCTGGGCTACCCAGGTATTCTATACACTGCCTAGGTATTGTATAGAATATCTGAATTATATAGATTACCGGTAACATATGTAATCATGGTGTCACACTATAAGCAGAATATAATCGATATACGCCCACTTTCAAGATGTTTCTACAAATTGGAAATATATGAGGGTAAGGGAATTTTAATACTGGATATTCAAGAAAAAAATGGCATGAACTTGGTAATACTATAAAAGTCGCCAGCAGTACGATTGTTAACTTAGTTGTTCATACGTATTGACAGTTTAAGGTGCGAACTATGGCATCGTGGTCACGTAGTGATATAAGTGCAGTCTTACGGTCTAACTTTACGCGTGGTTCAAGCATAGACCAGTGCTTAGAAGAAATTGCGCTTGCATTTGCCCACAAGGCTGGACACCCTATCCACCATGCAGTTTTGAAAGTTCCATATCTGTGCGCCACGCAAAGGACTCTTGCCAAAGCTTTTTGTCTCCTCAAATCTATTTAGCTGTCCCCTAAAGTAGTCAGAAACTCCAAAAACTATGATATTTTCCAAATTTTTAAGCATACGAAAATGATTCTTGGGAACATTGTCATTTTTTTCACATAACACGGTAACAATTCAAACAATTTTTGAGCTATAAAACGCAAACAAACAGACAGACATTGCACATCATATACTCGTAGACGTCTTAACGACAATTTGAAAATTGACGCAATAACAATACTATCCTCATAGGAACCACTTAATAAGGTAGATTGTACTCTGTATGTATGTATTTTCATTTACTTAAGTACAACAAAAAAAAGACCACAATCAGGTGTTTAGAAATTATTCTAGGCAAACCTTGGTTTTAAAAAAAGTTTTGAAACATAAAAACTGTTTGGTCCAATGTTTACAGTTATTCCTCTAATGATACAAAGCAGGTCAGCCATAATAGTACTTGTATGGTATAGGACCTCAGAAAAATGGGATCTTCATATATGGCTGCTTTATTTCTTCATTAACCTCTCATCATACCATTTGGACCATATCTGGTATGGATGAGTCTATAAATCACCATTAAATTCCAGACGACCCTGATGATCTAAAAAAGTTGTTTATTTGCGAGCTCTCTACATAATAGCTTGCAATTAAAAACTATGGCAAAAATGCACTTGGCATTTGTAAGCGCTTTGCGCAAATTAATGAACTTGTATTTTATTATAGTTGTGCATACTTTTAACCTACATATCTGCCATAAAAAGTCGTACTCGTAAAGATAGTATGGAACGCTTCCATAATAATTTATTTTGATCTTGTTTGGAATTTGATACGAATTTTTTAAATTTCATGGTTGAATTTAATTGGTATGTTTTGCTTCGAAAGATTGCTTATGGACATATGTGAAAAATGAAATCATCGGGAAGAGATTGCAACTTTGTATACTGTATGAAGCGGTGTGCTTCTGTTGATATTTTTGATCAAGCAGAAGCTAAAACAAAGCCCAAGTGCAGGAAACGTACTTCTAGAAAGTGGGTGCGTAATATACTAAGTGACATATAAATCAGAACACCCAGTTTAAATGGTTTTATTTTAATAAAATTTTGTATAAGTACTTAATGAAGCATAATAAGTAAATGATAAAAATTTCAAAATGATTGCACTGCTTTAAAGCCCTTTGACCTTTAATAATGTGTGGATGCACCCTGATGTGCTACGCATTCTCCAACGCGCCTAGGCATGCTTCTGATCAGGTGGTCAATGTCCTCCTGTGGTATCTTATTCCAGGCAACCACCAACTCCTCTCGAAGTGCTTCTAGAATCTGAGGAGGACGTTGCAAATTGAGCAATCTTCTACCTATCATATCCCACACGTGCTCAATTGGGGATAAGTCGGGAGATCTTGGTGGCCATGGTAACAATGAGACATCATTATGTTGAAAGAAGTCTATTGTGACTCTTGCAACATGTGGTCGGACATTATCTTGTTGGAAAGTTGGATCTGCCAGGGTGTCAAGATAGGATAAAAGATGGGGTTCTAGAACTTCGTGGATATAACGCTGCGCGTTCATGTTACCTCTGATGAAGATTAAAGGTGACCTGGAACCATAAGCTATAGCCCCCCAAACCGTAACTCCAACAGTGTGATGAACATGTCTTTCAACAAAAAACTGTGGATTCCTCCTTTCACCACGTCGCCTTTTAACCCTGGCACGACCATCGTGCATGCCTAAACAAAATCGAGACTCGTCACTAAAGACAATACTGTTCCATTCCTGATCCCAGAGTGACCATTGTCTGCACCACTCAAGGCGATTACGTCGGTGTTCTCGAGTTAAAGGGAGGACCCAGTGTGGCCGGTATGAAAACAAGCCAAAACTTCTCATTCGTCGGTAAACACTTCGCATGCCAATAGGTTTTCCGTGTTCTGCAAACCATTCATTTGCAATGGACCTGGTAGTGGAGAAACGGTCCCTTAAGGTCAATAATTTTAGGCGGCGATCTTCACGGTCTGTTGTTCTACGGCGGCGTCCAGTGCCCCTTGCTCTTTGCGTGCGGCCTTCTCGAAGCCATGCCTGACAACACCTAACCACAGTGTCTACACTTCTTTGCACTCTAACTGCAATTGCCCGAAAAGAAAGTCCAGATTCCCGAAGTCCCACTATACGGCCCCTATCAAACTCACTAAGTTGACGAAATCGTACAGGTCTCCGTCCTCTAGGCATCGTAACCGATCGTAAAGGATGTCAAGAAAGAAAATCCGCCAACGTTGATTCTTTACTGCGGCTGAAATATTCATTTTTAGAGCGTTAGTGAATTAAGAAAAAGCAGTATGAAAACCGGAATGTCCAACTTGTTATTTATAGTAAGATAAATACATTCACCAACTTTTATTAAAATAAAACCATTTAAACTGGGTGTTCGGATTTATATGTCACTTAGTATATGTTTCAGAAGATCTTCATATTAGTACCCTATAATTCTGTTGATCACAGACAGCAGAAACTCTCCAGGCCTACAGTTTTTTTGAGTCGGCCTTCGAACCTTTTTTCGGGCTTGAATATGAGCACCCTCCAGCCATTTGAAAAGACATCGGAGTCTCAAAAAATCTGAAAGTGGCACATGATTCACGAATAACTCGGTGCACCTTTTTTAATATGATCAATGTTTAGATGAAAATCCTTGTTAGTTGCAAGAAACCCTATTTCCTTTTCGATAACTGTATCTCTTTTATGCACAGAAGAGTCTGACTGGCAATTACCCACCTTGCAGATGACAGACAGCAAATCTACGAGCATAGATATAGGTCAGACTTTTTTTTGGAAATAATGGAGTTGCGAAGCAGCTGGGAACGACGCTAAAGGCTTCTATCATTGGCCCTAATGAATAAAAATGTAGGAATTGCTTTGTATTACAAAATTGAAGCTTAAAAACCTATGAATAAAAATCTGAGTAATTGCGTTTGCCTTCAGCAATTGCTTAAAGTTGCAGCAATTGCTTAAAGTTGCAGTAATTGCTTTTAGATAAAGCTTTTTCTTAAAAAACACCAGCTATTGCTTAAACATCCTTAGAATGGGATGAATTAAACACGCAATTGCTTTTTCTAGTGTAGTAATTGCTATTAGATATTTAAAGTAGGTCGATCCCAGCCTGCATTTGCTTTTAGTGAAATTTTGTTCGTTCTACTACATATACGGATTGTTTTTACTGATTTGGAATTTGGTAGTTATGGCCGAATATATGAATATTCGTGTAAAAAAAGTATACAGTGTACGTAAAGAGAGCAGAGACAATGATTTCCAAAAATTATATCGGTTTAATTGCGAAAATGTGGCGTGGTTAGCGCATTATTTTTTGGCTGACAGCGATGAAAAGCGAGGAGGAGCATTATCAGCTGTGAATAAGATGAAAATTTTCTGCGTGAGTTGTCAGACCCTGGCTTGCAAAATGCTGTTGCTGAAGAGCTTGGTGTTCACCAGACTACTGTTTGTAAAACATATACTTCCGTCCTGAACGCCCTTTTGGAGAAGGCCAACATTTGGATTAAATTCCCCAAAAGTGCTGAAGACTTTATGGATGCTAAACAACTGTGGTCGGAGAGATACCGTTTCCCAAATTCTATCGGCGCAATGGATTGTACGCATGTCAGGATTCCAAAGTTTGCTGAATTCGGTGACGAATGTATAAACAGGAAAGGATATCCTAGCATCAACATACAGGCAACTTGCAATGCCAAAGAAATATTTACAAGTGTAGACTGTCAATGGCCGGGCTCTGTACATGAAAGCAGAATATTTAAAAATTCTAATATATTCAACATTCTTAAAAACAGCATCGAAGAATATGTATTATTAGGGGATGATGGCTATTCTATATTCCCTTGGATTATGACTCGCTGGAGAAATCCAACAACCCCAGAACAGCAAAATTATAATAACGTATTTTGTCGAGAACGAGTTATAATTGAACGATGCTTTGGGCAATTAAAAGCAAGATTTCCTGTCCAACAGTATAAAATCCGGAATAAATTAGAAAAAATACCATCGACAATAATTTCCTGCGTTGTTCTTCATAACACAGCTAAATGTTTAAATGATGAAGATTTTGATTACGTGCATCATGAAGCTGATGCTGAAATTAACTTAGACACTGTCAATTTAACTACAAATTTAATTCGGAAAATTAGGACCACAAAAAAGGCAAATAGTGACTGAAATGCTCTTCAATTATCATGCAAGTAACAACTGGTACTTATATTACGTGTAGGTACACAATTAAAACAAATCAGAAATACCATACCGTTATTAAACAAATGGAAACAGAACAATATAATTCTTAGGTACCTATATTCAACTTAAATTCAGATTTTATTAATTTCTGATACTCGATGTAAACCCAAATAATAATTCCAAGTTGTAATACATTTTTTCCTCCGAAAAACTACTGTTGGCATAAAGTTACTAGCACCTTGCTTCTGTCTCTTAATGATTTCTTCTTGTTGCATTCGACATAATTTCAACTGCTCTAATAGAACTAATCGCTGCAACTCAGCCGTTGATAATTTTTGGGTTTCTTCAGTTTCCGGTAAATGTAGCATCTTAATTTTCTTTGCAGGAATAGCAATTTCTTTTGCACTTGAGGGGGCCAGAGTGTCACTGATGGCCGAGGTGGAGGATTCAGCAAGTTTTATGATTTCGTTAGCTCCAACAGAGACAGCACCTGAATGATTTATTTTGATGTTTAAAAAAACCTACGATACAATAAAGTTTAATTTGCTTTACCTGGTATTTTTTTGAAGATGGGATTCTTATGTACTTCCAACATTTCCATTAACAATTTTTCCCAAGACTTATAGATTATAGCTTTACTGCCTGTCTTATTAATATCAAATTTCTTCTGTATTTCGGTCTTGATATTATTTTTTTTGCTAACTGCTTTGTTGTAAGTGTCGCGTTAAAAATATCTTTATATTGTTGTACTAATATTTTTAAAGCGCCTCCTTTTCTATTTTAACTTGTGGAACTTGTGATTTATTAAGAACGATTTTATGTTCTTTTAATTTATGCACAAATAACAACTGCTTATCCATTTCTTCCTCATCATGGGATTCGTCACTTCCACTTGAATCAGCCATAATTTTCACTGCTTTTTTTATTTTTTACCGAAAAATATGTACCTAATCCCACCTACCTACTGAGTTATGCCGAATGTAAGAAACTCGGAACTAAACTGAAATAAATGCGCGTATCGATAAGTCGGAATATCTTGGTGGCCATGGTAACAATGTGACATCATTATGTTGAAAGAAGTCTATTGTGACTCTTGCAACATGTGGTCGGGCATTATCTTGTTGGAAAGTTGGATCTGCCATGGTGTCAAGATAGGGTAAAAGATGGGGTTCTAGAACTTCGTGGATATAACGCTGCGCGTTCATGTTACATCTGATGAAGATTAAAGGTGACCTGGAACCATAAGCTATAGCACCCCAAACCATAACTCCAACAGTGTGATGAACATGTCTTTCAACAAAAAACTGTGGATTCCTCCTTTCACCACGTCGCCTTCTAACCCTGGCACGACCATCGTGCATGACTAAACAAAATCGAGACTCGTCACTAAAGACAATACTGTTCCATTCCTGATCCCAGAGTGACCGTTATCTGCACCACTCTAGGCGATTACGTCGGTGTTCTCGAAAAGGGAGGACCCAGTGTGGCCGGTATGAAAACAAGCCAAAACTTCTCATTCGTCGGTAAACACTTCGCATGCCAATAGGTCTTCCGTGTTCTGCAAACCATTCATTTGCAATGGACCTGGTAGTGGAGAAACGGTCCCTTAAGGCCAATAATCTTAGGCGGCGATCTTCACGGTCTGTTGTTCTACGGCGACGTCCAGTGCCCCTTGCTCTTTGCGTACGGCTTTCTCGAAGCCATGCCTGACAACACCTAACCACAGTGTCTACACTTCTTTGCACTCTAACTGCAATTGCCCGAAAAGAAAGTCCAGCTTCCCGAAGTCCCACTATACGGCCCCTATCAAACTCACTGAGTTGACGAAATCGTACAGGTCTCCGTACTCTAGGCATCGTAACCGATCGTAAAGGATGTCAAGAACCAAAATCCGCCAACGTTGATTCTTTACTGTGGCTGAAATATTCATTTTTAGAGCGTTAGTGAATTAAAAAAAAGCAGTATAAAAACCGGAATGTCCAACTGAAAAGGCTGAACATTTTTTCACTTATTATTTACAGTAAGATAAATACATTCACCAACTTTTATTAAAATAAAACCATTTAAACTGGGTGTTCGGATTTATATGTCACTTAGTATACATATATAAGCAATTGCTTTTAAGATTCTGGAAATGCAGCATTTGCTTAAAAATATTATTCATTGCAAAATTTAGTAATTGCTTTTCCTTACAGCAATTGCTAGTTAATTAATTGCTTTTGCCAAAAAGTAATTGCTTAGTTTTTATTCATTAGGCTCATTATAGTATGCGGTGGAATCATAGTGTGTATCATTTGTATTTCCAGACAAGCTTTCAGATCCATGTGATACAACCTATCTAGATATCTTGAAGTAACCTATATGAGATGAACACTTCTAATATGCAAGGTCAATAATGACCTCTGCAAACTAGGAATGTATAGAATTATCCTTTTACTATCACTATAAGTGATTGGATTTTATAAATATACAATATTTTCATTATCTAGTATAATTTATTCAACCTACACGAAAATCAACGATCATGACGAGAATTGCATACGTTTCGCAAGTAAAGTGAGACAGTCCGAACAGAGATGAGGCTTACATCAGAGTTCAAAGAGAACAGCCCAGCTAGCCTTGATCAGAACATAATCTAAAAAATGAAATTTTCCAATATATCTTGGAGTACTCATAATACTAACCTTTTTGCTATGACTTGTGACCACAACTTGAATTCGGCACATAAACAAAATTAATTAAATCTAAAAGCTGCAAGATAAATCTTGCTCAGCTGAGGTGGGTTTATTGGTAATGCAGTTGTGGTGAGGAGGAAGAAATAAATTTCTGATTCTCATTTAAACTTTGTTTTGGTAGAAGTATCGTGCAATAAACTGAGCAAACTAAAGTGTAGTGAACGTGTCTGAGATTATGTGTAAACTGAGCTCAACTACATATTATTTCTTGTTTTCTTGTTCTTGGCTTCAAGTATCTGAGAATATAAAGTTTAGTTGTAATAGTGTTATGATGAATTTAGGATAAAATTTTGAATGACATAGTTTTTGACAGTGTTTCTTTGTAGTCATTTTATTTTCTGAGCCACTACCCAAGGAGGTATTTTAATCGCGAAAAAATTTTAAAATGATATATATATATATATAATGGATATATTGGTTTTTTCTGTTTCGTTTTCGATGCGCCACCCAGTATATCTGTCAATAGTGAGTAACCAAAAAAAAAAAATATAGTTTTTTTGGGTGCACGCTACTGATTTCGCCGAATACATCGAATTTTCCTCGGTATGCCGGCTGGGTCGTATCGTATCGCATTTCTCCAACTCGAATCAGTGGGCGTATTATTGTTACGTGCCAGTTCCACCACTGCCATCGCTTGCCAATTTTCAAATTTAGAGCAGGCCAAGTGCTTCGAGCAGCCTGATATCGTAACACACAGATACGAACTCTTATTTTACAATTCCTACAGTACAATGTCATTTCCAATCTCATAATAGCTGCAGGTCATCCGCAAACACATCGGATATGAAGCAGTAAACATATCTGATTGTTGAAGTTATAGTGGATCTTTTATATAAGAATCCTATACACACGTGTTAGGCCATGATGGCACTCCAGGTCAAAATGTAGAGAAAATGGAGCTTTTGTTGCAACTTGAAAAATAAATAAATATCTAGAACCCTTATCCATTTATTTCAGGAAGACTCTAACAACACTCTTGACAAGCCATCATGCTTCCATAATTGCTTCGCATAGAAGGCAGTTATTCATTATAACGAAATTCCACAAACCCTAGAATAGTTAACAGGATGAATTTATCTCTCACTTCATAAACATATTTCAAAGCTAATTATAAGTAATATAAAGGGTGTTTCAGTTTATTGTAGCATAACTTTAAGATTCGATAGAACTTTTAAAATTAATGCATAAAGTCTATATAAACATGGGTCGAAAAATGCGTGACTTCCGAAATACAGGGTGTTTAAATTTACTTTCTAAAATAGTTTTCTTTAAATATTTCGAACAACATTTGATGTATAACAGTGAAAATTGGTATACAAGGGTTTTTTGGTACGACAAAACGAACCATGGGCATAGTTTTACTGTAGCCGCTAGAGGGCGCTCTCTACTGTACCTGTAGTGTATTAAAATGACCGAACATTTTTTCTTAGTGCAATTTTTTGCTTTTTGAATAAAAAAACTGATTCTTCGCACTTTTCGACATAAAAAGCTCTCTTGTGAATTTTCGGTATAGTTAGCCGTTTTTGAGATATTTCGATTTTTAAGGTTCGATGCATTTTTAATTATTTATGATACAATAACGTTAAGAAGTCAGTATCTCGATAATTTTTAGAAGTAGGCTGTGCCTGCAAATATTTTTGAAATTGAAAGCAGAATAAGGTTAAATGTCAATTAGTTGACAGTTAGTTTTGTTGTCTGTTGAAACCTGAAACGTTTTTGGCAATTGTGAATGCATGAAATTTAGTTTCTTTTACCTGTTTTTTTTTTGTAAGTTTTATAAAAATGCCATTTTTATTCTCCAATCAAGAGTCAGCGGATTTTCGTTTTGTGTATGGCTTTGTAAATGGAAACGCAGCAGAAGCAGCCAGAGAATACGCACGAAGATTTCCAAACAGACGACATCCAACTCGCTCAGTATTTGTAAGAGTGCGTCGCCAAATAATTGAAAATGGTTTTGGAAATCTCCAAAGGGATCAAAACATAAATGTTCGCCGGTGCAAATTTACCCGTATGATTCTGCGTGAGTTTGATAGAGATCCGACCACAAGTGTTAGGAGAGTTTCTGGTGCCTTGGGAATTTCAGCAAGCCATGTTCACCGTGTTCTTAGAAATGACCATAGACGTCCTTACCATTTCCAACCTATGCAAGGACTACAACCAGGGGACGGAGAACGAAGAATCACATTTTGTCAGTGGATACTTGATAGAACTGATAATAATAGGGAGTTTTTAAGTAACGTTTTATGGACCGATGAGTCATGCTTCACTAGACGTGGAGTGGTAAATTTATATAATCAACATATTCGGTCGCATGAAAATCCGCATGCAGTTCGGGAAAGAAATTTTCAGCATGAATTTAGTGTGAACGTGTGGATTGGTATCTACCGTAATCGACTATTTGCACCCTACCTTTTGCCTGCAAGGTTAAATGCTGAGACCTTCTTGGAATTTTTAAAGGCTGAACATTCAAATATGTGGGATGATGTTATGTTAGATTTAAGAAGATTGGCCTGGTTCCAGCTTGATGGTTGTCCAGCTCATTATTCGAGAATAGTTAGAAACTGGCTGGACGAAAATTATCCAGAAAGATGGGTCGGCCGTGGAGGACCAGTCGCCTGGCCTTCACTATCCCCTGACCTAAATCCATTAGATTTCTTTGTGTGGGGATTTCTAAAACAAAAAGTGTACCAGACTCCCGTAACCACAAGAGATATGCTAATAGACAGAATCAGGAATGCATGTGATGAAATAAGGCCTTATTTGAATAATGCTATACCACGTTCGATCATTCGTAGATGTGAATTGTGTATTAAACAATTGGGTTTACATTTCGAGCAACTACTTAGATTTTGTATGTTTGCCCTAACTATCCAATAGCATTTTAGTTGTAAATAATTAATTTAATTTGTTAAAAATAATATTGGAAAATTAAACAAATTAATATTCTGTTTTTTTGTGTTTATTTGGAGTTAGGAATTATTGCAGTGTTTAAAAACACAATCTAAACATCTTGTAATGCCCAAATCGAAAATGTAAAAAAAAATTATTTTCCCATAAATAATTAAGAATGCATCGAACCTTAAAAATCGAAATATCTCGAAAAGCTAACTATAACGAAAACTCAGGAGAGCTTTTTATGTTGAAAAGTGCGAAGAATCAGTTTTTTTTTCATAAAGCAAAAAGTTCCACTAAGAAAAATTTTTCGGTCATTTTAATACACTACAGGTACAGTAGAGAGCGCCCTCTAGCGGCTACAGTAAAGCTAGGCCCATGGTTCGTTTTGTCGTACCAAAAATACCCTTGTATACCAATTTTCACTGTTATACATCAAATATTGTTCGAAAAATTAAAAAAAGCTATTTTAGAAAGTAAATTTAAACACCCTGTATTTCGGAAGCCACGCATTTTTCGACCCATGTTTATATAGACTTTATGCATTAATTTTAAAAGTTCTATCGAATCTTAAAGTTATGCAACAATAAACAGAAACACCCTGTATTTGTATACGAGTATTTTATATTTTCATTCAACATTTTTTTATACAACATATTTTTATACCTATTTTTATATACCTATATTTTAGCTCTTTATTATAACATCGAAATGTTTTATGCTTTGTGTTTTGTATTTTGCACATTTGTTATGGCGTTAAGTGGCCATGTTAAACTTCGACCCTAATAAAAACGTTTATTATTTTCAGCCAGCTCCTGACTTACTGACGCCTTGGACCCGAGTTGAAGGAGGAACAGAAGCTTTATGTGACATTAGTCATTCATACCCGGAATGTATTTATATAAACAGAGAGGGGAATTATTTCAAACTGGCTTCAGTTCTTAAAATTGTTGATTTCTGATTTTTCCAATTCGTAATCGAAACGAGGATGACCCATAACAATTCGTTTCGCAAATATTGACTCAAAAACCATAGTCATATTCAGAAGACCTGTTTGCATGATTCGTGATATGGGAAATTCCTAGGCATCTACAGTATATTCAGATAAGAGATAGACCGGATGTAAACAAAAGGTTCGGGTGATTTTCACGCTAACGCCGCCGTCTCGACGTAAAACAGGAGCCCTCATTGGTCAATTCGTAATTAAATGCCTATGCCGAGCGGCAGAGCAGTCGTATCAAGGCAGAGTCACATTCAGGTTCAGACGTGTTACATATGTCGTGTGCATCATTGCAATTTGATATTTCTTTGGACGTTTTCGTTTGTTATCTTATTAAGTTGTTGAGTTTGTCGTTGTTATTGTTATACCTTGTTATTGATTGTTATTGTCATCAACTGCTTGCGCAAAATGCCCAGTAGTACAGATACTGCCGATGAAGTTGTAAACTCCTGTAGTCCACCTAGGAAACGCTCTAAAAGAAGACACCTGAGTGCAGAAATGAAAGAGGTCATTTTGAATATACATAAGATCGAGCGCGAGGAGAACGAGGCATCAACCATCAAAGAAATTGTTGTGAAGGTTTCTCACAAAGTTGGGGTGTGTCGCGCATCAGTGTTTAATGTGTTAAGACAATACAAAAAAATCACACCTTTTCTGAGCCAATGACCAGTAAACATCGCAAGAGTATTGTTAAATCATTGGATGAAGCTGATAAGCATGCGATTAGGAGGAAAGTGCATGAATTCTTCTTTAGGAATGAAATACCTACTATAGATAAAGTACTGCAGGAGGTAAATGGAGATACAACGTTGCCAAATTCCAAACGATCAACTTTCCATGCGTTACTGATTTAAATTTCAAATGAAAAAAACGGGGTCGTAATAGTTTACTACTGGATAGAGAAGAAATTGTGCTATGGAGGAGGGATTATTTAACAAAAATTGGGAAATATAGAAATCAAAACAGGAAGATTTATTACCTTGATGAAACGTGGGTAAACGCAGGACACACTACAAGTAAAGTATGGGTTGATGATTCTGTAACTTCATCCAGGAGGGCCTTTCTAGATGGACTGTCCACCGGAAAAATCCAGCAGGTAAATACGAGTAATAGACAACAATCGGATGTTTTTCAAACCTTGGGAACAAGGTTCTAAACATTAATTCCAGGGGGCAGATAAAACATATTACAAGTAACAAAACTTTTATAACTTTCGATAAAATGCGTGGATGTTTTATTGTCATTTTCATTTGTTAGAACTTTTTTAAGCCATGTTTTTATGTGTTTTCGATATTTCAATAATTTTTTAATATAATCTTAAAATATGTCGAATATTATAAACTTAAAAAAAGTTACTAAGTTTTATATTGTGTACCGTTCCTAATATTTCTAAACATTTTAATTCATACTTTAAGCTTTATAAAGTTATAATTTGTTAATATTAATATTTGCGCGTATTTCAGGTTCCTGATCATTCATTTTTTAAAGGTTTATAACTTTAAATTAAATTGTGAAGCGCTGAGTAATGATACGACGTTCAATATTCTTTCTTTCAATATGACTAAATAATCCCAATTATAGAAATCTGATACTCATGTCTCAATGTTTTTTCGCTGAATGTGATGAAAACATTTGAAAAAGGTTCGCTTATTGAAATAAATCTACACCAGTTAGTACTTCGATTTCCAGGTAAAGGGAAAAGGCTCATTATCTGCCATATTGGCAGTGAGGATGGATTTGTTGTTGACGGTCTGTGGTGCTTTGAGTCTAAGAAAACTGGAGATTACCACGAGGAAATGAATAGCGAATCGTTTGAACAGTGGTTTTCAAAAATTTTACCGAACTTAGAGGAAAACGCAGTAATTGTGTTGGATAATGCGCCTTATCATTCTCGAAGAATGGAGAAGGTCCCAACAACGGCTTCAAGGAAAGTTGATGTTCAAAATTGGCTCCGCTCGAAAAATATCAACTTTGAAGAAGCAATGCTGAAAGTACAATTATTAAGAATTGTCAAGGATCACAAGGCGGAATATCAAAAATACGCCATTGACGAAATGCCAGCAAGTCAAAATAAAACTGTGCTCCGTTTACCTCCATACCATTGCGAGCTCAATCCCATTGAGCTCATATGGACAGAGGTTAAAAATTATATAGCTAAGCACAGTACAACTTTTAAATTTTGTGACCTCAAAGGACTTTTCAAGGAAGCACTAGGATTAATAACAGCGCAAAAATGGGAAAACTGTATTAAGCACGTGAAAGACAAAGTTGAAAAGAGAATGTGGGAACTGGACAATATTTTAGAGGAACAAGTCGAGCCATTCATTATTGACGTTGGTGCTTCAGGCAGTAGCGATGATGAAAGCTCATCAAGCTCATCTTTCCAATAAAAGATGTCGTTCATCAAATTCGGTAAGTTATAAGTAATTATAAAGCTACTGTATTTTTTAATTAATTATTGACATTTTTGAACCCATTTTGGCAAAACCTATTCAAGAATCTACTTTCTGACAATGTTCAACCATGCACATTTTTTTACGTTTTGAACGTTTTAATTTGGTTACATATTTACCTAGAAATCAAAAAATATACTAATCAATATTCTAAAAGCAATTTTAAGAGATATACGATTATTTTTAATTTAGGCTAATTTAAACGCCATTTTGAGATTATATTCGACTGTATTTCACCAAACATCAGGCGGCATCCGAAGCTGGAAATCGAAGCGAAAATTTTGAAACCCTTATGTATATTTACATCATTATATATTTCTTACCCCACCCCCACATGATCCTATATCCATCACAATCGTATACACATCGAATTGTGCTAATTTACTACAAAGTTACGCAAAGCAGCAACTACTATCTAAAATATGTACTGCGTGACTCTTAATACGCCCCTGCCGAATGTTACAGCGTTCGATGATCACGTGATCTTGTTTATGTCCGGTCTATCTCTTATCTGAATATACTGTTCGCATTTTGTGCATTGTCAAGGTCTTACTATCTAGAAAAATATCATGTTGGTTTCTGCTGATTCATAAGCATTGTCACCACTATCAGTATTTCAATGTGCTCGAAAGCTTGTCACCTATCGCCGTAAAATAAATTATCTCTTACCTGCCATCGGATGTCGTTACTTTGAGCATGCTTTGTTTACCTGAAATAAATGGAAAAAATTAGCGATAAGAGACAAAATATGGAACAGCTATGTTCAAGATTCGACATTTCATGCATTCCCGTTTCAACCTTTGCTTATTTATTTATTTATTTATTTATTTATTTATTTATTTATTTATTTATTTATTTATTTATTTATTTATTTATTTATTTATTTATTTATTTATTTATTTATTTATTTATTTATTTATTTATTTATTTATTTATTTATTTATTTATTTATTTATTTATTTATTTATTTATTTATTTATTTATTTATTTATTTATTTATTTATTTATTTATTTATTTATTTATTTATTTATTTATTTATTTATTTATTTATTTATTTATTTATTTATTTATTTATTTATCATTCACTGCCTGAACAGAGTGATCCAATTAACAGGCAGGGAAAAAACAAAAAATGATACAAGAACAAAACTCTAAACAGTACATGATAAAAAATATAAATTATCCAATTGTTAAAAAACACCTCTTGAGATCGATTTTGGTAGAACTAAGAATATCAAGTCCACTTACCCTGTCGCGGACATTACACATAACATAAAGAGGCGAAAATAACAATAAATTTGTCCGCGGAACCGGTAAATAAAATGAATTGTTGCCACCATGACGAGTACGCAAATCGGGAACGCGTAGAGAGATCCTGTCTAGAGGAAAAGAGCAACCATTTGTTCCATTCAACAAATTACAGAAAAAAATAGCAGCTAACAGATTCACACGTTTGACTAAATTATGTAAATTATATCTACTTAAGAGAATGTCATTGCGTATACCCCTTGCAGGGTACGCTCTATCATCTTCAAACCATAAGTATTTCACAAAACAACGTTGGATTCTCTGGATGTTTTTACAGTGTATATCATAGGTCGGGTACCAGATAATTAAATGTATTAGTATTATTGAAATGTCTACTGTTTCTAACAAAACCAAGATTTTTAAAGGCTTTTGCTATTATTGCATTAATGTGATCAATAAAAGAAAGCTTTAGATCGAATAATACGCCAAAATCCTTGACGATATTACCACGACAAAGAGAATTGCCACCGATTTCAAATTTAAAACATGTCTGCTCCACACTGTGTGTAAACGTCATAGTAGTACATTTATTGACATTCAAGTGCATGTTATTTACACAGTGATCAACGACATTCAAATCAGCCTGTAACCTTAAACTGTCTTCTATGCAACACACGCTATTAAAGATTTTGAGGTCATCGGCATATAGCAGGTACTCACAACGCAAGTCCGTTGTAACATCATTGATAAGAATTAAAAATAATAAAGGACCCAGAACAGAACCTTGGGACACCCCTGATGTAGCTAAAACCGCACCAGACTTATATCCACGGAAGTCCACACATAATTGTCAATCACTGATGTATGAATGAAAGAAAGCTAAGAATAATAAACTGTACTTAGACAACTTCTGCAGTAGAACACCGTGGTCCAAATGGTCGAAAAGTCAGTATAGTCAGTATAGACTACATCAACTTGCCCGCCATTATCCAGAACTGACGCGGAGTACTGCTTAAAAGATGCCAGATTACTACACGTAGATCTACCCTTATAGAAACCATTTTGACTTGTCGATATTGACATGAAAGAACAGAATATCAAAAAGAACAAACTCAAAAATGTTGGCAGTATTACTTAAAATAACAATAGCCCTGTAATTATATACCTGCGATCGATCGCCTTTCTTAAAAAACGAGTGTCGTTTTAGACAATTTCGATTTTCTAGGAAAGTTGGCAGATTTCAAGGGCAAATTGAAAAGATATGTCAAAGGCTCAGCAGGAACACACGCACAGTCTTTTAGAAAAAATGAAGGTATGGAATCCAAGCCAGTGGGACATTTAGGCTTTAACCGTTTTATTTCATTCTGTACATGTGCATGGAACGTGCCTATCGAAAGCGTTATACATTTTATTATAAAACAGGTCACAAGCAATATTAATGTCGAGGATGTCGGATGGAAAAAAAAATCTCAATCCATAATACTGGTGTAGAGCGCAAGAAGATCTGCTCTCATAAAGTTATATTGCCGATTATTATTATTTTTTGGGCGTTAGTTATTCAGAGAACGCGGAAGTGAAAACTTCTATCGGAGGATGGTGTCTAGCCACTGGTAAAAGAATATCAGATGCATTTCTCACATTAACAGAATTAATACAGAAGACTAAGTCCTGTATACGTTACGAATACGATTAATTAAAGAAACTGCTCATATTAGAGATAGCATATAAGTAGCTATTATTGTAAGAATCATCCAACATTTGATTCACGTAACTGGGAATGCTGAAATCACCATGAAAAATAACAAAATTATTTGGACCAAAAAAATCAGTCGACAAAATATCATCAACAAAAGATTCAAAAGTATAAAGGTACATATGCTGATCCTATACTTACAACATAATAAGAAACTTGAGCATTAAGAAACACGACTCGTTACCAGAATCTTTTTTAAAAGAATAAACATTAACTTTGAATAATGTATATTTTGGACTTCCATTGCCTATAAAATTATTTTTAAGTTGCACGATCGATTTATCAGGTGAATTAGCGAAATAGATCCATTTGAGTGGGAAATCATTTGAAGAAAATAAATCCTTTTGAAATTAGTTAGCTTCAAATGTTAAAACTTATTCGCTATTTTCTTAATACGGCAACTCTTTCAACTTACTTCTTATTTTTTGCAGTAAGTAGAATACTCTTCATATAACAATATCACAGCACACTATCGTCTTTTGAGAACGGTTAGTACCACCACCTCGAGTTCCAGTACAGTAACATTATTAGGTCACGATTTTGATAATATCTTCAAGCAGTATACAGGGTGACTTCGAAGTTGAGTCATTTATTTTAACAGTGAGTAGATCTGATCAAAAGAAATGTTTTTTCCTTTACCATTTTTCTGGTAAAATTAAAGTAACAAAGTTATAGCCCTTTGGAAGTTTGAGTACCACCCTGTCTCAATAATAATATTATGTGCTCGTGTTTGGCAACAACGGATATAATCCGCCTTATCGGTTCATCGCATCGGAAACAAAAAAGCGAAAGAATTTGGAACGATGTTTTTACAATTATTTTATTCAGTTGTATACAGTCAGTGTCAGTCGGTAACGCGTGAGTGAATAGTGGTGTCTGTTGCGTAGCTCAAACGAAATCAAAAATGGCACATGTTTAAGAAAATGCTGAATTTGTGGACATGATTCTTATTTACGCGGCATCACGGATTTATGCGGATCGGTTTCCCAATCGAGTGCAACCAACCCCTCGTGCCTTTGTTAATGTAGTACAAAGGGCTCGTGAATCAGGTGACTTAAGACCTCACAGGGGAGGGCATGCCGGTGCTCCAAGACCGCACGATCAAATACAGGTCCGCACTAAAATACTTGTCGGGAGGATACTTTATAAAACAAGGTAACATTTTTTTTAATTTTTTTTTAATTTTTACACACATATTTTGGTTTATCTTCCTTCTACAATCATTATCTGAAAATTAATGACTCAACTTCAAAGTCACCCTGTATATGCTATAGTATAGATTATGAACTATTTATTGTTAAGCTATTTTATTATAATTTCAATCGAACGTGTTTGTAGTTCTTTAGATTCTACCTGATAGATTGGCAGCAAACTTTATGGCTGGGTGATCAATATTCCGATCGTTGTTCAGTCTCTTCCGGCGTTCCCCAAGGATCGATCCTTGCTACTTTTACTTTATACAGCAGATCTTCAGCTTAGTGTCAAAGCAGTTCAAAAGTTGAAGCAAGATCTCAAAACAATTTCCACTTATGCTGTCAATAATAACACTGATCAACAGCCAAAAAATATCCTAAATAAAATCAACAAAATATTACTATTTTTAATGTGCTAAAACCGGAATGAAACTTATTTTTTCAATATTAGTTCAAGTTTTAGAGATACGGTAATTATATGTGTTCCTGCTGTGACAGTGTTAATATACTGTAATTCACAAGAATGCACGTGCTACATTTTTATATTCGGCAAGGAAAGATGTAATCGGCATGATTGTGTGACGTTATACATACGTGTACATTATATTGTTTTATATTAGCCATTTTTTCCTCAGTTGGCTGACAGCGTTCATGCAAGATGTCTCGAAAGTGTGTAAACAATCCAGATCAGTTTTGTTACGTGTGTGGTGATGTGACTTCTGCGTCTCAGAGACGGTCTATTACTCCACTAATAACAAAGGCATATCAGCTTTATTTCGGTTGTAAACTAGGTGATCAAGACAAACAGTGGGCACCCCACATCTGCTGTAATACATGTGCTTCAAGTCTGAGGAGCTGGTTAAATGGCAAAAAACGGTCTATGCGCTTTGCTGTCCCAATGGTTTGGAGAGAGCCTACAAATCATATTAATGATTGTTGCTTTTGCATGGTACCTTGTGTTGGACAAGCCACAGGTATGTCCAAGAAAAAAAATCGTTTATTAACTACCCAAACATACCATCTACGATGAGACCTGTGCCTCACAGTGACGAAAATCCTATTCCAAAACCCCCAGAATCCTACACTTGCGAATCAGAAAACGAATCAGATCATGGCGATCGAGTGATTCGTCAGGAAGAAGATATGTCATCAACGTCAAGAGATCCTGATTTTATACCGAGCACGTCATGCCACCAACCGCACAAAATAACACAGTCAGAATTAAATGATCTTGTAAGTGATTTAGAACTTCCAAAATGTAAGGCAGAGTTACTTGGATCAAGACTGCAGCAGTGGAACTTGTTAGAAGACGATGTTTCGGTATGTGTTTTGCGTAAACGCCACAAAGACTTAGAACCATTTTTCAATATGGAGAATAACTTGGTTTTCTGCAGTAACATTAACGGCTTACTGGCGGCTTTAAATATAAACTATAACCCAGAAGAATGGAGATTGTTTATAGACAGTTCAACATTGAGTTTAAAGGCAGTGTTATTGCATATTGGAAATATTTTACCATCTCTTCCTATAGTGTATGCAGAATCATATGAAAATATGAAGTACCTATTGACATGCATAAAATACGATGAGCACCAATGGCATATTTGTGGCGATTTGAAAGTTGTTGCACTTTTACTTGGGCTGCAGCTTGGCTACACAAAGTTTTGCTGTTTTTTGTGTGAATGGGACAGTCTGGCAAAGGCACTTCATTACACCAGACAAAACTGGCCTGTTCGTCAATTCCTAGGGCCAGGTCAAAAAAATGTACAGCATATGCCATTAGTAGATTCGAAAAAAAAATTATTACCACCACTGCATATCAAGTTGAGCCTAATGAAAAATTTTGTCAAGGCATTATATAGAGATGGGTCAGCTTCTCAATACCTGCGTCAGAAATTTCCAAGACTAAGTGAAGCAAAGGTTAAAGAAGGTATTTTTATTGGGCCACAGATTCGAAATATTTTGAAAGATACACAGTTTGAAAACACTTTAACAGGTATTGAAAAAACTGCTTGGAATGATTTCCGTCTGGTGGTCACTAATTTCTTGGAAATAGAAAAGCTGACAACTATAAAACTCTTGTCAAAAATATGCTGTCATCGTATCAAAAGATGGGCTGTAATATGTCTCTTAAGATACATTTCCCACACTCACACCTGGACTTTTTTTCTGACAATTGCGGAGACGTAAGTGATGAGCACGGCGAACGTTTTCATCAGGATATTTCAACAATGGAAAAAAGGTACCAGGGAAAGTGGTGTCCATGCTTGCAGACTACTGTTGGACTCTTGGTAGAGATGCTCCAGAAACGATCCATAAAAGAATAGCAAAAAGAAACAAAGAAAGTATATGAATCTTGTTACTTTTTTTAATATATCCTTAAAAATGAAAAGTTTTTTTTCTAAACCGCAACTAATTTTTTTATTTCATTGTCATTTTTGGATTCAGCGCCCCAAAATTAACAAAGCAGTGTACTTTTCCCACAAACAATTAAAAAACTAAAATTTGTTGTCCAGTTTAATTGAAAGTTAAATTAATAAAATAGTTCAGTTTTACTATTTTATTCTCAACGTAAGCGGCGATCAGTTTATTCTGAGCTTGATATAAAAAGTAATAATTCACCTTCGTGCCCTATTAATTCAACTAGGAATCTACGCCTAAGCGATGATCGTGTACTTAGATTTAAGGAACATATGTCTTTTATTTTGACGAAATGCTATGTTACATTGAAAAACCTTTATATGAACAGGCACAGTATGAATTTCAAGACCCGCAAAAGGCTTTGTGAGGCACTCAGTTTCCCTGACAGGTATAGTAACATTATACATTTTTCTTGTTTAGATGGTTCAGATTACAAAAAATCCTGAATAGTTGTTGCAGATTTTTCATTGATTCAAGGAATTGTGAGCTTGTCTCAAATAAAATAAAACAACTTGATTGGATCCATATGAATGAATGAAATTAGAGGTATACCGGCCTCCACGAGGAGCCATTAAAATGGGCCTTATGCACCCATTCCCTAAGGCTCAAGCTCCGCCATTCAAGCAAAGTTGACTTTAGCCTTGAGTCCCAGCTCTTTAACTTTCTGGGGATCCAAAGTGATGGGCCCCAGCATGGTCTGCCTGTAGTAGCTCAGAGCCTCACAGCGTGAAAGAACATGCGCCGAGGTCTCTAGATGGGCAAAAGCGTCCATCCTTAGCACTGTGTCCTACGATAAGCTCCCTTGTCAGTCGGAGACGTCTAGAGATGCTGCTCCATTTCTGAGAGTGTTGTCTTGCAATCCACTTTTTCATTTTCCTCCTGACTCTTTTCGCGGGCACGCCTAAGGCTGGCTCAGGACCAACGAGCTTGCTCGTTGATGGCAAGAGTGTCCGCCATATCATTGCGCTTTATCCCAGAATGGCCTAGTACCCACATTAACGACAATTCTCGAGGTAATCTTGCAGGCCTTTCCTCCTCCAAAATGCAGGATACGCAAGCCAGAATCCCAAAGATTTCCGGCTGGTGTATCCACCGAGAGACAGAGATAGCCTAATTCTGGGCGCAAAGACTTCGGCGTCAGAAACCTCTTCAGTGACCCAGCAGTCCGTGTGCCAGACCTATCCACTCCCTTAGGACACCTTCCGGCCTCCGGAGTCCCACTCCACCCGCGTTGGATTCTCCATATTAAGAAACGTATTGCCTCCCTCACCTATAAGGACATCATAACGCGGACTCCATTATATATGTATGAAAAATTCAGCAGTCAAAAGGAAGTACAAAAAAATACGTTTGAAAATACCTAGCTATAACACTACGCTGTTCCAACGCCCTTTTATTTATGGTGCTACTAAAATCTATAATGAAATTGAGGTTCATTTAAAATTTCTTGCAACGAGTAGCTACTCGTTTAATGCTTTAAAAACATATTCGAACATGACTTTTACAAATACAGTTACCATCTCGCATAGTGATGATCTAAAGTGTTGTCCAATAGGGACGCAGGAAAGTAAACGTCAATTTGACATAGACGCCATCGTTGTTTTCTGTCACCGAGATGTCATTTTGTTAGTTGAATGTTTACCATTGATCGCTATGGAGTCGTATTCGATTGAAGACCGCATTAAAGTTATTCAAGAGCACTACAAAAATGGTGCAAAAATAAAAAACACGTTTCGCGCGCTTCGTGAACATTTCGGTCGCAACAACCGCCCAAACGAAACAACCATCGGTCGTCTGGTGCATAAATTCGAGGCAAAAAAGGTTCTGTGGCAAATCTGCCATTCTCTGGCCGGCCAAGGAGCGTTCGCACACCGGAAAATATTGCTGTTGTGAAGGAAAGTGTGAGAGACGATCCGAATCAACAACGCGTCGATCCCAAGAATTGGGCATTTCGAGAACCAGTTTGCGCATTCTCCAAAAGGATTTGAATGTACACGCCCACAAGATCCAATTGACGCAAGAGCTGCTTCGGGCCGACCATTTTTCGCGCCGAACATTCTCAGATTAGCTCCCTGAACACCGCCAAATTGATGCCAATTTTTCATCAAAAATCATGTTCAACGACGAAGAGCATTACACTTTGAATGGGACGGTAAACAAGCAAAACTGCCGCATCTGGGCGAACGAAAATCCCCGTGAGTATCAAGAGCAGCCGATGCATCCTCAAAAAGTGGTCAAAAGGCATCATGGGACCTTACTTTTTCGAAAATGCGGCCGGGGACGCCGTTACCGTCAATTCTGAGCAATATCACGTGATGATAGAGGACTATTTTTTGCCGCAACTTGAAGGAATGGATATGGACGATGTTTATTTCCAACAAGACGGTGCAACATGCCACACAACCAACGTCAATATCCATCGATTGCAGTCCTTCTTCGGTGATCGCGTGCTTTCGCGCAGAGGAAATGTGCCATGGCCACCAAGATCGTGCGATTTGACTCCCTTGGACTTCTTTTTATGAGGATATTTGAAAAGCAAAGTCTACGTCAACAAACCAGCCACCCTGCAAGAACTCAAAAGCAACATCATTGCCGAGATAAATGCCATAGAACCGACCATGTTGCAAAATGTCATTGAAAACTTCGACCATCGCGTGGACGTCTGTAAATTCAGTCGTGGTGAACATTTGAGCGATATTATTTTTCATACATAAATGGTATAAATGAACCTTCAAAATAAAGTACCCAACTTGATTTGAATATCAATCTTTCTTGTTTTAATATGCGTTTACTTTCCTGCGTCCGTATTGGACAACCCCATAGTATATTTTTTTATAACTATTTCTTTTATACCGCGCTGTAACTAATATTGTATTTATAGTTAAAATTGCTTACCTTTTTACCTTTATTATATCTTTCCTTCAGCTATTTTTTGAACAGCAGTAACATTTTTCAATATTCATATAAGTTCCATTACACTATTCACGTACATGTATGGGTAGTGAAGTAGAATACGGTAAGCTAAATTTCGTCCAAATAAAAACTTATTATTGTTATAAAATCGATATTTTCATACCCTCGTATTTGCACGTCTACCTTTGACTGCATTTTACAAAGTTCAAGCGAACAAGGGCTCTACACTGCTGGAAACATCAACTACCCTATCACCATTCTGCTGCCCTGATAATGATTCCCGAAGCGAGTCGCCGCTCCCCAATCCGTGCCTCTTTGCGATGCGCTCATCTGCAGCTTGCACCGAGGACAGAAAAAAGCTACAGGCATGTGCATTCAGCTCGTAATGCACTTTGTGCATATACATAAAAGCACACTACAATACTTGCAACATCCTTATATTTCGCCACTCATCGAATGAAAAATAAAAAGCACAAGCTTTTCTTAACCCACTTTGACGTTTTATTAGAGCACATCCAACTGAAAGGCATCATTCATTATTTCATTTTAAACAGAATTACACCTTCTTGATCATTCTGCTTTCCTGCGCTCGGAAGATGCACTTACTTCCCACGCAGGCTCTGAATTTAAATTAAGCTGGTATATTATTGGGTATATGCGATTAATTAAGTAAGTTGAAGGCTGAACGTTTTTTACAACGAATTAGCCACGCTGGCAGAAGCCTAAATGTCAGGGCACTGCGGTTGCTATGTGGGGCTAAAAGAAACTTTGTTGATCCGGTTTTTTAACTGCCTAAGGCTAGTAGAACTTATGTAGATTGTTCCACAATCTCGGTACCCCAGGGACAAAGGAGCGGTCGTATCGGCCGGGATGGGAGGCCGAAGTTGAGCGGGTCTGTCTGGCAGGTATATCATGGAGAAGAGCTCTGAGGAGCAAAGTCTGTTCTTGTAGCGGCAGAACGGAGCTAGGCGCCAACGTCCCGAGACTGTCCATTAGAGGAGTCATCGATCAGCATCGAGCATGGATAACGTAGTCGGGGAGGCAGCACCCCAAGTATGTGGGCAATACTCGAGGCTAGGTCCTATCTGGGCCTTGAACAGGGTGAGGACGCCATGTGGAGAAAAATACTTGTTAGCACTAAACAAATAGCCCAGCAGCTGCCGCTATTGACGAGACTTGCTGCACAACATGTGGCTGCAACTTGTTCAAATGGAAGCTGGCCCGGTGTATTTGTAGCGCCACATGTTGCTGCAGCCTTTGCCCATTCCAACAAATATCTGACACATATACGCAATATGTTGTGAGACAAGGGATCCCGCAGAGCCGCTATGGAGAATCACTTTTGGCTATTTATTTAAAATCCGATTTAAGACCTCAACACGTATAACAGAAGTGTCCATGGGCTCGAACCTTTTCCGAGATACAGTGCGTCTAAGTTGGGCAGTCCGTACTCTATTACAGCATACTGTGGGTTCGATAATCATCCCTATTGACGAATTCAACAACATTGCAATTTTGATTCATGTACAAGGTAGCCCAAAGTTGCATGGATGGGGTGTCATTGTGTGCATACATTGAAAAAATGTTCAGAACAATACAGAGTGTCCCACTACTGAGATGAGTTTTATAGATATCTATTTTCCTTATTACATATTTAAATGACCCTAGATTTACGTTTAGCCGAATTTGTTTGAGACACATTTTGTCTAAAAAATGTGAAATTATGTTTACCCATTCCTTTAATAATTATTCGAGTTAATTAATTTGACAGGATTGTCAAACACAGCATAATTCAAAGTTCCTTAAATAATTCAAACATGACACCCACTGTATTTTCACATTTTCAAATACTGTCTGGAAGTTAATATCTAGTCAGGTGTGACTATATGATGAAATTACGAGAATCCCTTTAATATGTAACTTTTTCACTCAAAGTGTTTTTTACCAAACATACGATATTTTGATAAAAAACAGAGATCTATCCAAATAAGTCATAAAAATTATGATGAATATCAATAAAAAACAACTCTAGCATCCAGCTCACTAGTGCGGCACCCTGTATAATCTTAAAATCTTCTAAATGTATTTTCATAGGGACTGTGAAGGATGATCCTGAACAATCCTGCAAATTTAGGTCACCGTGTACGTGTGATGGAACTGCAGTGTTGGTGAACTGGCTAGCAGGAATAATATACTAAGTGACATATAAATCCGAACACCCAGTTTAAATGGTTTTATTTTAATAAAATTTTGTATAAGTACAGAATGATTGCACTGCTTTAAAGCCCTTTGACCTTTAATAATGTGTGGATGCACCCTGATGTGCTACGCATTCTCCAACGCGCCTAGGCATGCTTCTGATCAGGTGGTCAATGTCCTCCTGTGGTATCTCATTCCAGGCAACCACCAACTCCTCTCGAAGTGCTTCTAGAGTCTGAGGAGGACGTTGCAAATTGAGCAATCTCCTACCCATCATATCCCACACGTGCTCAATTGGGGATGTGTCGGGAGATCTTGGTGGCCATGGTAACAATGTGACATCATTATGTTGAAAGAAGTCTATTGTGACTCTTGCAACATGTGGTCGGGCATTATCTTGTTGGAAAGTTGGATCTGCCAGGGTGTCAAGATTGGGTAAAAGATGGGGTTCTAGAACTTCGTGGATATAACGTTGCGCGTTCATGTTACCTCTGATGAAGATTGTGCACCCCAAACCATAACTCCAACAGTGTGATGAACATGTCTTTTAACAAAAAACTGTGGATTCGTCCTTTCACCACGTCGCCTTCTAACCCTGGCACGACCATCGTGCATGCCTAAACAAAATCGAGACTCGTCACTAAAGACAATACTGTTCCATTCCTGATCCCAGAGTGACCGTTGTCTGCACCACTCAAGGCGATTACGTCGGTGTTCTCGAGTTAAAGGGAGGACCCAGTGTGGCCGGTATGAAAACAAGCCAAAACTTCTCATTCGTCGGTAAACACTTCGTACGCCAATAGGTCTTCCGTGTTCTGCAAACCATTCATTTGCAATGGACCTGGTAGTGGAGAAATGGTCCCTTAAGGCCAATAATCTT
Organism: Acanthoscelides obtectus; assembly: GCA_963669975.1. NCBI lineage: Eukaryota > Metazoa > Arthropoda > Insecta > Coleoptera > Chrysomelidae > Acanthoscelides > Acanthoscelides obtectus. Next base: position 8,743,203 of record CAVLJG010000006.1, read on the forward strand.
AGGCGGCGATCTTCACGGTCTGTTGTTCTACGGCGGCGTCCAGTGCCCCTTGCTCTTTGCGTACGGCCTTCTCGAAGCTATGCCTGACAACACCTAACCACAGTGTCTACACTTCTTTGCACTCTAACTGCAATTGCCCAAAAAGAAAGTCCAGCTTCCCGAAGTCCCACTATACGGCCCCTATTAAACTCACTAAGTTGACGAAATCGTACAGGTCTCCGTACTCTAGGAATCGTAACCGATCGTAAAGGATGTCAAGAACCAAAATCCGCCAACGTTGATTCTTTACTGCGGCTGAAATATTCATTTTTAGAGCGTTAGTGAATTAAAAAAAAGCAGTATAAAAACCGGAATGTCCAACTGATAAGGCTGAAAATTTTTTCACTTGTTATTTACAGTAAGATAAATACATTCACCAACTTTTATTAAAATAAAACCATTTAAACTGGGTGTTCGGATTTATATGTCACTTAGTATAGATATCAAATAACTACTATGTTACTAACTTGAATGTCATGTATTTCGGTAACGATTCGTGAAAAGGCTTTGGAGTTTAGATACCTTCCTAAGGACTACATATTAATTTAGAAAGAAAAGATGTACAGAAGTCTGATGACTGCACTTCCCGAGCAATGCCGTCAGTCAGTTCATAAAGGATTTTGTTCAGCAGTAGTGTGGTCTCTGAGAAAAAATTTAATTGCGAGCATGTACAATAGGGTAATTGGATGGATCAAGTCAGTCAAATAGGCACATACAATTAACTCATAGACATTATTTCCATGCCTACCGGCAGTACGACCCGGCAGCGCGGAACTGCGGCAGCAATGGAACGAAATTCATGGAGAGCGGCACACCCACCGGTGAACCAAGGACAGCAGGAGCAGAGACGCGTATCAAAGTACTTCTCTAGCGGTCTAAGTTTTAAGGGCAAATGTACAGAGAGATCTATGATGTGTGAAATATGTCCAACAGGTGCGCAGAATTACCAAGGCTTGGAGTGTATGTATATGCTAACATCAAAAAATTGAGATATTATCTCCTCGGCCCTACGACCCCCTATTTCTAGCCTGAAACATCAAAAAACAAAGTTTGAGCGAGTCTTATTTTCTTCGTATTTTTGTTCCTAGCTACGCCACCATGGATCGATTTTCAAAAACTACAAAGCTTTTCCGTCCTTGGCATAGTAGTAACCTTGCGTGAAAATTTCATCAAAATCCAAGCTGTACGGGCCAAGGACTACCTTCATGTCAAATGGCATCCAAAAAACATGATATCGCATTTTCAAAATTTCCCGTCATGCCCTATAAGGTATCTGTGGAGTCTTCTGTAACAATAAGTACGCACCTTTAAGAGTAGTATCCCATTCTTCGGCATGTTAAGGAAATATTTTGCAAGTTCCTTACGTGAACATTTTATGTGTAGAAACTACAGAACTAAATCCAAGATCACTCGTCAATATTATTTTATTTTCATCACAAATCCTGTAAGATTCATAGTGGTTTACCTAGCAGGACACGCTTGACCTCCATTTGACCTTTAGTGTTCACCATAACCTTGGTCGTCAACTCATATTTGAATGCTTCGCGGCATCAAACATATGGATTTCCATTAAAAAAATTAGGCTGACCTTGAAATGACCTTGAAGGTGAGGATTAAGGTCAAATTCAAGGACATCGTTCACTTCCTAGTTAATACTCAAAACTGACCGTGAGAGTTATTTTCATAACTCATCCTGTGAGATTTATAACGGTTTCCCTAGCAGCACACATTTGATCTTCATTTGACCTTGTGATTGAACGTATCATTTTCTGTTCTTTCGATGGACGGCATCAAAAATATGAGCTTCTATTTGAAAAAATAAAATTGACCATGACTTATCCTTGAAGCTGAAGGTCAAGATCAAATTCAAATTTCTTACTGAAGACCCGGCCATGATCTTTTCCAACAATATCTTACTCGAGAAGATACAGGGCCGTTCCGGAACTTTTGTGTCACGCTGTATACAAAGTGATAATTTGGGCAAAATACGTTAAGATTCAATCATTCTAGCAGCAGCAGCACTTTTATTGGAGTTCATTCTTAAGATTATATATATTCCTCCTCATTCGCCACACTTTTGAGTAGCATTGTATCAATCAATTGACAGTTGGTGTTTCCGATATGATCTATCAGCTGCGCCACGTTTCAGAAGAATGCAGGCGACTAAGCTCATATTTTCACAGAACCCTATCAATTATTATTCAATAAGTGGCGCGATTGTTATTGATCGAACAACTGTAGGTTACCAGGACCGTATCAAGGAAAGTTTGTTATTGTCATGTATCATGTCACATAATTATGTATTGGCTTGATGAAGACTAGCGGACCAACATGGATGGCAGGAAAGAGCATCAAGAAGGAAGAAGTCGCCCCGGTGCACACTTATTAGCATCAGCCCAAGTGTCGTTATTTGGTAAATGCACTCTGAATCGGAAAAAACCCTCAATGCCTCCCCATGCTGAAGAGGTTAAAGTCCCATAAAAAATGGAGTGGCAGCACCCAAACCAAAACAGCTAAACGTTAGGTAGGTACAAGAAAGTGTGCTACTTTTTAAATTGGTGATTGGGACAATATATCTTTAAATCTGGAAATCAATTGAATGGCCGAGAATACACCTTCCTAACCAACGCTTCAACCGGAAATGATCACCCTCACGAATTTCAAGAAAAGTTCCTCGGCAAAACCTACACAAAGAACATCACTGGTTGGTTGCCTATGGGTAGATCTCGGGACTGTATTATCTCCCAAAATAATGTTGCGGGTCAATGGGTCTACGAGGGACCAATGGTATTTTATGAGAAAATTTCTGATATAGTCGTTAATGAAATATATAGCATTAGTGTCCAGAAGACTTCAACACAATACTGAGTCGCTAAGAAAGAAAGATATAAGATGTGTGAAATCATACTTTCAGAATTAGGTAGTGTTAAGCTCAATATATCAATAAATTATGAAGGAATTGGTACTCTATCATGAATAAAAAGAAATTCAAATTACTGGTAAGTGATCGAAATATGCGGATGACACTCAACAGCTTTACTTATTTTACCTCGAGGACCCCCAGAATGCAACTATGGAAATTAACGCGGACATTTACTCTATTTGCACCTACTCATCCAAAAACAACCTAACCATTAATGCTGCCAAATCTTCTGCTGTGCCGTTTTGTAGAAACCACAGAAAAGATTTGGACAAAGCTCCTTTACGTATACGTATTAACAATCTTTCCTTTTCTGGAAGTATCAAGTGCCGAGGTGTGTTATTCGTTGAAAATGTGCGGATTCGTGACATTTGAATAACTTCTCTTATCCTTTAATAGGTTGGTTGAACATGACAGACTAAGGCCCAATTTCAAAGAGACTGACGGAGGCTTCGACAAATAAGAGAGCAATTTGACGAAGGCTGTCAAAGCTCTGCTAATATCGCTAATTTCTATTGAAATATTGAATAAAATCGTGAAAAGGCGGTTGCTTTATATATCAGGGTGCATCATAAATGTAATATTATGTCCTTGAGCTTTAGAATTAGGATAACTTTCATAGAAGTTTCAGTTTCTATCATTTCACAAAACTATTTAAACGAACCAATGAAAATGCGAGAAATAATAATCCGATTTTCTAGATATTATATACTAAGTGACATATAAATCCGAGGTAACATGAACGCGCAGCGTTATATCCACGAAGTTCTATAACCCCATCTTTTACCCTATCTTGACACCCTGGCAGATCCAACTTTCCAACAAGATAATGACCGACCAAATGATGCAAGAGTCACAATAGACTTCTTTCAACATAATGATGTCACATTGTTACCATGGCCACCAAGATCTCCCGACTTATCCCCAATTGAGCACGTCTGGGATATGATGGGTAGGAGATTGCTCAATTTGCAACGTCCTCCTTAGACTCTAGAAGCACTTCGAGAGGAGCTGGTGGTTGCCTGGTATGAGATACCACAGGAGGACATTGACCACCTGATCAGAAGCATGCCTAGGCGCGTTGGAGTATGCGTAGCACATCAGGGTGCTTCATTAAGTACTTATACAAAATTTTATTAAGATAAAACCATTTAAACTGGGTGTTCGGATTTATATGTCACTTAATATATTTAATAGGATGTTTTCACTGCTTTGGACGACTGTACATGCATGGCAATCTAGTTTTGTCTCTATATCACATAATATTACATAATACGTAACCATAAAAATGTAACCGATTTTTTTAATTTTGCAAAAAAAAGATATAAAACGTATTCTAACTGGTTCGTCATCCTTTATTACATCAAAACAATTTTTGCAAATCTATTATCTAGAAATCCACACCAAATATAAACAAACAGCACATTCTGCATTTCTGGGCCCTAAAACATCGATATTATATTTTCTTGTTATTTCTATTATTATAATAGCCCCACCAGCATCACGGCGAGAAAACCTTGCAACCATTCTGGAATGTCTGTGAATATTTTTCTGTTTTACCCCTGAACTAATGAACTCGCCTCACATTTTAATTAAATACTCATTTTGAAAACAGACAGGTTTCGGTTTTTTTATCGCTTGTCCGATGATGCGGTAATGTCTAATATAAATATAACCTAGAAGGTGTACTCGGTGAAATAAGAAAGTTATTGCAAATTCTAGTTGTTTTGCAGGTTTTAGGTTTGCTGGTAGCTTTACGACATATATTTGGGTATTTCTTAATCGATGTAAATATATTGTGGATGTTTGTTCAGATCCTGACCAACCAAAAAATATTTGACTATGGATGTACGGATATCAAAAATCCTTAATCTCATTTTGAACGGTCCTTCTCATGCAATGCGTGCTTGTTGGACAATAGCTTTGATTATAGAACGAAAAGCCTGCCTCTATATAGTTGTACAGAAAATTTAACGCTCCTCTGCGGATAACTATATACTTCCATACCTTTGAAGGTGTGCATCGAATTTCATTTGAATAAGGTCTGCGTCAGCGGGCCGTCAAGTGTTACAGCATGTGAAATTGTTAAATGAACTCTAATGGCCGGTTTTTCGGTTGCAGAACCAGAACCAGAAGTAAAAAATATGTTTTTCAATATTAACTTTAACCAGAAGACTATTTATTAGTTAAAGAGAATGTTGTAAATACACTGCAATTCCTAACCGACAAAATACGATATTCCAGCCGTAGAGGCAGCGTTTTCAGATCTACCGTAAGGTGTTAGTTAACCAAAGACTGAAAAACTTAAAGATAACCAGCGATTAAAAAACCGGGCCTTAGACATTATTTTAGGGAACATGGACTAAACATTTGAGGTTGCGAATGTTGCATATTTTCAGGTTCATTTTCAGTAGCTTGTCACTTATGGAGGGTCTATACAACCTTTCAATAGTCGTAGTCATAGGCATTAACATATATGCATATGTACCTCTCTTATGATTTCACTTATGACTGAAACGTTATTCTGACAAGTCTACCTGTCAAAACTGTCACCTAACCTACAATACCTACAATCTAGATTTTACAACACATGACAGAATACAAACTGTTACCTATCGCTCTATACAGGGCGTTACATTATCATTATTATTTTGTGTATTGTTCAAATGCTCAACAAACCATTTATAGCAATTTTGTGTACTGACTTGTTGTTTATTTTTTCGATATAAATCACAATAAATAGGTAAGGTTAAATTCCTTAAATTTTCTGAATGCTCTTTTCTGTTTTAGAATCTAAAAAGAAAACCGCTTATGACTGCGATGAAGTCATTTATTTGCTTAAGCATATTCGGAACTTACAACTATGGCTATGCATATATACTAAGTGACATATAAATCCGAACACCCAGTTTAAATGGTTTTATTTTAATAAAAGTTGGTGAATGTATTTATCTTACTGTAAATAACAAGTGAAAAAATTTTCAGCCTTATCAGTTGGACATTCCGGTTTTTATACTGCTTTTTTTTTAATTCACTAACGCTCTAAAAATGAATATTTCAGCCGCAGTAAAGAATCAACGTTGGCGGATTTTGGTTCTTGACATCCTTTACGATCGGTTACGATGCCTAGAGTACGGAGACCTGTACGATTTCGTCAACTTAGTGAGTTTGATAGGGGCCGTATAGTGGGGCTTCGGGAAGCTGGACTTTCTTTTCGGGCAATTGCAGTTAGAGTGCAAAGAAGTGTAGACACTGTGGTTAGGTGTTGTCAAGCATGGCTTGGAGAAGGCCGTACGCAAAGAGCACGGGGCACTGGACGCCGCCGTAGAAATTTCAGACCGTGAAGATCGCCGCCTAAGATTATTGGCCTTAAGGGACCGTTTCTCCACTACCAGGTCCATTGCAAATGAATTGGCTTGTTTTCATACCGGCCACACTGGGTCCTCCCTTTAACTCGAGAACACCGACGTAATCGCCTTGAGTGGTGCAGATAAAGGTCACTCTGGGATCAGGAATGGAACAGTATTGTCTTTAGTGACGAGTCTCGATTTTGTTTAGGCATGCACGATGGCGTGCCAGGGTTAGAAGGCGACGTGGTGAAAGGAGGAATCCACAGTTTTTTGTTGAAAGACATGTTCATCACACTGTTGGAGTTATGGTTTGGGGTGCTATAGCTTATGGTTCCAGGTCACCTTTAATCTTCATCAGAGGCAAGATGAACGCGCAGCGTTATATCCACGAAGTTCTAGAACCCCATCTTTTACCTTATCTTGACACCCTGGCAGATCCAACTTTCCAACAAGATAATGCCCGACCACATCTTGCAAGAGTCACAATAGACTTCTTTCAACATAATGATGTCACATTGTTACCATGGCCACCAAAATCTCCCGACTTATCCCCAATTGAGCACGTGTGGGATATGATGGGTAGGAGATTGCTCAAGTTGCAACGTCCTCCTCAGACTCTAGAAGCACTTCGAGAGGAGTTGGTGGTTGTCTGGAATGAGATACCACAGGAGGACATTGACCACCTGATCAGAAGCATGCCTAGGCGCGTTGGAGAATGCGTAGCACATCAGGGTGCATCCACACATTATTAAAGGTCAAAGGGCGTTAAAGCAGTGCAATCATTTTGAAATTTTTATCATTTACTTATTATGCTTCATTAAGTACTTATACAAAATTTTATTAAAATAAAACCATTTAAACTGGGTGTTCGGATTTATATGTCACTTAGTATATTTATATTTATGCTTATGACTATGACTGTTAAAATGTTGTATAAGCCCGCAATCGGTATTTCGCCAATCTAGGTAAACGTACTCAGTAAAGTTTCGTTTCCATATGCGTTTACTCAACAGACTTGATATATTCCATTTTGCGATGTTTATGCATCATTGATTTGTTTCCAAGACAAATGACTTGCTCAGCATTTTTTTTCGCTATCACTAATGCAACATATTCTAACTACTTTAAATATTTAGGAATCGAGATAGTCATGGAAATATTATTCAATCCGGTCAATTTCAGCCTAAAGTGGGATATAAATACTTTAAGCATTTCAGCTGATTCCATCTCTGTGCAGAACCGATTTGACTAATTGTAACCGTCATTAAAATGTATGTATCCATTGTTATGTCTCAGTAATTTCATTAATAACAAGCTAAGCGGCACGCTGTTCCTGTGGCTAATTCTAGCCATAATCCAACCGCAATTAAGTTTCAAAATTATGATGAATCTGATATCAGGCATGCATTTTAAGCGCTAGAAATGGGGAATGCAGCTGTGAGAAAACCAGCGAATCGGATAAAAATGCACTCTTGCGGACGGGTCGTTACGTCTCTCGAGAGTTTTTTCACCCCTGGATACAGGTGCGCGAGGTATGCAGATCGAAGTCGTTACCCGGCGGATTTTGATGTCGCTATCCTTCCATTCTACCGTGACCAACGATTTTTTAATTTTTAGCGCCTGCCTGGGGAGGAAGGAATTTCAAGCTGAGCACCTGCTTGTGAATGGAATTCAAAGACTTTTGTCTTATCAAATTCGTAACGTCCCATCGATGATGACGAGGCATACCACACTGAGAAATCGTGGTCAATTAAACGGTTGTTCTGGAAAGTTTTGATTACCGGTAATATTTTGTTTAATTGAGTAACTAGATTGTTCGGTTTAATTAAACTAAATTTTATGGAACCAGTTTAATTGAAAGTATATTAAACTAATTTGGTTGGAGATAGCAAACCATGTACCTATTTTCTTAAAGCGCTTATTTAAATATAGTAATGCAGTCTATTTATTTATATACAGTTTGGGGTGTTAACAGGTAAACTCAACGCACACCCTCAGTGAACTAAAACTAAACTTACATAAAATATCGTATACATATACATATATTACATTATTGAATACTTCAATATTAATATTTTTTTATCCTCCGATATTGTTGTAACAACATAAACTGAGTGAGTATAATTAACTATTAATTTAACTTTTTTAATAAAAGGAGTATACATAATTTAACATTTACTTACGTTTAATTAAAACTGAAATAAAAATTAAATTGAAATTATACCAGAAATGAAATTGGAGGTGATAACTTGAGTTATGTAAAAAAATAAAGCATTTCTATTTTAGTCTGCCACAGAGCTGCCTTTTTCAGGAAGGTCAAGCTAATGTTAAATAAATCTATATTACAGAAATTATTATGATTTTTCTGAGCCTTGACCAAAGGGGAATTAAGACCAAGACTAGTTCTACGGAACGGTATTCTAAACAGATGATAGGTTCTAAACGTTCTATCAGGAGTGTTCAAGTTCAAGTTTGCCAAAAGATCCGGACAGTCAGTGAGGCCATTCAACAATTCAAGAACACAGCAAATGTCAGAAATCGTTCTTCTATCTTTTAAGGAAATCATGTTGAACTGTTTCATAATTTGCATATAATGATGATCTGTAATATGTTGGTGAGTTTTGTGTGCTAACATCTTCGAAAATTTGTGTTGAATTCTTTCTATGCTGGCTATATGTACATTGTAAGATGGATTCCATATTACTGATGCAAACATCAATTTGTTGTGTATATAAGAGTAGTACAATGAAAGAAGCATTTTTGGGTTCGTAAATTCTCTGCATGTCCTGTTTATGAACCCTAGTGTTCTATTTGCATCATTTACGATGTGCTCTACGTGAGTGATGAATGAGAGTTTCTCATCAATGTATACCCCTAGGTCTTTTACTACATGAAGCTTTTCCAGATCTGCCGTCCCTATCTTATATCTGAAATCTATAGTGTTCGCTATGTTTCTAGTAAGCCTCATGTAATGACATTTTGTTAAATTCAGATACTGTTTTCAGTGCAATACTTTTGCAGAGATTCCAAATCGCTTTGAACTTTTACACAGTCATTTACATTTCTAACAATAGTAAATATCTTTAGATCATCAGCATATAACAAATATTTACTGAAATGAAAAACAGAAGTAAGGTTGTTCATGTATATGTTAAATAACAATAGTCCTAAGTGACTACCTGGTGGTACGCCTGAAGTTACTAAGAATGTCTCCGAACGATACCCATTGATAGTCACCACTTGTTTACGATTACTTATATACGATGCTAGCCACTGCCATAATGGACCATCTACGCCCACCTCAGCAAGTCTCTCCATCAAGATAGAATGATCAATCTTGTCGAAAGCCTTACTGAAGTCGGTATAAATAACATCCACCTGCAGTTTCTCATCTATTGCGTGAGAGGCATATTCTATAAAACTCATCAAATTCGTCTCTACAGATCTTTTAGGGAAAAATCCATGCTGGTGTTCCGTAATGATATTTTTTGTAATGTTTAAGATAGCATCATAAGTCAGCTTTTCAAAAATTTTTGAGAAAATACAAAGTTTAGTGATAGGTCGATAATTTTCCACAAGATGTCTATCGCCTCCTTTATGAATAGGCAATATTTCACCTTCTTTCCATCTCGTTGGAAAGACTCTTTGAGTTAATGATAGTTTGAAAATTAGGTGAAGTGGTAAACAAAAGCTAGCGGAACAGTTTTTTATAAATACAGGAAGTATGCCGTCAGGGCCATTCTATGTCTAAAAGAGTATTATTTATGGAAGTATAGTCAGCTTTATTAAAGTTGTAAAGGCATCGGCTCTGGTGCATTAATGGTTTAAGTAAAACATGCTTAAAACAAAATGTAATTGCAGGATGGTGATTATCCTCAGGAACCAATATGTCAACCGAATTCGAAATATTATATATTGAACATTCGTTACTAAGTATCAAGTCACTAATATGTCAAGTAAGGCACTGGTTTTCTCTTCAACATTAAGTGGCTCCTTAAAATGTTCGTTAAGTACTGGTTGCCAATTGACACTTGGAAGATTAAAGTCACCAACCAACAACACCGTATTTTGTCGAAAAAACCTTCATTCTGGTATAATTTGCTTACAACTGAGGGATATGAAATGCTATCCTTAGGTGGTAAATACATACAGCTTATAAATAATTTGGTACCGTTGATATTTTTACGATTGATACCCAAAGATCTTCAGCATCAGATTCGAGTTCACAACAGCGTTTTGAGTCGAAGACATTTTTTACCGCGATTGACACACCACCACCATCACTTTTTTGTGAACATGAACTCTCACGATCTCTTCTAAATACTGTGTAATCCGCTCCAAATAATTCGCTGCTGCATACACCAACTTTGAGCCACGTCTCTGACAGGCATATTATGTCATAATCATTTGCACGAACACTATTAATGAACTCCGTTGTTTTAGATTGTAGTCATCTTGTATTTTGGTAGTAGATGATTAGGTCTTGACATTTGTTATCCATCTTAACGTAGATAGGTATTTTCTACTTACTTTGCTGGTTGACGGCTTATTTGATATTTTTTAAACCCTCAGTGTCTTTCACAATAATGACACCTGAGTTATCTTCCTTTCTTGCAAAGATCTCGCCATTTTTCGTCCAGACATATTTGTATTGTTTCAGTTTAGCTAACCTTCTTGCTTCTTTAGAAATCAACTTATTTTGCATTGTGAGGTGCTCATTGACAAATAATTCATCAGACACTCCCTGAATACATATTTTTGGCGTCGAAAAGGTACATTCAAAGCAACTAAACCATTTAATAGAAGCAGTTAAGCCGTTTATTTGAAACGAGGACTCGTCAGTACTCGGTTCTTCATCCGTGAATGATCGGGAGTGTGAGACAGACGCAGTGCCGATGATGCGCTTAGAGCTTCATTTTGGAATATTGCCGTTGTTGGTGGATGAATAATTATGATAAAGTAAAATACTCAAGCATATGGCGCTTAGTGACCCATAACCATGGCTAGAATATTTCCAGCTTTTTTATATCGAAGCAACCGCACACGCAGAAGCCTAAGTGCCAGGACACCACGGCTTCTATGAGGATCCCAAAGAGGTTTGGTTAATCCGGTTTTTGAACTGCCTAAGGTTAGTAGAACTGGAAAAAGCTTCATCTTGTAGATTGTTCCACAATCTCGACACCCTCGGGACAAAGGAGCGGTCGTATCGGTCAGTTCTGGATGTACGAAGTTCGACACGGTTAGGCGGGTCTGTCTGGTAGGCACATCGCGCGGCGGGATTATAGACGAGAGCTCTGAAGAGCAAAACCCGTTGGTGTAGCGGTAGAAGAGAGCCAGATCGCCAACGACCCGCCGCTACGAAAGGGTCCCGAGACTGTCTGTTAGAGAAGAGTCATCGATCAGCATGGAGCATAAATAATGTAGTCGGGGCGGTAGCACCCCAAACTTGTGTGGTCGGTTACTTGTTACTCGGACCGAATCGCAGTTGACTATTTTGTGGAAAACGAAATAGTGCTAGGTATGATTGAACGATAGATTTTGTTATGCAATATTTGCGTGTAAGTGGCTGTTTATTTTATATTTTATCAAAGCAAAACCGCAGCTAATGACATTGGAAGTACATACAAAACAGAGTGCTATTGATTCAAGAGTATGAGTTTCTATGAAATTATGATATTGATTCGAGATCACAAATACTTCAAATTAGATAATTTAGTTTTTCAAAGAAACATAGCACTTACAATAATTGAAGCCTTTGGTGCAAACTCGGATTTTATAGTTTGGAGATAATTGGCCTCAAACTTTAAAACCTGACATTTTATATTGAATAGCGTTAGGGCTGCTTTTATTTTAGACACATAGAAAAGTGTCTCGAATAGACAGTTCTGTTGAAAAAATTGTTTTTATCATCAGAAATTAGAAAAAGATATTTAAAAATCTGACTTGACACCTTTTTAAAAAACTATTATTTGCTTGGTTCGGAAAATGAAAATTGCAGAAAGGTGTTAATTCAATGATGTTATTTATTAAAAGTAAATATTATTTTTTTTTTCTTATTACAAACTCATGAAAGTGATCACAAATAATCCACACACTGTAACTAATCATCGCCTTCTCTTAAATTTTTATAAAAGCTTCTAAAATTTGAAAGGAATTTGTTTCTGAGTGTTATCAAACTTTTAGGCCTCAATAGGTCGGCTTCTATCGACATTCAATAATCACTGGACATCAAATTTTAGTTTTTTAATTGTATCTTGTGGGAAAAGTGCACTTCTTTGTTAATTTTGGGGCGCTGAATCCAAAAATGACAATGAAATAAAAAAATTAGTTGCGGCTTAGAAAAAAAACTTTTATTTTTAAGGATATATTAAAAAAAGTAACAAGATTCATATACTTATAAGAATCACTATATGCGCTGTCTTTTTGCTGTTCTTTTATGGATCGTTTCTAGAGCATCTCTACCAAGAGTCCAACAGTAGTCTGCAATCATGGAAGGATTCCACTTTCCCTGGTACCTTTTTTCCATTGTTGAAATATCCTGATGAAAACGTTCGCCGTGCTCATCACTTACGGCTCCGCAATTGTCAGGAAAAAAGTCCAGGTGTGAGTGTAGGAAAGGTATCTTAAGAGACATATTACAGCTCATCTTTTGATATGATGACAGCATATTTTTGACAAGGGTTTTATAGTTGTCAGCTTTTCTATTTCCCAAGAAATTAGTGACCACCAGACGGAAATCATTCCAAGCAATTTTTTCAATACCTGTTAAAGTGTTTTCAAACTGTGTATCTTTCAAAATATTTCGAATCTGTGGCCCAACAAAAATACCTTCTTTAACCTTTGCCTCACTTAGACTTGGAAATTTCTGACGCAGGTATTGAAAAGCTGACCCATCTCTATCTAATGCCTTGACAATGTTTTTCATTAGGCCCAACTTGATATGCAGTGGTGGTAATAAATTTTTTTTCGAATCTACTAATGGCATATGCTGTACGTTTTTTTGACCTGGCTCTAGGAATTGACGAACAGGCCAGTTTCGTCTGGTGTAATGAAGTGCCTTTGCCCGACTGTCCCATTCACACAAAAAACAGCAAAACTTTGTGTAGCCTAGCTGCAGCCCAAGTAAAAGTGCAACAACTTTCAAATCGCCACAAATATGCCATTGGTGCTCATCGTATTTTATGCATGTCAATAGGTACTTCATATTGTCATATGATTCTTTCATGTGAACTGCATACCCTGCAGGAAGAGATGGTAAAATATTTCCAATATGCAATAACACTGCCTTTAAACTCAATGTTGAACTGTCTATAAACAATCTCCATTCTTCCTGGGTTATAGTTTATATTTAAAGCCGCCAGTAAGCCGTTAATGTTACTGCAGAAAACCAAGTTATTCTCCATATTGAAAAATGGTTCTAAGTCTTTGTGGCGTTTACGAAAAACACATACAGAAACATCGTCTTCTAACAAGTTCCACTGCTGCAGTCTTGATCCAAGTAACTCTGTTTTACATTTTGGAAGTTCTAAATCTCTTATAAGATCATTTAATTCTGACTGTGTTATTTTGTGCGGTTGGTGGCATGACGTGCTCGGTAAAAAATCAGGATCTCTTGACGTTGATGGCATATCTTCTTCCTGACGAATCACTCGATCGCCATGATCTGATTCGTTTTCTAATTCGCAAGTGTAGCATTCTGGGGGTTTTGGAATAGGATTTTCGTCACTGTGAGGCACAGGTCTCATCGCAGACGGTATGTTTGGGTACTTAATAACCAATTTTTTTTTCTTGGACATACCTGTGGCTTGTCCAACACAAGGTACCATATAAAAGTAACAATCATTAATATGATTTGTAGGCTCTCTCCAAACCATTGGGACAGCAAAGCGCATAGACCGTTTTTTGCCATTTAACCAGCTCCTCAGACTTGAAGCACATGTATTACGGCAGATGTGGGGTGCCCACTGTTTGTCTTAATCACCTAGTTTACAACCGAAATAAAGCTGATATGCCTTTGTTATTAGTGGAGTAATAGACCGTCTCTGAGACGCAAGTCACCACACACGTAACAAAACTGATCTGGATTGTTTACATACTTTCGAGACATCTTGCATGAACGCTGTCAGCCAACTGAAGAAAAAATGGCTAATATAAAACAATATAATGTACACGTATGTATAACGTAACACAATCATGCCGATTACATCATCTTTCCTTGCCGAATATAAAAATGTAGCACGTGCATTCTTGTGAATTACAGTATATTAACACTGTCACAGCAGGAACACATATAATTACCGTATCTCTAAAACTTGAACTAATATTGAAAAAATAAGTTTCATTCCGGTTTTAACACATTAAAAATAATAATATTTTGTGGATTTTATTTAGGATATTTTTTGGCTGTTGATCAGTGTAATGGTTCATTTTCTACTCTTCTATAGATTTCGCTGTTTTCTTATATCAACAGTAGTCCAATTTTCCGTTTCATTAAAAGAGTATTTGTACTTGGTGACACCACATTGTTCAACCTGGCTCCATTTCTGAATGAAAGTTTCTTATTAGTTGTAGTTTTTGTTTTATCGACCAGTCCAAGTTTCCTTGGAAGCTCTTTGAAATCAACAAATTTGTCCACCACTTTTGTAATATTAAAAGGTGTTTTTTCCTGGTTTCTGCCGTGATTGAAATATATTGGTCCACCATATAAATTAAATGGTGCTTTCTGACTTTTCTAAAGCTGCAAAATTAGAGAGCTTGTGGTAATTTTTTTCGAACCAGAGATTATTAGATAGTCAGACAATATAAAATTAATTATTTTGGCCACCTGCCGAATCATTCCATGCAATCAGATGATCGAAAGCCATGCCTTGGTCCTTGATGTTTTCCAAAAAGGTCATAAGTAAGCTACCAATCTCTTCAGGACCGCGATTTCCTTGGTCTTCGGGCCAGACGTGGAAAAAAGCTTTACCATTTTGTTGCTGTGTTGATATCAAATGTATTCCTAGATTATCGAGCCATACTCGTAAATAGAAGGCTTTACTTGTACAAATTTCCGGCAAGGAAGCGTTTTTTTGTAAACCTAATGTGAGGTATATGATTTTTTCGTTTGTTTTTGCTATTCGTCGATCAGATTTTTGTACATCAAAAGCTTTTTTATACTTTGCAACATGTTCTTCATTCGATCCTACATCGCAAACAGAAGTACATGTATCAGACCAAATAAAAAATTGAAATCATTGACAAATATTAATAACCCTTGAGTTAACACGTTTTTACATATAATGCAAGAGTTAACGCCTTTGAAAGTTTACAGATTGAAGTTTTTGATATAGATAACACTACTATGAATTTCTGTATCTAAGAAGTGAGAACCACCATAGGCCGGATAGATACCAAAAAAGCACCTTTTTGTACTACAAATCTTATAGTGCGAAAAAACTGAGTTAACACCTATTTGCACCAAAATCTTCACTTGCGAGATTGACCTCAATTCAAAGATATATGCCTTAGAAACATACCAAAGTCACGGTACTTAATTAAAGATAGTTTTTTTTGAACCATCACTCGTTTTTAGTGCGTTAGATAAAAGAGCGCCAGTTATGAGATGTTGGCTTTGCATAGAAGTATTCGGATGATACACATCGAGATTTATGCAACGAATGTGCGTCTGTATGGCCTGTCTATCTATATCCGTTTTGTCGAAACAAAACCCGCAGCTAATGAGTGATACGTACAACGCGAGCGGTCAGGCCAGCCGCGAGACTTGCTCACATGGCTAATTTTAGCGCGTGCGATCTAGTTTGAAAAACGGCTAAAATTAATCACTCCTGCATTCAACATGTATACTTTCAGACAAAAGTTTATGGAAATCGATTTAACTTCCTTCGTTCAAGAACCACATTTCTCTTATAAAAATGCGTGAATTTATGAAATTATCTTGAATTTTATCAATTAGGAAGCACCGTCGGGTCAAACCATGCCCACCGCCTTTTCGCTCGATACCCAATGCCTGCTCAGCTGTCGTACCTGTCGACGACCCCAAAAGGTCTCACGACCCTCCTTTTACCTGCATTTCCACTGATAAACGAAACACATACTCTTGAAAGGATCGATAACATTTCTTTGAACAAGATCAAAATGCATATTTTCTCAACTCGAAATCAGTCCGAACGATACCTACTTTTCTATGTTCTCTTCACGGCTGATATAAATACGAATTCTCACGTAACCACAGCAACTATGCATTTTCATTCATCGTAATTAATTGGAGACATCATCCTGTATTGTACAAGAAATCCTTGATGATACAGAACATCGGTACTACAAATAGCGTATAGAACAGGGTGTTTCAGTTTATTGTTGCATAACTTTAAGATTCGATAGAACTTTTAAAATTAATGCTTAAAGTTTATATAAACATGGGTCGAAAAATGCGTGGCTTCCGAAATACAGGGTGTTTTAATTTACTTTCTAAAATAGTTTTTTTCAAATATTTCGAACAATATTTGATCTATAACAGTGAAAATTGGTATACAAGGGTTTTTTGGTACGACAAAACGAACCATGGGCATAGTTTTACTGTAGCCGCTAGAGGGCACTCTCTACTGTACCTGTAGTGTATTAAAATGACCGACAAAATTTTCTTAGTGCAATTTTTTGCTTTTTGAAATAAAAAACTCATTCTTCGCACTTTTCAACAGAAAAAAGCTCTCTTGTGAATTTTCGTTATAGTTAGCCGTTTTTGAGACATTTCGATTTTTAAGGTTCGATGCATTTTTAATTATTTATGGGAAAATACTATTTTTTTTTACATTTTCGATTTGGGCATTACAAGTAATTAAGTTGATCGTTTAGACTGTGTTTTTAAACACAGCAATAATTCCTAACTCCAAATAAACACAAAAAACAGAATATTAATTTGTTTAATTTTCCAATATTATTTTTAACAAATTAAATTAATTATTTACAACTGAAATGCTATTGGATAGTTAGGACAAACATACAAAATCTAAAGTAGTTGCTCGAAATGTAAACCCAGTTGTTCAATACACAATTCACATCTACGAATGATCGAACGTGATATAGCATTATTCAAATAAGGCCTTATTTCATCACATGCATTCCCGTTTCTGTCTATTAGCATATCTCTTGTGGTTACGGGAGTCTGGTACACTTTTTCTTTTAGAAATCCCCACACAAAGAAATCTAATGGATTTAGGTCAGGGGATCGTGGAGGCCAGGCGACTGGTCCTCCACGGCCGATCCATCTTTCTGGAGAATTTTTGTCCAGCCAGTTTCTAACTATTCTCGAATAATGAGCTGGACAACCATCAAGCTGGAACCAGGCCAATCTTCTCAAATCTAACATAACAACATCCCACATATTTGCATGTTCAGCCTTTAAAAATTCCAAGAAGGTCGCAGCATTTAACCTTGCAGGCAAAAGGTAGGGTCCAAATAGTCGATTACGGTAGATACCAATCCACACGTTCACACTAAATTCATGCTGAAAATTTCTTTCCCGAACTGCATGCGGATTTTCATGCGACCAAATGTGTTGATTATGAAAATTTACCACTCCACGTCTAGTGAAGCATGACTCATCGGTCCATAAAACGTTACGTAAAAACTCCCCATTATTATCAGTTCTATCAAGAATCCACTGACCAAATGTGATTCTTCGTTCTCCGTCCCCTGGCTTTAGTCCTTGCACAGGTTGCAAATGGTAAGGACGTCTATGGTCATTTCTAAGAACACGGTGAACATGGCTTGCTGAAATTCCCAAGGCACCAGAAACTCTCCTAACACTTGTGGTCGGATCTCTATCAAACTCACGCAGAATCATACGGGTAAATCTGCGCTGACGAACATTTATGTTTTGATCCCTTTGGAGATTTCCAAAACCATTTTCAATTATTTGGCGATGCACTCTTACAAATACTGAGCGAGTTGGATGTCGTCTGTTTGGAAATCTTCGTGCGTATTCTCTGGCTGCTTCTGCTGCGTTTCCATTTACAAAGCCATACACAAAATCTAACAATCCGCTAACTCTTGATTGGAGAATAAAAATGGCGTTTTTATAAAACTTACAAAAAAAAACAGGTAAAAGAAACTAAATTTCGTGCATTCACAATTGCAAAAAAACGTTTCAGGTTTCAACAGACAACAAAACCAACTTTCAACTAATTGACGTTTAACCTTATTCTGCTTTCAATTTCGAAAATATTTGCAGGCACAGCCTACTTCTAAAAATTATCGAGATACTGACCTTTTAACGTTATTTTATCATAAATAATTAAAAATGCATCGAACCTTACAAATCGAAATATCTCAAAAACGGCTAACTATAACGAAAACTCACCGGAGAGCTTTTTTATGTTGAAAAGTGCGAAGAATCAGTTTTTTCATTCAAAAAGCAAAAAATTGCACTAAGAAAAATTTTTCGGTCATTTTAATACACTACAGGTACAGTAGAGAGCGCCCTCTAGCGGCTACAGTAAAACTATGTCCATGGTTCGTTTTGTCGTACCAAAAAACCCTTGTATACCAATTTTCACTGCTTTACATCAAATATTGTTCGAAATATTTAAAAAAAAACTATTTTAGAAAGTAAATTTAAACACCTTGTATTTCGGAAGCCACGCATTTTTCGACCCATGTTTATATAGACTTTATGCATTAATTTTAAAAGTTCTATCGAATCTTAAAGTTATGCAACAATAAACTGAAACACCCTGTATAGTAGGCGTGTCTGATAATGACACTAAATCGAACTTATTTTTGGATAGCTTCAGTGTGCTAAAGGGCTCCGTACTGGGGTCCTTGTTGTTTCTCTTATTCATAGATGACATTTCCGAAAAGTTGAGTGTAAGTTGACTGCTTTATGCCGATGATGCCAAATTTCTATTTAAAATTCGGAACCTGGGTGATTGTCGGAGGTTACAAGCGGATTTTGTTACGTCATGTGAGTGTTGAATTTAAATACTGAGAAGTATTTTATCATCAGCTGAGATACTTTTGACAAAAAAAACCAATAAGAAAATGAACAAATAAACAAAATTTGTTAAAAAATGTTTTCAGGGGAATTGACTTGATACTTACCAGACATCAAATATGCCTATTCCCAAATTTTCTATGCTTACACATTTAAAACACACAAACAAAAAATTTTTTAAACGACCTACCATTTCTTTATTTTTTGACCATGACCACCCCTCTCACCTTGCAGGATACGGAATACCCATGCCGATCACAAGAACGTATGAAGATTCTATCATTTTGAACAAATAAAAATACTTTTGCCACTTTTGTAAGGACATTTCTGAAATTAATTCTGCCCGCTCTGTGAGCATACATCTGGAGTGGAGCTACGTCTTGCATAAGCGACCTACTAACAAAAGTAAGGAAAACAGATTGTTTTGTACGAAACAGATGCCTTAGGCATTGTATACAAATTAAGACTTACAGGTTGGCTATTACGCTTATTGACATGTGCGTAAATGCTCTTTACATCAAATCCTACTTAACCTTATTGAAATGCATCGTGACTTTTTGGACACAACACGAATGCGTGATACCATTAACTTTTAAATGTATTTCATCTATAAAGTACTCTACGTAAGACCTTGAGAGCAGCTCCATGGTTAAAGGCAAAACCCAAAAACAATCACGCATATGATTATAATTGATAAATATCTATTTAAACTGCAAAAGTCGGGAACTTGAGAACGTGAAAAATTTGGGTAATTTCATACTATTCTTCACTTAAACATCACAAAATGTATGGTACCTGATTTTGGAAATTTGCTCGTATAGACATTCCTAATGGCCATTTTCGTAATTCAGAATTTTGTTTTTTTATCATCATTTCTACTGCACGTATACGCCTGAATGTCAGAGCTTTACTGTAGTGACAATGATTTACATTAATGAAACGCGTCATCAGGACAAGTGGAAAAATCTAACGCGCTACAAATTTATTCCCGATAAGAGATAATTAATTCACTTTTAACAAGCATCTAGTAGTTCCGACAGGCCAAAAAAATGCAGCAGTGTCAATCAACGGCGTGAGGAGAAACATGCTGTGGTATAATGAATTATTGTTTTAGTAGGTGTTGTGCAACACACACATACACAGTAGAACGAGTCTGGACATTAATAGAACAGAATTTAAATAGAGCATTATCTATGATTCGGAAAAAACCTTTCCAAATATGAAGTGGTTCTTCGAACCTCATACATCATGTCTATCTTGTTGCACACGAGCAGTGGCGTGTTCCAAATATTCAGATAAACAGTTGTTTTCAAAAAGTTTTCCCCCTAACTTAATGAACGGGTTGGTATTTGGGGGGAAAGAAGATGTCCGATTGACAGCCAATGCCATGTACAATCCACCAAATCAAATGTTACACTTTTAAATAATGAGTCCTATTTTTGAGGACCGTTTTATCTAGAAGGCGACAACTGTTAACCTTAACTCGGGTCTAATTAGCAAGCTGAAATTTAGGCTGATGAAATTGGCGCATAAATACTATTTCTTGGCAGTTGAAAATATCAAGATGGCTGCTGGCGCCATCCTAGAATATCCTTTAAGTGCGAACTTAAAAACCAACTATCAAAACGCTATATTATGTTATACCAATCTCCCTTGGAAAGATATATCGGACTATGTAATAAATATGGAATATTTAATAATTTAATAGAAATTGTTAGAATCTGCCAACTTTTCAACTGAGTGTCCCACATTTTATTGCACGTTCCAAAAGATATAACATACTGAATCCTTTTTGAGTGATGAGCGATTCAATGTACAACACAACTTGATCCCCTTATCTCGGAAACTAATGGGTAGGTATACAAAACACTAATAGATAATAAAATGCTTAGATAAGTTGCTCTTTATTTTCGTACGTTATAACAATCACTGGATGTTCTTCCTTAGACTTATGGGAAACTCGTCAGTGTTATGTCCAAGTTCCTCAATGGTTGCTTCAATAATAGAAACAGCATTTCTCTACTAATTTTCCTCATTTGAGTTTGATTAGAATCAAGTTGTGTGCTCTGAGTGGGTATGGGCAAAGCTTCTTGTAAATCTATCTAAGCATCTGAGGATGAATTTTTTTGCATGTAGGTATCTTCTTTGATTTTAATAAAAGTTTCTTTTTATTGTATACTGAGTGACATCCGAACACCCAGTTTAAATGGTTTTATTTTAATAAAAGTTGGTGAATGTATTTATCTTACTGTAAATAACAAGTGAAAAAAATTTCAGCCTTATCAGTTGGACATTCCTGTTTTTATACTGCTTTTTTTTAAGTCACTAACGCTCTAAAAATGAATATTTCAGCCGCAGTAAAGAATCAACGTTGGCGGATTTTGGTTCTTGACATCCTTTGCGATCGGTTACGATGCCTAGAGTACGGAGACCTGTACGATTTCGTCAACTTAGTGAGTTTGATAGGGGCCGTATAGTGGGACTTCGGGAAGCTGGACTTTCTTTTCGGGCAATTGCAGTTAGAGTGCAAAGAAGTGTAGACACTGTGGTTAGGTGTTGTCAGGCATGACTTCGAGAAGGCCGTACGCAAAGGGCAAGGGGCACTGGACGCCGCCGTAGAACAACAGACCGTGAAGATCGCCGCCTAAGATTATTGGCCTTAAGGGACCGTTTCTCCACTACCAGGTCCATTGCAAATGAATGGTTTGCAGAACACGGAAGACCTATTGGCATGCGAAGTGTTTACCGACGAATGAGAAGTTTTGGCTTGTTTTCATACCGGCCACACTGGGTCCTCCCTTTAACTCGAGAACACCGACGTAATCGCCTTGAGTGGTGCAGACAACGGTCACTCTGGGATCAGAAATGGAACAGTATTGTCTTTAGTGACGAGTCTCGATTTTGTTTAGGCATGCACGATGGTCGTGACAGGGTTAAAAGGCGACGTGGTGAAAGGAGGAATCCACAGTTTTTTGTTGAAAGACATGTTCAACACACTGTTGGAGTTATGATTTGGGGTGCTATAGCTTATGGTTCCAGGTCACCTTTAATCTTCATCAGAGGTAACATGAACGCGCAGCATTATATCCACAAAGTTCTAGAACCCCATCTTTTACCCTATCTTGACACCCTGGCAGATCCAACTTTCCAACAAGATAATGCCCGACCACATGTTGCAAGAGTCACAATAGACTTCTTTCAACATAATGATGTCACATTGTTACCATGGCCACCAAGATCTCCCGACTTATCCCCAATTGAGCACGTGTGGGATATGATGGGTAGGAGATTGCTCAATTTGCAACGTCCTCCTCAGACTCTAGAAGCACTTCGAGAGGAGTTGGTGGTTGCCTGGAATGAGATACCACAGGAGGACATTGACCACCTGATCAGAAGCATGCCTAGGCGCGTTGGAGAATGCGTAGCACATCAGGATGCATCCACACATTATTAAAGGTCCAAGGGCTTTAAAGCAGTGCAATCATTTTGGAATTTTTATCATTTACTTATTATGCTTCATTAAGTACTTATTCAAACTTTTATTAAAATAAAACCATTTAAACTAGGTGTTCGGATTTATATGTCACTTAGTATATTTATAAGCTCTATTAAAGAATGCCACAATATTAAAGTAGTGATATTTTTTATAATTGTGACGATATATTACTGGCTAGTATTAGCATAATATAAAGTTATTTTCACACTGTATCATAAAATTAAATTAGGAATTGGTTGTTAAAAATTATAATTTTGGTTGGACCTAACTGTGGACGGTGTAGTCTCCTGAATTGTGCAACAAAGGGTTTTGCTTGAATTTTAGAAATTTTTCACGATTACCATACTGCTTCCTTGCCAGTGGCGTGAGAAGCAATTAGCACTTAAGTTGGTGCTGGAATGTGTAAAAGCATAAATTTTCGCATGTCAGCATTTAAAAAAAAAGCTAAAGAAGGAATGCAACACCTCCGCATCTGTATGCTACATAATCCGTTCCCTTTGATATTCCTGATAGTTACGGCACTGCGCCGCACCATATCTCTGCACCGCACCCTGAACCGGCATTAACTCAAATGATTGATTTAATTTACTCTTTGCATAAGTAATATTTCAAATATATTATCTAGACCATATTATTATCTATCCATTTTCGTCTACGGTGGTATGCCTTGATGCATCGCTCCTTTTTTATCGATAGCTTAAAAGTATTTTTTCTATTGTATCGTTCGTGTTTGTTTTGCCAGTAGCGTTTGTAGCGTACGCAGTCTCGCTATCTGAGATATGTATCTGAGATATTTGTACTTGGCAATAACATACTCCGGTTGAAAGTATTTGGGCGCCGTTACATCTCAATAATGCAGCTGACTGCACCTCTTCAAATCTCTCATTACTGAAATGAAAAAAAACCCGCATTAATCCGCTGTTTTTCCGGCGCTTCGGAATTTAAACTTAGGGCTATATTTTTACGACTTGACTACGACTTCATATTTTATATTACGTGTTTAATTACTTTCCGCGCGTAGTGGAGGGGAAACATTGTAAGTGTAGAGAAACATTCGAAAATGATACTTTATTTTTTGGGATGTTTAATTGGCATGTACATCACGAAAAACCATGACACTCGGTCTGTCGGTTTGTCCGCAAATCCTTGGTCCGTCTATAATTTGGAAAGTAGTGCTCGGATTTGGATGACATTTTTACACAAGATTACTGCCATGCCAAGGACGGAACAGCTTTGTAGTTTTTGGAGAAAAACGAAAATCACCGAAACTAGGTTTTTTGACGTTTCAGAGGGTACTGATTACACTGATCAATAGCCAAAAAATATCCTAAATAAAATCAACAAAATATTACTATTTTTAATGTGCTAAAGCCGGAATGAAACTTATTTTTTCAATGTTAGTTCAAGTTTTAGAGATACGGTAATTATATGTGTTCCTGTTGTGACAGTGTTAATATACTGTAATTCACAAGAATGCACGTGCTACATTTTTATATTCGGCAAGGAAAGATGATGTAAGCGGCATGATTGTGTTACGTTATACATACGTGTATATTATATTGTTTTATATTAGCCATTTTTTCCTCAGTTGGCTGACAGCGTTCATGCAAGATGTCTCGAAAGTGTGTAAACAATCCAGATCAGTTTTGTTACGTGTGTGGTGATGTGACTTTTGCGTCTCAGAGACGGTCTATTACTCCACTAATAACAAAGGCATATCAGCTTTATTTCGGTTGTAAACTAAGTGATCAAGACAAACAGTGGGCACCCCACATCTGCTGGAATACATGTGCTTCAAGTCTGAGGAGCTGGTTAAATGGCAAAAAACGGTCTATGCGCTTTGCTGTCCCAATGGTTTGGAGAGAGCCTACAAATGATATTAATGAGTGTTACTTTTGCATGGTACCTTGTGTTAGACAAGCCACAGGTATGTCCAAGAAAAAAAAATCGGTTATTACCTACCCAAACATACCATCTGCGATGAGACCTGTGCCTCACAGTGACGAAAATCCTATTCCAAAACCCCCAGAATCCTACACTTGCGAATCAGAAAACGAATCAGATCATGGCGACCGAGTGATTCGTCAGGAAGAAGATATGCCATCAACGTCAAGAGGTCCTGATCCGAGAACGTCATGCCACCAACCCCGAAAAATAACACAGTCAGAATTAAATGCGATAAGAGATTTGGAACTTCCAAAATGTAAGGCAGAGTTACTTGAATCAAGACTGCAGCAGTGGAACTTGTTAGAAGACGATGTTTCGGTATGTGTTTTTCGTAAACGCCACAAAGACTTAGAACCATTTTTCAATATGGAGAATAACTTGGTTTTCTGCAGTAACATTAACGGCTTACTGGCGGCTTTAAATATAAACTATAACCCAGAAGAATGGAGATTGTTTATAGACAGTTCAACATTGAGTTTAAAGGCAGTGTTATTGCATATTGGAAATATTTCACCATCTCTTCCTGAAGGGTATGCAGTTCACATGAAAGAATCATATGACAATATGAAGTACCTATTGACATGCATAAAATACGATGAGCACCAATGGCATATTTGTGGCGATTTGAAAGTTGTTGCACTTTTACTTGGGCTGCAGCTAGGCTACACAAAGTTTTGCTGTTGCAGACAAAACTGGCCTGTTCGTCAATTCCTTGAGCCAGGTCAAAAAAATGTACAGCATATGCCATTAGTAGATTCGAAAAAAATTTTATTACCACCACTGCATATCAAGTTGGGCCTAACCTAAACTTTGTCAAGGCATTAGATAGAAATGGGTCAGCTTTTCAATACCTGCGTCCGAAATTTCCAAGTAGTAAGTGAGGCAAAGGTTAAAGAAGGTATTTTTGTTGGGCCACAGATTCGAAATATTTTGAAAGATACACAGTTTGAAAACACTTTAAGAGGTATTGAAAAAACTGCTTGGAATGATTTCCGTCTGGTGGTCACTAATTTCTTGGGAAATTGAAAAGCTGACAACTATAAAACCCTTGTCAAAAATATGCTGTCATCGTATCAAAAGATGGGCTGTAATATGTCTCTTAAGATACATTTCCTACACTGACACCTGGACTTTTTTCCTGACAATTGCGGAGCCGTAAGTGATGAGCCCGGCAAACGTTTTCATCAGGATATTTCAACAATGGAAAAAAGGTACCAGGGAAAGTGGAATCCTTCCATGCTTGCAGACTACTGTTGGGCTCTTGGTAGAGATGCTCCAGAAACGATCCATAAAAGAACAGCAAAAAGACAGCGCATATAGTGATTCTTATAAGTATATGAATCTTGTTACTTTTTTTAATATATCCTTAAAAATAAAAAGTTTTTTTCTAAACCCCAACTAATTTTTTTATTTCATTATCATTTTTGGATTCAGCGCCCCAAAATTACAAAGAATTGCACTTTTCCCACAAGATACAATTAAAAAAACTAAAATTTGTTGTCCAGTGTAATTATTTGACCTGGATTTATTTTGTTTTATTTATTTTTTACTATTTTATTATTAAAATGTTACATTACACATTATTTAAGATTGATGCATATGGATATTATGTTATCTAGGTACCATTCATGAAGCCATTGATTTTTTTGATAATGCTCTCTCTTTTCTGGTACCCAACTTTGATTATGTTGTAGTTGTTGGAGATATGAATATAAATCTTTTAAGTTCAGACAACAAATTAGAAAATTGTTTTAATGCGTACGGATTCCATCAAGTTATTATAGAACCCTCTAGAATAACTAGTACTTCGAGCAGCCTACTGGATCCCATATTTATCAATGATCAAGTCTGTTCAAATTCTGGGACTATAAATATGGATTTATTTACCGATCATTTTTAGTATTTTGTGAAATAACTTTGCAGGCTAAAAAACCTAAGCAAAAATTCGTTAAATTTAGAGACTTTAAAAATTATGATATTATATCATTTCAAAATGATATTTTAAACTTTCCCTGGAGCACTATACATTTCGTAGAGAGTATTCATCGCAAAATTTCATATTTGACAAAAGGGCTAAAATTAATTTTTGTTAGGCATGCACCTCTAAGAATTGTACGTGTAAATAAACCGCATGCACCCTGGCTATCATCCCAGCTTAAACGTATGATGAAAGACAGAGACAGAGCTTCAAATCAGTTTAAAATTAATAAGACAGAAGATTCCTGGAATCGCTACAAAGAGCTCAGAAATTCAACTTTGAGTCAAATTAGATATGAAAAAGCAGCATGTTTATTAACCCTCCCTCAAAATGATTCAAAAATGTTTTATAGATTCTTAAAATCAATGCGTATCCAACAATCACAAAATATCGATATTCCTCTACATTTAAAGAACCCTACTGATATTCATAATTATTTCTGTTCCATTTTTAATAACGCCATTTGTTCATGCACAGAGAAGATTGAGCATTATGAAAAGAATCACTATTCTAGTGATCGATTCAAGTTTAAACCAATCGATATGACTGATTTAAAATCGATGTTCCAGTCTCGGAAATCGAATGCCTTACGAAGCGATGGCGTGTCACTCAAAATGCTAAAACTATTCTTCTTTGCGATTTCAGGTCTCATTTTACACATCATAAATAGCTGTTTAGAAAGGGGATTCATTCCAGAATCATGGAAAGAAGCATTAGTGTTACCTCTAGCTAAAATAAGTAAGCCAAAATTATATTCTGATTTAAGACCAATTAGTATTTTACCTGTTTTGTCCAAATTATTATAAAAAGCAATGTACGCCCAAATTTACGATTATTTCTCTAAACATAAAATTTTGCCTCCCAAACAATGCGGTTATCGAAAAGCATATAACACTGCAGGTGCCCTATTAGACTTAACCGATAACATTGTTAGAGCCTGGGATCAATATATGATCACATCATTAGTTCTTCTTGACTTCTCTAAAGCATTCGATACCATAAATCATCGTCTTCTAGTAGCAAAGTGCAAATATTTTGGTTTTTCTGGCTCTGCCTCAAAAATGATACAGAGCTTCTTAGGAAATCGATATCAAACGGTACACATTGACATGGTTCTATCTTGAAAGTGTCTCATTTCCTCCGGAGTGCCTCAAGGGTCTGTACTTGGGCCACTCCTATTCATTTTGTATATTTCTAATCTCCAATCAGTTGTTAAATATTGTAATATCCAATTATTTGCCGACGATTCACAGATCTACAGTCATTTCCATAATCACGACATTCGAAATGCTGAATCTGAGGTAACTGAAGATATAAATAACATCTATTAGTATGTACGCAAAAAATCTTAACCCTCCCAAACAATGCGGTTATCGAAAAGCATATAACACTGCAGGTGCCCTATTAGACTTAACCGATAACATTGTTAGAGCCTGGGATCAATATATGATCACATCATTAGTTCTTCTTGACTTATCTAAAGCATTCGATACCATAAATCATCGTCTTCTAGTAGCAAAGTGCAAATATTTTGGTTTTTCTGGCTCTGCCTCAAAAATGATACAGAGCTTCTTAGGAAATCGATATCAAACGGTACACATTGACATGGTTCTATCTTGAAAGTGTCTCATTTCCTCCGGAGTTCCTCAAGGGTCTGTACTTGGGCCACTCCTATTCATTTTGTATATTTCTAATCTCCAATCAGTTGTTAAATATTGTAATATCCAATTATTTGCCGACGATTCACAGATCTACAGTCATTTCCATAATCACGACATTCGAAATGCTGAATCTGAGGTAACTGAAGATATAAATAACATCTATTAGTATGTACGCAAAAAATCTTAACCTTCAGTTGAACCCTTTAAAATCGAAAGTCATCATTTTTTCACCAAAACTATTGAGAAGTGATGCCAAAAGAAATTTTAAAGTAAAATTAAATGGTGAGACTATAGAAGTAAGTGAGTCAGTAAAAAAATTGGGCGTAACTTTAGATGAATGTCTAAATTTTATACCACATGTAAATAGTATCAGTAAGAGTCAATTTTACGTCAATTATATCTTAATAAACAATTTCTTGACTTTACCACTAAAAAAATTTTGTGTGAATCTTTGATAATGTCCAAAATTAGTTATTGCGATTTAGTTTATCTTCCATTCCTTGATTCAATATCTCTAGCACGTCCCCAAAAAATCCAAAACTCATGTTGTCGGTTGATCAATAATTTGAAAAACTATGATCATATCAGCCCTTTTTTCAATGACATGAAGTGGTTGAGAGTAAATGAACTGAGTGAGCTACACCTAGTTACTTACACACACAGGCGTTTACTGTCATCCATTGAGAAATAAGCTGATATCTAGAAGCAATATCCATTCTAGGGACATTCGATTCACTGAAACACTCACAATGTCCCTCCACAGGACATCATTCTTTCGTAAATGCTTCACCTACAACGCAATTATTTTTTACAGTGCTCTACCTCGATCCACAAAATAGTTATCATATGATGAATTTGAAAGACATATGAAGAAATTTATTTTGAATAGAAGTATATAAATTAGTTGATAAAATTTATGTCACCTCACAGAAAAATATTTCCAATATAGCATTCCTTTGTTTTGTATGACTGTTACAATTGTAATCTTCTAACTTATCAAATGTATTTATAGTTTTTGTATTGTTTTTAAGTTTTCCCTTTTTTTCGGGGTTAAGTGGCAGAATATCATTATGCTAAACTTCGTCCCCTAAATGAAGACGATTTATTATTATTATTGTTATTATTATTATTTTATAAGAAAAACTATAAGTACATGTTTCACCTTAGTGTAATATATAAACCATCTGTATATATCGCCATCACTTTGTCATATATTGTATTGTATTGTAGAGGAGAAAAGTTGTTAAGAATGTTAATGTGCAATTTATTTTAAAATTACACTACGTATAAGTCAGGAAAAAATTAACACGATTTTGGTAAAATTTGATATTTCCCTCTCCGGAATTACTTTTAATTTTAGAAAGTTTCGAAAACGGACTAATACGTAATCTGG
The DNA here is from genome assembly GCA_963669975.1 of Acanthoscelides obtectus. Classification (NCBI taxonomy): domain Eukaryota; kingdom Metazoa; phylum Arthropoda; class Insecta; order Coleoptera; family Chrysomelidae; genus Acanthoscelides; species Acanthoscelides obtectus. The sequence goes on from CAVLJG010000006.1 coordinate 8,772,981, forward strand.
TCCCCATTTTAACGACTTCCTATCTCTTACCGTTTCCGATATCCCAATGGTGACGGTCGAACTTAAAACACCCGGTATATTACGCGTCCATGCGTGGGAAGTGAGAAGGAACTGCGTCCGCTGCACTGATTGTGCCGTAATGAATTTGAGCGACATTCCATGAGCATGGGCGTCGTAAAGAGGATATCGACCCTTTGCAACGATGGGCGCCGTCCGGCGCCGGTATGGGCATTTGTCGGATGTCATCCTATCAAACAAGTTCTACCTACTGCAGCTTATAACGCGAATTCCAGCTTCACTTTACGGCGATATTTTCCGTTCGCAGGCATCCGTAATAATTTCTGTGATATCCGACCATTAGAGTAAATCGATTCTCGGCACGCCTTTATGTGACATTTTGGAAGAAAATTGTCGAAGCACTGCTGTGCAGAAATCTTAATGATTCTCTGTATGATGGTAGGCAATTTTCCTGGCTGAAGCTCGAAACAAACGAATGAACAGTCTGTGAAAATCAAAAGTTAGTCAGTTTTTATCTAATAAAAACTGTAAAGAATCGCTTTGAAATAAAATGCTTTTTGGGGTATTGTAAAGCAAGGCTTTAACTCTAATCAGATACTCTTCAACATCGAAAATTATGATGCCCAGCCAAGCTTCTAAGCATTGAATTTACCCATTTTTAGGCTATTCAGACGTTCAATTCTTACTAATATTATAAATGTAAAAATGTGCATGTATGTATGTTCCGTTTTCAAGCCAAAACGGCTGACGACTCGGGTGTTACGTATCTTGAAAAGTGATATTATGTCGATTTTTTTTTACATTTTATTGGTTTTTTGTGACATTTAGGCCCAATTTCACCAACAACAGTCCGTTATTCTCCACCTATAGAGGGTAACAGACCGTCAGATACAGCAAATGAGCTTCCGATCAACAAATTTTAGCAACCAATAGCTATGAAATGTTGAAAACAAAATACTGTCAAAGTATGAGATGACAACTTGTCATCGAAACATCACCAGCTTATTGAATATTAAGAAATTACATATAATTCAGTCAGAATTTTAAGAAATGTTTGATTTTTGAATTAAATTCACATATTAATTTCTATTGTTGATTTTTTATTCATGTTTATATTATTTTCTTCAATTGATATGCGATACTGGGTGGTTTTTCCTATAAACCTCTTGCAGATAGCCATTAAGCACCTACTTGATGACAGGCTCTACCAAAAGATATTGCTCGTTTCTAAACATTCATTCATTTACTTGCCGTTCATCAGAACCATTATGGAACCTTAGATTGATATTCCCACAAAACCATTCAGGTTTTTTGATATCCATACATCCATAGAGTTGAATATTTTTCGTTGTTCAGGGACTGAACAAACATCCACACTATATTCACAGCGATTAATAAATTCCCAAATATAGGCCTTAAAGCTACCATCAAACCTAAAACCTGCAAAAAACTACAAATTTGCCATATTTTTCTTTTTTCATGAGTACCAAGATTCATATACTTAGAAGAATCACTATATGCGCTGTCTTTTTGCTGTTCTTTTATGGATCGTTTCTGGAGCATCTCTACCAAGAGTCCAACAGTAGTCTGCAAGCATGGAAGGATTCCACTTTCCCTGGTACCTTTTTTCCATTGTTGAAATATCCTGATGAAAACGTTCGCCGTGCTCATCACTTACGGCTCCGCAATTGTCAGGAAAGTCCAGGTGTGAGTGTAGGAAATGTATCTTAAGAGACATATTACAGCCCATCTTTTGATTCGATGACAGCATATTTTTGACAAGGGTTTTATAGTTGTCAGCTTTTCAATTTCCCAAGAAATTAGTCACCACCAGACGGAAATCATTCCAAGCAGTTTTTTCAATACCTCTTAAAGTGTTTTCAAACTGTGTATCTTTCAAAATATTTCGAATCTGTAGCCTAACAAAAATACCTTCTTTAACCTTTGCCTCACTTACTACTTGGAAATTTCGGACGCCGGTATTGAAAAGCTGACCCATCTCTATCTAATGCCTTGACAAAGTTTAGGTTAGGCCCAACTTGATATGCAGTGGTGGTAATAAAATTTTTTTCGAATCTACTAATGGCATATGCTGTACATTTTTTTGACCTGGCTCTAGGAATTGACGAACAGGCCAGTTTTGTCTGGTGTAATGAAGTGCCTTTGCCTGACTGTCCCATTCACACAAAAAACAGCAAAATTTTGTGTAGCCTAGCTGCAGCACAAGTAAAAGTGCAACAACTTTCAAATCGCCACAAATATGCCATTGGTGCTCATCGTATTTTATGCATGTCAATAGGTACTTCATATTGTCATATGATTCTTTCATGTGAACTGCATACCCTACAGGAAGAGATGGTAAAATATTTCCAATATGCAATAACACTGCCTTTAAACTCAATGTTGAACTGTCTATAAACAATCTCCATTCTTCTGGGTTATAGTTTATATTTAAAGCAGCCAGTAAACCGTTAATGTTACTGCAGAAAACCAAGTTATTCTCCATATTGAAAAATGGTTCTAAGTCTTTGTGGCGTTTACGAAAAACACATACCGAAACATCGTCTTCTAACAAGTTCCACTGCTGCAGTCTTGATCCAAGTAACTCTGCCTTACGTTTTGGAAGTTCTAAATCTCTTACAAGATCATTTAATTCTGACTGTGTTATTTTGTGCGGTTGGTGGCATGACATGCTCGGTATAAAATCAGGATCTCTTGACGTTGATGGCATATCTTCTTCCTGACGAATCACTCGATCGCCATGATCTGATTCTGGGATTCTGGGGGTTTTGGAATAGGATTTTCGTCACTGTGAGGCACAGGTCTCATCGCAGATGGTATGTTTGGGTAGTTAATAACCGATTTTTTTTTCTTGGACATACCTGTGGCTTGTCCAACACAAGGTACCATGCAAAAGTAACAATCATTAATATGATTTGTAGGCTCTCTCCAAACCATTGGGACAGCAAAGCTGCCCTCATAAGCTAAACCCCCGTATTCGGAAATATTGGAAAGTGGCGCAATATCAATTTGAAGTTTCTTTTTGTTTGTAGCTTTAACGGACGTCCATGGTATTAATAATTGATGTCCATATTGAGTAATAAGGGCTCTAAAATTATGGGGTCTACATAAACAACCTTGTTTGATTGTTTTTACAAGTATAATTTGCCATACGAGGATTTTTTTTAGTTCTGTTACACCAATTTCCTATGCAATAACCCCGTATTTGGCGAATACGGGCATTTGTTCTAGGACATTATCAAATTTATATTTGTCATAATAATCGTATTTTTGACATCAGTCGTCGGGAATTGAGGTACTTGGTAGATGAAAATGAATTTAGTAACACACCAGCTTTTAATTACTTTATTTTATGGTGAACACATTAAATATAATAAAAGAACACTTACTAGATAACTTTTTCTGGAAGTTTCTCCCAAAATTCTTTCCTGTTACCTGGCATAATGGAACCAACCGCTTTAAGCAGGTTTTCAACTTTTTGACGCTCAAAGCCATTTGGTGCCGTTTTTATTGGGGCTGTTGGCATTTCACCAATATGTTTTTTTAGCAAAAAATCTAGTTTCTTCCATTCTTCCTCAAAATTGCGTTTATAGTACATCACAAATTCAGTCCTCTTTACCATTAATTCCGTTATTTTACTCATAGTAAAACTGGGATCCTGTTTCTTAATTTTACTAACTGAATGGAGACTTTTCCACAATTGAAAATCATTCAGTTTCATGGATTTGATTTGTACCTTTCCCTTTTTGCTGGACTGTACTGCCTTCTCAAAGTCTGCAAAATCATATGTTTTGACTTGACGCTTTAGTGATTCTTCTACTTGGTGGTGGAACGAATCCGCCGACATAAAGGTATGACCTGGTTCAAAATAGTTCAAGTGAATGGTCTCAGCGGATATACTTGTTGAGTTCACAATATAAACAAGAAAGGAGAATAATGCCCAGTTTTTATTCTGGCTAGAACAATTGTCCAACCATAGAGTGATATTGCGGACATCCCTGTGGTGAAGACGAAATGCGTTGAAGGCACTAATAATATCTTCTTGGTGTCGTCCGCTGATGCCTTCATGCCACAATACGGCAAATGGAGGAAAATCTCTAATTTTACCAACTGGCACAAAACTTTCATTGTAAACTATTAGGCGAGAAGCAAAGATCGCTTTTTTAAACATTTCAAGTATAGGCAACATTATTACTTTTTGAAGATCAACAGAAAAGCACAAATTTCCTTTGTCTTTGTTGCAGTTTTCCTTATTTAGTGAGTATCTCTCACGAGATTCTTTTGCTTTCATAATGTGATCCTTCCAGCTGCAGCATACCTCGCAATCATCACTTAAGGACTCAGCTTTATGTTCGGAATTATGCATATGGTACGACTCACAGAGTTCACATTCCTCATTTCCTAATTTTGCGAACGATATATTTTTCGCCTTGAGGATTTTTCTATATTTTTCATAGGAGCAAATGTAATCGGGATATCTTTTTTTAAAATCTTCAAACATAAGGGTGACATTCAAGTCACTCGCCAAATATAGACGATTAGGAGCATGGACTCTTCTATAGTGAGATACAGATGGATTAAATGAGTCCATATGGCTTTCTATAATCTTATTAGACAACTTGTTTGGAGGAGGATGCCTACCTCGGCGGTCTAAATCATTTTGTAACTGATTTTTGCTATTAGCATTTGCCCACACCGAATGGATTATCCAGTCAATCGTTTTTTTATATCCCAATGTTGTTAGGAAAAATATTTTACAGACACGTCTTGTTGTACCACTAGAATCCTTCAGAAAATATGTGAATGTCTTGTTTTTCTTTGAACCTTCTACTTTTCTCTTTGGTGTTCTATTCTCTGTCGAGTTCATCACAAATGTTCGTTTTCTCTTCCAGTCCAACTTCCAAAATTCGTGGTTTGTGGTGTTTCTCTCCTCCTCGGTAAAGAATGTCCGACATTTGAGCTTACAGTTTATACAGCCTTCTCTGACCTTATGAAGCGAGATTACCTTGTTTTTCTTAGTTTCAGCTCTCACTTCCTTGGACAGTTTGTATTTTTTTCTTTTACTTTCTTCGCCTTTTTTTGTGTGGCCTTCAACTGTTTCATATGGATCTGAAATTATACCTTACAGGTGCAATAATGCTTGCTGTAGTAGTAGATAGTACACGCTTACCTGCTTCCTCATACCCTTTAGTTTCATTCTCCTCTTCTACAATCTCTGTTTCTTCTATTATTTGATTTGCATCATTTTTCATAGGTTCCCTTCTATTCTCATCCCCACGACTATCGTCTTCCATATTTTGAATATTTTTTTCTTCCACTTCCACATTTGCCTGACCATCCACTAAAAAGTAGAAAAAAAGCTATCACTCTCAAAAGGACGGTCTATCGAACAGTAGTTGCTGGTATTTTTAATAACTAGTATGCTGTGCTCACCGTAACTTAAAATATCTCTGAGATTCCAAGATTCCTTGTCAATCACATTGTTAGATATATCTTGCAAGCAGTATCCTTTATTTGTGGAATGATGTTCTGGATCTGAAAATGAGCTATTTTGAATCAGGTCCTATCTTTATGTCGGTGGATTCGTTCTATCACCAAAGTATAACAATTACTATAACATCAGATCAAAACATATGGTTTTGCCGATTTTGAAAAGGCAATTGCCCAGTAACAAGGTAAAAGTACAGATTACATCTCTGCATGGTAGTTATTTTCAATTATGGAAGGATTTCTATTCGGTCAGTGGAATTAAAATATGCACTAGCGTAGCCAAATTTTAGTTTTACTCACCAACAGTATCAGCTGAATCCATGTATCGAATAGTCATCGATCCATTATCAATTACGCAACTCTTGGTAATTGGTATGAATTCTTCCATCTGTACATCCTGTAGTACATCTTCATCACAATAATAATTCTGAGCGCTTAAGCAAGGCTCTTCCTCTGAATTCACTGTATTAACTTTAGAAATAGTAGCCAGGGAAACTAACTTTTTTCCTCTGCTTCCGCTACTCCATGAGCACATTGTTCTAGATTTTATAAAATCGTTGTGGTCGAAATTGAGATCCTAGGGTAAAGCCACGCCACGTGCCACTTGGAGGTTACCAGCAAACTGATATTAATCAAACCGCCTGCGCCTGCACGCGTTGCGTACGACAGGTGGCGACAGGTCGACTTGCTAGGCTTAAACCACGTATTTGGAAGTTCCTAGACAAAAACCCCGTATCCAGTTAAAAATACGAGGAAAGCTCTTAGTAAACCACAAATACGGGGTTCGGCATTAGTATTTTTTAATTTTTTTGCGAATACGGGCTTAGCATTACTTGATTTCATACATTTCCGCTTCAGATACGGTTTTTTAACATAGAAAAAACGAAAATTCACGACATTTTAGTACAGTAGAGCCAAAAATCGTTTTCGATTTTTTTTCAAATACGGGGGTTTGGCTTAGGAGGGCAGAAAGCACATAGACCGTTTTTTGCCATTTAACCAGCTCCTCAGACTTGAAGCACATGTATTACAGCAGATGTGGGGTGCCCACTGTTTGTCTTGATCACCTAGTTTACAACCGAAATAAAGCTGATATGCCTTTGTTATTAGTGGAGTAATAGACCGTCTCTGAGACGCAAAAGTCACATCACCACACACGTAACAAAACTGATCTGGATTGTTTACACACTTTCGAGACATCTTGCATGAATGCTGTCAGCCAACTGAGGAAAAAATGGCTAATATAAAACAATATAATGTACACGTTATAACGTAACACAATCATGCCGATTACATCGTCTTTCCTTGCCGAATATAAAAATGTAGCACGTGCATTGTTGTGAATTACAGTATACTAACACTGTCACAACAGGAACACATATAATTACCGTATCTCTAAAACTTGAACTAATATTGAAAAAATAAGTTTCATTCCGGTTTTAGCACATTAAAAATAGTAATATTTTGTTGATTTTATTTAGGATATTTTTTGGCTGTTGATCAGTGATATTCAGATACCTTTGGCAGCTTCCGTCAAATTGCATTTCGATAAGGTATTTTCCCATTGGTCCATAATATTAATGTTGATGAAATTGGCCCTAAGTAGGTTTTTCTACAATATGCTAACCTAGCACTAGCTGATGGACACACTTATTGTGAACTCGTTTTGATGTACGTGTTGCCTAAACGTCGTGATGCCTAAGTTATCAATGATTGGCTCTGATGTGATGTAAAATCTGCTTCAGAAACTGCAAGTTGTATACTATAGCTAGAAGGAAACGGCAATGCATAAGTGCATAGCGAGGATTTGTGTGCTAATAATATGTGTTGATGATAATTCCACTGGATTCTTGTCTCAAATACACTTGCTTGAGATTCAAAGCTAGAAATCAGTTGCGCATTCACGATTTCTTATTCATTCTGGAAATTGCATATGCAAATTTGCTGAATTTCAAAAATGAAAGAGATAAGAAAAAAATCCCTGGTTGACGAAGGAACAGGTGAGAAAATATGCTACAGACAGGAATATTTATTAAAGTGAAAAGATTATTACATTACATTTATATTTTACAGAAATTTGTCTTGCTATGTCAATAGAAAATACAAATTAGCGCCTAGATGTGAAGAATTGCGCAAATGTTTGATGTGTGATGCGTCACTATTAATTTTTCTGTGATGTGGCTAACTTGCACACAACGCGGGAGTGGTAGCGATTTCTCGTGGTGCTCCTCAAAATTTTTGAAAAATCGTAGTTCATAACTCTGAACATAACTTGTCGTCAGAAAGCACAACATAAAAATAACTCGACGGGCACAGCTAATAGATATACTTCATTGGCAGCATATTCCGTAATAATTTTCTCACACAGCAAATATCACTGATTTTATACACATACCGACCAATACACATAATCATCCAGATGCGATCTTGCTATTCCACCAACTTTCTTTGAATCACATCTTCTCAGAGATAAAACGTATGCAACCAACAATGCGTGTAGTAGAGTCATTCCTCCATAGATGGATGCTCACAACGATCCTGGTGAGCAAACATGGAAGGACTGTTTGCACCCTAAAAACTACCTAGTCTGCAAGATGACATTTTATAAGTTTTTTTTGACGTTTCATAGGTTTTTTACATAATACCAGAACCGATTTTGAAAAATATTAGCATACCTATATATAGGAAAGATATAGGCTACTTTTTGTTGTGAACATTACACTTGAAGGAAATGAAATAAGGGGTAAGAGCTGCTATGGGGAAGCTAGGAAGGCTAGGTATACGGATATGGATTTTATATGCTCGGATCTTTGATAACGTGTGAATAGGCACTTTCAATTTTGTAAATTTCACCCCTAATGGGGTAAAGTGCGAATCCATACTTTTCAGGTTTTTGTAAAAAGTTTAGAATGTTTCAAATGAATCCAGCCTTAAAGTAGGAGAATCTTTTATCTTCAATTTTATCTTTAAAATAACTATTATCAACAAAGAATTTTAGAAATTATATTCTCAAGAAGGACGTGTCAGGTGACAACTAATTGTAGGACAGGGATTATGGGCAGATATACAGGGTGTCCCAGAAGTCGACGTCAAGCCGAAACCGGGTGATAGGCAAAGTCATAACAGCTATCAGGAAAAATTGCCACTTATTTCCCAACCAAGTATTCCAAAGTAAAACTTTGCTCAACTTTAACTGGCTGTACTGGAAAAAATGTACTACGAGAGTTTGGCAAGTAACCTTAAAAGTTGGCGCATTGAATAAGGATTCCAAAATGGTATAACACTTAGAAGATTACTCCTTAACTTATGCACAATTTTTATTTGAAGAAAAACTGATGAACATTATTCAAAATTTCCTAATTAAACAGCGATTATGAAAACGTACAAGGACCATTAAGGATAACTGTTTGCACAACAGTGGCCCTCAAAACGCTGCTGATGATGATTTACCTTTACAGCAAATGCTCAAACTGTTTTCCTTCAGCCGCAATACACGCTCGACATCTTCTTAAAAAAGATAGGGTTATTAATCGAGCGAATCCACGGTTATTAACAAACTCAGCTGCTTCCAATAGTCTTTGCCGTAGCTCAGCTACATTTTGAATAGGCTTGAAATACACTTTTTCTTTTACAGTTCCCCAGTAAAAAATCTAAAGGATTCAAATCAGGTGATCGGGCTGGCCACGGTATTGTACCAGACCGCCTTATCCATCTGCCTGGAAAGTTTTGATCGAGATACTCTCTCACTGAGAGTGCATAGTGCGCTGGGCAGCCATCATGCTAAAACCACATGTCCCTGTAAATACTCAGCGGCACGTCCTCCAATAAATTTTCTAAATGATTTTGCAAAAAACCTAAATAAACCTCAGCAGTCAAAGTCTCAGGGAACTCAAACGGACCGATTATTTTACCATTTAAAATTCCTGTCCAATGGTTTATCTTGAAGCGATATTGAGATTTATCTTCTCTCATCAAATGTGGGTTTGCTACGTGCCACTCGTGTAAGTTATGCAGGTTCATGTACCCATCTTTCTTAAATGTGGTCTCATCTGACCATAAAATTTTTTCAAAGAACCGTGGATCTTCCCTGTGTCTTTCTAACATTGAACGACAAAAAGCAACTCGGGGCTCATAATCCCGGGGCAGAAGAGCTTGAACACGCTGTACGTGGTATGGATGGAGCACGTTTTTTTGCAAGATTCTATGGGCTGTACTTTTGGGCACACCTGTTTTTAGTTCTATTGCACGCACTGAAGTACTCGGGTCTTCTTCGACAGCTCCTAGCACCACGTCTTCGTAAGGAAGGAAATATCTTCCCTCACCGTGTGATTGGTTTGGTAGTTGGCCCACTGAGAACAGTAAGCGGTGCACATTTGTGAACACTCGATGATCTGGATGACGAGCTGCATTCGGGTACCTCTCACAGTAAAGTCTCGCTGCAGCACTAGCGTTGCATCTGCATTCCCCATAAATGAGGTGCATGTTAGCATATTCTTGTACGGTGTACACGAACATAGCGGCACTGCACAATCACACTATCAAAGATAGTCTAAGGAAAGCAAATGTTGTTTTGAAGAGCAATTAAACAGTCCAAATCCAAATCACAAGCGATCAACAGTCCAGTTCACGAATCCAAAATTAGTAACAGTACGAAATCAACAAGCACGAACATGTAAAGATGCGCAGTAAACGAAGGAGTACTGATCGGTATCAAAGTATGCAATAGCAAGTAAGTGATGTGCTTCATCGATACCACATACAGCGTGTTCCACCTCTCCTGCCCTGGGATTATGAGCCCCGAGTTGCTTTTTGTCGCACAATGTTAGAAAGACACAGGAAAGATCCACAGTTCTTTGAAAAAATTTTATGGTCGGATGAGACCACATTTAAGAAAGATGGGTACATGAACCTGCATAACTTACACGAGTGGCACGTAGCAAACCCACATTTGATGAGAGAAGATAAATCTCAATATCGCTTCAAGATAAACCATTGGACAGGAATTTTAAATGGTAAAATAATCGGTCCGTTTGAGTTCCCAGAGACTTTGACTGCTGAAGTTTATTTGGATTTTTTGAAAAATAATGTACAAAATTTAATGGTGGACGTGCCACTGAGTATTTACAGGGTCATGTGGTTTCAGCATGATGGCTGCCCAGCGCACTATGCACTCTCAGTGAGAGAGTATCTCGATCAAATCTTTCCAGGCAGATGGATAGGGAGGTCTGGTACTATACCGTGGCCAGCCCGATCACCTGATTTGAATCCTTTAGATTTTTTGACTGGGGAGCTGTAAAAGAAAAAGTGTATTTCAAGCTGATTCAAAATGTAGTTGAGCTACGGCAAAGACTATTGGAAGCAGCTGAGTTTGTTAATAACCGTGGATTCGCTCGTTTAATAACCCGCTCTTGTCGAGCGTGTATTGCGGCTGAAGGAAAACAGTTTGAGCATTTGCTGTAAAGGTAAATCATCATCAGCAGCATTTTGACGCCCACTGTTATGCAAACAGTTATCCTTAAGGGTCCTTGTGCGTTTTCATAATCGCTGTTTAATTAGGAAATTTTGAAAAATCAGTTTATTTCAAATAAAAATTGTGCATAAGTTAACGAGTAATCTTCTAAGTGTTATACCATTTTGGAATCCTTATTAAATGCGCCAACTTTTAAGGTTACTTGCCAAACTCTCGTAGTACATTTTTTTCCAGTACAGCCAGTTAAAGTTGAGCAAAGTTTTACTTTGGAATACTTGGTTGGGAAATAAGTGGCAATTTTTCCTGAACGAGAAAAGTTGGCAGTAAGGTTAAGACACCAGTTTGAAGATGCATTATTCATCATTACATTGTAAAAATAAAATCCAAAAAGAGTTAATATTTGTAGTAACAGGAGTTGATAGACTGCCGTAGGGTGTGGAATTTCTATATCGTTTTCAAAGACCTATAATTTTCAAAACACATACATAAAATTTTTTTAAATATTTTTCTGAGAGCTGTTATGACTTTGCCTATCACCCAGTTTCGGCTTGACGTCGACTTATGGGACACTCTGTATGTATATATTGTATTCACATATATAAAAGAGAAGTGATACACATTAATCACAAAATCTCGAAAATTATTTGGCCTATGAACATGAAATTTGGTAGGGAGGATATTTATAGACTGGACATGCTTGCTAAGAACAGATTTCACAACAGGGCTGGACTAAGGTACACATTATTTACGAAATATCGGAAACTATTTAGCTTATGAACATGACATTTGGTAGAGAGGTAGAAATTAATAATGTCAGCTAAAAACGGATTTTGCAATAGGGCTAGATTAAGAGGGCATATATATCCAAAAGCGAAAAGATTAACCACGATATCTTGGAAACTACTTGGGGTACAAACAAGAATTTTGGCAGCGAGGTAGTTTACGGTCAGGACGTTTCCGCTAAGAAGGTTTTGTGACAGATTCGAATTGAGGAATTACGGGGCACTTGTTTGAACTTGGAGTTTTCTAATATCTGAAAGTTGGCAACGATGAGGTTCTGTTTAGAGTACAGAGTAGAGAAGGAGGAAGATTTTACAATGTAAAATTTGGTTTAATTTAATTACTATTTCACAAAATAACTTAATAGTAGCTTGTTACCTTTCCGCTCCATGCTTTTACACCCGCAGCTTGTAGATAAGAAAGCCATATTTCGCAATCGTGCAGGTTGACTATCAATTTATTATTGCAATACCATTTATCAATACTCAAAAACATGTTATATGTGTATGTTAATAACAATCTAACGCGTAAGAAGTCGTTTCTCACTTATAACTAGAAAACGGTTAACATTAGAGAAAAGTTACTGTTGTCTTGTTTGTTCAGAAACATTCCAAAAATCCTGAAAAAGACTCACTTGGGCAAAAAAAAGACATTTTATTGAATTATTAAAAAAATGTTGGAATAAATTTGATCCGCGGGTAGCCGCGAGGCGAGTTTATATACGTAAATGCACGTGTAGGTTGATAATACGATTTGTAACTTTACAAGAAAATTGAAGGAAGTTGCGGAAAATTTGTTTGTCAGTTACAAATACTCATTCCATATTATATCCAGCGATCATTTTTAATCAAATGCCGGGATATTAGATAAAAGTCTTCAACTCGTCTTTTTCTATAATCTGGATCAAGCTTGAACATTTTTTATGCAAAATAACAAAATCCGAATTTTCTTCGTCCGCACATCTTTTTGTAAGGTTTTTGTGAAGTTCCTGAACAAAAAATGTCTCCAATAAATTTTCTCTCAACCTCACCGTATTCGAGTTATGAGGGATTTGATGTCTGAAAAAAGAATTGGTATAGACAGTGGTTAAACATTTTTTTGCGACCACCAAGTATATAAATTAAAGTTAAAACCTTGCTCCTCTACAAGACCCCTAAGAGTATTTTAAGATTAGTCTATTTTGAAACGCTTTTTAAGCTTGTCTGCTAGACCAAAATTGGTAAACTTTTGTTCTTCGCATTGTGCATACAGAAATATATTTTTCGGTATTATATTTCTAGCGCTAAAGTTATTTTCATAGGCCCGTTCCAGACTGGAATACTGCATCATTCTTATGGAACATAAAATCTGATGCAGTATGTTGTCCATAAATCAGTCGCACTAAAAGTCTCTTATAGACATTCAAATCTAGTTTTAGCGGTTTCCGGGTTACATGCCGCGTAAACATAGTAAGTCAGAAGATGTTATGACCCTACAAACCAACATGATCTTGTGATCTCTTTGTCCAATTATTAGAAACCTAATAAGTACTATAGTGCCGTTTTGACCTAACTACTGAATAATAATCACAGTGTTTATTGAAGAAAACGAGACAATTTTGAAGCAAAAGAAAAAAGCATATTCTGCCAAAAAGGTTCACAACACCACAAAAATTAAATGTTTGTGCTTGCGGAATATACATATTGAGGTCAAACACTTTCAACTTAGCAGTGTCTTGCTAGCAAACTTTTTACTTATATGACATAGGATACTTATAGTAAAAGCTATTAAAATATACAAGGCATTACCAATTTTTTCTTAATTTCAAAAACCTACATCAAAAACAGAAATATAAAAGTATTACCTAACCAACAATTTACCGATTTGTTGAAATATCTATATTTTTTTTTAAATGATACTAAAGACAAAGAAAATAGTAATGAGCTTTATTGATAAAGCAAGATAATAGATGAGTCAAATATTCATAACATATACTAAGTGACATATAAATCCGAACACCCAGTTTAAATGGTTTTATTTTAATAAAAGTTGGTGAATGTATTTATCTTACTGTAAATAACAAGTGAAAAAATATTCAGCCTTATCAGTTGGACATTCCGGTTTTTATACTGCTTTTTTAATTCACTAACGCTCTAAAAATGAATATTTCAGCCGCAGTAAAGAATCAACGTTGGCGGATTTTGGTTCTTGACATCCTTTACGATCGGTTACGATGCCTAGAGTACGGAGACCTGTACGATTTCGTCAACTTAGTGAGTTTGATAGCGGCCGTATAGTGGGACTTCGGGAAGCTGGACTTTCTTTTCGGGCAATTGCAGTTAGAGTGCAAAGAAGTGTAGACACTGTGGTTAGGTGTTGTCAGGCATGGCTTCGAGAAGGCCGTACGCAAAGAGCAAGGGGCACTGGACGCCGCCGTAGAACAACAGACCGTGAAGTTCGCCGCCTAAGATTATTGGCCTTAAGGGACCGTTTCCCCACTACCAGGTCCATTGCAAATGAATGGTTTGCAGAACACGGAAGACCTATTGGTATGCGAAGTGTTTACCGACGAATGAGAAGTTTTGGCTTGTTTTCATACCGGCCACACTGGGTCCTCCCTTTAACTCGAGAACACCGACGTAATCGCCTTGAGTGGTGCAGACAATGGTCACTCTGGGATCAGGAATGGAACAGTATTGTCTTTAGTGACGAGTCTCGATTTTGTTTAGGCATGCACGATGGTCGTGCCAGGGTTAGAAGGCGACGTGGTGAAAGGAGGAATCCACAGTTTTTTGTTGAAAGACATGTTCATCACACTGTTGGAGTTATGGTTTGGGGTGCTATAGCTTATGGTTCCAGGTCACCTTTAATCTTCATCAGAGGTAACATGAACGCGCAGCGTTATATCCACGAAGTTCTAGAACCCCATCTTTTACCCTATCTTGACACCCTGGCAGATCCAACTTTCCAACAAGATAATGCCCGACCACATGTTGCAAGAGTCACAATAGACTTCTTTCAACATAATGATGTCACATTCTTACCATGGCTACTAAGATCTCCCGACTTATCCCCAATTGAGCACGTGTGGGATATGATGGGTAGGAGATTGCTCAATTTGCAACGTCCTCCTCAGACTCTAGAAGCACTTCGAGAGGAGTTGGTGGTTGCTTGGAATGAGATACCACAGGAGGACATTGACCACCTGATCAGAAGCATGCCTAGGCGCGTTGGAGAATGCGTAGCATATCAGGGTGCATCCACACATTATTAAAGGTCAAAGGGCTTTAAAGCAGTGCAATCATTTTGAAATTTTTATCATTTACTTATTATGCTTCATTAAGTACTTATACAAAATTTTATTAAAATAAAACCATTTGAACTGGGTGTTCGGATTTATATGTCACTTAGTATATATCATAAAATTAGTGACAGATTTTTTTAATTTTCAACATGATACAGTAAATGTAAATGTAAAATTTTACCTGTTTTCTATGATTCTGTGAAATTGCTGTCCCTTTTCAACTAAAATATTTTATATTTCTTTTTTAAACTTTGTTAACGAAGCTATTTTTTTATTTCATGAGCAGAAAGTTATATAACCGACTGGCGAGATAGGTATAGCATCTTTTTCCTATTTTTTTGTTAGAGAAAGGAGTCCTGCTTAATTTTATTAATTTTGTTCCTAGTTGAATAAGTATATTGTATCGGTGCTAACGTATGTTTGTTTTTAAATTGATATAGCAATATACTGAACGAAAACAACTGCCGAAGATCTAGAGTTTCTACATCTCTATACAGCTGATCTGGCGGATAAAGTCTGTTTTTATCATGAACTATTATAAAAAGTTCTTTTTCTAATACCTCAAGTTATGCGTCGACAGTTAGAGCTCCACCCCAAACTAATAAACCATATCGCAATCTAGACTCCACGAGATGTTGGTAAATAATTTTCATGGTTTTTGGTCCAGATAATTACTAAGATATTTTATTTCAAATAACAGACGTCTCAAGTTCAATATGATACATCCTTTTCTTGTGCAAATGAGTGATTTGTAGATACGCTTTTTGATTATCTCAAATATCCCTAATTACTATAAAGATGTCTGGTCAAATTTGCTGACATACCGGCATTCTATCTTCTGTGCTACTTTGATCAAAAGTCTCAATGGTCGTAAGCTTCCCTAGCAACAGCTTCTGCATGAGATGCTCAAAACATAGAGTGCTCATGAAAATTAACTAGAATTTTAGTACATTGTTCTCCACGAATTTCAATCAAAAGTCTTGTGATGTCCGGTTATACAGGGTGTTTCAGTTTATTGTTGCATAACTTTAAGATTCGATAGAACTTTTAAAATTAATGCATAAAGTCTATATAAATATGGGTCGAAAAATGCGTGGCTTCCGAAAAACAGGGTGTTTAAATTTACTTTCTAAAATAGTTTTTTTTTAAATATTTCGGACAATATTTGATGTATAACAGTGAAAATTGGTATACAAGGGTTTTTTGGTACGGCAAAACGAACCATGAACATAGTTTTACTGTAGCCGCTAGAGGGCGCTCTCTACTGTACCTGCAGTGTATTAAAATGACCGAAATTTTTTTCTTAGTGCAATTTTATGCTTTTTGAATAAAAAACTGATTCTTCGCACTTTTCAACATAAAAAAGCTCTCCTGTGAGTTTTCGTTATAGTTAGCCGTTTTTGAGATATTTCGATTTTTAAGGTTTGATGCATTTTTAATTATTTATGATAGAATAACGTTAAAAAGTCAGTATCTCGATAATTTTTAGAAGTAGGCTGTGCCTGCAAATATTTTTGAAATTGAAAGCAGAATGAGGTTAAACGTCAATTAGTTGACAGTTAGTCTTGTTGTCTGTTGAAACCTGAAACGTTTTTTTGCAATTGTGAATGCACGAAATTTAGTTTCTTTTACCTGTTTTTTTTTGTAAGTTTTATAAAAATGCCATTTTTATTCTCCAATCAAGAGTTAGCGGATATTCATTTTGTGTATGGCTTCGTAAATGGAAACGCAGCAGAAACAGCCAGAGAATACGCACGAAGATTTCCAAACAGACGACATCCAACTCGCTCAGTATTTGTAACAGTGCATCGCCAAATAATTGAAAATGGTTTTGGAAATATCCAAAGGGATCAAAACATAAATGTTCGTCAGCGCAGATTTACCCGTATGATTCTGCGTGAGTTTGATAGAGATCCGACCACAAGTGTTAGGAGAGTTTCTGGTGCCTTGGGAATTTCAGTAAGCCATGTTCACCATGTTCTTAGAAATGACCATAGACGTCCTTACCATTTGCAACCTGTGCAAGGACTACAGGGGACGGAGAGCGAAGAATCACATTTTGTCAGTGGATTCTTGATAGAACTGACAATAATGGGGAGTTTTTAAGTAACGTTTTATGGACCGATGAGTCATGCTTCACTAGACGTGGAGTGGTAACATGAAAATCCGCATGCAGTTCGGGAAAGAAATTTTCAGCATGAATTTAGTGTGAACGTGTGGATTGGTATCTACCGTAATCGACTATTTGGACCCTACCTTTTGCCTGCAAGGTTAAATGCTGCGACCTTCTTGGAATTTTTAAAGGCTGAACATGCAAATATGTGGGATGATGTTATGTTAGATTTAAGAAGATTGACCTGGTTCCAACTTGATGGTTGTCCAGCTCATTATTCGAGAATAGTTAGAAACTGGCTGGACGAAAATTATCCAGAAAGATGGATCGGCCGTGGAGGACCAGTCGCCTGGCCTCCACGATCCCCTGACCTAAATCCATTAGATTTCTTTGTGTGGGGATTTCTGAAAGAAATAGTGTACCAGACTCCCGTAACCACAAGAGATATGCTAATAGACAGAATCAGGAATGCATGTGATGAAATAAGGCCTTATTTGAATAATGCTATACCACGTTCGATCATTCGTAGATGTGAATTGTGTATTGAACAATTGGGTTTACATTTCGAGCAACTACTTTAGATTTTGTATGTTTGTCCTAACTATCCAATAGCATTTTAGTTGCAAATAATTAATTTAATTTGTTAAAAATAATGTTGGAAAATTAAACAAATTAATATTCTGTTTTTTTGTATTTATTTGGAGTTAGAAATTATTGCTGTGTTTAAAAACACAATCTAAACGATTATCTTAATTACTTTGCCCAAATCGAAAATTTTTAAAAAAATTATTTTCCCATAAATAATTAAAAATGCATCATACCTTAAAAATCGAAATATCTCAAAAACGGCTAACTATAATGAAAACTCACAGGAGAGCTTTTTTATGCAGAAAAGTGCGAAGGATCAGTTTTTTTATTGAAAAAGCAAAAAATTGCACTAAGACAAAATTTTCGGTCATTTTAGTACACTACAGTAGAGAGTGCCCTCTAGCGGCTACAGTAAAACTATGCCCATGGTTCGTTTTGTCGTACCAAAAAGCCCTTGTATACCAAATTTCACTGTTATACATCAAATATTGTTCGAAATATTTAAAAAAAAAACTATTTTAAAAAGTAAATTTAAACACCCTGTATTTCGGAAGCCACGCATTGTGCTCATTATCTTACATGAATATTATTTTAATAGATAAGAACAGGGTGTAGCCTGGAAAGCCGTGAAGGCTGTGGCGTTAGGTTTTTAGGGCAACTGAACTACCAACAGTTGGTGAAAGAACTCCTACAAAAGTACCAAGTACTTTCATGCAGCAAATCTTCATTCATGTCCTATACTTTCATCCTGATTGTTTCTCTGAAAACTGGACATGCGAGTGACGAGCATTATAAAGGATTCGAGTCCTTTTGGACTCTTACATGAGATGCTCCGGATTCGACGTAAAAAATGCAATTCATAAGGAAACGTCAATTGGATGGTATTATTCCTTCATTGAAAATTATTTTTTCTTTTGGACAAGCTATTAATTTTGTTTTATTAAAACACATCATTTACCTACCTTCAGTTTATCTTTAAGGCGATGTATACAGTGAAATTGTCTGTCTTAAAAACAAGAGTTAATAAAAACATTCATGGCCATATTGGTTTTTCTTGACCTGGAGTTAGTGGGTTTTGACTACTTAGTACCAGGAAGCAGGTAGAATTTTTCTGATGCCCAGTGTCATCAGCATTGACAGTCTGCTCAAAATTGTAATGAAGCTGATGACCGACGAAGTGAACCTACGGAGCTCATTTGCTTGCTGTGCAAAAATGCTCCCCACGAAATAACTCTTATTTATCGACGGAGCCCTCCCACACACCAGATTTTGTACAAATTTCTTTTTTTCTGTTTTCTCGCTAAACGAGTTGCATTATCGGACGATGCAACGTACCACGTCTTCTCTGAGGAATTCCAACATGTACGTGTTGCCTTTTTTCTTTTTATTCCCCGTGGAATTCTTCAATCTTTCCTTTTCGTATACAGTTAACTAAAATAAAATGATCGAGAATTATATTGCAATAACCCACGTGAAATGACTGCAGATCACATTGCAGGAACCAAAGTGCGACGTGATACTAACAAGGAAAATGTGACGGTGAAGCTACGGAAAAGTCCAAAAGAAAAAACAAAAGTCGCTCAAACTTTTTTTAGCCATGCTTTTTTGACCGGCAGCAAGTTTGTATGTTAGTATGTATATAAAGAATCAACGTTGGCGGATTTTGGTTCTTGACATCCTTTACGATCGGTTACGATGCCTAGAGTACGGAGACCTGTACGATTTCGTCAACTTAGTGAGTTTGATAGGGGCCGTATAGTGGGACTTCGGGAAGCTGGACTTTCTTTTCGGGCAATTGCAGTTAGAGTGCAAAGAAGTGTAGACACTGTGGTTAGGTGTTGACAGGCATGGCTTCGAGAAGGCCGTACGCAAAGAGCAAGGGGCACTGGACGCCGCCGTAGAACAACAGACCGTGAAGATCGCCGCCTAAGATTATTGGCCTTAAGGGACCGTTTCTCCACTACCAGGTCCATTGCAAATGAATGGTTTGCAGAACACGGAAGACCTATTGGCATGCGAAGTGTTTACCGACGAATGA
Organism: Acanthoscelides obtectus; assembly: GCA_963669975.1. Lineage (NCBI taxonomy): Eukaryota > Metazoa > Arthropoda > Insecta > Coleoptera > Chrysomelidae > Acanthoscelides > Acanthoscelides obtectus. The sequence goes on from CAVLJG010000006.1 coordinate 8,792,782, forward strand.
GAAGTTTTGGCTTGTTTTCATACCGGCCACACTGGGTCCTCCCTTTAACTCGAGAACACCGACGTAATCCCTTGAGTGGTGCAGACTACGGTCATTCTGGGATCAGGAATGGAACAGTATTGTCTTTAGTGACGAGTCTCGATTTTGTTTAGGCATGCACGATGGTCGTGCCAGGGTTAGAAGGCGACGTGGTGAAAGGAGGAATCCACAGTTTTTTGTTGAAAGACATGTTCATCACACTGTTGGAGTTATGGTTTGGGGTGCTATAGCTTATGGTTCCAGGTCACCTTTAATCTTCATCAGAGGTAACATGAATGCGCAGCGTTATGTCCACGAAGTACCCTATCTTGACACCCTGGCAGATCCAACTTCCCAACAAGATAATGCCCGACCATATATTGCAAGAGTCAGAATAGACTTCTTTCAACATAATGATGTCACATTGTTACCATGGCCACCAAGGTCTCCCGACTTATCCCCAATTGAGCACGTGTGGGATATGATGGGTAGGAGATTGCTCAATTTGCAACGTCCTCCTCAGACTCTAGAAGCACTTCGAGAGGAGTTGGTGGTTGCCTGGAATGAGATACCACAGGAGGACATTGACCACCTGATCAGAAGCATGCCTAGGCGCGTTGGAGAATGCGTAGCACATCAGGGTGCATCCACACATTATTAAAGGTCAAAGGGCTTTAAAGCAGTGCAATCATTTTGAAATTTTTATCATTTACTTATTATGCTTCATTAAGTACTTATACAAAATTTTATTAAAATAAAACCATTTAAACTGGGTGTTCGGATTTATCTGTCACTTAGTATATGCGTTAGATCTATCTATCTATCTATCTATATATGTGTTAGACAAATCTTGGAGCTGAATTTTCAACCAGTTAACATTAACCAAATGAGCTAAAGTTTAGTCTACATGACAATATGAAACGAATTAACTGCAGCCATTTTGAATCCATTGTGGCGGATGCTACAAGATAGCGATCAATTATTTCCTTACTGACCCCTATGATATGGGAATCAAATGAAAGTGCTCGATGAAAGAAACACAGTAAGAAAAGCGAATCCAATATGGTGACCGCTGTAAAAGGAAGACTTTATTTGATCGTTCCACCTAAGACATGAGTATCAAGTGAGGGCTTGATGAGAGACACGCACAAAGCATATGGCAGCGGCCAGAAGAAGTGTGGGTATCAAATGGAAGGTCTTGATTGGGGAAACATAATAAGCAAAGTGACGTCATTCTGGATCCAATATGGCGGCCGCCGATGAATATCGATTCATGATTTCCATGGACCACGTCATAATATGGGTGTTAAGTAAAAGGGCTCACTGAGACAAACACGATATGCAAATAACGTCATTCAAATTCGACGTGGCGTTCGCCGAAAATTATCGATTTATCATTAGATGATTTAAATGTAAACTACGGAAATTATTGGTTGAAAAATGTTTCTACTCTTTGTCTGAATACCTCGCACTGTGATATATTTTTTTAAACTTTTTTTTATATGTGAATGTCTGTACGCCTTAAGTTGTCCCTGTTTGTACTTTGTAAATACTTATGTTTGTTTCGTTTTTATTTTTAATTATGTGTACTATGTACCACGAGTCTTATGTCATTTTTTATGATCTACAAGACAATAAATGTATCTATCTATCTATCTATACTAAGTGACATATAAATCCGAACACCCAGTTTAAATGGTTTTATTTTAATAAAAGTTGGTGAATGTTTTTATCTCACTGTAAATAACAAGTGAAACAATTTTCAGCCTTATCAGTTGGACACTCCGGTTTTTATACTGCTTTTTTTTAATTCACTAACGCTCTAAAAATGAATATTTCAGCCGCAGTAAAGAATCAACGTTGGCGGATATTGGTTCTTGATATCCTTTACGATCGGTTACGATGCCTAGAGTACGGAGACCTGTACGATTTCGTCAACTTAGTGAGTTTGATAGGGGCCGTATAGTGGGACTTCGGGAAGCTGGACTTTCTTTTCGGGAAATTGCAGTTAGAGTGCAAAGAAGTGTAGACACTGTGGTTAGGTGTTGTCAGGCATGGCTTCAAGAAGGCCGTACGCAAAGAGCAAGGGGCACTGGACGCCGTCGTAGAACAACATAACGTGAAGATCGCCGCCTAAGATTATTGGTCTTAAGGTACCGTTTCTCCACTACCAGGTCCATTGCAAATGAATGGTTTGCAGAACACGGAAGACCTATTGGCATGCGAATGAGAAGTTTTAGCTTGTTTTCATACCGGCCACACTGGGTCCTCCCTTTAACTCGAGAACACCGACGTAATCGCCTTGAGTGGTGCAGACAACGGTCACTCTGGGATCAGGAATGGAACAGTATTGTCTTTAGTGACGAGTCTCGATTTTGTTTAGGCATGCATGATGGTCCTGCCAGGGTTAGAAGGTGACGTGGTGAAAGGAGGAATCCACAGTTTTTTGTTGAAAGACATGTTCATCACACTGTTGGAGTTATGGTTTGGGGTGCTATAGCTTATGGTTCCAGGTCACCTTTAATCTTCATCAGAGGTAACATGAACGCGCAGCGTTATATCCACGAAGTTCTAGAACCCCATCTTTTACCTATCTTGACACCCTGGCAGATCCAACTTTCCAACAAGATAATGCCCGACCACATGGTGCAAGAGTCACAATAGACTTCTTTCAACATAATGATGTCATATTGTTACCATGGCCACCAAGATCTCCCGACTTATCCCCAATTGAGCACGTGTGGGATATGATGGGTAGGAGATTGCTCAATTTGCAACGTCCTCCTCAGACTCTAGAAGCACTTCGAGAGGAGTTGGTGGTTGCCTGGAATGAGATACCACAGGAGGACATTGACCACCTGATCCGAAGCATGCCTAGGCGCGTTGGAGAATGCGTAGCACATCAGGGTGCATCCACACATTATTAAAGGTCAAAGGGCTTTAAAGCAGTGCAATCATTTTGAAATTTTTATCATTTACTTATTATGCTTCATTAAGTATTTATACAAAATTTTATTAAAATAAAACCATTTAAACTGGGTGTTCGGATTTATATGTCACTTAGTATATATCTACCAAAATTTTATAACATAAATAAAGCAAGAAGTTTTACGGAGTCCAATAACTAAAATATACAGGGTGTTTTACAACTTATCCCACAAATGTTAACCACATATGCACTGTTACGAAAGGAGTTGATTTAAAAAAAACAATGTAATAAAAGTCCTACAGAAATTAAGTTACAGTCCTGAGTTTGAATAATTGAAAAATAAATATCTATATTTTGCTTTCACCGTCGTGATATTAGAACACGCATTAATAATTTATTGCAGCAAAATAGCAGGATTTTTTTGTTTTTTCATACTGATAAGAATAAGGTAAATAAGGTTTAATCTATATCGTGGGTGATCTGAATGAAGAACGGTCAATTTTTGTGAAGTTGAAGGAGAAGTATTTTGCGAGTTTATGCTTTTAGTTATTTATTAATAAGAATGACACATATATGTACACTAATGAGGAGTTAGTGAACATTGTTTTAGCGTACGGTGAGGCAGGGCAAAATTCGCGAGCGGCTTTTCGTTTGTATGTACACCGACTTCCGAATAGGTACATAATATCTTACCACATCACGAAACATTTAGTTCAATTGTTTTACGTACACGTGCTAGTGGATATTTGCGCCCCAGACGTGGAGTGGATGGGGGTCGGATTCGCCCACAACGCGTTTTAAATGCTGAAGACGAAATTTTGGATATTCTGGAAGAAAATCCGGGAATAAGCAACAACAGGTCCCAGAATTGCCACATGCAACAGCGTATTATTCTATTATCTCGATTTCTGTAGGACTTTTATTACATCTATTTTTTTGAGAAATCAATTTCTTTGGTGACAGTGCGTATGTGGTTAAAATTTGTCGGATAAGTTTTAAAACACCCTGTAAAAAGGACATATAGAAACTACTAAACAAGTTATTTGATATCATAAGTACTAATATGTAAAAAAATTATAAAATGTCTTTTCAATACAAGCTTTTCAAAAAACGAATTAAAGTTTAAAAACATTTGTTTCCGATTGGAGATGTTTTAACGATAATGAAACTCTTACATCTCAAATTTTCAAAACAAAATCGGAAAAATTATTTTTGAATGTTTGAGTCATTTTCGGATTAGCTAAATAAAAGCTTGTTTTGAAGTTGTGTTTTTCTATTTCAGTTATTTCACGTTCCAGAGACTCCTGATTGTTTAAAAAAGTAGGGATTAAAAACTCGTTGGGCGTTGTAGGAGGTAGAAGAGAGTATATCTCAAGATTTTAGTATATTTATATACTTCAAGTTCCGGAAATTTCATGAACCTATTAGTCACATTTCAAAAATCATAGTTACCTTAAGACCAACGTTGCCAGATGGTTATCACTATACTATAACTATCTAAAACTGTAATGACTCATCGATGTTCACGTGAACATCACTTAACTACCAGTAGTCGGCTGTTCATTTGCGGGGTATGAATGTTTAACATGGGTGAACTAGATTTGTCACATGCTTAATAAAGAGTGGTTTGAAACATATTGTAGGTCAAAAATTTGGGAATTACCTTTATTCATCGTCGCTTCCACTTACATCTGACAGTAATAAACTGTCGCTATCGCTTTCCTCGTTGAAATTGAGTATAACTGGCTCTATGATATTGTCGATGTGGTGGTCAAGCTGCCACATTTTTGTTTCTTCCTTCACAACATGACGGATAGCATTCTGCCAAGCTTCGGGCGTTACTAGCTGTATGGAAGTCTCAAGTAAAACCTTAACGTCTGGTAATTTGAAGGTTGTGTTATGACGCGCAATATAACCCTTCACTTGAGCCCAGATGAGCTCTATTGGGTTCAATTCACAGTGGTAGGGCGGTAACAGCAGCACAGTGACACCAAATTGACGGGCCATCTCTTCAGTCACGTAACTAATGTTCGCAGGTTTGTGCTGTTTAATTTTTTCATACAATTCCGCTTTCACACATGAATCCTCAAACGGGATTCCTTTTTCGCGCAACCATTGCTGCACGTCACTTTTTCGAGATCCCATAGTCGGTATACGTTCGGCTCGACGACTATGGTAGGAAGCATTATCCATGACGATCACAGAGTTGGGCTCTCGAAGCAGCTGGCATTCATTTCGTCATGGTAATCACCTCCTTTCTTAGAGACGAAAATCAAGTCACACTCTTCTAAAAAGCCACTATCGCTACCAATATGAGTTACGATCAATCTTTGACCTTTCCCTGACGGTCCACGAAAACCTGTTGACAAACCTTCAATGCTTGCTTGTCGGTTACTCACTACGTTTGTGTCTATCTAGGTGTTTTTAACTGTGTGACCTGCATTTACCCATGTCTCGTCCAAATAGTAGATTTTTCTGCTTTGTCGCCTATATTCAATCATTTCGCGTAGGTATTTTCGACGCCAGGCGACTATTTCAGGTCTCTCTATCAATACTGACTTCCGATTACGCGTTTCGTAACGAAAATTAATATCGTGCAGGGATTTCCTCATTACCTCGACGCTCATTTGGGGTATAATTTCATTTTCCTTGATCGCTGCATGTACAGCCTTGGGGGTTGGTATCTCATTCCTAAAGAAGAATGAATGTACGGTTCGCCTTAACGCCATTTTGCTATCGTCATCCAATTTAACGGCCTTTCGTCCCTTCAAATTAAACTTTGGATCAATAGTAGCTCCAGCTTTCTTCTTTTCATGCACCACCCTGCGAATGGTCCACTCTGGAACGCCTGTCATATTTTCACAACGCGCGAGTGCATCTCCCTGCGACATAGTTCTGTTCAGATAATTGAACACGTTGAGCACGATTTCTTCCGCGTCCCTCTTCAGTTGTTTACGAAGCCGTCTACTTGTTCCCTGGCTTTCAGTACTTCCACTCGTGCCATTTGTACTCTCCATGGTTAAGTATAACCAAAACAGTAACCACAGAAACCACAATAATAACAATCACACAACAATTCTTATAAAAACACACAATATGCGATCGCTCAACGAAACACGTTCCAATGCGTTGCCGACGCCTATGAGTCTGCCGGTCGAGGCGCGTCTACCGGCGGAGAACAATTAGCCATTATTTCCATCTCTGTCTGTGCTGTTGACCACCGCCAAGCCACAGAAACGACATATGTCGTACGCTATACGGCTGAACTGGAAGGAAGCCGGGATCGAGCTCTGATCACGTGTTGATCACGCGTGTGAGTCATTACAGTTTTAAATCGTAGTAGTATATCAGTATAGCAAGGTTAAGGTTACTATGACTGATTGTGTGAGCCTGTTTGACTGACTGATTCATTTAATTTTTCCAACTATGAATTAATGACACTGTTGCGTGAAAAGTGCAGACTCAGCCTATTATATAACCACATATCGCATTAGAATTTCCTAGTTGCACCGAGTGCGCTACTGGTTAAGAGCCCTTTGACCCTCTCAAGCAACAAATTATCTCCTTAACGAGCCCAGATTATGCGGATGATATAAAGTTGTCAATAAAATCAATTTATCCAATTGCTCGGCATTGGACTCTATTTGTTTCATTGTCAATGCCTGGACTGCAACTAGTAGACGCAACTGATTACCAGTCACTACCAACCGGATAGGAGAAGTCACTGCGGTTAGATGATGGATTGGACATACAGCCGGTGCCTTAAGTTGTTCTTCAGTAGCCTATACACAAGCGATATTTTCGTTGCAATATCTGGCTGTAGCATATAGCCTGACTATACGTATACTGTACAGGGTTTGTCCGGAAAGTAATAGGACTCATACTTATGATCGTTCATGAGTATACATCACACCGACTAGCGGGTTGATGTTAGTTCAAATTTCTAGTGTTGAACATCTGTGAAAATTTTTTGAATCTCTACTTTGTTATGTGAAGTGTGTATGTGCGTGAATTATTGAATAGTTCAGCTGTTCCCGAACCTGTAGCACCTTGCAGGATTCTTTTTCCTTATTACCTGTGCGGTAAGACTCTTAATCGCCTAACACGTAGATTCAGTTTTGCACATGTGTTTTTGTACTTAGCTAAGCAAAAAACACATTCTTCATTTGTTTTCCTAACAGATAGTCCAGGTATATTAGTTCCATGCAATTGTCATGGCACCTGATGTAGATGTCTGTAACTTCTGCGAGGACAATTTCATTGTTAAAACCAAACTTGTCAAATGCAGTTTATGTAGCGGTAAATTCCACTGCCATTGTGTTTCCTTTAAAGATGCTTGGCTTAAAATATTTTCAGATTGTGATAACATCCACTGGGTATGCAGCGATTGCAAAATTGTAATGCAATCAAAAGCGTCTCTTACTAGAATCAGTATTGAATCTATGCAGAGGGAAATTGATCAATTGAATCGTGAAATTAGTATAACTAAGAACCATCTTGATGTACACAGTGTCCCTTCAAAAATCTGTCATTGTGTCTCATGAGAAGATTTCTTCGCCTTCTGTTAGCACTGACCAATCCGCTATCATTCCTGGACCGAGCAAGTACAGCGATGTAGTGAAGAGAACTAAAGTAATTTCTTCGACCCTCCTGATTAAGGCTGATAACGAGGCAGATGTGAACTCAATTCTCAGTGAAGTAAAGTCTTCTGTTAATCCAGCCAGCCTTAATGTTTGCATCAATAATACTCGAAAAATTCGTAATGGTATTGCTGTGGACTGCAAAGATGGCAGTTCCCTGAGCACACTGCAAGATAACCTTTGCAATAAATTGGGTTCTAAATATTCAATATCTGAAGCTAAGAAGCTGAATCCACGCCTTCTTATAACGCGCACCGGCTGGATTCGGTAAAGGGCGTTCCTAGCTAACAAATGAGCGGCTGGTACGTTGTCTCCGAGCACTTGGAGAGTCAGGACAGGCATTTTCGGGCGACGTGTTTCTGTGAGTGGTGCAAGCCGAAAATGCAGCGTTCATTAGAGCAGAGGTACGCGATTAAATTCTGTGTGAAACTCGGTAAATCTGCGACAGAGACGTTTGATATGATCAAGCAGGCTTACCCAGGTGTTGCTTTAGCAAGAAGTGGTGTGTTTCGGTGGCACCAGGCCTTTTTGGAGGGCCAGGAAGAGGTCGCCGATGAAGACCTTCGACTTCGACAAACACCGATAATGTGACTCGTGTGTGCAAAGTTTTGAACTCAGACCGTCGACTAAGTATTCGTTTATTTGCGCAGATTTTAAATTTACCAAAATCTGTGGTTCATGACATTGTGACACAGCATTTGAACATGCGCAAGGTGTGCGCGAAGATGGCCCCAAAAGTGCTCACTGATGACCAGAAATTGCGGCGAGTGGAAGTGTGCCAAGAAAATTTGAACATGCGTGAAAATGACCCCCAATTTTTGAATAACGTGATCACAGGAGACGAGTCGTGGATCTTTGAGTATGATCCCGAGACAAAGAGGCAATTTTCCGAGTGGCACACGACGGCGTCTCCTCGCCCAAAAAAGGGAAGAATGAGCAAATCTGAAGTGAAAACGATGCTCATTGTCTTTTTTGACATCAAAGGCACCGTGCACCATGAATTTGTTCCTCCTGGACAAACCGTCAACGCCAAGTTTTACGTGGAAGTGCTCAGGAGACTCAAACGAAGGGTCAGTCGGGTCCGACAAGACATCGCAGCCGACTGGAAGTTGCGCCACGAGAACGCTCCGGCTCACACCGCCTTTCTTGTGAACAGCTACCTGACCAAGGCCGGCATCCCTACGCTTCCGCAGCCGCCCTACAGCCCAGATGTGGCCCTCGGACTTTTTTTTTGTTTCCTTGCCTGGAAAGGCCGATGAAAGGCAAGCATTTTGAGACGACAGAGGGGATGCAAGCAGCATGCACCGCGGCTCTCAAGGCTATTCCGGAGAATCCCTTCCGTGACGCCTTCAATGCTTGGAAATCGCGCTGGCAGCGCCGCTCCGACGCAGAAGGAGCCTATTTTGAACGTTTTTAAAGAATTGTAACGATTGGCTCAATAATTTTTTTTAAACCGACTCAGTCCTATTACTTTACGGACAAACCCTGTATGTATCTTACCAATATTGCATTGTTTTGTCTGCAGTTGCAGGTCGGGCTTGTGAAAGAACAAAGTTAGCCAGTCTAAACGAATGGAATATTCCCTGTCACATTCCTAGCCCGAACACATTATTTTAATATCCAAAAATTACTTGAAATCGCCCACCATCCAAAATCAAAAGGCAATCAAACGTATATTTGTAAACTATAACCACACAAACCACCTGCGGCCTAGGAACACTTGTATGCATTAGTAACTTGTTAGTTACTATTCCACCAGAATTGGAAACTTGCATGTAGTCTATATGGAGAAACCCACAAACCACTGACGTCGTAATGTCTAGAGAGAGAAACGCTACTGATTTGAAAAAAAAATCCTCAAATTTGAGGAAGATTCCCCAACGTGGCAACCCTGTCAAAGCACCACTGGCGTCAAGTATCGGGATCCTTTTTACAGCACAAATAACATTGTTGTAGTTTCTCCTAGTATACAAGCTTGCATGAAAAATTCAACTGATCCGGGTAGTTGTAAGAAAATTACAGAGAGAATCAGCTGTTCCGTTAGTGCGCATGCGCTTGATCGAGATTTATCGTGTTCGTGCTGACTGTAAAACTGGTTGAGTAGTTGTTAATTAAATCCAAGCGAATAACCAACATTTTCATGTTATGTACCGCGGTTATAATATGGTTCAAGATGACACATGGGTTGATGACGTCAGTTACTCGAATCGCTTGAACGCGTTGGTTTTAAACGCGGTTTTGTTGCAAGTTGTTTATTTTAGAAAAGCGCGGTTATATATTTTCTGATTATTTTTATTCAAAAAGTTTAAATAAGAAACCTTTCATAATATTCATGGGAGACACGTTTTTTTTCATAAAAGATTTTTTAATGATGGAACCATGGTTTTGTAGCTATGAAAACTTTCAACTCTCTAAACTTTTCGGCATGTCGAAAAAACATCTATTCATTTAGCAGAAATGATAGGAAAAAGCGATGAAAAAAGATATTAGCAAAACCGTATACAGGTGAAATATCATCCAGTGAGTTTATATGGCCATATTTTAATATTCTTTTGGTATATGGCTACACAGTATACTTTATACTATATATATTATACTAGTATATGAACTAGAAGTGTCCCTAACAACAGTAATGATCAAAACTAATAAGGTGCTCTATTTTATGCTGTTTCCCAAAAATGAAGCTGAAGTACAATAAAAATATCCAACACCCGGCAAAATCCTAACTTGTCACATTTCAAATAATAACCAGAAATATAAAACTACTCCTGACTAGGGTAAATACCACAGCTTTGCGGTGATAACTATGACATATAGCAGCTGATTAATGACGTCACGGATCTTATAACCAAACTGATAACCACACTCGCTTGAACGGATCGGTTAATACCAACCCAAAATGGTAAATACCATTTTCATTTGGTTATTCGCTTGAATTTGGTTGTTCTTGCCTTATTTTGTAGCCCTTTTGATGAGACACTCTGACAAACGCATGTATTGTGTCTATAGATTGCGGACAGTATTGCCAACATATAGCCAAGGTATATAGCGATAGTTATAGCCAAATGTCGCTACAAACCAATGCTCAATTAGATGCTGCATAATATCTGTAAAATCTAATTCCTATTAGTTTGTGTACGGCCTATTTTTGCGTTTTTAAATAAATAGTCGCCACATTTTGTATCTTTTGTTTAGGTTGGACGACTAGTAGAGATCGTTTACATGTAGCTTCTGCTTCCTAGAATTTGTTTTTAAAAATAGAAAATATGTTTGGCCAAAAACTCATTAACGAAATGTTGAAAATAGGAGGAGTTTTGAAATCGCGAGCTACAATTAGCCTATATATCTGATGTGATTGGGAAGTCTAAGTGGATCGACCTTTGAGAATTTGAGAAATATCTTTTCTTAGAAAAAACGACACGTGAGCCAATTAGAGCGTAAAGTGATCAGGAGGTCCAAACCAATATTACCTCCCTGATATTTCTTATGCAACGTGAGATAATTCTAAAAGTCAGAACTACTTGTACTGTTTGGACAACTTCTTAAGTGCAACTCTGTCAACGAGGATGTACGGGCAATCCCTCATACCGCGTATTCACCAAGAGTGTCGGATCAGAACCCATTTGGAGTTTTGTATTGTTAAAATCTGATCGGACAGCAAGGAAGTTTAAAACGGAGGTTACTCAGGCAAACTTAACTATACTAAGTGACATATAAATCCGAACACCGGCAACCACCAGCTCCTCTCGAAGTGCTTCTAGAGTCTGAGGAGGACGTTGCAAATTGAGCAATCTCCTACCCATCATATCCCACACGTGCTCAATTGGGGATAAGTCGGGAGATCTTGGTGGCCATGGTAACAATGTGACATCATTATGTTGAAAGAAGTCTATTGTGACTCTTGCAACATGTGGTCGGGCATTATCTTGTTGGAAAGTTGGATCTGCCAGGGTGTCAAGATAGGGTAAAAGATGAGGTTCTAGAACTTCGTGGATATAACGCTGCGCGTTCATGTTACCTCTAATGAAGATTAAATGTGACCTGGAACCATAAGCTATAGCACTCCAAACCATAACTCCAACAGTGTGATGAACATGTCTTTCAACAAAAAACTGTGGATTCCTCCTTTCACCACGTCGCCTTCTAACACTGGCACGACTATCGTGCATGCCTAAACAAAATCGAGACTCGTCACTAAAGACAATAACTGTTCCATTCTTGATCCCAGAGTGACTGTTGTCTGCACCACTCAAGGCGATTACGTCGGTGTTCTCGAGTTAAAGGGCGGAGTGTGGCCGGTATGAAAACAAGCCAAAACTTCTCATTCGTCGGTAAACACTTCGCATGCCAATAGTCTGCAAACCATTCATTTGCAATGGACCTGGTAGTGGAGAAACGGTCCCTTAAGGCCAATAATCTTAGGCGGCGATCTTCACAGTCTGTTGCTCTACGGCGGCGTCCAGTGCCCCTTGCTCTTTGCGTGTATATATAGAAAAACAGCTTAAAGGTGAACATTTCCAATGATAAAATCGTTTTTTCAAAAAAAAAACGTTGAGCCCGAAAAAAGTCTGGGACCCCTATTTTTGAGACAACGCTCGTATTTGAGGTATTTCTATAGCATTTAGCATCCTGTGGAACATATATTTGAGCTCCTATTATGACACCACTTTTCTTTGACAAGTTTATCTTTCCTTTATAAGAGCAGCCCAGTTGTTTACTACTGTTTTAATAACTGTAAATCCTTGTGTTCCTTTTGGGACTTCACTTTGTATGTTCTTGATTTTAGGGCCATTATTAACGGGGCTTCTACAATCACCAGCACCATCTGCTGAGGTAACGGGTGGGTGAAAAGGAAACGAGAGTGGGCTGGGCCTAGACGGTCGTCGGTGCTACTTTAAAAGAGGAAAGGATGACTGCGGGTGCATACCGAGGTAAAGTTTTATAATAACATAGTCGGATTTCGATTAGCGATCTAGCCTGTAAATCGTATCCTATTTTGGTACACAGCAAGTGATCATTTAGTATTATTCTACCCTTGTTACAGTTCGTCGATATTGTGTTGTTGAATTATTGTGCTGAACCCTTGTAAATGGATTGAAACTCACTGCGTCGGAGCCGCCTTAACATTAAAATTTTGGTGTAGCAAATAGAAAATACATTTTCCTTAATAGCGGACCAGTATATCCTTGAATAATGCTTCCAAATCCAAGAAACTGAATAGATATTCGAGATTTCAAATTCGCATTAATCTTTACTATTGTTCAGAAATCCGGTGAAATGGTTCGTGCTGTTAAAGAACGAACTTCGTTTTGATTTGAAAAGTTATTCTATCTATTAAAAAAGAGAACCTAGCATATTCACCGTGGGTGGTAATCCTTAAGCTGTTACCCACTCCAACAACAGTAATCATTAAATCTGTTATATTTCTATAAGAAAGTTACGGTAACTAAAAATGATGATACTGCAAATTTCAATACGTACTATACAATGCACACATCTCAATACAATCTAAGAATGAATAGGAATTGCAATTGAAAGCAACCTAATGTTGTGTATTAGCACACTGAGAACGATATAGAAGTATTTAAATGTGAATAGTAGTTGCAATTTTCAAGTTGTTTTTAAGCTTACGTGAAAACTGATAAAATATGCTTATGTTTATTGGAATATGATAAAGAATAATTCTGTCAGCGATAACAAACGAACATACATATATTGAACAGCCTTCAATATTCGCAACATTTGTATATTGCCCAATATCCTACTTTTTGCAGTTTATTGACATTCGATTTGCGGAATAAAAAATATATCAATACCGTTATCGCTATGGAGTTTCAGTTCCATCGATATCAATGAATGACGTCAATAAATTTCGTACGTAGGCCGTATCAGTTTATGAGTATGAATTACTGGGTTCTATGGCTCGTACTTGTAACACTGTTTTCATTGTTTCTTGTCAAAGCGGTCCGGGGGACCTTAGCCTTGGGATCAGACTGTATCTGTTGTCAGCCTGTCGGGTCTGGTCATCTAGAAGCCTGACAAAGCGTAAGACAAAGGGGAGAAGAAGAGGAAAGAGAAATCAAATTCATAACTATGTCGACTGAGAACTATTATACCAATACCATCTTAATTCCGCGTCGTTGACTGTATCGACTGTGGCTGACTGCTTCCGCCATCTGGTCGGGTATTTTTTACACTGTCGACGAGTCGAGAAACATTCTGGAGTTTTCGCGAAGCAGATGCTTCCAGACGGGTCTCGATTATTTTTTATCACGTTTGCAAGCGCTCACGCTCGGTCACGTAACACTGGTTGCCTACGTCACACAATGACCCAGCTATCCGAGGGCGTTGAGATATGTAGCCCAAGATTGGTTTAGGGGTTGTGTGCTACCGTGCTACGTAATTTTTGACTTGCCTTTAAACTGAATTTTTGGACACTAGTACGGCGAAGCTATATTTTTGATGGTGCTCCAGTGACATGAAGTACGTTCGGGAATCTTGTTGATAACGATTTTTTGTATATTTCGTTGGATATCTATAAGAATAGATGTGAACTGTGGAAAGTCACGTACACCTTTTCCAATCAAATCGAATTTTTAAATTACCTGAAAGTACACTAGGTGCTGTCATGAAATTTGTTTTACACCGCTCAGGCAGAAGCTTAAATGCCAGAGCACCGCCTGCTATGAGGATCCCAAGGAAACTTTGTTAATCCGATTTTTGAACTACATAAGGTTAGAAGAACTAGATAAATTATCCCTTTGTAGACTCTTCCACAATGTCGACCTGGGACAAAGGAGCGGTCGTATTGGCCAGTTCTGAATGTACGAAATTCAATACGGTTAGTATGGGAGGCGAATATTTCTGGGAAGGACATCGCGAGACGTCAACATAGAGGAGAACCCTGAGGAGTAAAGCCCATTGGCGTAGCGGTAGAAGAAAGCTAGATACCGATGGCCCGCCAAGGGTCCTGAAGCTGTCTGTTAGAGAAGAGTGTTGATGAGGAGGTCATGTGGAGGAAAACTTGCTTTTTCACTGCCCACGACTATTACGGCGTCTTGCGAGGTTTCAACTAGAGATCCATCGATACAGGATTTTTGACGATGATAGGCTGACCGCTACTTTGGGTGTTTTCACTTTGATTCACAACAAAAGAATGACAACGATGCTCTATCTAGTGAAGAACACCAAAATTTGCGACTCTGCTGATTGAGACTCGATGAAGGAAACATATAGTTGACCTCCCCTAAGAAGTATACTAAGTGACATATAAATCCGAACACCCAGTTTAAATGGTTTTATTTTAATAAAATTTTGTATAAGTACTTAATGAAGCATAATAAGTAAATGATAAAGATTTCAAAATGATTGCACTGCTTTAAAGCCCTTTGACCTTTAATAATGTGTGGATGCACCCTGATGTGCTACGCATTCTCCAACGCGCCTAGGCATGCTTCTGATCAGGTGGTCAATGTCCTCCTGTGGTATCTCTTTCCAGGCAACCACCAACTCCTCTCGAAGTGCTTTTAGAGTCTGAGGAGGACGTTGCAAATTGAGCAATCTCCTATCCATCATATCCCACACGTGCTCAATTGGGGATAAGTCGGGAGATCTTGGTGGCCATGGTAACAATGTGACATCACTATGTCGAAAGAAGTCTATTGTGACTCTTGCAACATGTGGTCGGGCATTATCTTGTTGGAAAGTTGGATCTGCCAGGGTGTCAAGATAGGGTAAAAGATGGGGTTCTAGAACTTCGTGGATATAACGCTGCGCGTTCATGTTACCTCTGATGAAGATTAAAGGTGACTTGGAACCATAAGCTATAGCACCCCAAACCATAACTCCAACAGTGTGATGAACATGTCTTTCAACAAAAAACTGTGGATTCCTCCTTTCACCACGTCGCCTTCTAACCCTGGCACGACCTTCGTGCATGCCTAAACAAAATCGAGACTCGTCACTAAAGACAATACTGTTCCATTCCTGATCCCAGAGTGACCGTTGTCTGCACCACTCAAGGCGATTACGTCGGTGTTCTCGAGTTAAAGGGAAGACCCAGTGTGGCCGGTATGAAAACAATCCAAAACTTTTCATCCGTCGGTAAACACTTCGCATGCCAATAGGTCTTCCGTGTTCTGCAAACCATTCATTTGCAATGGACCTGGTAGTGTAGAAACGGTCCCTTAAGGCCAATAATCTTAGGCGGCGATCTTCACGGTCTGTTGTTCTACGGCGGCGTCCAGTGCCCCTTGCTCTTTGCGTACGGCCTTCTCGAAGCCATGCCTGACAACACCTAACCACAGTGTCTACACTTCTTTGCACTCTAACTGCAATTGCCCGAAAAGAAAGTCCAGCTTCCCGAAGTCCCACTAAACGGCCTCTATCAAACTCACTAGGTTGACGAAATCGTACAGGTCTCCGTACTCTAGGCATCGTAACCGATCGTAAAGGATGTCAAGAACCAAAATCCGCCAACGTTGATTCTTTACTGCGGCTGAAATATTCATTTTTAGAGCGTTAGTGAATTAAAAAAAAAAGCAGTATAAAAACATTCACCAACTTTTATTAAAATGAAACCATTTAAACTGGGTGTTCGGATTTATATGTCACTTAGTATAATATAGATACCACCTCGGTCCTCCTCTGGGCAAAGCGGCATATCCGTGCAACGCAAAAGAAAAAGAAGATCTGAGGCCACTTTACAAAATAAAAGGGTAGAATTTGAAACGAGCAAAAACACTATTCAGCAAAAGCTTGAGGAAAGTGAGAATAATTATAGTATAGAAATCTGAAAAAGCTGTAAAATAAAAATGGGGCATTACGACAGTTGACAAATAAACTGAAAAAAAAAGAATACCGGACAGAATCGGTAAAGTCGATAGAAGCTTTATAGTGACGGAGTGCTAATTTTGAGCCCAGACTATAACCAACAAACCTTACTTATTATTTTCAATCAAAATAGGACCTATAACCAGAATCGGTTCACTACGAAACTGAAAACATCAAGCTGACTGTTGGAAATGTATGCACCAAGCCTACACCATGCTGAGGAGTTTCCAGTTAGTACGAAACGGCACTTATATGATGATGATCTCATAATGTAGAGATGCTTGGGTTTACACTTATCACTTCCTTATTCTAGCCTAGGTTATACTTTTTTTACCTATAAGTTTATGTGTTACCATGTAAGTCAAAAGTCATGTGGTATGAAAGGACAAGTGTATGCGAATGGTCTCCGGACAATTCAAGACCGCAATATTCGGCCATAGACCCGATTATTCTGGGAAAAGTCATTGAAAATTTTGATGTTCGGATGTTGGGCTGTAAACGAAGCCGCGGTGGTCACATGACTGAGTTATTTTTCACACATAAGTGGCATAAGCCAACCTTCATTTATCAATAAAAAAAATCGATTTCACCTCGTAAAAAGCGTGTTGATTTTTCAAATAGAAAAAAAAACTAATAGATGACGCACCCG
This sequence comes from Acanthoscelides obtectus, assembly GCA_963669975.1. Taxonomy (NCBI): domain Eukaryota; kingdom Metazoa; phylum Arthropoda; class Insecta; order Coleoptera; family Chrysomelidae; genus Acanthoscelides; species Acanthoscelides obtectus. The sequence continues at coordinate 8,809,850 of CAVLJG010000006.1, forward strand.
TAAATAGGAGGTACCTGTAAAAGTTTGTTACCTGTAATCATTCGTATTAAATAAAGTATCTTTTTTAAAAAGTCGTTCGTTGTTTGCATATTCATAGTTTCCATGGTTGGTCGTATGTGGTCGGACGAAGGAAAGCTATATTACTAATTTTCGATCAGTTCCGGAGGCCCCGTAATCTTTAAACATTCATCACCGCTACCGAGAATTCCGTTAGTTCCCTGTTTTAAAATAAATGAAATGACAGAATCGCCGAAAGTGAATCAGCCGATGAGTGTTGATAAAAATGAGCTCAGGTGCATTTACAACGACTTTGTTGTGTTGTGCCAAACGTGGTCGGAATTTCGATCCGTCGACCAAGGAAACAGGATGTAATAAAACGCTCACTCGGATTCTTCAGATTCGTCAAGTTAATAAGCCTATCGGTCATTGGATTTCGAACTGCGTTGATGGTAACTAGGAGGATTAAGAAAGCGTTCTTTTTCCATATGCATTGTAGGTTCTCACTTTGTTCCTCCCCATGAATTATAAATTCGTGTTTTGAAGCTTCTCCAAAATGATTAGTAGAATCAAGAAATGATAAAAGAAGAATTCAATTGAAACATTTTGGGAGGTACACAATGAAAACAACAGAGCTATTTTCAAACGTAAACATTTTGTGAAATTTGTTTTTCGCTTTTACCGCCTCCACGATAAACTTTTTTCGTCCTTGGCAAAATAAGAACCTTATATCGAAATTTAGCAATTTAGATAACACTGTACAACATTCAAAATTAAATGGACTCAACTTGATTGAATTAACACATCAACAGCGATTTATTTTGCACACGTACACATTCATCATTAGCGATGCCTATAAAAAGAGAAATAAGTATGAGGATGAGCTTTAAAAAGTACATTTTAAATTGTGTACATTTTAAATGTGTGTATAAGATTGTGTATTTCAAATGTTAATAAAATTTTATTTTGACCCGTAAATTTTGTAAATAAATGAAGACTTAGTTCTACAATTCGTGAGCATTTAAAAACTTTTGACTACGAACAAGTATTACCATACGCTCACTTTTTGCTCTTAGCTGTACTGCTAATGGATCGATTTTCAAAGTGTACAAAGCACGTTCATACTTGTAGAAACATTGTCTAACTTCAACAAAAGGCTTCAAGGCTTCAGGCGACAAACGCACAAAAATGAGTGATATCATAAAACCAAAAAATTCAAATTCCAATTTTTCGCGACTCCATCACCTAGAAGGTAAGATGTTCAATATTACCTTATACGCAAGATGAGGTAACTAACTCAACAGAAGGCTTTTCGAATACAAAAAGTCCAAAACAGCTGTGTATGCTATATTTCAAGAATTTCGAGCAAATAAAGAATTTCCAAACAACTTAAGGATATAAAATGGCTTACAATGCATTATTACTCGTATATGTACGAGTATATTATATTATACACCTTCTTTCTTCATTCCATACAATCCTCTATATAATATCTCTTTTGAAGAAATCTTTCTGGTATGTGGCACCTTCACAATATAATATCTAACCTGACGAAATAATCCTTCAAAATTCAAATTAAACTGTTCATTTTCAACCAAACTGTACTTTTTTGTATTTCATGCATTGTTTCTGCCCTGATACTGTAAAGCAGCTGTTAATTTGAATACACGCCAGTTAAATAAAAGCCTTTTATGGTATTATGACTATTATTGATATTATTAAATATTTTTCAATGTTTGTTACGACTTCTGAGGACAGCATGTAATTACCCCGTCAATTTCAATCAACACTATCCTAAGAAATATACAAAGTACAAAGACAAATAGTCGAAAGTTCAATGCTCGTGAAGCGTGGTATTCCACTTTTTTGTTTAAGTAAGTGTTTCCAAGTTAAATGTTTGTTTCACTTATTGGTTACTAGGAATACATATAAAACTTAAATCTACCTAATTCAAAGCTTCACGAAATTTTCAATAATATTATGGACATTATTCTATGCATCACATTACCTCAATACTAATATCATCGCTACTATTGAAGAAACGATTTCGATTTCACTGAAAACGTGAGATGCTTGATACTTAAATCCAGCTTAGTTTCAAATTAATCATAATTTTATTAATTATTAGTTGTGATTTCTGGGTCACGTTTGCATATTTTTAATAATCCCCTTTCAATGCATATTAAGTACGATCTTTTCAGTAAGTAAACATGCATTCGAAAAATAAAGCTGAAACACCATTTTGAAAGTACAGGGTGTTCCAGAATGTTTAAAATAAATAAACGTAGGTAAGAATACAGGGTTACAGATGTAAGGTGAGCTCACAAATACGGACAAGTTTTGTTCGTTATTAGGGAAACTAACATCTAAAATTAGGGGTTGCGAAGAATGGGGGAGGCCATGTCTCAATTTTTTGATGTTAAAATAAATTTATATGATCCCAAACTTGGTCATTCTACGCACTCATTAGACATAAATTATCATAGATTTCCCTGCACATTTGTCCTTAAAACTGATAGAGAAATGTTTTCAATAAGCTTCTGCTATCTTGCTTTACCAGCCGGCGTGCCGGTCTTGATTAGTGTTATGTCATTCCTGCCTCTGTGCGTCGATGCCGCGTCTGATGCTTCGTGTGGTCAGGTATCCAGGTTGCCAGACAAACTAACTCTAATGCTGAGTCAACCTACTTGAAGCCATTTTTCATTTATTTACTTATAATTATATAATCTGACTTTCAATTTTCCTGGGCCATACACCGTAACTTCCTGTATAGGTGACAGCACAGATAAGTACCCTGTGTCTGGAAAAATTCTTACATGGGAAAATGGTGACCTCAGTATGTGTTATTTCTGGAAGCATCTATTCGTCTCACAAATTTTGCAATGAAACATTTTAGATGAAGGCACATTGGAATAGATATACATGCCTTCACTGGCGATGGTTAGTTATTTATATAATTATAATAATATTTATTACCGTCATTAAACAGTATATAAAAGTTTACAAACAAAAAGCCTTAAGAGAATAAAGGGCTACATCAGCTTGCCCCTTTAAAGAAGCAGTTGCTAGAGCCAAAAAGAAAACGAACAAATTTAAACAATTCTATAATAATGCAAATGGCTATTAAGACATTAATAATGTTTTGTTATTAAGAAATATAGCGACATATAATAAAAGTTGGTGAATGTATTTATCTTACTGTAAATAACAAGTGAAAAAATTTTCAGCCTTATCAGTTGGACATTCCGGTTTTTATACTGCTTTTCTTTAATTCACTAACGCTCTAAAAATGAATATTTCAGCCGCAGTAAAGAATCAACGTTGGCGGATTTTGGCTTTTGACATCCTTTACGATCGGTTACGATGCCTAGAGTACGGAGACCTGTACGATTTCGTCACCTTAGTGAGTTTGATACGGGGGCCGTATAGTGGGACTTCGGGAAGCTGGACTTTCTTTTCGGGCAATTGCAGTTAGAGTGCAAAAAAGTGTAGACACTGTGGTTAGGTGTTGTCAGGCATGGCTTCGAGAAGGCCGTACGCAAAGAGCAAGGGGCACTGGACGCCGCCGTAGAACAACAGACCGTGAAGATCGCCGCCTAAGATTATTGGCCTTACGGACCGTTTCTCCACTACCAGATCCATTGCAAATGAATGGTTTGCAGAACACGGAAGACCTATTGGCATGCGAAGTGTTTACCGACGAATGAGAAGTTTTGGCTTGTTTTCATACCGGCCACACTGGGTCCTCCCTTTAACTCGAGAACACCGACGTAATCGCCTTGAGTGGTGCAGACAACGGTCACTCTGGGATCAGGAATGGAACAGTATTGTCTTTAGTGACGAGTCTCGATTTTGTCTAGGCATGCACGATGGTCGTGCCAGGGTTAGAAGGCGACGTGGTGAAAGGAGGAATCCACAGTTTTTTGTTGAAAGACGTGTTCATCACACTGTTGGAGTTATGGTTTGGGGTGCTATAGCGTATGGTTCCAGGTCACCACTAATCTTCATCAGAGGTAACATGAACGCGCAGAGTTATATCCACGAAGTTCTAGAACCCCATCTTTTACCCTATCTTGACACCCTGGCAGATCCAACTTTCCAACAAGATAATGCCCGACCACATGTTGCAAGAGTCACAATAGACTTCTTTCAACATAATGATGTCACATTGTTACCATGGCCACCAAGATCTCCCGACTTATCCCCAATTGAGCACGTGTGGGATATGATGGGTAGGAGATTGCTCAGTTTGCAACGTCCTCCTCAGACTCTAGAAGCACTTCGAGAGGAGTTGGCGGTTGCCTGGAATGAGATACCACAGGAGGACATTGACCACCTGATCAGAAGCATGCCTAGGCGCGTTGGAGAATGCGTAGCACATCAGGGTGCATCCACACATTATTAAAGGTCAAAGGGCTTTAAAGCAGTGCAATTATTTTGAAATTTTTATCATTTACTTATTATGCTTCATTAAGTACTTATACAAAATTTTATTAAAATAAAACCATTTAAACTGGGTGTTCGGATTTATATGTCACTTAGTATATTTTTATTTCTAAGTATATTTAGTTTTTTTAGTTCAGCCCATTTTTCCTTTTCCGAGCAGTTCTGAAACTTTAAATTTAGATATGCCTTTTTTTCGACTATAATAGCAGAAGTGGTCAGGTTCCTTAATTGTTTATAATAGTCTCGATGACCAGGTTGGTACGTTCATTTAAAACGAGAAAGAGCTTCATTTCGAAGCTTGTTCATAATCTTAATGTTATCTGTGATCCGTGGACTGTATGGTCTGTTTCGACCATTGCAGTCTTTTGGGGGTGTGTGGGAATCGAAGATATTCATCGTCTGTTAAAAATGATACCTTATGATAGATGTAATCTATTTGATATCTGTTGTCCCAAGGCACCGACTCAATGTCAGTCTGAAACAGAGCTAGATTTATTCGATGTAAAGCCCTAAATTTATAACAAAGATTAAGCGGCTCGATAGATATTATACGCAAATCCAACAATTTCATATGAATTCATTCTCATATAGGTTGTCTGTCTTTTCAGCCTTTGAGCCGTTGTTTAGGATTCCAGATCAGCGCTTAAGGTCTCAACATAATCCTACAAAAGATTTATTCCATGTAATTCAAATTCTGTGCTTGACGATGGAATTCGAAACTAAACCTTTTGAAACTCCCACCTTGTCTATACAGGGTGACTTTGAAGTTGAGTCATTAATGTTCAGATAATGATTGTAGAAGGAAGATAAACCAAAATATGTGTATAAAAATTAAAAAAAATGTTACCTTGTTTTATAAAGTATCCTCCCGACAAGTATTTTAGTGCGGACCTGTATTTGATCGGTCTTGGAGCACCGGCATGCCCACCCCTGAGAGGTCTTAAGTCACCTGATTCACGAGCCCTTTGTACTACATTAACAAAGGCACAAGGTGTTGGTTGCACTCGATTGGGAAACCGATCCGCATAAATCCGTGATGCCGCGGCATCATTTTGTAAAGACTCCCGCCCCCCCGTAAATAAGAATAATGTCCACAAGTTCAGCATTTTCGTAAAACTCATGCGTTACCGACTGACACATTGACTGAATACAACTGAATAAAATTGTAGTAAAAACATCGTGATAAGCGTTTCAAATTCTTTCGCTTTTTTGTTTCCGATGCGATGAACCGATAAGGCGGATTATATCCGTTGTTGCCAAACACGAGCACATAATATTATTATTGAGACAGGGCGGTACTCAAACTTCTAAAGGGCTATAACTTTGTTACTTTAATTTTACCACAAAAATGTTAAAGGAAAAAAACATTTCTTTTGATCAGATCTACTCACTGTTAAAATAAATGACTCAACTTCGAAGTCACCCTGTATATTTCAAGTAACAATCCGAGTTAGTATTGTAATACATATTTTCGGAATAGTAAAATTATCTCTGATGAAAATGCCGAGCACAACCTTGTACAGGGGACACCTTGGCCACTATCTTTTTTTACTGCTATTATCATTTCTATTTTGGAATGCACATTATACATTTATTATTCGAAATGTATATATTTTTTTAAAACACAATTAGGTCGAATTCCGGTTTATGCTGTCGATATAGCAACATAAGCGTATTTTGTCCCGTGAACTGGAATATTATCACAAGTCATCAAAATTCAATTTTGATTCTTCGCTTATGACCTCCAATAATTGCATTCCAAACAAGATAAGTGATTAGGCTATCGGGTAATACGAGCTTCTGTCTATTTTGCAGCCTTTATGACTGTTAGCCGCTTATTAAATTAATTAGTCTTATATCACCTACTTTCGTATAAATTATGGTTTTGTTTATGTTTAGTTTTACGTATCGGTGTGATAACTCAGCAGATGTTCGAAATCACCTTTGCAACACGATAAATATCGACCAGCAATGACCTGAGAGGTGATGGGAAACTAATTGAGGAACCTTACTTGGATAATTTTTAAAACAAACAGCCTCAGAAATGTCAAAAAACGAAGTTTGATCAACGTCAGCGAACAACGATCATCGTTTTTTAAAGTTTTTTAGGTTTTTTAAGTAATACCCTTGCAGGTTTTCATGAAATTTTGACACAAGCTGACTTCTCTCATGCCTAGGGCAAAAGCTCATTGTAGGTTCAGTGAAGTATTCGCCACATTCCATTTAACATCATTATTATCGCCAATTACGCTTAGAATTTTCGTGGAAGGAAAGTGCTGAGTTAACGTATTTGACTTATGTTTTTTACATTTGAGTCTATTGATACAAACCTTGGATTAATAGACAGAAAATGTAACTTGATCAATCTTTTCATATTCTTGCAATTCACGAACACTTTATCATTCACTGAATACGGATGAAGTTTTCTCAGTTTAAAGCTGCTTCCATACAAATGTCAAACTTGTGTCTATTTATATTTCTATCTATACTAAGTGACATATAAATCCGAACACCCAGTTTAAATGGTTTTATTTTAATAAAATTTTGTACTAAGTACTTAATGAAGCATAATAAGTAAATGATAAAAATTTCGAAATGACTGCACTGCTTTAAAGCCCTTTGATCTTTAATAATGTGTGGATGCACCCTGATGTGCTACGCATTCTCCAACGCGCCTAGTCATGCTTCTGATCAGGTGGTCAATGTCCTCCTGTGGTATCTCATTCCAGGCAACCACCAACTCCTCTCGAAGTGCTTCTAGAGTCTGAGGAGGACGTTGCAAATTGAGCAATCTCCTACCCATCATATCCCACACGTGCTCAATTGGGGATAAGTCGGGAGATCTTGGTGGTCATGGTAACAATGTGACATTATTATGTTGAAAGAAGTCTATTGTGACTCTTGCAACATGTGGTCGGGCATTATCTTGTTGGAAAGTTGGATCTGCCAGGGTGTCAAGATAGGGTAAAAGATGGGGTTCTAGAACTTCGTGGATATAACGCTGCGCGTTCATGTTACCTCTGATGAAGATTAAAGGTGACCTGGAACCATAAGCTATAGCACCCCAAACCATAACTCCAACAGTGTGATGAACATGTCTTTCAACAAAAGACTGTGGATTCCTCCTTTCACCACGTCGCCTTCTAACCCTGGCATGACCATCGTGCATGCCTAAACAAAATCGAGACTCGTCACTAAAAACTACTGTTCCATTCCTGATCCCAGAGTGACCGTTATCTGCACCACTTAAGGCGATTACGTCGGTATTCTCGAGTTAAAGGGAGGACCCAGTGTGGCCGGTATGAAAACAAGCCAAAACTTCACTTCGCATGCCAATAGGTCTTCCGTGTTCTGCAAACCATTCATTTGCAATGGACCTGGTAGTGGAGAAACGGTCCCTTAAGGCCAATAATCTTAGGCGGCGATCTTCACGGTCTGTTGTTCTACGGCGGCGTCCAGTGCCCCTTGCTCTTTGCGTACGGCCTTCTCGAAGCCATGCCTGACAACACCTAACCACAGTGTCTACACTTCTTTGCACTCTAACTGCAATTGCCCGAAAAGAAAGTCCAGCTTCCCGAAGTCCCACTATACGGCCCCTATCAAACTCACTAAGTTGACGAAATCGTACAGGTCTCCGTACTCTAGGCATCGTAACCGATCGTAAAGGATGTCAAGAACCAAAATCCGCCAACGTTGATTCTTCACTGCGGCTGAAATATTCATTTTTAGAGCGTTAGTGAATTAAAAAAAGCAGTATAAAAACCGGAATGTCCAAGTGATAAGGCTGAAAATTTTTTCACTTGTTATTTACAGTATGATAAATACATTCACCAACTTTTATTAAAATAAAACCATTTAAACTGGGTGTTCGGATTTATATGTCACTTAGTATATCTTGCACAGTTCACAATCAGAAATGGGTTGTAACATGGGTGATATTATGTGATTGTTTTCATATTTAAAAAAGCGAGAATTCAACATTTCGGAATAGTTATCCCAGCCAATGTAATATTATAATAATTATATCATTTTGGGGATATTTTAGAGGCTTTTATTTATAGATAGGTCGTGCTTTTCTCGCTTCGAGGCGTTTAGCAGCGAGTTCTCGCGAATTTTTAAATACTGTTTCATCAGTGACATATAAAAGTTAAAAATAGAGAGACCTGCCCGCCACATAAACCGCTAAACTTTACGCGCTGTCATAACTCAATTTTCCTGAAATTCTCGCGACTTTGCATTCAAATTATTATTCGGATCATCAGAACTTGTTCGCCAAATCTTTAAATTTGTAGTTCTGCTAGTCAGTCATTCCTCTCGGTCAAATACTGCTCTGTCAAGTGAGTATTGTTCAAAGTTGTCTCCCAGAGACTCGAGGACACATACAATGAATGAATACATCAGATTGCTGAATTCGCATACGTAGTTTATCGACTGTGTTGACCTCAGGTATACACTTAATATATCATTTTGCCCTAAACAAAAATGAAATCACCAAGGATGTTGGAAAACGATCTTCATGCACTCGCGAAGCCTCGGTAGCACTCACCATAAATAAAATTGCTGCATGATTGTGCCATTTTCGTTTTGTTTTTTCAGAACCGATGTGTAAAAGTTTTGTTTACCAACGCGACGAGCGACTGGATAGAGTACTTATCCGCATAGATGTTCACGTTTGATCTGATCCAGGTGTAGGACCAAATTAGGTTCTGTTTAGGTTTGCTTTATTTTGAGGAGCCTACTTGGTAATGTTAAGACTTTGGTGTACATCTTACTAGGAAGAACTGCTCATTTTTCCAAGTTCTATACTACACCCTGTATAATTTTCTCGATAAATCTAACTTTAATAAGCGCGACGTGAAGCCAGTGTCATACAAAAAGCCAAATTGAAGGAATAATAAAGCACTTTTTAGTTATTGATGTGAAACTTTTAAAGCACTGAAGCCTTACTGCAAAAATAAAAATATTGATAAGACTCCAGTTTGTCGAACTAACAATTTGCAAAAAATTATCCGCAACTGTCGCCCTCGACCTACCAAACCAAGATAATCTTTTTGAAAAAAGCTTTTGTAGAACTAGCAATTGTAAAAATGAACTCAAATATCATGTGCTTCACACTTGTTGTTTGGCAACCATGTGTGTGCACGTACGTTTTTATATTATTCGTGTTCGTGTGTAATTTAATCCAGCAAAGTGCGTCTGCGAGCTGCACATTTGCACATACACCGTAGCTGGGTAAAGTGAATTTGTTTTCACTTATATGCTCGTACACCTCCGGTAATTGCTCATGTCTGGGGTTGAGTTACAACGATTACCTCAGAATCAGCGGTCACCGCTGTGGTTGGATCAATCTTGCTCTATGTCGAAAACTTAGTTCATATCGACAGGTTACGTGACTAGCAAGGACTCTGCGTTAGTAGTTCTTGAAATTCATTCAGTCAAAAGATTAATTGTGGAAGTAGGCCGGACATAAAGTGAGAGTGGGGGCCTTTTAAATATATGATTGAGTTATTCAGCAGTTACAACTGAGGTTTAACCATTGATTGTGCGTGTCAGCACTCTATTTTGAGGTTATGTTATAAATATCTATTTGCATCAAATTCTTCATACTTTTGGTTTATATCATCTGTTATATAGCCAGAAATTTCCTACAATTCAAGAAAAAAGATAATTTGAAGGAGAGAAAAGACTATGAAATTCAAGGAGGCTCCTACATTCACGAGCACCATCTGCTGAGGTAACGGGGTGGTAAAAGAGAAAATGATGACTGCGGGTGCATACCAAGGTAAATTTTTATAATAACAGAGTCGGATTTCGATTAGCGATCTAGAATGTTAATCGTTTCCTATTTTGGTACTCAGCAAGTGATCATTTAGTATTTTTCTCCCCTTGTTACTGTTCGTCGATATTGTGTTGTTGAATTGTTGTTGGTGAGATTGTTCTTGAGTGCCTTTTTTTATCAAGGCTGATAATGGACAATAAAGGGTCATATGCAGGTCAACTCTATAATCGCAAAATACATTGGGGTAAGCGAATAAATTATTGCAAGAAGAGGTCATACCATGGAAGATGTGCTGCAGCTGTAGTGAGCCACAATACCGAGCGGCCTGTATATGTGGTCTAAGTACATTTGCGTTCTAAGCTTAGTCCAACCTCGCTTATCGCTAAGATGGAACAAAGACTCAAACGCAAGAATCTTGAAAAGAAACTCAGACCAAAAAAAGCAGATATAAAAATAACTAACAATTCGGATAACAATTCCAAAAAAATGAATAGTTTTATGGCGAATTCGATCAAAATCTGACATAAACTACAATATTTTTTTATGAGGTTACCATACTACTTAAAATTTTCCGGAGAGCCAAGCTGTCATCTTGGAGCATTAATTCTAACTTAAGAATTTTAGTTTTCCAAAACTTCTTTAAATTTGCATATAATAGTGTTAAAAATTCGTCAGAAAAAAATAGAATCCCAAAAATATATCTGCCAGGCTCTCAGTCGGGACTACATAAGTATTAATCTTATACATTTATAATGAACTATTAAAGTCCAAATGACATTGTACCATAAAATCAGACCAAAGCAAAAAGTGGCATAATATCTGCATATACATAGACATCAGAAACGCTATAAAAACCGAAGTACCTGAAAATGTTTTTTTGTGACAAAATGATGAGACCCCTGAAATTTCCCTCCGCAGTTTTTAAGCAGATATAGCAGCTTAACTTGGTAGTCAAAAACATAAAACCTTTTCATTTCCTTCATTTGGGGGCGGAATCTGGCCCAAATTCATTTTCAAAAGCTAATTTGTTCAGTGTTGTCAAATAGTGGAATGCTATACAAAACAAAAACGTGCCTAAAATTAAATATTTTAATTGGTAAGGATAGTATCATTTGATTTCTGTAGGCTGAGCATAGACAAAGTTGCTCATTACAGGTAGGTGGGTGATTAACAATATGTCAGGTTGAATTAATTAAAAAATACCGTATGGCCTATACCTTTTCGAATTTGATATTAATCTTGCAAATTTATACAAATTCGAATAAAGACGCTATATTATGATTATTGAGTACGGGCTTAAATATCATTGTCGCACTAAAAGCAGCAAAAATACGCTGCTACTCAAATATTTTATTTTGACTTCATAAGCCTGATTCGGTTTGATTTCCAGGTTAGTCAACAAGATTGGGGTTGAAAAGTTGTCCAATAGGAAATAGGAAATAATTAAATATGGCCTAAAAACTATTGTTGGCAAATTCAAGGTTTGATTTATTTCAGGATTTGAGTATACTTTTTAGTAAGTTTGTGTATTTTTACAGGATAGATAATAAAGATACGGTGACGAGTTGGATTTTATCGATTTTTTGAAATTGAAAAAGTTATTGAAACATACTTTGTGGTGAATGAAAAAACGACGAGGTGCGTATAATTACGAAATTCGTAATTTTTGATTTTTTAGTAGTTATTTTCATATTTTGATGAAAGCCTAGTAGACATCATTTTAAAGGTAATAATAAAAATAAACACACCAATGCCCTTATTATGTGGTAGATACAAATGTTTTTAATGGAATAAATGTATGTTATTAATAATTATAATGAAAATCTGTTAAAATGTCGCCCCACATAATCTCAAACGCACTAGCGCGCTACCTGTGGGGAGGGAATTCTAGAATAAAAAGACAACAGCTCATATGTAAGCGTAGTTACATATTCTCTTTTTGGACATTTATTGTACAGCTAAAAATTTAAACCTACACTAATGCCAAGAAAAGTGCATAAATTGTCGTGTACAATTCTTAGGAGAATGTCAATCACACAATAACAAACATGGCCCTAAAATAGTTGTTTTGTGGTAGCATTTAGTTTCAACTGATTTTGAAAATTGTCCTTCTAGTAATAAAAATTCGATAAAACCCCACTCGAGCTCAGATCCGAGGGACGCAGTCACAAATACAATACAATACAATACAAAAGCTAGTTAAATTCTTATAAAAATCACATAACAATTTTGTACTACAAACTATTCGTAGCAGGTGACAAAAAACATAAAAAAACATATTTGTCACACTTTTGGACATACCTTTTGAATAACCAGCGGCGTAGCAAAATCCTTGCCGCCCTGCAGCCGGAACCCTAAATTCGGGGAGTCTCCCTTGTTGATCCTAACCGTAACCTGAGATGCCATGCCGCACGTATAATCGTGTGTCACTTGTTTATCGCACGCGCCGGCCGCACCGTTGCGATCTTCGTTTGTTTGAGAATGTGCGGGTCGCTCGTTCGCGCGTATCAGCCTCGTTCCGTGGTGCCGCGGAAGACGAACAGAAGAGGATCGAGTGTGCTATGGCAGGCGTAGCGCGTGCAGTCGCAGGATCGCAGCAGGCGCTGGACGTCTGGCGCCCGGGGAATCCGGGGATGGGCGCGCAAGGGGGCCGTCAGGGTATTTATAGACCGCGGGGTACCGGCCACGGACAGAGCCGCAAATTGCGAATATCTGAGGAAAGGCAGCTGCCCATACACCTGCTGTATTTTGCGGGAATCTGAATACAAACGAATCGGACATTATATACTAAGTTACATATAAATCCGAAAACCCAGTTCAAATGGTTTTATTTTAATAAAAGATGGTGAATGTATTTATCTTACTGTAAATAACAAGTGAAAAAATTTTCAGCCTTATCAGTTGGACATTCCGGTTTTTATACTGCTTTTTTTTAATTCACTAACGCTCTAAAAATGAATATTTCAGCCGCAGTAAAGAATCAACGTTGGCGGATTTTGGTTCTTGACATCCTTTACGATCGGTTACGATGCCTAGAGTACGGAGACCTGTACGATTTCGTCAACTTAGTGAGTTTGATAGGGGCCGTATAGTGGGACTTCGGGAAGCTGGACTTTCTTTTCGGGCAATTGCAGTTAGAGTGCAAAGAAGTGTAGACACTGTGGTTAGGTGTTGTCAGGCATGGCTTCGAGAAGGTCGTACGCAAAGAGCAAGGGGCACTGGACGCCGCCGTAGAACAACAGACCGTAAAGATCGCCGCCTAAGATTATTGGCCTTAAGGGACCGTTTCTCCACTACCAGGTCCATTGCAAATGAATGGTTTGCAGAACACGGAAGACCTTTTGGCATGCGAAGTGTTTACCGACGAATGAGAAGTTTTGGCTTGTTTTCATACCGGTCACACTGGGTCCTCCCTTTAACTCGAGAACACCGACGTAATCGCCTTGAGTGGTGCAGACAACGGTCACTCTGGGCTCAGGAATGGAACAGTATTGTCTTTAGTGACGAGTCTCGATTAGGCATGCACGATGGTCATGCCAGGGTTAGAAGGCGACGTGGTGAAAGGAGGAATCCACAGTTTTTTGTTGAAAGACATGTTCATCACACTGTTGGAGTTATGGTTTGGGGTGCTATAGCTTATGGTTCCAGGTCACCTTTAATCTTCATCAGAGGTAACATGAACGCGCAGCGTTATATCCACGAAGTTCTAGAACCCCATCTTTTACCCTATCTTGACACCCTGGCAGATCCCACTTTCCAACAAGATAATGCCCGACCACATGTTGCAAGAGTCACAATCATTTTGAAATTTTTATCATTTACTTATTATGCTTCATTAAGTACTTATACAAAATTTTATTAAAATAAAACCATTTAAACTGGGTGTTCGGATTTATACATATGTCACTTAGTATATTTACCACTTGTGGCCGTTTTTTAAACATGCTGTTGAATACGGATAAAATGCGTGAATTATTGAAAATATCGGCATTCCATTAATTAGAAAGCTCTGACGGGTCAAACCCACATGCTGGTTGCCGAGTGAATAATAAGCTGCCTTCCTTCTCTTTCTAATTGCTTTTCTTTTGATAAACAAAACGCATACCAGATGTAAAAAATTTCAAATCAGTAGCACCATGACTACATTGCCGCTCTTAAAGGATCGATAACAATTTTTTTTAATTTCCGCGCCTACTGGCGAGAAAGTACTGTTAATCGCAAAAACAAAGTCTTTATTAATATATGTTTCTCGGATGTCGCAAAACCTCACTGTGGAGAACAGGGAAGCTGACGTGGAGCCCATAAACAAATACAACGAAGCGGTTTGCAATACCAAAAACCAGGACGACATAAAAGTTAGGCCTAGGGTAATGTCGCAGCAGATTGAAAGGAACTTCTCACAGAGTAGCCTTCCACCACTTTCGTGTCAGGATGGAACTATTGTAACCCACTCGATGGCTAAGGCGGAAGCGCTTGCTAAGATCTTTGCTACCACCTCCACCAACGTCGATTCAAAGGGTTTTCTACACTATGCGGGAAGTAACATTCAGGCATAAGACCGTAAGGCGAGTGCTCTTGTTGCTCGACATCAACAAAGCTTCTGGTCCGAACTTGATTTCTGCGTTTTTATTGAAGAGGTGTGCAGCGGAGCTTGCTCCAGTTCCTTCGCGTCTCTTCTAGATATCTTATGAATCCGGCATGTTCCCAGAAAACTGGAAACTTGCTCGTGTCCAGCTCATACAAAAAAAGATTGACCCTTATGCCGGCCACAGACTATCAGGTAAACCTGACAGTTACGCATGTATGCATTTTGTAATTTTTGCGACACGTAAAAACAGACGGAAGAAACGCAAACAATGGTGTAAGGAATGGTTGCAGAGAAGAAATAAATTTACCCATATAAATCTCCTTAATGAATTAAGACATGAACCATCTGATTATAGCAACTTTCGGCGCATGAACGAATCAGTGTACAACGAGTTGCTGTCACTTGTATCTCCCTTGATTAAGAAGAAAGATACACAAATGAGAACAGCTATATGCCCACACGAAAGACTGACAGCTACTTTGAGATTCTTAGTAACTGGACAACCGTATGAGTGTCTAAAATATTCAACTAGGATTTCACCACAATCTCTTGGACAAATTATTCCTGATACATGTGTGGCCCTGTACAAGGTTCTGCAGAAATACATTAAGGTATGTCCTCTATTTTGTTCTTTTGTATTAAATTTTTAAACTATCAAATAGTATGTTTAACAATAAGACACTATTTTAATAATAATAAGAATGGAAAAAGTGGAAAGTAAACTTTTAATATATTTAAACAAACTTTTTATTTTCATATTTACTCATTCAAAAGTTTCAGTGAAATTTGACAAAAAACTTGATGCTGTTTTTGTATTGTTGTGAGAAGTTGGGTTTTGTTCTTGTTGTGTGAATGGTGCGTGATATTGTGGACTTGGTGTGGGAGATGGTGTGTAATGTTGTGGACTTGGTGTGGTAGATAGTGTGTAATGTTGTGGACTTGGTGTGGGAGATGGTGTGTAATGTTGTGGACTTGGTGTGGGAGATGGTGCGTAATTTTGTGCACTTGTGAAAGTGGATGTGCAGGCGTTTATCTTTTAAGCCCCTCATTTTTATAGCTACTGTTCGCCCCAAGAGCTCGCAACAGTCGATTTGTGGTTGCGGTCGTTTGAAATGATCGCGAACAGTAGACAATATCTCAGCTGATATACCATCATTAGATTTCCTCTTTATACTGGGCCCAGGTCGTGAAATCCCAGCCGACGCCGCAGGTAGATTCGATTCCCGCCGCTCTTCTTGAGAGACAGTGGGTGTCAATTGGTTTTCCTCTGGAGATGGGTCATCAATGTTCACCTAAAATCAAAATACAGTTTAATTTTGCCGATTAAAACATTATTTTTATTTTTCAGTTTCCCAATTCTACAGAAAAATGGAAAGAAATATCGATGGAACTATCCACACTGCATAGGCGCCATGGATGGCAAGCATATTGATATAATTCCCCCAAGAAATTCGGGCTCTTATTATTTCAACTACAAAGGAAAGCATAGTATGGTTCTTCTTGCTATTGTAGATGCAAACTACCGATTTCTCCTTGTGGATTTCGGAACTAATGGCCGCGTATCCGACGGCGGTGTACTCCAAAATACACGTATCTATGAAAAATTAGTGGAGAAAAATCTACATATTCCTCCGCCTGACGACGTAACTGAAAATTTTAAAAATGTCCCCTATGTTTTTGTTACGGACGATGCATTTCCGCTGACAACTGAAATTTTGAAGCCATTCAGACAGGCATTTCTTGATTCTGCAAAAAAAGAGGTTTTTAACTATCGTATAACTCGCGCAAGGCATATAGTTGAAAACGTATTTGGTATTCTTGCATCGAGATTTCGTATTTTTCATACGGCAATAAATTTAGAACCACAAAATATTGAAAAGGTTGTGATGGCAGCTTGTGCTCTGCATAACTTTTTGATGGATAAACAGCCTACAGTTTATGCCCCTGCAAATTGTTTGTATCAAGAAAGTGATCAAGATGGAAATATTTTGTCTGTTGGCTGCGATAGTACACAATCTAATATGAATCCACTACAATCTTGTAATCGAGGAAATATTTGTGAAAATGCCAATGAAGTTAGAGAACAATTCATGGATTACTTTATGGACGAAGGGAAAGTGCCATGGCAAAATAAACACATACTGAGGAACAACCAGAACTAATGAAATAAAGCGTTGTAGTAAAGTGTGGAATGCTTTCTAAACTAACACTTTTATTTACCTACCTAAGTAAAAATAAACTCAACTAAACAATTATTTATATACAGATTTAAATAAACATTGTCAAAAATAATATTTATGTTTTCCTTACCTCATCATTGTCCCTTTCAGGAGATAAATTTGAGACCGATGATCTAGGATTATCTTGGTCCTTTATGAAATCAAAAAGTTCGAAGTACCAAAGAGAAGGTTTGTATACATTATCTGCTGAGGCGCCAGATTTCATTGAGGAGTCAATTTTCTTCTGCTTCTTTCGAACATTGGATCTCAAACTGTTGATTTTTTTTAACCAAGGTCTCGTTTGCATCAGGCTCTATTTCCTTCAATTTGTTCACTAATTTTCTGTATGCAGCATCTCTCTTGTTTCTATTGCGATAGTCATTATCTTGCACTTTCCACAAGCAAGGTTCATATTTATAAATTTCAATAAAATCACTAAGAACTTCATTATTCCGTTGCGACATTTTTCAGTATCTACCTAAAACTTTTGAAAATTTAACCTGTCCACATCAAAGAATTGCTAAAAACTGAGACCTGTTCAGGTTACACCGCCACACACATGTCAAGTCTACTCGCCTGTCAAGCAGAACTGATCGAATTTTAATCAGTTGTCAGGTCGCCTGACAGGCTAGATATTCCCGCCACACACTATAAGGTACACCTGTCAGGAGTAACTGTTCAGGCGTACCTGTCAGGTGTACCTGATAGTCTGTGACCGGCATTACAACTACAGGCATATAGTTCTGATATCTGTTATAGCTAAAATGATGGAGAGGTGCATAAATCGCGAGCCTACCTCGAACGTCACAACTTGGTTAGCTACAGGCAGTATGGTTTCCAGCACCAACGATCCGCAGGGGACCTCCTACCTTACGTCACGTAATCATGGAGTAAACTCATCATCCAGTCTTATGGTGAGGCTCATGTCGTTGCTCTTGATATCACGAAAGTGTTCGATCAACTGCCCTCTTATGCAAACTTCAATCCTATGGCCTCCCAGAGAAGCTTTCCAGATGGGTGGGTGCCTATTCGTCGAAATTCTCATCTTCATCTTACAACGTCAACGCGAGCATTCCCCAGGACAACATATTCCTATTCCTTGTATTCAGTTGATTTATGTCACTACATCGTGTTAACTTATTATGCAAATATTGTGGTTGTTTGGTAGGTAAGACCTTATGTGTGAGTGTCAATAAGTGAAGCTTTTGCATGCCTTTAATCTACAGAATACCAAGTTCCTTCAATTTATGAGAAATATGATCAAACTTTCGTATTCCGCAAGAAAATCTGATGCACGAATTCTGAATACGCTGTAATTTGCTTTGTTCACTATATGATAGAGCTGCGCCATATATACTGTCACAATAACTGATCTTTGATATAATTAATATTTAACACAGTTTCAGCTTTACTGAAGTAGATATTATTTGCCTATGTGGATAAAACTGTTTCAAAATGCAGTATGATGCACTACATAATGAATTTACGTGTTTTTTGTATTTTAGTTCTGTGTCAATCCAGAGTCCCAGGTTTATACACTCATTCATTATAGGAAGCCGGCAATCGTAGATTTTAAGGTTAATTTCCATTTCGATCAATGTTCTTTTGTTTTTTGAGCCGAAAACCATAACTGAAGATTTAGATGGATTAATTTTTAGGTTATGCGAGCACGAGATGTCTACTAGCCTTGTTAAGTCTTCGTTGAGCAATGCTTCTGCAATTTTAAAATCTTTGTGTTGGAAACTCAAATAAATTTGAGTATCATCAGCATAGAGATGGATTGTGCAATTATGGACATACCTATTGATGGAAATCCGATATATATAGAGAGAAAAGTAAAGGTCCCAGTATGGAACCTTGAGGAACACCAAAACTAGCAGTTGACTGTGACATTTTCGAGCTGTTAAGACCTTTTGATTTCTATTTGACAAATAGCAGCTTATCTAATTGACTGCAGCATTACTAAAACCATAGTAAGACAGCTTAAGTAGCAGAATTTCAGGGTCTATCATATCGAACGCTTTTGTGTAATCCAGCAGAACTAAACAAGTGATATTTCCTTGGTCAAGGCCTCTTATAACATCATCAGTGACATTGGCTAGAGCAGTTGTTGTACTATGGTTTTCCCTGAATCCAGACTGCATTGATGGAACTATTTCATTACTGAAAATATACTGAGATATTTGTATCTTCATTTCCCATTCCAAAAGCTTTGAAAATGCGGGAAGTAAGCTGACTGGTCTAAGTTGCGTTACAGACGTAGGAATCGCTACTTTAGGAATAGGTATGATGATAGCCTGCTTCCAAGCATCAGGGAAACAGGATGTTGATATTGCGTGATTGATTATAAATGTAATATGGTCTAAGAGCAAAGTGGAAATGTATTTTATCATAATGAGTGAGATTCCATCAGCCACTACAGCATTAGTTTTAATAAATGAGAAACTCTTCGCAACAGATTCTTTGGCAGCCTTTTGGAAACAGAATGACTTCAGAAACTTATTGTTTTGATATTTGTTCAGTAGTTCTAATTGCTTTTGTGTCTTGGTTATGATCGGAATATTTGAGAAATATGAATTTATTTCATCTGCGTTATTGAAGCTATCTGGAA
Organism: Acanthoscelides obtectus; assembly: GCA_963669975.1. Taxonomy (NCBI): domain Eukaryota; kingdom Metazoa; phylum Arthropoda; class Insecta; order Coleoptera; family Chrysomelidae; genus Acanthoscelides; species Acanthoscelides obtectus. Next base: position 8,829,490 of record CAVLJG010000006.1, read on the forward strand.
GAGTATTTATAGAGGACTTAATTATATTAAGTTTCCTAAGAGAACTCCATATTGCTTTACTGTTCCTCCCAGATAGGATATATTCCATATAAGCCTTTTTCTCTCTCCGCAGAGCAGCAGCAGCGTAATTACGGAGTTCTTTATATTAGTTCCAGTGGGCAGTTGACTTACTTCTTTTAAACGATACGCTTTATCTCTAGCTTTATTGATCATTTTGATATTGTATGTTAGCCAAGGAGCTGGTGGCTTAGTAACTCTAAGTGTTCTCATAGGTGCACAATTATCAAATGAATTTAGTATGTTGCTATTTAAAAAATTTACCATGTCATTAACGCTATTTAATTGAAAAATATCATCCCAATGAGTCGAATGAAATAAATCATAAAAGGTACGTTCATTAAACTTACGAAAGTCCCTAAACGTGTAAAACTTCTGCGTCCGGTTGCTTAACGTTTTATGGAGGTGACAAACAACAGCTGAATGATCAGAAAACTCATGAACTGGTACAACATTGCAGTTTCTTACATTTTCTCCATCTGAGCAGATAATAACATCTATCAATGTTTGTGAGTGGCTTGTAACTCTCGTGTGAGCATCTACTACCTGCTTCAAATTGAAAGACTCTAAAAAATTTAGCATAATATCCGTAGCCGATGAATTAATCAATAAATTTATATTGAGATCACCTAGAATTACAACAACATCCGCAGATGGTAATAATATAGATAAGGTATTTTCTATACTGTCAAATGTTTGCAGAATATTGGAACAAGGAGGTCGATACAATGCACCGAAGGTATACGTTTTGCCATCGAATCTGAAACTGATCCATTGCTCTTCCAAAAGGGGATCAATATTTGTACGGAGCAACTTGAATTTTATGTGTTCTTTTAGAAAGAAGCCGACACCTCCCCCTCTACCGCTTCTGTCCGCATGTACAAAATTGTAATTGGGAATACGGATGGTCGAAGATCCGATATCATCATTCAACCAAGTTTCGGTGACTGCAAATATATCGAAATTTTCAGAAATCACAAAATCCTGGAGTAGACAGAATCCTGACAAAAGCGATCTAACATTAAGATGACCAACTTTCATGTCTTACATGTAAATTAATGTCTATTGGATAGTAAAGAAATAGTATAAAAAAAATAAAAATAGTCAGTCCACACTACTCAATTATTCTAAGGAGTACGTATATATGTATTCTACAAATATATATACATATATATACATATATGCATACACACAAATATACACACATATATATGGTGATTTGTTCCAAAACTAGAAATAAGAATGATAAAATGAAAGGTTTGGCGTATAGTTAGATTTTAGAATATTGTGTGACTAAAGATGATGTAAATCAGTATATGAATTTATTTTAATTTATTTCTACCAGAGGAAGATGAAGAAGATGCTGATCTTGTTCTCGCAGCTTCTGATTTTTCAGCGGCTTGTTGATTCAAGTCGTGCTTGGCTTTCTTAGCTGGCGGTTTCACAGGAGAACAGCTATCACGTGCTGTATCAGAGTTAAGGGCTGATGGTTGCCCTGTTATTGTTTGTTGAGAAGATACGTGAATACTAGCAACTTCCGATACAGGTGTAGTTGGTTGACTTGAACTTTGATTGTCGTTCACCTGAGCTTCGAAGTCCGATCGGTCTTTCGAAAAGTGTGGATATTATGGAACCGTCTTTTCTAAGTTCTACTAACCTTAGGCACTTCAAAAATAGGATTCTTTGGGATCCTCATATCAGCCGCGATGTCCTGGTATTTAGGCTTCTACCTGCGCGGCTGTTTCGACGTAAAAAAATCACGAAAGGCCATGTCACTCCTTTCCGTCGGTCTACCTGTGTGTCTGTAGGTCTGTCCGTTAATCCTTGGCCCATCTATAATTTGGAAAGTAAAAGCTTTCCAGTTTTTGGAAAGCGGTCCAGTGGCGGCCGAGCTGAAGGCAGGAGATGACCAAAATGAAAATTGCTCAAAATTCGTTTTATTACGTTTCAGAGGCTCCTGGCCATTAACATAAAGCAAAATTTCGTGAGGGCTAAAAGTTTGGGGTTAGGGGGGTACGAGGGATGTCTTTTAAGTTTTGCATCTAGAAACATAGTTTTTTTTTTAGTGGTCCTAGGGGGACCGGGAGGTGGGATCCATTTTACGGACCCCATACGCCGTGGTTCCAGCGCTCATGGGAGTGTGGGACTCCAGCTACATTCTAGTAGACTGACTACCCACTAAACCACCTCCTCTGGCTCACGACTACATCCGGTAGCACCACTTGTTGCGGCATGTCTTCAGATGCATTCGCAGCGGATATGCTCGTTTCTTCTGCTAGTGCAAGATGTCGTCCCTGCGCTTTGCGTTCATCACATTACGAACGAACCTCTGTATTGTGTTCCAGTTCTCCTTACTTTTCATCATGAGTATGGTGATGCTTCTGCTATTGACCTCCGCACCGATAACTGACTCTGTATTGCTCCTCGATTGCGGCACATCTTTGACACACAAAGGTTGTGTGCACCGCAGATGCTGCCCTCCGTGATTCCCATTCTTTTGGTGTAATCCCCAAAGTATCCATGGCCCGATAGAAACTGGGTCAAGTAGAAGTCTAGCCTTCGATGTTTACAGCTAACCCACTGTCTTACGTCCGGGATCAGAGTCTTGCTCCACATTGCCGTCTCTGAGTGGTCGCTCCACACACGCTGCCATTTCTCGAAAGTTGTGCTTCTTTCCAGCAACCTGGTAGTACGAAGCTTAGCATCATCCCTGCTGTACAGGCGGAGCCTTTCCTCTATGAGCAGAGTGACTGGGGGTATTCCGGCTATTACTTGAGCGGCCATAGTGGACATTGTTCTGTAGCCGCTCGATATCCGCAGCAAAGCCTTCCTCTGGATACTCAAGAGCATTTGTCTATATCTCTGGACTTGGACCACACGGTGCCATACAGGAGCTGCGTACAGGACCACGGAGTGGATTACCTCACAAAGGACCGTCCTTTTAGGGCTACTTGGACCTCCCATATTTGGTAGTATTCTTGATAGCTGGGCCATCCTAGCATCTACCTTCCTGATGACTTGACGAACGTGCTCTCCAAACTTTAAGTTGCCATCTAACACGACTCCCTGGTACGTGAGGTGTCTCTTTGTCACTATCTTCGTGCCAAGGAATTGGAAATTCACCGAGCTCTTCTTGAGGGATCCCTTCAGTATGTAAGTCGTAACTTGTTTGCTGCCATCCACTCGCTGATTCTTGCCAACGCTTCGTTCGTGATGATTTCCAGCTCCTTGGAATAGTTCGCCTCCGCTATGATCGCCAGATTGTCAGCGTACGCAATGCATTTTATTCCCTGTCGAAATGCAAGACCCAGAACTCCATCATAAAGCACATTCCACAGAAGAGGCCCAAGGACTGAGCCTTGAGGAACTCCCGCGCAGATGTCCCTCGTTTCTCTCTTCGTTAGGAGAAGCTTTCTGTCCTGCAAGTAGCTCTCCACCGAGTATATCAGGTATGCTGAAATTTCCCTACGTCGGAGTTCCTTAATAATTAGGCTCCAAGTAGCCGAGTTAAAGGCATTTTCTACGTCAACAGTGATCAGTGCGCACCACTTGCTTTCCATCTCCGATACATTATCCGCGACTGCTTTAATTGCCTGGACGGAAACATAGTAGGCCGCGCGGATGGAACGTCAGTACTGAATCTTAACCTCACTCTTTAGTAAACTTAAATTCAAAGTTTCACAACAATACGTGCAGTGTTCTCACTACAGTGATTTTTTAAGTGTCACCAAGTCATTAGAAAAATGGAACTCAACCGAGAACATTTTCGCACCATAATTTGTTACAACTTTCAGTGACAATTATCGCAACAAGGATGCCTTGCTGAGTTGACCTGTTGACTGAAGAGCAGAAAGCAGCCAGGGTAATTGGTGTCAAAAAACGCTTGACCGTTTCAATCCGGAAACTCAAAAAATGTGTACAGCATTGTTAGTGGTGATGACTCGTGGATTTACTGTTATAAACCAGAAAATAAACGACAGTCGGCTGTTTGGGTGTTCCAAGGTGAAGAAAAGCCAACAAAAGTCATCCGTTTTCGAAGTGTTTCCTCTTAATGAGCAAAGAACTGTTACTGCGGATTGGTATACCACCATTTGTTTGCCAAAATTTATCACCGAGCTTCGAAAAATTAACCCCGAAAGAAGAATCATCCTCCACCAAGACAAAGCAAGCTCGCACACAGCCCAAAAAACAAGGCAGTATTTAACGGAAGAAAACGTGGAACTATTGGACCATCCTCCAAAAATGCCGTTTTGGATCTGCCAGCAAACGAGTGGAATAAGTGCTTCGAAAATTGGTTCAAGCGCATGCAGATGTGTATTAATCTTCGTGGAGAATACTTCGAAAAACAATAAAGTTATTTAAAACTACCTACCGTGTTGTTTTATTTCTATATGCAAAACTTAAAAGACATCCCTCGTATACCCCAATTGTTCGATTTTAGAATATTTATAGAGTTCTAATCCAGGTGATTCCACGAAGCTTATAGAGAAATATTTTCAGCAGACGCGTTAAAACATCTTTGTTAATCCGATTTTTGAACTGGCCGAGATTAATAGAACAGAGAAAATCCTTTTCATGCAGATTGTTCCACAATCTCTATACGAGTACACTAGGGACAAAGGAGCGGTCGTATCGGTCAGAACATGAAAATTCGGACTTGAAAACAATTTTGCACTTTCCAGCATTTTTAAAGCAGGTGTTCTCTTAAAGATGTTGACCTTCCTGTCAATTAAGATGCCCACCTGTTTGCGAGTAACAATAAAACGTGTGGTGGAGGGTATACATTACTTCAAAAATACTTGTCATTCCATATTGTGCCATAAAGTATACAATTTATTTGATGACTACTACAAAACACAGCAAATAAAAGCAAAATCTTCAAGTAGGTCAGATGTGTTTTGACGAATAAATATATAGCTATTTTTTATATCTGTTTTATTACAATCACTGATTTATATTTAGACGCCAGGCAGGCATGTGGTTTATTCGTAAAATTGAAGCATCACATTTTTGTTTATCAGCGACTCCGAACTTAAAAGTTTTGTAATAGCTGGATGTAACTCCTTAAGCCTATATTTATAAAATTTCTTATTGGCATTAACTAACGTATTCTAGCCATCCGTAATTTGGCGTCTAAAAAATTATCCGAGATGAAATATGTTGGCGCCATCTATGAGAATTTGTCACAGCTATTCTTTTCATCTCCGCAATAATTTTGAAGGTTGGTGTTTCATAGATGGCGCTGTAGCCAACTACATGATCATAGATGGGCAAATAGTTTTGATGCAGTGAGAAATAACAATCCAAAGAAAATAAACTGCGTTCAAGTCAAATTTTGCTCAAATTTCGGAACACCTTTCAAAAGAGCAGAGTGATCACAAGCTAGTATGACAACATTGCAAGAGCATACAATGCGTTTTGTTATACCGAATCACACGCACAGACAGAAGACTAAATACCAGTGCACCGCGGCTGCTATAAGGATCTTAAAGATACTCGTGTTAATCTTATTTCTGAACTACCCAAGGTAAATAGAACTGGAAAAAGCGTCAACAGGCAATATTGTACCATAGCCTCGACACCATCGGGGCAAAGGAGCTTCGTACCGGCCAGATCTCGAGAGAGTTGGGAAGAGAATCATGGAAGAGATGTAAATTGCTGCATGTTCATAGAGCAAAGCAGTGGATCGGATTGACTGTAGGAAAGGCTGTCGATTTTTCTAGAAGGAAGAAAGTTTCGGATCAAAATTAACAATGTGTCGTCAACAACACGGCCCGTAAGAACCGGTGTTCCTTAGGGTTCGGTCTTAGGACCAATCCTTTATTCACTTTATATACATGACGTCCTTTGCCCCAGCAACTGTGAAGTCTATCTCTATGCTGACGACACTGCATTTGCTAGCCCAGTCTTGTTCTGGTAAGCTGGTTCACGACAGGCTGCAGAGTGCGGTGGAGGAAGTATTGGAGTGGGCGGATCGGTGGTTGATCAAAGTTAATACTTCGAAAACGTAGGCAATCTATTGCACTAAAAAACGTCGCGATGACCCTTCAGAGATATCAGTGAATGGAACTCGTATACCATGGGAGCAATCTGTCAGCTATCTTGGAGCCATCATTAACAAGTGGTTGACCTGGCACAGAGATCTTGATATCCCATATCTAAGGGGTTACGTAAAACAACAGGCGCAGCGGCGTTATAATCAAGCGGAATCGCACAGCAACCCTCTGTTGCGTGATTAAGTAGACTACACAGTCGAGCAAGTTCGCAAGCATTCCAGACCGCGCCTCGCGCTGCGATCAAAATTAAATTGTAAATTCAGACCAGCCAAAATTATTTCAGTATTCAAAACCGATCAAAATTATTTTTTGGAGTTACAAAACAATTGGAGTAGTCAAAGCAATAATGCTTAAGCTATTTCAAATGATTCACTTCTTTTCTTTGCTCTATTTCTTCCTTCCTTTCTTTCCTTCTTTCCCTTTTTCCCTTAAACATGTTTGGTATCTGGGTAGCCAGACCTGACAGACTAACAGACCGACGAGACTTTTAATTAAGAGCAAAGGTCCACCGGACCGCTCTGACGAATAATGACAAATAGTAGGTTGTCGATACCTCACAAAAACAATGGGATCGTTCAGCCAACGTAAAGCGGTCTAGCGATGCAGCGCTTTATGCAGTTAGCAACAATAAGCAACATACGATCAAATCCGACAGCCAAGTGAAAACTGGTGTCAAACTGACAAAACTAGCCGATGTCAGAGTCAAGACCAATCCCTGAGGAACACCCGCGTTGACATTGTGGGATGAGGAGGAGAAGCCATCAAGTATGATGTATACTAAGTGACATATAAATCCGAACACCCAGTTTAAATGGTTTTATTTTAATAAAATTTTGTATAAGTACTTAATGAATCATAATAAGTAAATGTCGAAATGATTGCACTGCTTTAAAGCCCTTTGACCTTTAATAATGTGTGGATGCACCCTGATGTGCTACGCATTCTCCAACGCGCCTGGGCATGCTTCTGATCAGGTGGTCAATGTCCTCCTGTGGTATCTCATTACAGGCAACCACCAACTCCTCTCGAAGTGCTTCTAGAGTCTGAGGAGGACGTTGCAAATTGAGCAATCTCCTACCCATCATATCCCACACGTGCTCAATTGGGGATAAGTCGGGAGATCTTGGTGGCCATGGTAACAATGTGACATCATTATGTTGAAAGAAGTCTATTGTGACTCTTGCAACATGTGGTCGGGCATTATCTTGTTGGAAAGTTGGATCTGCCAGGGTGTCAAGATAGGGTAAAAGATGGGGTTCTAGAACTTCGTGGATATAACGCTGCGTGATGAAGATTAAAGGTGACCTGGAACCATAAGCTATAGCATCCCAAACCATAACTCCAACAGTGTGACGAACATGTCTTTCAACAAAAAACTGTGGATTCCTCCTTTCACCACGTCGGGTTAGGACAGTGTCTACACTTCTTTGCACTCTAACTGCAATTGCCTGAAAAGAAAGTCCAGCTTCCCGAAGTCCCACTATACGGCCCCTATCAAACTCACTAAGTTGACGAAATCGTACAGGTCTCCGTACTCTAGGCATCGTAACCGATCGTAAAGGATGTCAAGAACCAAAATCCGCCAACGTTGATTCTTTACTGCGGCTGAAATATTCATTTTTAGAGCGTTAGTGAATTAAAAAAAAGCAGTATAAAAACCGGAATGTCCAACTGATAAGGCTGAAAATTTTTTCACTTGTTATTTACAGTAAGATAAATACATTCACCAACTTTTATTAAAATAAAACCATTTAAACTGGGTGTTCGGATTTATATGTCACTTAGTATATGTGTTGTAATCAGAGGGGAAGTCAACAACCCATCTGTAAAGCTTTTCTGGGAGGCCATAGGAAATAGGGCGTAATGCCTCAGCTGATCGAAGACTTTCGTGATATCAAGAGCAACATGAGCCTCACCATATGAGTAGATGTATTTACTACATAGTTGCGTGACGTAAGCTAGAATGCGCCCATTGACGCTAGTATCGGAAACCATATTGCTCGTCTCTAATCAAGATATTCTAGAAGCTCCCGATTTCTGTACCTTTCCGTCCCCTTACTTATAACAGAAAGCAGAGATTCAGGCCAGTAATTGTAAGGGTCAGTCTTAGATCATTTCTTCCTTTCCAGTTTTCTGGGAAAGCACCGGATATCGTAAGATAGATATAAGACGTGGCAATAGCAGGAATTAAGTTCGGACCAGATGCTTTTTTGATGTCGAACGACAAGAGCACCCATTTTACGTTTTTACGCCTGAAGGTCACTTCCGCACGTCCATAGTCCAGACGAACTGTAGAATGTGCATTTGGCATACTTGTTTCAAAATGGAGATGCTTAAAGACAGAGCTACAAGTTGAACCTCATCATGTTGACAAATTGGTCATGACTACTTGCTTATTGCACAACACTCTCATAGATATAGAGGGAATCAATGAAGGTACATTGCAAAAAATCAACTCAACCAATACTGCAAAAGATGCAAGATCGACAAGCAGGGGTCCAAGATGCTTCAATAGAGCGGGAAGAGATGCTTATCACATTCGCGACCAATTTAAAACATATTTCAACACAGTAGGGGTGACAGATTTTCTCTTTTGTGGTAGCTTTTACTGCCCACAACAAAATAATTTGTTTTCCACCATCAGTCGGCCGAACAAGTCCGTGCACGTCAGTGCTGGACGGCACAACTGTGACCGTCTCCAATTAAGTTTGCCGCATTTGTTTTTTTCTGGCGTTATCGGCCGTATACGCCAGTGTAAAAATCCGTCAAACACGGATGCAGTCTGACCGTAGCCTTAGCCTTTAAATCGGTTACAATAATTCCACCCTGGAAGGTTACTCTTAAAAAAGTTCCCTTCAATAACCTAAGCCTGCTATCACTCTGCGACATTACATTTTGCCCAATTTCTGCATCGTGCTGGTTTTTGGCATTGCTTACCACTTCAATATATTTTTTCCTAGATTCGACATCGGCTTGTCTGTTCTCTACACTCTGCCTTGATAAGAAGGTTCTGTTTGCCTTAATCGGCTTTCGATGAGCAGTGTCTCATGATTTGTTGAGCCAGCCGTTGTACCCCCGTTTCAACCCTTCCACCGTATGTGGATAATTTCAGTTGTTGACGAACAGACAGTCGACACATCCGCGTCAGTAAAACAAACATCTCTCCAAGGAAAAGTGGAGAAAACGTCTCTTTTAGAGCCTTAGGAAGAAAGTTATACAATCTGAAACCAGCATTCACGGAGACTTCACTGCGTCCCCGAGTAAAATAACTGTGAATCCAGTTGGTATCGAACTCACTTCTTCTTTTATGAATAAAATAAAGCGAGTTGTAAATGTGGATGGGATTGAGGTAAGTTTGGCGCTGAGCCGCAGCCATTGAGTGTCCTTTCGGCCTGATTCAAAAGAGATGTTTCTGGACAAAAGCCCCAACTTCACCGTTCTTCCTCAAATTGAAGTCCACCTCGTAGTTCGGAAAACTATGATGGTAGTCGATGCAGAATCGGAGATTCTGGTCTCCACCAATAAAAGCGGAATGATTCGACTGCAGATAGTGGGGAGCAGCATCAATGTTGCTGTTAATCCCGCAGGTGTTCGTGAAAGAGATTTCATCGTTGTTCCTTCAAGTCCACCCACCAACCGAACATTCCGAGTGTGGAATAAGTTTACGTTCATAATTCTTAGTACTCGAAGAATCTATTCATTTTTTGTTGAGAAGGGGAAAGGGAAAATGAGGAAAACCGACTGTATAGCTTCGGCGTTCAAACATGCGGACATTTTAACATACCCACAAAAAAGCTAGCGGGTGCCCAACTAGCAAAGTAGTGCTATAAGCTTTGGGTAAAAGAACCGTTCAGCCATAAAAGCTCTCCATTGTTGTTGCCTGAACACCAAAATGCTGGCTCAATGTTGTGTGGACTGCAAATTTGCTTTCTGCAACATATTTGCTCTAAAATGAGCTGTTTAAAATATTCTTATAGCATAGTAATACAACACCTTATAGGACAAATTTTCAACTGTTGCATAAAAGTTTATACAACTGTTTTATACGGCATATTTGCACGTTAGTCAAAATGGTTGTGTTGTGGCATCCATGGTAACGTTTATAAAACAAACCCGAGCCTTATTGTGTTGCTGTGCAAATTTACTACTTTCCTAACAGAAGCACATATACAACTGTTGTTCAGTAACTGTTAAAGGCTGTACATATGCAACAATATTACAACTTTTGTAGTACACAATTGCTGTGCTCGGCATACACTTGTTGGTAAATATACTAAGTGACATATAAATCCGAACACCCAGTTTAAATGGTTTTATTTTAATAAAATTTTGTATAAGTACTTAATGAAGCATAATAACTAAATGATAAAAATTTCAAAATGATTGCACTGCTTTAAAGCCCTTTGACCTTTACTAATGTGTGGATGCACCCTGATGTGCTACGCATTCTCCAACGCGCCTAGGCATGCTTCTGATTCTGATCAGGTGGTCAATCTCCTCCTGTGGTATCTCATTCCAGGCAACCACCAACTCCTCTCGAAGTGCTTCTAGAGTCTGAGGAGGACGTTGCAAATTGAGCAATCTCCTACCCATCATATCCCACACGTGCTCAATTGGGGATAAGTCGGGAGATCTTGGTGGCCATGGTAACAATGTGACATCATTATGTTGAAAGAAGTCTATTGTGACTCTTGCAACATGTGGTCGGGTATTATCTTGTTGGAAAGTTGGATCTGCCAGGGTGTCAAGATAGGGTAAAAGATGGGGTTCTAGAACTTCGTGGATATAACGCTGCGCGTTCATGTTACCTGTGATGAAGATTAAAGGTGACCTGGAACCATAAGCTATAGCACCCCAAACCATAACTCCAACAGTGTGATGAACATGTCTTTCAACAAAAAACTGTGGATTCCTCCTTTCACCACGTCGCCTTCTAACCCTTACACCGACGTAATCGCCTTGAGTGATGCAGACAACGGTCACTCTAGGATCAGGAATGGAACAGTATTGTCTTTAGTGACGAGTCTCGATTTTGTTTAGGCATGCACAATGGTCGTGCCAGGGTTAGAAGGCGACTTGGTGAAAGGAGGAATCCACAGTTTTTTGTTGAAAGACATGTTCATCACACTGTTGGAGTTATGGTTTGGGGTGCTATAGCTTATGGTTCCAGGTCACCTTTAATCTTTATCAGAGGTAACATGAACGCGCAGCGTTATATCCACGGAGTTCTAGAACCCTATCTTTTACCCTATCTTGACACCCTGGCAGATCCAACTTTCCAACAAGGTAATGCCCGACCACATGTTGCAAGAGTCACAATAGACTTCTTTCAACATAATGATGTCACATTGTTACCATGGCCACCAAGATCTCCCGACTTATCCCCAATTGAGCACGAGTGGGATATGATGGGTAGGAGATTGCTCAATTTGCAACGTCCTCCTCACTCTACAAGCACTTCGAGAGGAGTTGGTGGTTGCCTGGAATGAGATACCACAGGAGGACATTGACGACCTGATCAGAAGCATGCCTAGGCGCGTTGAAGAATGCGTAGGACATCAGGGTGCATCCACATATTATTAAAGGTCAAAGGGCTTTAAAGCAGTGCAATCATTTTGAAATTTTTATCATTTACTTATTATGCTTCATTAAGTACTTATATAAAATTTTATTAAAATAAAACCATTTAAACTGGGTGTTCGGATTTATATGTCACTTAGTATATGTTGATATACAACTTCACCATAACCTAACTTTCTGCTGTCATATTTTTGTTAAAATGCCATAACCAATGTTTTAAGACAAACAACGGATATATAGTCAACGCCAAACAAAGTGGCGTGCATGTCATCAAGGTGGGTGTGTTGAAAAATTTACATTGTTGCCAAACTTTTTGTAAAATAATAAAATTTATTATTTACATATCTAGGTTTATAAGCAATATTAACCTCAAATGAGAACAAAAATAATAGTATAATAAAATTATAGATCTGTACTTGCATAATCATTAAGTATGACAATTATTGATCAGATGACACTATGAAACTACCATATTTAATTGATAGCTTAAAGGTTCTGAATAAAAATCCAAATGGGGTCCTCCAAATTTTATGCATAGTATTTATTTTACAGAATTCATACAGAAAAATGCATTCTAAAATTAGGTAAGCTACTGGTGTAAGCTTTTTCTGTACAATAAAGTTAGTCGGAGTTTCTTTCTTCAGCGCTGTCTGAATCTGAATCTTCATCACTCTCAAAGTTGATTATTAAAGGTTCGATGTCTGGTCGATCAAAAATTCGTTCTCTTTCATACCATTTAAAAATTTCTTGCTCAGTATGTCGAACACTATTTTTCCACATGTCTGGGGTAACCGTTTGTAGAGCCTCGTTCCACATATCCAAACAGTCTTTTTCACTGTTACCATCTCTACCAATATGTCTGTTATAGCAACCTTTTGCTATGCCCCAAATTAACTCAATAGGGTTAAATATACAATGGTAAGGAGGCAGACGAAGAACTTTGTGCCCATGTTGTTCCGCCAATTCATCAATCACGTATATTTTAGGTGGTTTGTTTCTAAAAAAGCAGTTATTTTAAGAATAGGAATAAGCAAAAGAAATATAAACTGTCGACCAAAATATATATAATTAAGAAGCATTATGTACCGAGCAACAATACTCAATAGCTCTGTTTTAAACATTGTGTTTGAAAATGGTATGTTTTGATTTGTCAACCAGTCTTGGATATTTTTTTTTGTCCATGCATTGTTGGGCACTTTGTTCAATATCATGCTGTGATAAGGGGCGTTATCCAGTATAATCATAGATGGACTCTCCAATTTTTCTAATAACTGATGTTGAAACCATTTCAAAAAATTGTCCTGGTTCATCTCTCCATGGTAATCGCTCAATTTTGTTTTCGAAGAAAATATCGCTTCACTACCCTCAATAAACCCATTTTCATTTCCAGCATGTAATATAATGTATCTAAAATATATTAGTTTTAAATTTTATAGTGCAAATTGTGTAAAAGTACATACCTTTTACCATCTGTTTTAATAGCTTTCACGCTTTTTTGGTTTCCATTTTGCCAAGAGCGACCTATGGTCCCATTTTGAAATATCCAAGTTTCATCGAGGAAGACAAACTGGTATAAGGCCTCAACCTTGGCTTGATTGTATTGCCTTAGAAATTCCACCCTTTTCAAAGCTATACTTGGTAGTTCCATGAGCCCTCGTCGCGGATTGTCCTTAAGCCACTTAAATCCAAGATCTCTAAGCAACCGCCTTAAAGACGTGGCACTACCATCAAATAATGCCCTATCTCTTAATCGAGACCATAAAGTTTGTATCGTAACTTGTTCTTCTCAAACCATGTGTAATATGACATTATAATTTAGTTAACAAATTAATGCAAATTTCTGATAAGTTATTATAATAAGATCTTACTTTTGTGATACATATTATAGATCACTTCTCGAATGGCACTTGTATCCAATGTCGCTGTGTTGGTTACACGTTTAATATAACTCCGCTTTTTCTTGGGCGATTCTAAATTTGCATCACTTTTCACACCCTCGGAAATACGACTAACTGTCCTTAAACTAATTTTTAAAGCAGCAGCAACACGCTACAAAAAATGAAATAAAATTTCACTATTATTAATATACATTACATATAATTATTAGTAACCTACCTCTTGAACAGCATTTAAAGGCAACAAAGGCCCGTTGTTGTCCCTTTCTTGCTCAAAGTAGTGCATTAACGAGGCCACGACTTCCTTACACCGACTATTTAACTGTTTGGGCATCTTTATATACCAAAATTGCCTTTATCTACTCGTAAAATGAATAATTTTGTTTTGAAACAAACAGTTGTTGATTTACAGTATGCGGGGCCAAAGGATTTATAAAGATTTGAAATGCCACAAATTGATTCAGTGTCAAAATTAATACAAATGTCAGTTCCCAGTTTAAATAAGTTTCAAGGTGACAATGTGTCAACGCTGCGAAATCGGTTTAGTGCGTTTACATGTCGATAAGTGATTGGAGCGTTTGCAAAACATTTTATTTCGCATAATGCGTCTAAATTTATCAGAAAGCAACTTATGTGATATTTTAATAACAATGTTTATATGACTATTAACCATAATAAGAGAGTAATGACCATTTTACAATTTATATATCACATTAATATGAAACTGCAATAGAGCAATTGTTTGTGATAGAAACCTAGGCATTAGGTCGGGGAATTTTTATCGTGATGACGTGCACGCCACTTTGTTTGGCGTTGACTATATATTGGTTCAAAAGGTTTTATCCACTGTTCAAACAGAAGATATAGATCTGGTACAAATTCTGCGTAAATCATTCGACTCTATCGGTATTTCATTTCAGACATTTGTCAAATTGTTGTATAACACCTGCAGGCAATACCAAAATATTCTAATAAACTAAAGACAACATGGACGATGTTATGATTATACACAACCACCCCGCATATTGAGCAAACATATATTCCTCTATTTAATATTAAATAATTATGTTTCAGTTCGAAATTACAGATATAAAGTGATAAACATTAGTGTAATTGTATCTAAATATAGGATTTGTGGAAGATTTAACGCAGATAAGTTCAGTTTTCCATCTTCAAAGTCTAGACATACTTTTGATCATTAATAAAATATGAATCAAATACGAAGCCCGTAGAAACTGCACGATAATCACAATAAAATTTGCTGCGCAAGTAATTCAATAGCTCTATATCACAGTGTAGAAGTGTATCGTATACCTGAGTATGAAATTCACAATGGCTCATATGTAAGTAAACAAGATAACTGTAATGTGTTAGTTGTATATTCTTCACTTCGTCTATAAAATACATAAGAAGTAGTTTGGTTGCAATAAAGTAGAATCACGAAACAGAATAGTTGTATAGTTGACAAAAACTGAATCTTGTACTGACGCAAATGTCCTATAGCGGCTGCAAGAGGCTTACACCTTTGTTGTATAACTGTTACCTGCAGCGCTTATACAACCTCTTAAATGACTGAAGTATCCTATTAGGTGAGCCCATTCTGCTTGTATAGCTGTTCTAAGAGGGTTTTGCCAATGTTATTACAGTATACAATGCTGTGTAAGGAATACTGTATAATCATTCTTGAAACTCTAATAGGAGTGATAATTGTTAGTTGGGTGGTACCGCCTCAGTCGACTAATCCTTTCCGACCACCTTCTTTTGATTTGCAAATAATGATGTTAAATAGCTCTAAATTGGCTCGTTCAAGGCCTTAACGCGTGTGAAATCACTAGAACGGGAAGAAGTTGTATACTGAGTGCAACAACGTCCTGTACAACCATTTGCTAAGGGCCATTGCCCACCTTCAGTAGTTTTTTGATCATAAAAAAGGTGAGCGCAGAAGATTGAAGAATTGTCGTATTTACGGGTATGGGTTTTTACGAGCCTAATCAAAGAGCAAACGCAGAAACTCAAAGCACACATCCCTACCCTCTTTCATAATAGTCAGGCTCTTGTTGTTTCTCATTCAATTTTGGTAGAGCTAGGAACATCGAAAAACAGCCGGTACCACCGCTTCTTTGTTTCTTTAGTAGGTATCGAGAGTGGCTAAGATTGAGCCTTCGGATTCTGTTCGAAAAACTTCAGGAATGTTGTAGGTATACTTGTACGTTCAAGTGTATCTAAAAAACAAAAAGATGGACACGATACTGGAAAATCACTTTAGCTGAAGTTGGTTTCTAAAAACAGCACCAGTAGTGGCAAAAGAATAATATCTAGTCAAATAGTGCAATATTGCTTAGACGATCAGGCTAAGCAGTGTTTTGTCTTATTTGAAAACCGTCAGTAAGGTATAGGCTGTAGCTCCGGGCTAATTTCACAAATACAACAAGGATGAACAACATAATACTATATTTCTAGTTTTTACAATGTTTTTACACGTTACAACGTTGATGTGAAACAACAACTAAGGTACAAGTGCCAAATATTGTCACCTAGAGTGCCAGTTATATCGTTTTCATTAATCACAGTATTTATTAAGCCACCTTAGTATGTATTGTCTGATATTACCAATTTCCGTACTTGGCATTAAATAGAAGTTTAGCAACTAGATTAATTCAAATGAAAATTATAACTCTGACAAAAAAGGTTGGACCGAACTTTATGGTAGTATTCGTATGTTCATTTTTTTTCTGCTTACACTTGTTTACTTGAAGTATACCGTTACTTTTGGGAAATTTCGGGAGTCGACTAGTATCACTGACAATATTTGGCTCACATTCCTTGCGATATATTGTACAAACAACAAATAACATTTTTTTCTTCTCGATCACAACAATAAATACTCCTACAAAATACTGTTTGTTTTTTACATCTAATATACATATATTATCGGTAAAACAATTTCTAAACGATTAACAAGGGTGTGATTATTGTCAAAATTCACAGTTTCATTCTATCATACATATATTTATTGTCATTTAGATTATTTCAGACAACCGATGTCTAATCTTATAGAACCAAAGTCACTTTTCCTGCAGATGATGAACAAGATCAAATAAAGCTTTGATAACCTTCCTATTGCAACTCTCAAAATGGCATATTTATTTTAGACAATATTGTAAACAAGACTAAAACATTTTATTTTAATAATTTTAGCATATGATACAATTCCTTTTAGCAGCACTCGCAGAACAATATTTTCTCTTCTCTTCATATATAAGTTTTTCTTTAGCTTATAATGACACTCAAATCGTATTATTTTCTGTGTCAAATTTCAATTTCAAGAATCAAAAATATTTTGAGAATTGTTACTAGACTGATAGGTGTGTCCACATCTGCAGTAAAAAATGACTTTATTTCTTGAAAATGGTCTCTATAGAAACATTTATATCTGAAGATATACTACGTATTTTTTAGTTGCCTTTATTGCAATCCAGACTACGTATTCTTTGCTAAAAACTAGAAAGGTTCTATGGTTTTCGGATCTACAGATGCTGGAAGACTACTGTTACTAACAACTAGTTAAATAATTCAGTATATTGTGACCTGACTATTGGATACTCTTAGGTTCAGTCTATGCTAACATACATTGGAACAGTTTTATTATGCCAACATTTCAGGTCACACAAAAAACACAACATACGTATCATGTTCTGGAATAAATTCTATTCGACTAAATAGTACTATAAATATCGATCACATGGTATCACTATTTTGTTCTAAGCGGATCAACTGGAGAACATCTAATGATGGACTATGGAATACATTTATTTATATTCACGGTGGTTCTAATTATTGTCAACACTTACTTTAGATAATACGTACTTAGAACATTAAAGAAGCAAAAGCTGTTCGAACGAACTATTGACAGTACTGACTGTTGAATCCTATTTAGTAAACAATATCGCATAGACCTTTAAGGCAAAGCGAGCCAACTACAAACTATGAACATACAGGGTTATCCAATTTAAGTGTCCACCATTGGTAACTTTGTTATTAGTAAAAATACAAAGTTGTTTAAATTAGCAAACTAGTAGCATTTTTAACGCTGGTAAAAATGAGAAATAAAAAAAAACAATTGAGAGTCGTTATTTTGATTATTTTCAGTAAAATAACATTTTTTTAAATGGAAACCCCTGTATATTATATTTTCTTCTGTTAAAGCATCAAATTTTAAACAAAAAAGTTCAAAATGACTTTTCCGCTAAAGTCAAAAATAAAGTCAAAATAACGATAAATATTTTTAATTATTTGCAGTATTATAATATTAAGACGGCTATGAAAACAACATGGCGTTCGCGATTTGACAGCATTAAGATAAGCGACAAATTGTTAAACTGGACATACTCGCAACTAGAAGGCTTTGGAAAACAATGATAAAATCAAATAATGCAAACATTAGTGTAAATACTACTTGTTTATAAGCTTTATTGTGTCATTAATTTAAAGAAAAATGTTCTCCCATGAAGAAAAGTGTGATATGTTAGAATGCTATTTAGTGTGCAGAAAATACTCCTTGAGAGCAAGAGAATACTACAGTGAATTATATCCCGCTCGCGTTCAACCGTATGAACGATATTTTCTGAGACTTTATCGAAAATTTAGGGGCAACGAAAATGTTTTTGCTAAAACAAGGGCAAAAAAAGAATTCATAATAAGCGAGGCCACGGAAATTGCAGTTATTGGATATTTTGAAGCTTATCGTGAGAATTCAATAGCAGATATTCTCAAGGACTCTAATTTCAGTTATGGTACTGTTCAAAGGATTTTAAAAAAATACAAATTTATTCCGTATAAGTACCGACCAGTTCAAACGCTTTTGGCAGGGGATCCAGAGAGAAGACTTGTTTTTTGCCATTGGTATCTTAGCTTCTGTCGCCAAAATGTAAATAACTTTCGTTACCTTTTATGGACAGATGAATCAAATTTTGCAAATTCTGGAATGTTTAATAGAAAAAACCACCATTATTCGTCAAGAGAAAATCTTTTGTTAGTACATCCAAGAGGCCCACAAGTCCGTTTCAGTTTCAACGTTTGGTGCGGTATAATTGGTTCAAAAATTGTTGGCCCGTTCTTTTATGAGGGAACCCTAACTGGTGAAAGATATGTGGAATTTATGTCAGAAATTCTGACTAATTTCTTAGACGAATTGGATCTTATAAGTAGACATCATCTGCATTTTCAGCAAGATGGCGCACCTGCCCACAACTCCAGAGGTACTTATCATTTTCTAAGTACTACTTTTAATGATCAGTGGATAGGAACAAATGGCCCAATACAGTGGCCTCCCAGATCACCAGATCTAAACCCACTTGATTACTTCTTGTGGGGTTACTTAAAGAACCAAATTTACAAGCGAAGGTACGATAACCTTGACGCGTTAAAGACTGCAGTTAGGGAAAAGATAACCCAGATAGATGGTAGGACCATACTTAAGACAGTTCGAGCAGTTGAAAAACGTGCCCAAAAATGTATTGAAGAACAAGGAGGTGTTTTCGAGCATCTTCTTTAAAAAAAATTGTTATTGTATTTTGTAAGATTATAAGTTGATGTTGAAAATAAAGTTTGTCGATACAATTTAATTGTTTCAGATTGGAGGCCATAACTTCAACAATTTGTAACCTAGGAGAAAAGTTATTGTAAGCTTTTTTGTTTAAAATTTGATGCTTTAACAGAAAAAAATATAATATACAGGGGTTTCCATTTAAAAAAATGTTATTTTACTGAAAAAAATCAAAATAACGACTCTCAATTGTTTTTTTTATTTCTCATTTTTATTGCCAAAACATGGACGCATAAAATGGGTACACCAATTTTTGCGGGAAAACTTTTTATTTGACAACAAAGAATGAGAAAACGTGTTTTTTTATTCAATCGAAAGTGTTGACGAGAAAACTTTTAATATAAGATTTTTAGGTATTTATGAAAGCCTACAAAATGAAACCACACGTGAAAAGATCCGACTAATAGCAAAAATGTTATGGCCGAAAAACGACGCAAAATACAGGCTTTGGCACTTGTTGTCAATGCGACGATAATTTGACGCAACTACTTAAAATCCTTTAAATCCGTAGGATTGATACTTCTAAATAACAACAACAAAATTGGATTATATTGGTCAAGTAGTTTTTTGAGAATCTCTAATTGAGAAAAAACGTTGCCCATCCTTTATTGCATTTAAATAACATTTATCTATTCGGAATAGTTTGCGATTCATATCGGCAGGGTAAACTAGCATATTTTGCTATACAATGCCACTGTACTCCAATTTTTTTGTGGTTATTCAGAATCCCACGAATTTGAAAAATTTCAAATATTTGCGAGAAACCATCGTTGCATTACCAACAAGTGGAAAAAGTGCCAACACTTTCGCTTGAATCCCAAGAAACACGTTCTCATTCTTTGTTGTCGAACAAAAAGTTTTCCCACAAAAATTGGTGTACCCATTTTATGTGTCCATGTTTTGAATACCCCCTTGATCAACTTGCTTCATTTTATGCGTCCATGTTTTGAATACCCCCTTGAGTAACTTGCCGCAATAAAACCAGACTTTACAATTATTTCGCGAACCAGGGGTATTTTTATCTAATACGATTAGACTATGTCCTAAACATCTATATAAAAACATCAATATCAATGTCGATTTCATTTTTGCATTTGTACTTCGAAAAAGCCGAAACGTTATTCAACCTTTTCAATATACTTCTCTGGTTTTATTCATAACATAAAGATTGGTCAGCGAAACAATATAAATTTCAGATATTAGGTATTATAATATTGACTTTGTGCATGGTATTGAGGCTCAATTGCAGCCTCCTATCTTCAAGAAAATATTACAGACAAATTGCTGTATCTCCATAAGGCATCATCAGTCATCAATATTATTATATTATTTACGCCTATTTTCTGATAACCATAACAAAGGTAAAAAATACATTGCAATACAGATAGGACGTAGACTTACAAAACGTAAAACTTCTACCTACTGGCATAATATTTGCGAAAAAGTAAAAATAAGTTACGATCACACTTAAATTCCATGAAATCTAAAGAAATGAGCATCACAGAATCCATATCCGCCATTCTTAACATTCCTATTCGATTCTATTTTAAACAAAACATTCGTATGCCATTAAATTATATTGTCTTTGGCTTTTCATTTTGGATTGAAGACAGTGTCTCGTACATGAATTCCGTGTTGTGATTAGAGTAAATGCCACTCTAATGAAAAAATGAGAAATAGTTATTCACCTAACAAGTGCGGAAAGTTATAATAAGCGGAGTTCGGGTTAGACGTGAAGGGCGGAAAATACACTTTCCGCAAGTGTTAGGTATAAGTATTTTTCTAACAACATGCGGAAAGTGCTCACTTGCAACACGCATCTGCGTGCAGAAGGTAGCACGCATTTGTGCCGAAAAGTTGTGCGGAAAGTGATACTTTATGTATTTTTATCCGCTGTGTTCTGTTACATCTACAGGGTGTCCGCAAAGTTGGGGTTTTCATTTACACGACGTGTAGATCTTGAAAACATAAGCAATTTTTCTCAGTACCATATACACTAATGTCTTAAGGGAACCGAGATAAAGGGTTCTGCAACATCAAAAATATCTGAATACCGTCCTGTAGCCGCGACCCGCGACATCCCCGAGTGGTACTAGGACACTAGCTCAACCCGGCGACAGAACTGGGTAGCGGTCAGTGTGTCAGATCAGTATGCAACCTTCAACCGACGGTTACGGTCACGCGTGTAGAGGTAAACGAACCCGTATACTCGATTGCGTCTCAAAAAATAACAAGCACTAGAGACGTGGCTAGAGAAGTGCAAGAATCAAAAACTAAAGTGTAGAAAACGCTGCGTGAAGAGGGGCTGTATCCGTTTCACGTCCAACGTGTACAAGCCCTTCAACCTGACGATTTTCCATCAAGAGTGCGGTTTTGTGAGTGGTTGTTGCATCAAAATGACAATAATCCGGACTTTTTGAAGTGCATATTGGTGACAGACGAATCTACGTTCACGCGTAATGGGGTGAATAACTTTCGCAACACTCATGTTTGGTCAGTAGAAAATCCGCACGCCGTCCGTCGGGCACATTTTCAACAAACATTTTCGGTGAATGTTTGGGCTGGCATGGTGAACGGTATACCCTTTGGACCATTTATTCTCCCAAATCGATTGGACGGGATGCAATACCTAGACTTTTTACGCAACA
Organism: Acanthoscelides obtectus; assembly: GCA_963669975.1. Lineage (NCBI taxonomy): Eukaryota > Metazoa > Arthropoda > Insecta > Coleoptera > Chrysomelidae > Acanthoscelides > Acanthoscelides obtectus. The sequence goes on from CAVLJG010000006.1 coordinate 8,851,331, forward strand.
TTTTGCCTTCCTTGTTAGAAGATGTGCCATTAAGTGTAAGACAATCAATGTGGTTTCTGCGTCTGCTCGGTAGCGCATCAGCTGATTTCATTTTCTGTTGGAGCGGTATGATTTCGGGCAGAGACGTACTTCTCGTCAACTGGAGAGTGAGTACTTTTTCCTTTATTTTTTTTTTTACTTGGTCGCCCTCGTTTCACTACACATTATCTTTATTATTTCAAGGGTAGTTCTTTCTGAAAAGGAACACCCCAACTTTGCGGACACATTGTATAATGACAACATGTATAAAACTATTGAAAACACGAGACGCTGTTTATCAATCCATGCAGTTAATTCGGACATAATACCTGTAATATTAAATATATAAATTAAATATACTTAAAATTAAATGATTATTTACAAAATGATGTGATTATCAGGAGTCTTTGTCTTTAAACAACGATCAGAAAACAAAAAAAACGATTCCTCCATCTGCGCTAGAATTATTCAAGAATGAGGATTATACTTAGTCCGGTGATGTATTAAAATTTGAGAACTGAGGATTATTTTTCTACAAATATGTATATGCATTTAAAACTGAACTCCCTATTTTGATAGATAATTCAAACATCTGCATTTTTGAAATCTTCTTGACCAGATAAGTTTTTCAAGTGATATCTGAATACATAACCATAGCGTCAAAACAGTCAAGTGACATCAATAAATAAATGCAGAGACACTGGAATCAACTTATCGAAAATTTACTCAGGGTTTGAGCTTTACCCAAGAATATCGCCATTTTATTTTAATGCCTACAGGAAGTGCATCTTTATGAAACTATAGTCATCGAAACTAGATGGTAGCCTCTAGAACTGCTGAGCAGGTCAACAGCAACAAACAAAATAAGGCATTGGTAACGTTCAGGTACGTACTTGAGAATCAGTATACAGATTTATCTTTTGTATTAACTAGGCATCTTGGAATGATAATAAATGAGTTAGCTAACTTTCACGATAAATTTACCGAAGAAAAATAATCAGCCATATGCTGCATTTCAACGTTCATCTGAAATTTCCACCGTCACAGCCATGTTGACAACTAGGATCGCAGTAATTCCCTCAAAACAGACTGCAGGAAGAAAAAAGATCATCCCTCATTCCCCCTTCGCAATTATTCCTAAGACAAGACACAATTTCTCAACGATGGAATTAGAAATCTTAGAACATCTGGCAACAGAACGAGAGGTCACAAAGCTGACACCTAAAGATGGTGGTTGTGTAGTTGTACCACTCTGTGAAGTGAAAAATGTGGCAATGCTAATGAGCAATTCATTTTCAAATCCACTTCAAATAAAAACAGGTAAAAATACAAACGACCTTGCCATTTGCTAATTACCTAAGTGCACAGGGGGCATTTCACAAAAGTTCGCACATGTTGCTGTGATCCCAATGGTCAGAGTTGAATTTGAATCACCCCGTATAATTGACGGCGGCAAAATACGTACGCTCATTTTTGGTGAAGCACAGGTTGCAATTATCTTGGGTATATATTAATCGGAAAGTAAGCTATACTTTGGTTACTTATAGCAGAAAAATGTTTAGCTTCAACCTACTTTTATACCATTGCGGATTGTTAAAGGACCACACACAAAACATATGGAAAATGGATCCCAGTCGATTTGTCTACAAACTCAGTACGATATATTTCTTGCCTTCCTGAACAAAAGTGCCTACCCAACTAACAATTATCACTCCTACTAGAGTTGCAAGAATGATTATACAGCCTTCCTTACACAGCATTGTATACTGTAAGAACATTGGCAAAACCCTCTTAGAGCAGCTATACAAGCGGAATGGGCACACCTAATAGGGCACTTCAGTCATTTAAGGGGTTGTATAAGGGCTGCAGGTAACAGTTATACAACAAAAGTGTAAGCCTGTTACAGCCGCTATAGGACATTTGCGTCAGTGCAAGATTCAGTTTTTGTCAACTATACAACTGTTCTGTTACATGATTCTACTTTATCGCAACCAAACTTTCTCTTATGTATTGTATTGTATAGACGAAGTGAAGAATATATAACTAATACATTACAGTCATCTTGTTTACTTACAGATCGGCCATTGTGAATTTCATACACAGGTATATGATAAACTTTTACACTGTGATATAGGGCTATTGAATTACTTGCGCAGCAAATTTTATTGTGATTATCGTGCAAAGTAGTTACGCAATTTCTACGGGCTTCATATTTGATTCATATTTTGATAATGGTCAAAAGTATGTCTGGATTTTTAAGATGGAAAACTGAACTTATCTGCGTTAAATCTTCCACAAATCCTATATCTAGACACAATTACAATAATTTTTATCACTTTATATCTATACTTTCGAACTGAAACATGATTATTTAATATTAAATAGAGGAATAAATGTTTGGCCAATATGGTTGAATATTTGTGCTGGAATAGATCTGGTACGAGTTGCTCGAGAATTCAGAAAACACAATTGTATAGGTAGCTTGACTGTTGATTTGAGTTTTGTTGTTTTGGTCTGCTTCCGACCTATCGAATGGTCTGGAACAACTTTTTCGAAGCATAACCAAACTCCAGTATAATAGAGGGCATGTCAAGAAACCACGTATGCCTAGGGTTCAGACATCTACAGTAATGCCGCCCATTTTTCATTGCAAGATTGTCATGTAAATCCTCGTTAATTTCATAAACTTTTTGATAAGATATCCATAGTCGACACATGATTGGGTATCAAGATCGTGAGTAAATCTTTTTTGTGGACACCTTTTTGTTAAACGGCGGTCGCCTCTTGTTACGTTGCTAACAGCTGATGCGCTAATCTACCTTCCATAATAATTAGATGATAATACCTATCAATAAGATCATGAGGTATTTTATAAATGTTCCTAGATTTGATACATACAGTATTTGAATAACTCTCGAACCACCCACCTTGTCTTGGTAACTAACCGAGGTTCATTGGATAATTCCGTGGACACCAGCCATTGATTTCCTCCCAGAGGTAAAGGCATTTTCCAACTTATACCCACCTGATCTAACAATATAGTGACATCAGGATATCCTCTATATAAAAACTATTGGAGTATTGGTAAACCGTACAAAAGGAATGCCTTCTAATCTTGACCTGTTTTCACATTTTTTGCAATGTAAATATTTTGTTTAAGGAAAACGTAAGCTTTACATTCAAGCGATAATCTTTATGGATTTCCAAACGCATTAAGAGTGAGACATAGTCTGTGTCCTTGAAATGCTAGTGTCGTATTGAGTTTTCTGATTTTCTTGAGCAATTCGCACCAGACCTATCTAAGAGCATATAAAATCAACTTGCTCTGAAACTGACCTTGTAAGAATCATGGTCACGATCAACATGACACCTCCCTACACGGTGCTTTAAGAGAAATATTTCTTTTAGTATAATGATTCTCGTGTTTTTGGCCTGAGAGCTGCAATTGACACATTCACCATTTATACAAATCAGGCAAACTTTATCTGCCTATTTCTCAGAAACTAATTATAGGATTGCGTTGGTCCCATGGTCACTTTTGTTCGGGTGGACAAGAAATATATCGTACTGAATTTTTTGACAAATCGACTGGGATCCATCTTCTATACGATTTGTGCCTGGTCCTTTCCACCACGAGGATCTCTCAAAAATCGTGACCATTCATAATTTTGTATTTTTATAGCAAACAATTCTTATAAAGAATAAAACGCAACAAATATCCTTCAATGACAGCTAAACACGAAACTTAATAACGTCCTCATGAATATCACAAAAAAAACTGAACCTAATAACCTAATGTTTCGGATTCTTCTCATCCAAATGCGCAGCCTGCCGTCTCAAATCGGAGCTAGTGCAGGCTAGCAAGATCACTCCTACTCCTAAAGAGATACACATGACGATGTTAGCCCACACGTCACCAACTTGATAGAAGAGAGCCGAATAAGCGTTTGTGAAGGCTATGCCGAAGAGGTTTGAGGCTGCATTGAGGAGGCCTGAGGAGGTGCCTTCTGGTTCCGGATATGTCAGCTCTGCGGCGAGTTCGAATCCAACTGGAAGTAGCCCGGTCATGAAGAACCTAGAAGAAATAGTGGGGTCAAAAGCACTCTCACACGACATCGTCATCAGTTCATAAAGGATTATGCTCCCACAAGTTAGATCTTATGAGAAAAAGTTAGTTGCGAACGTGTAGAACAGGGTAATTAAGTGGATCAGGTAAGTCAAACAGGCTCTTATAATAAGTTAATAGACATTATTTCCTCGCCCTACCACTAGTATCGTCCATCTGGAAACGCCGCATCTCCGCGATATGATAGCAGGTATGTGTATCAAAAGCATTTATCTATTATCCTGGTTTAAGGCAAGTATCATATTATACAGGGTGGCGCATCGAAAACGAAACAGACGCATTTGCTGGCAACTCAGTTTTTTTTTGAAAAACGCTCAGGCCCGTCGATTTTCTTTTCGAGGGGGACACAAGTTTGACAAAAAATCACGTTAGCACGTGCAGCCCCCTAAGCGGGGGTGACACCACCCCCAAAATCTTAAATGGAAAGGGAAAGAGTCCAGTGATACTTTATTTCAAAGGTCTTTCAATTCCCTTTATAATGATATAAAATTAATGTACTTCAGCTAGGCAAGTAAATGTTGAAAATGGCCACCATGACTCTCCATGCAATAGTAAAGATTTTGTTCAAAACGTTGCCGCACATTTTGCAGTATTTGAGGAGTAATTTGAAGGCACTCATTCACAATTCTTCGTCGCAGGTTTTCTAATGATGTTGGCTGACTAGCATGGATTTTGCTTTTTAAATGACCCCACATAAAGAAATCCAAAGGTGATAAATCTGGCGATCTTGGGGGCCATTCAATGGCACCTCTTCTACCAATCCACCGATCTGGAAACGTCTGATCTAAATATTGTCGAACACGTAATGCGTAATGTGGTGGGGCATCATCCTCTTGGAACATCAACCTATTCGCAATGTACCGCCGATCATTCTGATTTTCAATTATGGCTGTTAATGCAGGATCTATGGCGTCTTCCAGTAATTCCAAATACATTTCACCAGTAAAATTTACAGGTAAGAAAAAATGACCAACTAAATGATCGCCAAAAATACCAGCCCAAACATTTAATTTTTTTTGGCTGCTGTGTATGAACCTCATGATAAATTCTGGGATTAGAATCGGACCAATATCGGCAGTTATGACGATTTACTACGCCATTTAACAAAAAGGAACATTAGTCGGAAAAGCAAGTGTTGAATAGAAAATGTTCATCGTTTATAATTCGTTCAGTCATATCTTCACAAAATTGAAATCGCCAATCGAAATCGTCTGCATTAAGTTCTTGTACCAGGTGAATTTTATACGGATGAAAACTATGGGCCTTTAGAATCTCTTGGACAGTACGTCGACTAACACACAGCCTCCAATTTGCGGGTACTTAACGTAGGATCTACATAAACTTGCCCTAAAACCCCCACTTCTATTAATGTTTTCAATGTTGCGTTTCTTATTGGCGACTGACCCAGTTTCCCGAAATTTAGCTACAAGTTCTAGAACATATTTTCGATGCACGTGACTGTTCTCATGTCGCTCATTAAATATATTTGCTGTTCTATTAGCGCACTGATTACTTCCGCAAAATATTTCGGTAATTTCAACTCTTTCTGCTGTGGAATATACCATGGTTAATTTATGTAATAGGGGGGCTGCACGTGTTAACGTGATTCTTTGCCAAACTTGTGCCCCCCTCGAAAACAAAATCGACGGGTCTGAGCGTTTTTCAAAAAAAAAAAACTGAGCTGCCAGTAAAAGCGTCTGTTTCGTTTTCGATGCGCCACCCTGTATATATATCTTATGATCTGTGAAATATGTGTAATAGGTGCATGGAATTAGGGGTAGGAGCGCATAGATGTACCAAGTTTAAAAAATGTTCAAATACCCTCACCTTCTACTACCCCCAACCCCCGAATTCCAACCCCTGCAAAAACGAAGTTTGAGCGATATCTATATTTTTTTTTTAGTTTTTTTTGCGTTTTCCTCACCGGCACTGGACAGATTTCCAAAAACTACAAAGGTTTTCCGTGCTTGGCATTTTATCAAAAACCGACTCGTACTTTCCAACGGGCCTTGGATTAACGATCAGACAGACAAACAGACCGACAGATGGCTTTTCATGTTGCACGTGTCACTTAACATCAAAAAAAGTCTCATTTTCTCGCGATTACAATAGTTCCTCGCCAGTAGGCGTGGGAGGTGAAAATGGTTTATAAATATTTTTATTTTATTGGTCCATAGCGGTTAATATAGGGGTAGTTGCATCCAAAATCCTCAGTATCCATGGCAATGTTGCCGTAGAAAAAAAGCTTCACACAAAGGTGAAATGTAAGGACTCAATAATGATAGTTCAAACCTTTCCATAAAAAATTGCCATGGCACTGGATTAAAAAAAATATATCTAAAATAGTGTTGGAAAAGCATAGAACATCTGATTCATGTATTAATTTTTTTAATTAGGTAGTTATCCCATATAGTAGCTGAAAAAATGTAGCCACTTCTGTTTGATATCTATGAAGTCTTCGAAGCAACCTCTTTAAGGAAAAATAAAACTTATTTTCACGGTTACGTCACATTGCCACGAAATAGGTAAAGGGATAAACAAGTTTATTTATTTTTTAAAGATCTTACTTTTATCTTACAAACTATCCCCGATCTACAAACGTTGTGACAATGTTATCTATACAGATTTATAAATAATTGTTTATTTATCTATTGAGTATTGTAGCCTACTTTTTGAAGGTGCGTAAATTCTTGCTCGCGTTTTTAGAAGAGTGAATTGATTGTTCAAGGTTGTAAATCTTCTTAGGTTTTCGTGACTCTTCTTTGATTATTATGAATTTATTCATTGAACTGTAATGCAGTTTATATATTTGAGTTTTTCTCGACGAATGGGCGTACAACATTCACAGTCTTTTTTTTTAACGTTCAATGGCCATTATATATATATATACCTACAGTATATTCAGATAAGAGATAGACCGGATGTAAACAAAAGGTTCGAGTGATTTTCAGGCTAACGCCGCCGTCTCGACGTAAAACAGGAGCCCTCATTGGTCAATTCGCAATTAAATGCCTATGTCGAGCGGCAGAGCAGTCGTAGCAAGGCAGAGTCACATTCAGGTTCAGACGTGTTACGTATGTCGTGTGCATCATTGCAATTTGATATTTCTTTGGACGTTTTCGTTTGTTATCTTATTAAGTTGTTGAGTTTGTCGTTGTTATTGTTATACCTTGTTATTGATTGTTATTGTTATCAACTGCTTGCGCAAAATGCCCAGTAGTACAGATACTGCCGATGAAGTTGTAAACTCCTGTAGTCCACCTAGGAAACGCTTTAAAAAAAGACACCTGAGTGCAGAAATGAAAGAGGTCATTTTGAATATATATAAGATCGAGCGCGAGGAGAACGAGGCATCAACCATCAAAGAAATTGTTGTGAAGGTTTCTCACAAAGTTGGGGTGTGTCGCGCATCAGTGTTTAATGTGTTAAGACAATACAAAAAAAATCACACCTTTTCTGAGCCAATGACCAGTAAACATCGCAAAAGTGTTGTTAAATCATTGGATGAAGCTGATAAGCATGCGGTTAGGAGGAAAGTGCATGAATTCTTCTTTAGGAATGAAATACCTACTATAGATAAAGTACTGCAGGAGGTAAATGGAGATACAACGTTGCCAAATTTCAAACGATCAACTTTCCATGCGTTACTGAAGCATTTAAATTTCAAATGGAAAAAACGGGGTCGTAATAGTTTACTACTGGATAGAGAAGAAATTGTGCTATGGAGGAGGGATTATTTAACAAAAATTGGGAAATATAGAAATCAAAACAGGAAGATTTATTACCTTGATGAAACGTGGGTAAACGCAGGACACACTACAAGTAAAGTATGGGTTGATGATTCTGTAACTTCATCCAGGAGGGCCTTTCTAGATGGACTGTCCACCGGATTAAAAAATCCAGCAGGTAAATACGAGTAATAGACAACAATCGGATGTTTTTCAAACCTTGGGAACAAGGTTCTAAACATTAATTCCAGGGGGCAGATAAAACATATTACAAGTAACAAAACTTTTATAACTTTCGATAAAATGCGTGGATGTTTTATTGTCATTTTCATTTGTTAGAACTTTGTTTTTATGTGTTTTCGATATTTCAATAATCTTTTAATATAATCTTAAAATATGTCGAATATTATAAACTTAAAAAAAGTTACTAAGTTTTATATTGTGTACCGTTCCTAATATTTCTAATCATTTTAATTCATACTTTAAGCTTTATAAAGTTATAATTTGTTAATATTAATATTTGCGCGTATTTCAGGTTCCTGATCATTCATTTTTTAAAGGTTTATAACTTTAAATTAAATTGTGAAGCGCTGAGTAATCATATGACGTTCAATATTCTTTCTTTCAATATGACTAAATAATCCCAATTATAGCAATCTGATACTCATGTCTCAATGTTTTTTTGCTGAATGTGATGAAAACATTTGAAAAAGGTTCGCTTATTGAAATAAATCTACACCAGTTAGTACTTCGATTTCCAGGTAAAGGGAAAAGGCTCATTATCTGCCATATTGGCAGTGAGGATGGATTTGTTGTTGACGGTCTGTGGTGCTTTGAGTCTAAGAAAACTGGAGATTACCACGAGGAAATGAATGGCGAATCGTTTGAACAGTGGTTTTCAAAAATTTTACCGAACTTAGAGGAAAACGCAGTAATTGTGTTGGATAATGCGCCTTATCATTCTCGAAGAATGGAGAAGGTCCCAACAACGGCTTCAAGGAAAGTTGATGTTCAAAATTGGATCCTCTCGAAAAATATCAACTTTGAAGAAGCAATGCTGAAAGTGCAATTATTAAGAATTGTCAAGGATCACAAGGCGGAATATCAAAAATACGCCATTGACGAAATCGCAGCAAGTCAAAATAAAACTGTGCTCCGTTTACCTCCATACCATTGCGAGCTCAATCCCATTGAGCTCATATGGGCAGAGGTTAAAAATTATATAGCTAAGCACAATACAACTTTTAAACTTTGTGACCTCAAAGGACTTTTCAAAGAAGCACTAGAATTAATAACAGCGCAAGAATGGGAAAACTGTATTAAGCACGTGAAAGACAAAGTTGAAAAGAGAATGTGGGAACTGGACAATATTTTAGAGGAACAAGTCGAGCCATTCATTATTGACGTTGGTGCTTCAGGCAGTAGCGATGATGAAAGCTCATCAAGCTCATCTTTCCAATAAAAGATGTCGTTCATCAAATTCGGTAAGTTATAAGTAATTATAAAGCTACTGTATTTTTTAATTAATTATTGATATTTTTCAACCCATTTTGGCAAAACCTATTCAAGAATCTACTTTCTGACAATGTTCAACCATGCAAATTTTTTTAAGTTTTGAACGTTTTAATTTGGTTACATATTTACCTAGAAATCAAAAAATATACTAATCAATATTCTAAAAGCAATTTTAAGAGATATACGATTATTTTTAATTTAGGCTAATTTAAACGCCATTTTGAGATTACATTTGACTGTATTTCATCAAGCATCAGGCGGCATCCGAAGCTGGAAATCATATGCGAAAATTTTGAAACCCTTATGTATATTTACATCATTATATATTTCTTACCCCACCCCCACATGATCCTATATCCATCACCAATCGTATACACATCGAAATGTGCTAATTTACTACAAAGTTACGCAAAGCAACATCTACTATCTAAAATATGTACTGCGTGACTCTTAATACGTCCCTGCCGAATGTTACAGCGTTCGATGATCACGTGGTCTTGTTTATGTCCGGTCTATCTCTTATCTGAATATACTGTAGCATATGAAAATATATGAGAAATAGTGATAAAAATCTTACCCTAGAACGGCTGATATAACATATACTACCACAATTCCTTCGGAAAGGGTAAATGTATATATGAGCATGGCCACAAGACAGCATGCATATACTGTTAGTGTCGTCTCTCTGAAAAAAATATAAATCCCATCAATTAGGAAAAAGCTTAAGAATCTAAACGCACATGCTGGAACACGTGGTACCATAAATGAAAAACGAAGGCATAGATACATTTTTCACAAAATTGTACCTAGCCTCTAGATGTCAGACACTTTACTTGAATGCAATATATGGTTAATAAGGGCAAGTGGAATTGACTTATTTAAACCCAAAATGGATAGATTTCAGATTTTCATTTATTTAAGAAAGCTAGAATGAGACTTACTTGAATTTATGGAATCTATCCAAAATAATTCCACAGCAGACTGATCCTAGCATTCCTGCGAGAACTATTGCCAGCCCTATACGTCCGGCATCTGCACTAGCATCCTGAAAATACAAAACGTCACTAATAACCTTATTCTTATACAGAAAATGCATACGGCGAATTTAGCTAGTAACTATAAATAGGGTTATTTTTAATGTATTTCAAAAAAATATTATTTTTGAGAAATTATTTAGGGCTAATCCACCCCTGGCAATCTTAATGAGTTGCATTGTTTACCATGTTCTTATTATTTCCTTGAATTATATAACGTCGCTCAGAAGCTCTTTAAGAAAAACTTATTTGCAGTAATATCCTTCATGAACCTGTATCGACAGGATACCCCGTAGGGCAGTGTTCGCCAGCTACAATAGCATATCACATACGATTTAATAAAACTAAACTAACTAAAAAAAAAAGATCCAGATAAGGAATGCGCGTTCAATGAGATGCCTGACAATTTCTTCAATGTTTGGAGTATAATTTGATACCACTATTCGAATACAAATATCCAAATGTTCATATGTACGTTGATTGCAGTATTTGTTTTTAATGAACTTCATAATTGAAAAAGAAGATTCACACAAGTATGTTAGGTTGAACTAAATAACGCTTCCACCGTCAAGCCAACACGACATAAAACTGAATATTTATCCTTACTTACTGAAGGCCAGATACATTTTGTAATTGCGACTAAGGGGCCGTTCAAGTATTACGTAGGCAGATTTATTACGATTATTTACCCCCCCCATCCCCACTGTCAGCAAAAGTAAGCAAAGCAAAATAAGAAAATAGATTTAGGATAGAGATTATATTTTACTGATACGCGGTATTCAACATAGAGTAAAGGACAAAAATATTGTTAATATTACTAACATAACAAACTTATTTTAAATTTTTGTGCGTGTTTACTTTTTTTATGGATGTTTTCGATGTGGCGATTTAGTGAGCATGATAAAGACCACATGTTTTGCATGTTCGACTTGATAGCCTCAATTTTACCGTCGGGTGAAAATAATCGTAGGGCATTTGCAGGAAATCTTTGAGTGAAGCACTTAAGCGTAGAGCTAAATTGACTATATGATTGAGAAATTGCGCTCCTTCATCCAAAACCAAGTCGACAACTGTTTGTCTTACTTTTACAGGTGGTGGAAGAAACCTATTGTCTAGTAATCTAAATAGGCCACTTCTTGGACGACAGCACTCTGTATTTCTACATTTTACAATTTGAAGCAAGTATTGGCTCTCACGAACATGTTCCGAATACCATTTAATGTATGGAAAATCAGGAAGATCTTATTCACCTGACTCAACATATTTAGCATTAACATTATAGCCATCAATTTCCATTGAACTCCATACTTCAGCTAATACATTTCCTACAAATTCGAAATTAGATCTTTCGAAATGTTCATCAATTGTAACGCCACGTTCATCCAAATGAGACCCAAAATGGTCATGAGGAAATATTAAACCCGCCACTTCCCGACTAAGAGGAGCCATTCTGCGCTCTACTCTGTTATACGCACTTCTTCCAGGAGCATTGGTAGCTAAAAACAATGCATCGAGATCATGTCGCTTAAAAAAAACCCTATGACTTTTTGATAACGTGGAGTTTCATCTGGCCCTCCATCAACCGTCATAATTACCACTGGTTTTACTAGTCCATGGTCAGTTTTAGTTAAGGTCGAAACTCTTCAAGTTCGAAAAGCGTCTCGAAATCCTGAGCATCAGTATTAGCAGTAGATGAACTATGCTTTCCACTTCTAATAGCGATGTATGTTGGTCCAGAATATCCAAAGGCTTGCGGTTGTCCTAGCATATTGGAAGTGATTTTGATACCAGCATAAACAGATGGTATTAATTTATGACGCTCAGCGATTACCCAATCGTGATCAGGCAATTTGATTCTATATTCTCTAAATAATGGATTGATGTTTCAGCGAACTTGCTATCTAAGTGGCTCTTGTGGTAATCAGTTTGAGTCCGAATGAGCTTAACAGGGACTGTCGATACATGTCTTCGTCCCTCTGCAGAATTAGATTTTCTGGGAATCAAACGAAGATATGTCCCACTGCGACTAATGTCAAATCCTATTTTACGTAATTCTTGTGTGAGTTCATCAAGAGTTTTTACGCTGCGAATTGATTCCGTTCGTCTTCTGTCATCTGCTGCACTCCCAAATAAAGCTATATCCGCGATTGTTTTCAATAGTGAATTTTGATTGCTTTCACGATTAGGACGTCCCACTGATACCCTCAGAGATAGTCTTTTTTTATTTCTGGATTTTCATGAAAAATATCTTCTAACTTTCTTTTCATACCATCCCTGTGTTTCTTCTGGGCAACTGCGTTTTGAACCTTCCTGTTTAAAAACTGTTTTGCTGTTTTTATTGCCTCGCGCAACTTAATGATCTGTTTATCAACTTCAGCACGGCATGGCATAGTATCTCTGGCAGAATACAAAGCATTCAGATTTTTTTCGAGTAGAGCAATCTTACTTTTCATAGCTTCCTGAGAAGGTTTTGCTCTGTGTTTCTCTGTATTTTTATTAATTTCGCATTGCTGTTGTGATTCATTACCGGGTTTTATTTTATCTTCTTCCTCTTTTTTAATATTTGATGCTGACTGTATAATTTGTGTTTTTTCTACAGGTTTACGGGTTGACTAAAAATAAAAACTTTAAACTTCTGCTAAAGATTCTCTTATTAAGCTACATAAATACAAAGTATGGCAATATAATGGTAAATACAAAACCCTATGGCTTTAAATCTAATATGTTTAAACGAGCAATTCGTTCCGGTCACAAGGTACAGTGTTAGTTTCCTGTACTTTGTGACCAATTGACGGAATCAATCATAAGAAATAAATCTATAATATAATGAATATTACCTCTATACTTTTAGATAGGCCATAATATTTTCTAATCAGTAAAGAAAAGCTTTTTGGCGATTTCTAATATTTCTAGTACTCATAGGTACCTAAAATGATTTCGTCACTCACCTTAGAAAAAAAATTTAGTAGATTGGATTTATTCTTAGTCGCCGCTTGCAATTCTTCTTCGATTCTCTTATATACAAGAATATCTAGTTCCTTGTCGGATTTTGCTTGTAATTTGTTATATCGCCACACTTCGTTAAAGACAATATGACGATTGCCATTCGTGTAAAAAAGTAAATAACGACCGATGACGTAATCATCATCTAGACTGCCCTACCCCACATGTCATCCAAAATAAGCAAAGCAAAGAAGGCCAGATACATTTTGTATTTGAGACTAACGATTTTGAAGCTAAATCATTTTGAAACGGAATCAGTTCCATTTCTGTCGCAGCGATGTCTTTGCTAAAATTCTGCGTAACACAAGTTGCAAACTCTTCAATCAATTTCCATGAAGGGTGAAACAACAAATCGCACCACTATAGCAATTTCGTTGAGATCCTTGAAACGATTTTTGAAGTTATCCTTCAAGTTAGAGACTATTTCTACATGATATTTACTGTCATATGGTTCTAATGGACTTTGACATATCCTCTCTGAAAGGACAGGAAAATGCCTCATATCGCCATCGATTAAGTTTTGTTGATAAACGCTTTTATATCATAATCATTTCTGCTAGTTCTTTGTCTCTCCCCCGAAGCTTTAAATTAAGTTCATTTAATGTTTCTGTAATATCCGCAAGAAAACCAAAATCTCTAAGCCAGATTGAATTTTCCGGTTCCGGAATCGATTCATTACGTTGTTTGGAAAATTGAACTATGGCAGATATGATATCATTAAGACGTTTCAGCACTCGTCACCCACTCAACAGACTTCAGAGTGAAGAGGTAGTTCCTCGTATTGACAGTCAATTTCATCGGCCAAGGTATTGAATAGTCTTCTTCCTAACGCTTGAGCTCTAATCTTGTTCACAATTTTTACTACCAATTTTATAACGGAAACAGATGTATCACATAAGAAACAACCTTAACTTCCGTAAAGAAATATTGTTCTTCCCATTTCGAATAGAACCAGTATGTCTTCATCCTCTTAGTACTGCTCATGATGTTTTTAATTGCAGGCCAACCCTACCTCAACCGCTTTATTCCGTTCAAAGTAATCGAGATCGTTCTCGAACAGATCGATCATCGCTGTGTTGCCGCTGCTTGGGTTTATTATGAGATTTTAAAAAATTTGCGGAAGCTTGTATGATATTCACACCTTTTTAGGATATGTTGAGAGCTCAGAATTGCCTTTGCGAGCTACCGGTAGCTCGCGATCGATGGGTTTTTATCAATATACTATACTTACAGGATAGTAATGAAGAACGATTTGGTTCAGCAGTGTTGAGATTGCATAAAATACACCAACGTTGATGCCATATGCACTGAGAAGCAGAATGTAAGATCTGTTGTTGAGGAGCCTCTTCAGAGAAGCCATGAAATCGACTTCCTCCTCATTTTGTTGAGCCACCGCGTAAGATGGCGGCGTGGCAGGAGCGTTTTTGAAAACTGAAATAGACAATCGAAAACGTGATAATGTTTGTGCTACAAAGTATTTCACAGACTAGTTGCCGGGTATGAAATGGTAAATGTTAATAGTGTTACTGTTACTACTGCAGAAACCAAAGTTAAATTTCATATATGCTCCAAGATAGCTACTTCAGATCAAAAATAAATCAGTTATTTGATAGAAAAAACATTTACTATAATTCAGAGTAGAAAACGCATGTAAAACTTATGAACTTGTACATTCATGTTTTTCCATATATACTAAGTGACATATAAATCCGAACACCCAGTTTAAATGGTTTTATTTTAATAAAATTTTGTACAAGTACTTAGTGAAGCATAATAAGTAAATGATAAAAATTTCAAAATGATTGCACTGCTTTAAAGCCTTTTGACCTTTAATAATGTGTGGATGCACCCTGATGTGCTACGCATTCTCCAACGCGCCTAGGCATGCTTCTGATCAGGTGGTCAATGTCCTCCTGTGGTATTTCTTTCCAGGCAACCACCAACTCCTCTCGAAGTGCTCCTACCCATCATATCCCACACGTGCTCAATTGGGGATAAGTCGGGAGATCTTGGTGGCCATGGTAACAATGTGACATCTTTATGTTGAAAGAAGTATGTTGTGATTCTTGCAATATGTGGTCGGGCATTATCTTGTTGGAAAGTTGGATCTGCCAGGGTGTCAAGATAGGGTAAAAGAAGGGGTTCTAGAACTTCGTGGATATAACGCTGCGCGTTCATGTTACCTCTGATGAAGATTAAAGGTGACCTGGAACCATAAGCTATAGCACCCCAAACCATAACTCCAACAGTGTGATGAACATGTCTTTCAACAAAAAACTGTGGATTCCTCCTTTCACCACGTCGATTTCTAACCCTGGCACGACCATCGTGCATGCCTAAACAAAATCGAGACTCGTCACTAAAGACAATTCTGTTCCATTCCTGATCCCAGAGTGACCGTTGTCTGCACCACTCAAGGCGATTACGTCGGTGTTCTCGAGTTAAAGGGAGGACCCAGTGTGGCCGGTATGAAAACAAGCCAAAACTTCTCATTCGTCGGTAAACACTTCGCATGCCAATAGGTCTTCCGTGTTCTGCAAACCATTCATTTGCAATGGACCTGGTAGTGGAGAATAGGCCAATAATCTTAGGCGGCGATCTTCACGATCTGTTGTTCTACGGCGGCGTCCAGTGCCCCTTGCTCTTTGCGTACAGCCTTCTCGAAGCCATGCCTGACAATACCTAACCACAGTGTCTACACTTCTTCGCACTCTAACTGCAATTGCCCGAAAAGAAAGTCAAGCTTCCCGAAGTCCCACTATACGGCCCCTATCAAACTCACTAAGTTGACGAAATCGTACAGGTCTCCGTACTCTAAGCATCGTAACCGATCGTAAAGGATGTCAAGAACCAAAATCCGCCAACGTTGATTCTTTACTGCGGCTGAAATATTCATTTTTAGAGCGTTTATGAATTAAAAAAGAACAGTATAAAAACCGGAATGACCAACTGATAAGGCTGAAAATTTTTTCACTTGTTATTTACAGTAAGATAGGTACATTCACCAACTTTTATTAAAATAAAACCATTTAAACTGGGTGTTCGGATTTATATGTCACTTAGTATATTTGCAAACTAAATTAAAGTGTATTAAATTGTTAACCCACGGATAGTCATATTTTTTGGGCTTTACTGTTTATTTTTTATCTGTTAAATTGTTATTTTAAACAATCAAACATTATTATTCGAAATGTAACACCTAAAACTTATCCTGTGGTTTTCTTGTTGACACGAGCCTACGGTCAGATGAAACCACATATGAATCAGTCATTACAAAAACCTCTTAAACATAATTTAAATATCTCGAGAGGCAAACAAAATGTGTGTCTTAGAAGTAAGCCAGTTTTAAGGTACTTAATATAGCATGGTATGCAATAGACCAGTGAGTTGCAGTGAAGGATCCGCTAACAAAAAACCTAATGCTTGAGTCATGAAAGATTGAAATTTTGAATACCTTTCAGAGAAAAGTAATAATGTAACGCTCTCATGATTGGAACTTTGAGTAACGATGAGACTCCCTGGCAATATCGACGTTTAGGCAACCAGAGTTACGCCGCCGTGCATCAAGAGCGGTATAGCTTGCAAAAAGAATACGTAATATTTGCAACGGCATCGGGAACGTTCGACACTCATCTGGAAGCATAGACCGCCAGCGAGAAGCATTGACCGACATCTAGGTAACTTTCATGAAGCGCTGTGAAGCGCTGCATTGGTCAATTTACGCCAGTGCGGAAAAAGGAGTTGTTTTATAATATATATTTATAAAGGCATCCGTCAGCGATATCAGTAAAAAGTATTTAAGACATATGTGGTCACATTTGGCTAGACGATCATGGCATCATGTTACTATTACTATAATTTTGTTTAATTCAAACACTTCATGATCTGAATACAAAAGTACAAAGGAACTTGAAAAATTAACAAATTGCCTATACAATTTGACGCCATTTTTATTCATAGAATACTGTCTCAACTACAGAACTAAGCTAACCGATTCTGAAGAATACTAATAACCACCTCTATAAATGACCAAGAGTATTATTTATCGTGGAACATACTGTTTGGCCCCGTCTGTATTGACTGTTTAAACACAAATAGAGTTTTATCAGATTTGCTCGCTTTTTGTTATCTACCCGCACGCATTGCTGTTTGCTCTAGCAGCGCTCCAAAAATAGCCGACAGTTCCGGTGGAAAAAAAAAATCGGACGCGCTCTTTTAAAGCTCATCATAATGCGATGTGTGGATTTTATTGTTATCTTGTACACACATGCTCACCACTATCGATTTTGCGTTCAAGCATTTTATTGTAACACCGACATGGTTGTTGTTTAAGGCGGGAATCGCAGGGTATTGAGGTTAGGGAAAATTTGAATTCCAAACAACTCTCGTTTACCTTACGAGAATAAAGGAATTATAAGATTCTATAATTATAAAAACGATGTATAACTACAATTTAGGTATCTACCCAAACCAGAACTTACACATACGAGGGTGGTCCCACAAGTACCCGACCCAACGGAGAAAACACAAAAATTTCGCATAATACTCACCGTTGATAGTTTTACCTTTTTCAAGATAATCAATGAAAAATATCCCACGCGCATCCCAAAAAACCGACGCCATAACCTTGCCTGCAGAAGAAACGGTCTTCGCCTTCTTTGGAGCCAGTTGTCCTTTTTCATTCCATTGTTTTGATTGTTCTTTTGTCTAGGGTGTGAAGTGATGGACCCATGTTTCATCCATGGTTATGAAACGACGCAAAAATTCTGCTTTGTTGCTGTGAAACTTCACTAAACACTCAATTGAACATCTTCACGACACTGTTTTTGCTCGAGTGTGAGCAATCGCGGCACCCATCTTGCACAGATCTTTCTCGTGTCCAAATTTTCAGATAATTTGCGACGAACCGCACTTTTTGAAATGCCTGCTATGTCTGCTAGCTCGCGCACTTTCAGTCGACGATCATTCAATACCGCTTTGTGAATTTTCTTCGCCATTTCTGGAGTCGTCACCTCATTTGGGCGACCACTGCCTTGGCAGCCTCGTTTAAACTCTGCTACCCCATATTTTACTGTTGTAAACGAATGAGCAGACTGACCCAGAGTAGACTCCAGTTCAGCTTTTATATTGGCTGGGCTGAGGCATTTAAAATAAAAGTATTGTACCACATAACGATGACCAATTATCTCCATTTTCACAAATTCACTGAAAACGTTCAGTATTGATGGCTGCCAAACAAATACTAAACAACGTGGCGTCTTCAAACTTGACACATATGCTTTATATGTTGAATACTTTCTAATACAATGATATTTTTCAAACAACTATCGCCATCTCTAGGTCAGGCCGGGTACTTCTGGGACCACCCTCGTACATTTATGAAATCCGCAAAAAAGGCAGATGTACCTCTACTGAGGTGTTACAATAACGAATAGAGAAAATAATACTAGCGCAATGCTTGGCCGCTCGGTAGTATCAGCAAAAGTTGTTAAATAAAATGACACATGATTTTGATTAGACAAAAGTATGTTCATATACTTACATAACAAAACTAGTACTAAAATAATAGTTGCAGCGATAGCAGTTCCGATGAATAAGGTATACAACTGAGACGTTACTTCTTCGGTAGTTCCACCAGGTACTATCATTGGAGGTACAAGGAAGCCCACTGCTATACCAAGCTGCAATAGAAGTTGCATTCATAATGATTGCAGAATGATTATAAAACACGATAGACTGTCAGATATCCATGCTATTAACAAACAATTCTAATGGAAATTAGAAGCAAGTGTACCGTTTATATGTCAGATAAACTGCAGACATTTCCACAATAAATGGAATTCGTCATTTATTTGTGAGCAAATATATACGGTAGATGAACTTTCCAACGGCATGATATGATCGGACTCATATTTTTTTATATCTAAACACGACAGATATGTTTTAGGGCAGTGTGTCCTTGAGACTTTTTGTGAAGGCAGCTTATTTGCCTCATCATTAGGAACTAACAGGATAATAAAGAAAGCTTCCTTTTTCGGTTTAAGGCCAACTCATTTCGTCTGGTTGTCAATTACTAATTTGATATTTCATGCGGTTTGCATTTTTTGTTGCCATGCGCCATTGTATCCCTCAAGGAACTATTGAAGTTAACGACTATGCAAAGTAGGTCGAGTAAGTCTGCCCTCGTCGAGGAAAATGTTCAACAACTCTCTTGTCACAAGCAGTGTCAAGATCATTCGCAATGAGGAGATCCCTAGTAAAAGAATAACTATGTCATCTCTAATTATTTATCGTTTATTCCGCACAGCACATCGAACGCCGCCGTTAACGCGTGTCTTTGTGTCGTCAAAGTAGGTACACGTGGATCCTGCGGTATACAAGGATACTTCGCTTTAGCAGTGGTTTACAATGCGTTATGCTACTCTCTTCCATTTTGGTACCAGATTATAGTATCGAAATGGCTATTTATACATAAGATTGGCCCACTTCAGTTGATTACTATAACATGAAAGGTACTATGTTAGTTTTGAAGAACGTGAAAAGCGCTACCCTTTTTGCCAAAGAGATGACAACACTGACCAGTGTCATCTACAAATAGTTAGCCAAAGCTTTGTACCAGAGCTGCTTCATTTTAAACATTTTGTTTTGATCAAATGTTTTAAACATGTTTTAAATATTCTCTTAGGTTTAAAACAATTTTTGTTTAAAACATGTTTAAAAAACTGAAATTGAACAAGCGTTTTTTTTGACATCTGACAAGTCTCTGTTATTCAAATCTGTTCGCTGTGACATTTTTTTCATTATTTAGTTTTTACAATCTTAATAATGGTGAATTATTCAAATGCAGAAATGGCGGAAATGCATCACGTATATGGCCTTGCCGACGGTAATGGTGAGCAAGCCAGACGAATTTATCACCAGAGATATCCCGATCGTGCTTTGCCAGATAGTCGAACCTTTTCTAATATTCATCGTCGTCTTGTTGAAACTGGTTCCGTCCGAAAAGGAACATCTGAAGGTGGACCTCTAGGTGTGAGAACCCCTGAAATTGAGGAAGCAGTGCTGCATGAAGTCGGAGGACATCCTGAAACGAGTACGAGGAAGATCGCTAGACACTTATATATTTGCCATCACATTGTACAGGCATTACTTTCCATTGATTTTCCAAGCCGTGTGACCTTTTGTCAGTGGTATCCTCAAAAAATTACACAAAATCCGCAATTTGAATCACTGATTCTGTTCACGGACGAAGCTAATTTTTCTCGAAATGCCATTCAGAATTTTCACAATAATCATTTATGGGCAGAAGAAAATCCGTATGCCGTAACCGAAACCCATTTCCAACACCAATTTTCGCTTAACGTATGGGCAGGATTTATTGGCAACCACTTTATTGGCCATTCTTGACGGACAGACTTACCTCAATTTTCTTCAACAACAGTTTGCCTTTGCTGCTTGATGATGTTCCGTTAGTAACAAGAAACAATATGTGGTACATGCATGATGGTGCACCAGCGCATTTCAGTGTAGCGGTTCGTAATTATTTACAAACTGTTTATCCAAATAGTTGGATTTGCCGCGGTGGGCCCCAAGAATGGCCGCCAAGCTCCCCAAACCTCAACAGTTTAGATTTCTTTTTGTGGGGCTATCTTAGGACACTGGTGTACACAAGTTCCATTAACACTGTAGAGGAATTAAGAGAAAGAATAGTTGCAGCTTGCGATAGAATAAAAAACAATCCAGGGATATTTCAACGAGTAGGCAGTTCCATGAGAAGGAGGGCGGATGTGTTTCCAACCTCGATAAGAGTATAGAAAGGATAATAACTAAAAATCAAGTAGAAGTCAAAATATAATAGCCCAAGAATTTACTAATTACTTCAATAATTTTGGTAAGCACAAAAAACTTAAGAACTCCATTTCCCTGGAAGAAACGAATGGGGAAGAAGTGCTTCTGACTATACTAGATCTTAAAGGTGGTAAAGCTCCGGGATACGATGGTCTAAAGGCAGAAAACGATAAAAAAAAATCGGTCCTTATATAACGAAGCCTCTTTGTTATATTATAAATAACTGTTTCAGCATGACATGGTAAGTCACGCTAAGCTGTTGGAATCACTCGAAAATAGCGGTATTAGGGAAAATACCTTACAACTAATGCCTAGCTATCTATCAGAACGTAAACAGTGTGTTAGAATCAGCGATCTAACAAGTGATTATGGGGTAGTACAATATGGCGTCCCCCAAGGGACGATTTTAGGACCGGTACTGTTCAATATCTACATAAATGACATTTATTCATTGGACAGCAAAGGAACAATTTTGGTATTTGCGGATGATACGGTAGTTATATATAAAGGTGCTAACTGGGCAGAACTAAAAATACTCATGGAGTATGATCTTAAAACTATTCTTGAATTTTATAACAGTAAACTTTTGACCGTGAATATCGCAAAAACCAACTTTGTCCCCTTTGCTTCCTACAAAAATCACTTGCCAGAGTACCACACGCTAAACATTAATCTAAGATACAATAACTATTAAACGGAGCAGTGACATAAAATATCTAGGCATTATCGTCGATAAAAGCTTGAAATGAACGAAAAAAATTAGAATGCTGTTACCAAAATTTAAACATCTAACAGGATTACTGACTGAGAAATCTTTAAAAACATTATATTTTGCACTTGTTCAGTCTCATTCAAACTATGGTATCATTGGTTGGGGAGCTGTGGCCTCAAGTCATCTCAGAAATCTCGAATGCGTACAAAACTACACACTTAAACTGGTATACAAAAAAAGAAAGACATATCCTTCCAACGAGCTGTTTGCTGAGGCTATTGTTTTTTACGTCAGACAGTTATATATGTACAATCTCATTACTTTTCAGTACAAAAATCGGTCCTCATTGAAGCAAATTGAACACTGCTATGGCACCCGTCAGAAAATGCTGTCTCAGGAGAAAACACTCATACAAAGGGCCTGGATTTTTCTCTGTCCAAGAATTTTCAATACCATCCAAGTGTCTTGCAAAAAAGTAAATAATTTAAACTCATTTAAAAAACAAATAAAAGACTGGCTGCACGTGGTCCCAAGAGTTAAAATCCATATGTACATAGAAGGCACGAGCTATATATTGTAAGTTGTAGGTCATTCTCAGATTAAATTTTCCATTTCCTAACCGATACTTTTTAAGCCTTCATATATTATACTTAGTGTAGATCTATTTAGCCTTAGCGGTCTGTGATGCGGCCGAAAAAATAGTTATAGATAGATCAGCCGCTAGTTTAGTTAAAGTCATTAAGCCTTAGCGGCCCATTTTAAATTATCTGTAGTGTTGTATTTTAAAATCCTTAAGTTTAGTTTTGGTCCAGTTGTCCAGGTTATCCTTTAGTGGTTAGTACTTCCTCTGATATATGTACTTACCATATTCTATGATACTTCACTTACATATATGGAATTTTACTCAAATCCATATATATCACTCATTTGTTAATTAGAATAAAAAAAAGGATTTTATTGTGTTACGTAATCGTCAGTATATAAGTATTTTCTATTTTCTTGTACCCGCGCACAAGGGCCACCCTTCTGCGGGCTCATCATTTATTTGTCCTCTATAAAATTCTATGTGTAATGGTTGTGAATTTTGGAGACAAATAAATATTACTATCTACCCCCTTCCTCCAATTTTGTCACTTTTAAAAATATTTTCTTTCCAAACTCTGACATAGACTAATAGTTTATTTTGTTCAGGTAATCATCCTGTGAATGGGTGACCATTGAAGGATAAATTATAAATAAAAAAAAATGTTAGTGGTGGATCTCGATTTGTCCAACGCGCAGGGGGGTATGCAGATTTGGTTTCTGCAACATATTTGCTCTAAAATGAAGTGTTTAAAATATTCTTATAGCATAGTTATACAACACCTTATAGAGCAAATTTGTAACTGTTGCATAAACGTTTATACAACTATTTTATACGGCATATTTGCACGTTAGTCGAAATGGTTGTGTTGTGGCATCCATGGTAACGTTTATAAAACAAACCCGAGCCTTGTTGTTTTGCTGTGCAATTTTCTACTTTAACCAACAAATTGCTCCCAACGGAAGCACTTATACAACTGTTGTTTAGTAACCGTTAAAGGCTGTACATATGCTAAATATGTTGGTAAACAACTTCACCATAACCTAACTTTCTGCAGTCATTTTTGTAAAATGCTAAAATGCCATAATCAACAAACGACGCATGCATATTGGTTCAAAAGGTTTTATCAACTGTTCAAACAGGTACAAATTCTAAGTAAATCATTCGACTCTGTCGGTATTTCATTTCAGACATTTGTCAAATTGTTTTATAACACCTGCAGGCCAGACCAAAATATTCTAATAACCTAAAGACAACATGGAGGATGCCATGATTGTACACAACCACCCGCCATATTGGGCAAACATTTATTCCTCTATTTAATATTAAATAATTATGTTTCAGTTCGAAATTACAGATATAAAGTGATAAACATACGTTGAAAACACCCTAAACCCTTTCCTCCCACCAGGGGCCCGAGTCCAATCACAATCCGCCTCCCTCCCACGTACTGAACCCTGATTGTGGAGGAATTCATCATTTTTTTAATTATTAGGCGAACTGTCACTTCACTGTAATTCTAGCCCCCCCCCCCCCAGAATTCAAGTTAGACACGCTACTGCTTATTTCGGTGCTTGATTCATCACAAGTAATCTGATCAATAATGCATACCACGTGCAAGCAATAAAACACATTTATTTTGTTCCTGCTGCGTGTTTACATACAGCAGCCTTTCCAATCCACTGGTTCTGGATGGGAAATTGATGAAAATTGTTTCCTTAGCTGGCTGTTTAGATTACGGAGGCGCGAAGCGTTAAATCCAGTGATTTCCTCTAAAAACATGTTTGCATTTGCAGATATGCATGGATAAGCAGAATAATACAATTTACTTAAGCACATGTAGCTATTGATATAACGGGCGCGGCAGAGAGGATGGACGGTATTTGTATCACATTGGCGCTTGGAACTTCTCTTAAATCGCGTAAACCATGTTCACGTCGATAAAAAGGGGTGTAACCTTAGGAAACGACAATGGAGTGGAAACCAGACGACACACGAAGTCACCAACAAGAGCCAACTTACGCATTGCAGTATAATGGCCAGAAGACCGACTATTCAAGGCTACATCTAACCACAACACAATACAGGGTTATCCAAATTAAGTGTCCACCATTAGTAACTTTGTTATTAGTGAAAATACAAAGTTGTTTGAATTAGCAAACTAGTAGCATTTTTAACGCTGGTAAAAATGAGAAATAAAAAAAAACAATTGAGAGTCGTTATTTTGATTTTTTTCAGTAAAATAACATTTTTTTAAATGGAAACCCCTGTATATTATATTTTTTTCTGTTAGAGCATCAAATTTTAAACAAAAAAGCTTACAATAACTTTTCTCCTAGGTTACAAATTGTTGAAGTTATGGCCTCCAATCTGAAACAATTAAATTGTATCGACAAACTTTATTTTCAACATCAACTTATAATCTTACAAAATACAATAACAATTTTTTTTAAAGAAGATGCTCGAAAACACCACCTTGTTCTTCAATACATTTTTGGGCACGTTTTTCAACTGCTCGAACTGTCTTAAGTATGGACCTACCATCTATCTGGGTTTCTTTTCCCGAACTGCAGTCTTTAACGCGTCAAGGTTATCGTACCTTCGCTTGTAAATTTGGTTCTTTAAGTAACCCCACAAGAAGTAATCAAGTGGGTTTAGATCTGGTGATCTGGGAGGCCACTGTATTGGGCCATTTGTTCCTATCCACTGATCATTAAAAGTAGTACTTAGAAAATGATAAGTACCTCTGGAGTTGTGGGCAGGTGCGCCATCTTGCTGAAAATGCAGATGATGTCTACTTATAAGATCCAATTCGTCTAAGAAATTAGTCAGAATTTCTGACATAAATTCCACATATCCTTCACCAGTTAGGGTTCCCTCATAAAAGAACGGGCCAACAATTTTTGAACCAATTATACCGCACCAAACGTTGAAACTGAAACGGACTTGTGGGCCTCTTGGATGTACTAACAAAAGATTTTCTCTTGACCAATAATGGTGGTTTTTTCTATTAAACATTCCAGAATTTGAAAAATTTGATTCATCTGTCCATAAAAGGTAACGAAAGTTATTTACATTTTGGCGACAGAAGCTAAGATACCAATGGCAAAAAACAAGTCTTCTCTCTGGATCCCCTGCCAAAAGCGTTTGAACTGGTCGGTACTTATACGGAATAAATTTGTATTTTTTTAAAATCCTTTGAACAGCACCATAACTGAAATTAGAGTCCTTGAGAATATCTGCTATTGAATTCTCACGATAAGCTTCAAAATATCCAATAACTGCAATTTCCGTGGCCTCGCTTATTATGAATTCTTTTTTTGCCCTTGTTTTAGCAAAAACATTTTCGTTGCCCCTAAATTTTCGATATAGTCTCAGAAAATATCGTTCATACGGTTGAATGCGAGCGGGATATAATTCACTGTAGTATTCTCTTGCTCTCAAGGAGGATTTTCTGCACACTAAATAGCATTCTAACATATCACACTTTTCTTCATGGGAGAACATTTTTCTTTAAATTAATGACACAATAAAGCTTATAAACAAGTATTTACACTAATGTTTGACATTATTTGATTTTATCATTGTTTTCCAAAGCCTTCTAGTTGCGAGTATGTCCAGTTTAACAATTTGTCGCTTATCTTAATGCTGTCAAATCGCGAACGCCATGTTGTTTTCATAGCCGTCTTAATATTATAATACTGCAAATAATTAAAAATATTTATCGTTATTTTGACTTTATTTTTGACTTTAGCGGAAAAGTCATTATGAACTTTTTTGTTTAAAATTTGATGCTTTAACAGAAAAAAATACAATATACAGGGGTTTCCATTTAAAAAAATGTTATTTTACTGAAAAAAATCAAAATAACGACTCTCAATTGTTTTTTTTTATTTCTCATTTTTACCAGCGTTAAAAATGCTACTAGTTTGCTAATTCAAACAACTTTGTATTTTCACTAATAACAAAGTTACTAATGGTGGACACTTAATTTGGATAACCCTGTATAGACGAATAAACAAATATTTTTTTGAAAAATGAAGAGCCGTTATTTTCTGAACACACCTCGTATTGCTTTGGCAATTTGTTAGGTGTTGGGAAGCGGAACTACTCAAATGTATGCAGTAAAGCTTATAACGTACTTTTGGCGGCAAACATTGCCATGTAAACAAATAAGCTTAGCTCCTCCTAACACATTCGAATTAGTTGGCTGATCCTAACTATTCAAGTTTTCTCCTGTTAGTGTGTCCATGCTCGATATTTTATTAGCAGTACGATTTTAACAGACGCTTCTGTAATTTTGACCCAAGTAAATCTCACAACCATAGGTAGATCTGCGACTTAAATAAGAAATCCACATTCAAAATCCGACTTGGTCAGCACTGGTTGCGAAATTTATCTCATCTTCCATTGACGATCGTGCAATCATGTATGTAAATACAAATAAACAGCAGCCATAAATCTTGATTGTTCAAAAGCGGCCGCAACACTACAGGTCCCAATTCTTATCATTAAATTGTGTTTGTACAGCGTAGGGAGATGCAAACTAAAAACATAATTGCAATTATCCCATAACAAGTTGATGTTTATATGCTAGCGGAAATCCTTATAGATTCAATGCGTCACCGTTGAACAGATTGGAATTTTAAATAAAGTGTTCGGACTGTACACTTTGAGATTCACGGCTGACTGAAACATAGTAATAATTGAACACTGTATGATTTAACGAAATTTTGACAACACAGTAACCAATTAGATCCTCACATGACAACCAGCATAGAAAATAATTAACCCATTCAGATCCCTTTCTAAGAAAAGAGGATCCAGTGAGGCGGGGGTATACCTGGAAGACAAAAGCGTGCCGGAAAGCTATGCGCTTGGAACTTGCACAACGATCTTCCAGGCGGAGATACATATTTGCAATCGAGGACAAGGTCACCCTTAGACAAGGAATTTACTACTACCCTTCAGGGACCCGGATACGGCGGAGTTCCGGGTAACGAGAAATCGAATCTCCTGGATAGGCTGGGGACCAGAAACACCTGCATCGATCCCGAACCTAGGCTGGAATAAACAGGCGCCAGGTCGACACCGCCCTGAATGGACGGACGTATAGAAACCGGGGAACAGCGGAGCTACTGGAAGGGGGTGGAGAATCGCCCAACCTTCTGGTAGGGGTTCTTACCGGCCACTGTAGCCTGAACAGAACTTTATTTCGCTTATGGGTTATGAGGAATCCAACCTGCGCCATGTGCTGGAAGGAGGACGAGACTTTCTGTATATTGCAGTCTAAGGGGCGAGATATTCGGGGCAATGGAGTTTGATGGTTGTTCAGTTAGTAGAATGTTCGGACATCCTGACCTTCATTGGCAGCCTGCATAAAAATGGCTCAACGATGACATATTTTAAAAGACCTGTTCTTAAACTGAAATGATATGCATGTATCACATAGCGGATGTCAACGATAGGATTCTTTACACTGAAGCAGCCACGGATCTTGCGACCCGAGAGAAAGTCAGACACCCATCTGGAAAGTTTCTCTGGGAGGCCATATGATGGAAGTTTGCAACGACATGAGCCTCACCATACTGCCTGTCGCTAATCAAGTCGTGACGTTGGAGGTACTCCAGAAGCTGGCGATTTATGCCCCTCTCCATCATTTTACTTATAACAGAAGGCTGAACTATAGGCCTGTAGTTTCTTGGAGGAGACAAAAATCTCAGGTTCTGCACCGATTAACTATCTTAACTGCCCAAATTGTGAGTTGTGGCTTTTGTCCGCAGCAGTCTTTCCTGCTCCAGAGACGATTCTTCAGAATCACAGTGGAAGGACATTATGTGGCTTTGCCTCAACACCAAAACATCTTCGAAATTTATTTGCTGCCTTTATCGCTCTCCCTCGGACCATAACTGGGATGACCTACTTGAATATTTCGCTGTCAAGATCGACTTCCTGAACATCAATCACCCAGCTTCAGAGGTAGTTCTCCTCGGTGATTGCAATGCCCATAATGAGCTCTGGTTGGGCTCAAATAAGACCGATTCAGCAGGTCGTGCCGTTGAAGCGTTCGCTATTATCCAAAGACTGACCCAGCTGGTGAAGAGCCCTACTTTTTCGCCCCGCGTTTTGTCACAAACCAGTGGCCTGCTGGATCTCTTTCTGACCACGCATCCTGTCCCTTAAAGCACTGCTGTCCTGTGTCTCCTGGATAACTCGGACCACGGCGTTCTGGAGTTTGGTTCTTGGACAGACCCAGGCCACAAAATTTGAAATTACGGATATGCCGACTGGTAGGGACTCAGAGACTTCTTCTCCACCTTTCCCTAGAGAGATCTTTATTTCGCTGACGCGGATGAGCCAATTGTCTGTTTATCCATAACTGATTATGATAAAAATAACCGCGTTTCATCAATTTACTGGATCCACTGGATCAAATGCCAAACACCATATCATTACTAACGTCAGCGCGGTGCTACGTTCAAATTCGCGTGCTCCCATTAGCCACAAAAGCCTGCATGTGGTAGCAACAAGCAGACAGAAGCGGTCGTTGAGTGGTCAAGCTTGCTTAGACGCAAGTTAAATAAATAAATTATAATAACGTATGTTCTCCGCAAATTCATTCTATATGGAGCATATATTAAACAAATTTATTATTTTTTAAATTTTATTTTAGGAAAAAGTGTAAAAAAATGCGGTACAAAATATGGTACACTAGGCACATAGGCGAACATTAAGGTTTAGTATGGAAGGATAAAAAACATACATGCATCCCTACATTGCACTTAGAGCACCTTGTTTTTGCTCTATCATGGCATAAGCCACATCTAGTTGGCTTTTCTTGTGGTATCACAAAATGATCTAAACGATCATAACGAATATCTATATTCATTAGCCGAAGGACGTTCTCTAGAAAAAGATGGCGGTTTCTTGTTTTGTTGTAACAAGGCTGTGGCAAGCGGCCGTCTAAATAATAATTGATCCATATGTCCTCCGTGCGATCTATAAAGTTGCCAGGAATTATGAACAGCCATATCAATACAGTGGCTGATCAATGAAAAGTACCACTTTTTACCCCGAATGGAAATGCGATACAGACCAATATTTTGATCACAACGATCAACGCCGCCCATATTTGCGTTGTATACATTTACAAGATGCGGCTGTTCTACCTAAAATCAAAAGCATTTTTGAAAAAATAGATTTTCCTTTTGAGAGTATCGCTTTACAAAGCGAATTGGTTGCATTTGAACAGAGTGTTAGTAAATTATTTTCATGCCATTTTACTGCAATTATGTTTGTATTGGATATTTTGTTGCAATCGTAACTACCTCTTTTTTCCATTTTCATAATTTTAGAACCTCTGAATTGGACGCCTTGTAAACGATTTTCTCTAGCAGTACCAGTCGCAAAAAAATTTCTTTCTGTCAATATTACCATAAGAGGGAGAGAAGTGAAAACATTGTCGAAAACTAAATGAAATTTTTCATTTGGCCATTTTCTCGTCAATGCATCAGAATACTCTAATACCACACCAGCACCAACACCCAACTCTGCTTAATTCTTACTAATGTTGGTTGACCACCCTTGGTAAGGTTCAACCCAGTAAACGTAGCCTAGTCTTGATGCGCCAACCCATAATTTATAGCCGTATCGTACAGGTTTTCCGTAAATGAACTTTTTGCATGAGTGTCTCCCAAAATAAGGAACGATTGCCTCATCTACACTATGCATTTCTGTCAAAATTCCATGTTCCATAATTTTTTTATTCAGATTAGCAAATAAAGGTCTCACTTTTGCAAACTTATCTCCTTGCTGTAAATTTTAGTTATCTACTAAATGGAAATTTGACATAATATACTCAAATTTATCTCGTGTAAGCACTTCTGTGATGAGGTGATTATCACTGGACAACAAATTTTAGTTTTTTAATTGTATCTTGTGGGAAAAGTGCACTTCTTTGTTAATTTTGGGACGCTGAATCCAAAAATGACAATGAAATAAAAAGATTAATAGCGGTTTAGAAAAAAAACTTTTTATTTTTAAGGATATATTAAAAAAAGTAACAAGATTCATATACTTATAAGAATCACTATATGCGCTTTCTTTTTGCTGTTCTCTTATGGATCGTTTCTGGAGCATCTCTACCAAGAGTCCAACAGTAGTCTGCAAGCATGGAAGGATTCCACTTTCCCTGGTACCTTTTTCCATTGTTGAAATATCCTGATGAAAACGTTCGCCGTGCTCATCACTTACGGCTCCGCAATTGTCAGGAAAAAAGTCCAGGTGTGAGTGTAGGAAATGTATCTTAAGAGACACATCTTTTGATACGATGACAGCATATTTTTGACAAGGGGTTTATAGTTGTTAGCTTTTCGATTTCCCAAGAAATTAGTGACCACCAGACGGAAATCATTCCAAGCAGTTTTTTCAATACCTGTTAAAGTGTTTTCAAACTGTGTATCTTTCAAAATATTTCGAATCTGTGGCCCAACAAAAATACCTTCTTTAACCTTTGCCTCCCTTAGTCTTGGAAATTTCTGACGCAGGTATTGAAAAGCTGACCCATCTCTATCTAATGCCTTGGCAAAGTTTTTCATTAGGCCCAACTTGATATGCAGTGGTGGTAATAATTTTTTTTTCGAATCTACTAATGGCATATGCTGTACATTTTCTTGACCTGGCTCTAGGAATTGACGAACAGGCCAGTTTTGTCTGGTGTAATGAAGTGCCTTTGCCCGACTGTCCCATTCACACAAAAAACAGCAAAACTTTGTCTAGCCTAGCTGCAGCCCAACTTTCAAATCGCCACAAATATGCCATTGGTGCTCATCGTATTTTATGCATGTCAATAGGTACTTCATATTGTCATATGATTCTTTCATGTGAACTGCATACCCTACAGGAAGAGATGGTAAAATATTTCCAATATGCAATAACACTGCCTTTAAACTCAATGTTGAACTGTCTATAAACCATCTCCATTCTTCTGGGTTATAGTTTATATTTAAAGCCGCCAGTAAGCCGTTAATGTTACTGCAGAAAACCAAGTTATTCTCCATATTGAAAAATGGTTCTAAGTCTTTGTGGCGTTTACGAAAAACACATACCGAAACATCGTCTTCTAACAAGTTCCACTGCTGCAGTCTTGATCCAAGTAACTCTGCCTTACATTTTGGAAGTTCTAAATCTCTTACAAGATCATTTAATTCTGACTGTGTTATTTTGTGCGGTTGGTGGCATGACGTGCTCGGTATAAAATCAGGATCCCTTGACGTTGATGGCATATCTTCTTCCTGACGAATCACTCGATCACCATGATCTGATTCGTTTTCTGATTCGCAAGTGTAGGATTCTGGGGGTTTTGGAATAGGATTTTCGTCACTGTGAGGCACAGTTCTCATCGCAGATGGTATGTTTGGGTAGTTAATAACCGATTTTTTTTTTCTTGGACATACCTGTGGCTTGTCCAACACAAGGTACCATGCAAAAGTAACAATCATTAATATGATTTGTAGGCTCTCTCCAAACCATTGGGACAGCAAAGCGCATAGACCGTTTTTTGCCATTTAACCAGCTCCTCAGACTTGAAGCACATGTATTACAGAAGATGTGGGGTGCCCACTGTTTGTCTTGATCACCTAGTTTACAACCGAAATAAAGCTGATATGCCTTTGTTATTAGTGGAGTAATAGACCGTCTCTGAGACGCAAAAGTCACATCACCACACACGTAACAAAACTGATCTGGATTGTTTACACACTTTCGAGACATCTTGCATGAACGCTGTCAGCCAACTGAGGAAAAAATGGCTAATATAAAACAATATAATGTACACGTATGTATAACGTAACACAATCATGCCGATTACATCATCTTTCCTTGCCGAATATAAAAATGTTGCACGTGCATTGTTGTGAATTACAGTATATCTATTAACACTGTCACAGCAGGAACACATATAATTACCGTATCTCTAAAACTTGAACTAATATTGAAAAAATAAGTTTCATTCCGGTTTTAGCACATTAAAAATAGTAATATTTTGTTGATTTTATTTAGGATATTTTTTGGCTGTTGATCCGTGTTATTAGCATCTCTTTCACGTTCCCAGAACATTCTTCTACGTGGTACATCGACATAACCACTCAATATTAGTGTTCCAATAAATGCCCTTATTTCATACTCTTGCACCTCTTGTTGGCGATTCTTTTCCCTGGCATATCTATTTGTTTCAGTTGTTATGCGTGTTATAAGTTCGCCGTCAAAAAAAAGTGAAAACCATTCAAGTGGAGTCTTAGAAGAATTATTTTGTTCAAGAAATTGTTCGGAGTTTCCTGGAACTTCTTGTGGTAGATCCTCCTTGACCCATTTGTACGTTTTTCATTTCTTTAGCTTTTTATGTTTTACTTTTTTAGCCAATTCAGACAATCGAATATTATCTCAGCAGCTGCTTGTAATTGTGAACCCGGTAGATTATCAGCTGACATTACATTCTCATCGCCGGTGAGAATGTCACAAGCATTGATTGGAGGCATCAATGTGATATTATCCACATTTGCTAATACATCTTCATTATCCTCCAGCATAGCAAGGGCTTCCTCCAGAGAAAAGCCCCTAAAATGAAACATGCATGTATTTTCCTGACGTACAATATTTTGCACACTCAAATATAATGACGCAATTTTGAATCCGAAATAATAACATAAGCAATTTGGCATTATAACTGGAAAAAAGCAGGTGTGTTTTATCGGTAGAAGCAATCAAAACATTTTTTATATTTACGTAAAGACCATATATTTACTTACTTGGCAAATCGTATTCTATATTCAGCCATGTCACAAAAAATAAAAACTTCTTCACAAAATCGCAAAAAAATCTCAATACAACGATAACACCCAGCCGCACGTTACGATTTACTAAGGCTTATATACATATATGCTATTACCGCGTCAAAATAAGCACAGATCGTTGCAAGTCGCGACTTGTTTACGTTGTACCAAAATTGTACCCTAGGCATATCTAGGTTAATAGTTTAGTAACTTTGATGAGAACTTCTTAATTGGTGATCCAAGAAAACGAGACTAGTGAATCATTTTCAGCAATATTCGGACCTGTTCACGATCGGATGCATTGTAAATGTGCATCCGACAAGAATAATTTATATTTGCACTTTAAAAAAGCCCATCAACAGCATTAAAAAGTCGCTCCTATAGATATTGCTTAGGATTAGACTTTTAAAAATGTTCTTTTTGAGCCACTATTACACAGTATGTGAAAACTAACTGATTGCTGGTAACTGAACACATGTATTGTTTTCCATTATGTTCCATTGATTGAATTAGTGTGTTATCCAAAGCCTATTTAAGCAAAATAAATTCCCAGTGGCGCCCCTAGTGCCTGTATATCCGTAGTGGAACATTGCATAACAGTTCTTTATACGAGATTATCCCCTTATTATATGACAGCCTGTATAGAACGTTTTAATAATTTTTCTTTCTAGCTAATCCGTCATCGCCCTGAGAGGCATTATTTGAAAAATAAACAGCTTTGTTTCCCTCAGACCCAAATCCCGTCCGAGGCTTATACACATTTTACAATTAAAGCACATTTTAACTTCCACGCCCACTGGCGAGGAGGAAGTATTGTGATTTCTAAAGACCATGACGCTCGTTTCCGTCAGTCTCTCGGTTTGTCTATCGGTCGGTATGTCTGTCTTTCGGTCTATCCGCTAATCTTTGGGCTGCCTATAAATTGGAAAGTATTGGTCGGATGTCGATGGAACTTTCACACAATGTTGACACGATGCTAAGGACGAAAAAGCTTTGTATACTGTTCGTTATAGAAGAGCAAATTATTTTGTTCACTATGTATTATTTTCTCTGAAACTTGACAAATAAAGTCCTTCCGTTGTGTATTTATAATCCACTCCTATTTATATTACAAAAATTAACAGATGTAAAAGCTTCTTGACTTCATATCATATCGCTAATATCTAATACTTGACTTGATTCTAAGTCAAGTAGCTTGAAAACAGAGGCCAAGTAGTTGATCCCCAATATCACCTGATTGCCAAAGACTCCGATACTGCACGCTGACGACACCTGAGATGGTCCAAACCATACCGCTGCAAGTCTAGCAGGTACTGACAAAATGAAAATTTGTGAGAAAGCCACAATCGTTTGTCCAGCAAACGAAATCAGGAATCTGTCAGGATGTACAGCACCCACTTTTATCCAGGATCCGATTGCTGTACCCGTTATTCCTATTATCACAGATTTTCTTAAGCCCTGAAAGAAAAAAAATTTTTTTGTTTACTAGAAAGTATTCAACGCTAATCGTTCTTCTATGAGAAATTTAAAGTTCCAGTTGTAATAGTCCAGAAAGGTTAGACTTTGTCTGCAAAAACAATGCCTGGCATTGTTCAAAGAGAAAATCTAATGTCCCTGGGCTATTAAAAAGAAAAATTTCGTACAGTCGCACTAAAATGAGTCACGAAAAATAATTACTGTCATAAAGTATAAATACCACGTTATTGCCAAAACATCTATCTGCAATTACTAATTTTCCATCCTCAAGAAACTGCTTAACTTTATTGTTAGTAGAAAATAATATTGCGCATGTTGATCTATTCGGTGACGTATGTTGAATTTCGGTTATGTTTACTCCTTACCAAAATTCCATAAACGGACACGATAACGTAATCGTCACTATTTGATAGTAACTTATACATTTATCCTTGAATATTCTCTTATCAAGGGTCATAGCGTAACAGTAAACTTACGACTTTTCCGTACATATCAGAACCGCATTGAACACAAAACTGTAGAAATACAAAGTGTCTCAGAAAGGTTTACACAGCTTAACCGGTAGGAAAATTAATACTCTTACGTTGGTTCGCCAGGTAAAAAAATCATCTAAAGATATCATTCTCAATTCTCAGTATTCGCATAAGTGTTTTGATATGTATACTAAGTGACATATAAATCCGAACACCCAGTTTAAATGGTTTTATTTTAATAAAAGTTGGTGAATGTATTTATCTTACTGTAAATAACAAGTGAAAAAATGTTCAGCCTTATCAGTTGGACATTCCGGTTTTTATACTGCTTTTTTTTAATTCACTAACGCTCTAAAAATGAATATTTCAGCCGCAGTAAAGAATCAACGTTGGCGGATTTTGGTCCTTGACATCCTTTACGATCGCTTACGATGCCTAGAGTACGGAGACCTGTACGATTTCGTCAACTTAGTGAGTTTGATAGGTGCCGTATAGTGGGACTTCGGGAAGCTGGACTTTCTTTTCGGGCAATTGCAGTTAGAGTGCAAAGAAGTGTAGACACTGTGGTTAGGTGTTGTCAGGCATGGCTTCGAAAATGCCGTACGCAAAGAGCAAGGGGCACTGGACACCGCCATAGAACAACAGACCGTGAAGATCGCCGCCTAAGATTATTGGCCTTAAGGGACCGTTTCTCCACTACCAGGTCCATTGCAAATGAATGGTTTGCAGAACACGGAAGACCAATTGGCATGCGAAGTGTTTACCGACGAATGAGAAGTTTTGGCTTGTTTTCACACCGGCCACACTGGGTCCTCCCTTTAACTCGAGAACACCGACGTAATCGCCTTGAGTGGTGCAGACAACGGTCACTCTGGGATCTGGAATGGAACAGTATTGTCTTTAGTGACGAGTCTCGATTTTGTTTAGGCATGCACGATGGTCGGGCCAGGGTTAGAAGGCGACGTGGTGAAAGGAGCAATCCTCAATTTTTTGTTGAAAGACATGTTCATCACACTGTTGGAGTTATGGTTTGGGGTGCTATTGCTTATGGTTCCAGGTCACCTTCAATCTTCATCAGAGGTAACATGAACGCGCAGCGTTATATCCACGAAGTTCTAGAACCCCATCTTTTACCCTATCTTGACACCCTGGCAGATCCAACTTTCCAACAAGATAATGCCCGACCACATGTTGCAAGAGACACAATAAACTTCTTTCAACATAATGATGTCACATTGTTACCATGGCCATCAAGATCTCCCGACTTATCCCCAATTGAGCACGTGTGGGATGTGATGGGTAGGAGATTGCTCAATTTGCAACGTCCTCCTCAGACTCTAGAAGCACTTCGAGAGGAGTTGGTGGTTGCCTGGAATGAGATACCACAGGAGGACATTGACCACCTGATCAGAAGCATGCCTAGGCGCGTTGGAGAATGCGTAGCACATCAGGGTGCATCCACACATTATTAAAGGTCAAAGGGATTTAAAGCAGTGCAATCATTTTGAAATCTTTATCATTTACTTATTATGCTTCATTAAGTACTTATACAAAATTTTATTAAATTAAAACCATTTAAACTGGGTGTTCGGATTTATATGTCACTTACTTAGTATATTTTGGTAGACATTTCATGTCATATGCCAAATGATACAAATTATTAAATTTACCCTACAACAGAAAAATACTCGCAGAATAAAAGTTATTTTACATCACCAGAAAACTTATACGTCAATCATGGAAAAAAATGAAAATAATCTTTGTTATCAAAGTATAAATATTTTGTCAAAATTCTCATTTTAAAAGTGCTCCACCCAGTACTTAAACGATTTTTTTACTCACTCTGTAGTGTAGTAAATATGCTTGAATTTATATCACTATCAGTATGTAAACATTATTAACATGAGCAAGATTGTTCCTGCATTTTTCTCCATCTTTTTGCAAATGAATGTTCATGCACCATTTGTCTATATCTCTGCGATATAGTCCATGAACTTCTGACTCATTATCTCACACTAGCTTCCATTATACAAATGGAAAAATAGATGCAGTAAGCAGATTGATTATCCACTGTCGAAAAATGTTTTTATAATTCATGAAAAAGATTGTTCTTATTCCAGTATAACAACTTAAATCATGAGAGCGCTCTTCGGATTATTGAGACAAAAATTCTCACATAGGTAACATACTCAAAAAGTCGATTTTTCAGGGTTTACTTGCAGCATTCTTTAGGAGTATATCTGAGTATCACCCACTAGTCAGCTTTGATTGAAGAAAGCTTTCAATGAGACGAGTGATCAACTGTTTCAATTTTGGAGCAGAACTTACCATGACAACCGACCGTACAACTAGAAGCTTTTAAAATGGACATGGTAGACGAGGTATCACTAAATAAGGAAATCGTACTCACCAGCTTCTCCAACAAATAACTGGCAGGGAAAATAAACGGTATATACAACACCATGTAGATCATGGAAGTCCAATCCACCCAGGTATTGGTGGTGTGGTAATAGTCGACAATGACATTGGTGATGATCGAGAACTGGATCCATTGCACAGCGTTGCAAGCCGAATACATGACGAAGATGCCCAAGACTACCCATCGCGATTTGTATACCTTGATCTTCTCAACTTCCGGCAGATGAGCTTTTGACTCCAAGTCATTGATGTCCATTTCGAGGTGTGTCGTACCTTTAAGGTCGGTTCAGATTCTGCAACAATGAACAAACATTATAATAAAAATAATAATAAGTGTGTATAAGGCGAAGCTTAGCTAGATGGCTAGTCGTGTACCCAACCCTATTGTGTGAGGAAATATGTATCTACAGTACAAAATGAAAAGTTCATATTCAACTGAATGAACTAATGAAAAAGAAAAGCTAATCACAACAGACCTAACAGCTGGTTTTTCACCAGCTTCCTGAATATTAAAACACTATTGCTTCTCCAAACAACCTAACTGCATTGAAAAATAAACATTTTTGAAACAATGCGGCTTAGTACAAAGGCATAGCAAAGTTATTACTCTATTATGCCTCAGATCCCTAAGATTAATGATTTCTCTAGTTATCAATTTACTATGGGGATAAATAGGCGTTGTAGTAAATTTTATCTCATGTACAAATACCTCAAGATTACATACAAATTATTGATCCATCTCAACTCCTTGATTCATCGAGTCAAGACAAGGATAATATCAAATTAAAGCATAGCTAAGGCTGGTCGTTATTAAACTTTTAACTAGCTTTTTGCGGGTTTAAAAATTCAGCATGAGTCTATTAGTATACAGTATCTTATACGTATAGGTAACACGTATTTATCAAATTTTAAGCTACAGTCAAAGATTACACTAAGGTGTCCCTTACTCTAAACTATCTTCAAAGTGAGTGCTGTGTTGCAGAAACTTTGCGAAAATTAAGAAGACTATTTGGTCGGAATGCAGCTCCATCCACGACTGGTATACGAAAATTCGTGAAGAAGGTTTATGAAACTGGCCTGCTTGTGGATAACAGAAGGTATGAGCACAGAGCACAAGTGGGCATCATTCGCATTTCTGTGCGGAGAATATTGCATAACGACCTGGGATTATTTCCTTACAAGATGCAACTTGTGCAAGAGTTGAAACAAAGTGACCACCCGCTTCGATATCGTTTCTCTTTGTGGGCTCTAAATCAATTGGAAACGGACGTCAATTTTGGTCGCCAAATCATCTGTTCGGACGAAGCCCATTTCCATCTGGGAGGTTACGTTAACAAGCAGAACTGTAAGATTTGGGGTTCTGAAAATCCATATGTCTTCATAGAAAAACCAATGCATCCAGAAAAAGTAAGTGTTTGGTGTGGCTTTTGGAGTGGTGGGATTATTGGTCCCTACTTTTTTCAAGATGAAGATAGTAACAGCGTGGCGGTAACAGGGGAACGCTATAGAGACATGTTGAATTTTTTGTGGCCACTATATCACTATATCTTTGGTTCCAGCAGGATGACACAAAATGCCACACCAGCAGTGAAACAATCGATCTTTTAGTGGTAGTAAGTTCGATCATCGCGATATCAGCCCTTTTGGAGACGTCCGCAGCTGTGATTTGACGCCCATGGATTACTTTATATGGGGTACTGTTAAGGACCGCTATTACATTAACGATCCTCAAACAATTAATGTTTTCAAGGAAAATATCCGTCGAGCTATTGATGAAATAGACCCAGAAACTATCGAAAATGTGCGAATTGGGTTAAGATAATGCACTACCTACCCCCAGGCCGGCCGCGGCAGCCATTTAACTGAAATTGTTTCTCATAAATAATCGGAGGGTGTATTATTTTGAATAAAGTATCGAGTGTTACATATTATTGAAGAGTGTAGTTTTAATAGCAATTTAAAAAAGAAACAATCTGATCGCCACCCTTTATATAAAGATCGGCCATCAGAGTTTAAGTAGTAGTAGCGACAAGCAGTATGGTTTCCGGTACCAGCGATCCACAGGGGACCTCCTAGCTTACATTACGCAACTGTGGAGTAAACCGATCCAGTCTTATGGTGATGCTCATGTCATTGCTCTTGATATTAATTCTTACGTAAACTTACACCGTATGGCCTTCCAAAGAAGCTTTGCAGATTTATGACCGACGTTCTCTTCCGGCATTGTTATTTTCCATATCAACGACATCCTTTTCCGTACGATCAATCCAAACCGCTACTTTGCTGATGACAGCACTCTACATGCAGGAATTTAGAGTGACAGGCCGATTTACATTTTCGATGGGCCGTGTTCTACCAGAGAACCGTTCAGTTCGGCTGGTCGGGTTCGGGATCACCGAGGACTTGATCTTGACTTGACCCTACAAACGTTGTACACGATGCTAACTTGCTTATAGTTCGTCCATAGAAATCGTCATTTGTATATAACGCAGAGTGATACGCATAGCTACAACACGTGGAATGCCCACAAGTTAGATATACCATAACAACGTCTACCAGCCACTGGAAATGGTATTAATTACCACGGAATTCGCTTCTATGGTGCAATCCAAATGAAGTTAAGCTCCTTTCAAACTGAAAATAAAATGCGTTTTGGTCACCGAAGCATACTACAACTTTGATGAGCTTTTCAACAGTGACTTTCAGAATTCCTAGTAAATCAATTTACTTCGAATTTGTGCTTTTTCAAATTTCTGTGATTGTGATTGTGTTGGTTTTGTGTACATTTTTACATGTTTATTTTTGCTTTTTTGTTATATGACGGATAAGTATCATTATTGTCTTTTTTGACTTCTGTAAACAAGCTCTGTATACTTAGCGGTGAAAAAAACAATCGAACTGAATTACACAGGTCAGTAATTATATAATATCTATAATAATATAGTAGTCTTATGTAAATAAATCGTAAATTCGTAAACGTGACGACTTAAAATTGGGCATATACGAGCCCCTTCCACCTTCAGTTGGCCCACTTCAAGATTTATACCAAAATATGCCTTTATAAACTAAACATGACGAAACTATTTACTTCTAAAACAATTTATTTTCTCAAAAACATTTTAGATACACTCTAGTCGTAAAAAATACATATTTGAAATCACTTAGACCTATAACAAATAGAACATCTGAACAAATAAAGAATATGCGAATAAATGCGCGAAGTTAACAAAGCAACAATTGAAAGATTACTATTGGGTAACACCACCTTCATTGTTTATTACGGCTGAAATTCTTTGGGGCATAGTGTAGTGTTAACCAAGTTTTGGCAAAAATTTGGTGTAAAACAATCCCATACTTCTTGAAGCTTTTGTCTCAGTTCGGTGATTGTACGAGCAGGATGTTGTCGTAGAACCTTTTTCATCTCGTGCCACAAAGTTTGAATAGGTGACAGATCTGGACTGCTAGAAACCCATTCCAAAAGTGGTACATCATTTTTTTTTCATCCATTTGGCCTTTTTTGAGGTCTGGCACGCTGCTCCATCTTGCTGAAACACAAAATCTTGGCCGGATGTCAAACATTCTTCCATCACTGGTAAAAGCGATTCTTCTAAAATTGCCAAATATTTGTTTGTATCCACATTTTCATCAATAAAATGAAGTTTTCCTACTCCTTTTGATGACATACTGCCCATAATGGATGCTGGAAATTTCAGTTTTCTCTTCAGACAGTCAACATGGAATGCTTCATTTTTTTTGCGAATCACTCTACTGCGACTGTCACCAACACAAACTTCGAATCGGGCCTCATCACTCCATTGTATTGCACACCATTGTTGAGGTGTCCATTGTCTATGTTCTTTAGCCCACCTAAGCCGATTTTTCTTTTGCAGTGGAGTTAATAGTGACTTTTCTTTGGCCTATAAACAAGTTGTGTGTGTTTTTACTTCCAACAGCGTCACTCCACAGAGCACTTAATTATAAATAATTGGCACGCCTGTTTTTCACGATTATTCTTCTTAATGGTCTTCGGTCGGCATTTGTGATATTACTTTTTTTCACATATCGTGGCTTAATATTAACTGAACCAGTTACGTTATATCTTCTAACAATATTTCTCACACTGTACCGCGATAAGTCTAACAAAGTTGCAATTTCTGAGTTTGATTTCCCAGAATTAAAAAATTTAATTATCAATAACCGAATTTTCTCACTAATAGCCTTTCCTCTACCCATTTTGAAAACCTTAACTACCCAAAACTATTTTAAACGTATTCTGACAGCTATGATTAATAAAAACAATTGTCATGGCTTTTATTTTTCACAGCCACGTATGCGTTATAGGCTTATTTTGCATTGAAATGAAAATAGGTTGATATGCTGTAATTGAAACATGTGTTATTTTTATGCTGCAAATTTTATTAGGGAGTGATAAAGTTGGTGTTTTCTACTATCTATTATCAAAATATTCATTGTTAATATTTTAAACCTATAACACCCTGCTACATTTTTATTATATGTGTTTGATAAGAAAAAACTAAAGGTTTCAATAGTTGGGCCAACTGAAGTGGGAAGGGGCTCATACATACGTGGATATACACAAAACCATCAGAGCTTAAGGTACATTATAACTAAAAGAAAACTGTTGGACCGGCATATCAAACAATATAGACATTATGCTATTTTTCACAGTTTTATAAACACAATAGAAACAATTGACCATAAATTAGTTAATCATATATGTTGAAATATCAATCCGAAAATTAGTTCTGGATATATCCTCAAAAGACAAAAATTTAACAAGTAAATATATTATCATTTCTAATGTTATTGGTAGGGCACTGTAAAACTCGATGCAGTAGTAGTTTGACCTGTTTTTGGATTTGGACGACTCTAAGTTTCTTTAATTAGTAGCTTTCCTTGCTTCTTGTAATGTGCGTATGCACGCTGGATTTTTTCACAAATAGATCTTCATTTTTACTTCCTACGCCTACTGGAAGGGAAGTACAGTTATGATTTTTAGATGTACATCATCAAAAACCAAGTCACTCATTTCCGTCTGTCTATCAGTCTGTCGGTCTGTATGTCTGTCGATCTGTCGGTGTGTCCAATAATCTTATAACCGGCTATAACTTCGATCAAACTTTTACACAATGTTATTACTTGTCAAAAACTTAGTGGTTTTGGAAAATTAGTATAGTATATTTATTCGCTCCCAACCTTGGTAATTCTACTATTCTAACATAGCCCTTAAAACTAAAAATGTTCTCAGCAGACGGATCGCGTACCTACCGGCGGTGACTGCCGCCAGCCTTTATGAGTGTTCTAGTACGGTATACACGTATTTCTGCCACGGCCATACTGTTTGCTATTCTCTGACCGCGTTGCCACATCTGACCGGGGAGAGGCAACGTTTTCAGATACGGTAGGAATGACCATGGACTAATTTTATGGACCTGTTTGACTGACTTTTTGATCAAAGGGCCTGAACATAATCCTTTATGAACTGATAATGGCGTTACATGGGAAGTGCACATAAGGCCTTTTTTTTGTTATATGCAGTAGGCACCCAAGTATATAAAGTCAAGGCGAATTATTAATTTTTAATTACAGGGATCCTGGTAATTTAAATCAGCTATAATCCTGATGCACCTTCTTTGAAGCGTAAATATGTCGGTAGCATCAACAGATCGTACCCAGGTGAAAATAGTATATCTTTGATTCGAAGGAGTCATAAAAGCATTTAACATACAACGATACAAAAAAACGGGACAAAAATTTTCAGATACTCCATCAAGCATTATTCTTTCAGCCAAAAACGGTTCATTTCATTGAATTCACTCAAAAAATACTTTTTTTTTCAGAAGAAGGAATACTCTT
Source organism: Acanthoscelides obtectus (assembly GCA_963669975.1). NCBI lineage: Eukaryota > Metazoa > Arthropoda > Insecta > Coleoptera > Chrysomelidae > Acanthoscelides > Acanthoscelides obtectus. The sequence goes on from CAVLJG010000006.1 coordinate 8,894,971, forward strand.
GTTGAAAATATGACCTTTAAGCCTCGTAACTCAGCAGGGCTAGTACGTCCCTGGGGAACAACCGTGCGTCTTCAACTAGCTACCAAAACTACTAATTGTAGTTACTGTGCTGTCAACATTTCGTTGTACTTTGTAGAGAGGGCCTATTGCCAGTGACAGAAAATGGCTAAAGGAAAAAACAACCTTTAGCTTAGAAAAACTAATCACCACTTGGATGTTTGCACCATATTTTGGAAACACGCTATAAAACAAACTTAAAGGGTAGAATAGTATTACCTTAACAGCATTTTCTGTACACTCTTGCCTGTCAAATATTCCGAGCTACTTGGCGTATCTTTTTCTTTACACTCACACCTTTAACCAAAAACATAATGATCGCACTTCAACAGCCACATCTGGAATATATCGATCTACAACACTTTTCTGTTTGTGTTGATTGTTTCTATTGACTCAATTATTGCGTGTGTTGCGAAAGCGATACGGAAAATATGTCAAGTGGATTTGGATCCGGCGCATATGGTGGCCGCTGCGACTTGCACTGCGGAAAATAGCTTCAACGCGGTATAGTGTTATCGTGCAGCTAAAAGGCCGTTTATTACCTGATATCCATACAACTGTTAAAAAGCACCTACTTGTTGTCGACTAAGTAGCTTAAATTTATTTTATACGATATACGACATAGGTTTTGTGGCAGTTGAGGTACGACAACCGCTATAGAGAAGCTAGAGGCACTGTTGATTAACTGATCTTTGTGCTTCCTGAGGTTAGTGGAAGCTACAGTATATTCAGATAAGAGATAGACCGGATGTAAACAAAAGGTTCGGGTGATTTTCACGCTAACGCCGCCGTCTCGACGTAAAACAGGAGCCCTCATTGGTCAATTCGCAATTAAATGCCTATGCCGAGCGGCAGAGCAGTCGTATTAAGGCAGAGTCACATTCAGGTTCAGACGTGTTACGTATGTCGTGTGCATCATTGCAATTTGATATTTCTTTGGACGTTTTCGTTTGTTATCTTATTAAGTTGTTGAGTTTGTCGTTGTTATTGTTATACCTTGTTATTGATTGTTATTGTTATCAACTGCTTGCGCAAAATGCCCAGTAGTACAGATACTGCCGATGAAGTTGTAAACTCCTGTAGTCCACCTAGGAAACGCTCTAAAAAAAGACACCTGAGTGCAGAAATGAAAGAGGTCATTTTGAATATATATAAGATCGAGCGCGAGGAGAACGAGGCATCAACCATCAAATAAATTGTTGTGAAGGTTTCTCACAAAGTTGGGGTGTGTCGCGCATCAGTGTTTAATGTGTTAAGACAATACAAAAAAAATCACACCTTTTCTGAGCCAATGACCAGTAAACATCGCAAAAGTATTGTTAAATCATTGGATGAAGTTATCAGCATGCGATTAGGAGGAAAGTGCATGAATTCTTCTTTAGGAATGAAATACCTACTATAGATAAAGTACTGCAGGAGGTAAATGGAGATACAACGTTGCCAAATTTCAAACGATCAACTTTCCATGCGTTACTGAAGCATTTAAATTTCAAATGGAAAAAACGGGGTCGTAATAGTTTACTACTGGATGAGAAGAAATTGTGCTATGGAGGAGGGATTATTTAACAAAAATTGGGAAATATAGAAATCAAAACAGTAAGATTTATTACCTTGATGAAACGTGGGTAAACGCAGGACACACTACAAGTAAAGTATGGGTTGATGATTCTGTAACTTCATCCAGGAGGGCCTTTCTAGATGGACTGTCCACCGGATTAAAAAATCCAGCAGGTAAATACGAGTAATAGACAACAATCGGATGTTTTTCAAACCTTGGGAACAAGGTTCTAAACATTAATTCCAGGGGGCAGATAAAACATATTACAAGTAACAAAACTTTTATAACTTTCGATAAAATGCGTGGATGTTTTATTGTCATTTTCATTTGTTAGAACTTTTTTAAGCCATGTTTTTATGTATTTTCGATATTTCAATAATTTTTTAATATAATCTTAAAATATGTCGAATATTATAAACTATAAAAAAGTTACTAAGTTTTATATTGTGTACCGTTCCTAATATTTCTAATCATTTTAATTCATACTTTAAGCTTTATAAAGTTATAATTTGTTAATATTAATATTTGCGCGTATTTCAGGTTCCTGATCATTCATTTTTTAAAGGTTTATAAATTTAAATTAAATAGTGAAGCGCTGAGTAATCTTACGACGTTCAATATGACTAAATAATCCCAATTATAGCAATCTGATACTCATGTCTCAATGTTTTTTCGCTGAAGGTGATGAAAACATTTGAAAAAGGTTCGCTTATTTAAATAAATCTACACCAGTTAGTACTTCGATTTCCAGGTAAAGGGAAAAGGCTCATTATCTGCCATATTGGCAGTGAGGATGGATTTGTTGTTGACGGTCTGTGGTGCTTTGAGTCTAAGAAAACTGGAGATTACCACGAGGAAATGAATGGCGAATCGTTTGAACAGTGGTTTTCAAAAATTTTACCGAACTTAGAGGAAAACGCAGTAATTGTGTTGGATAATGCGCCTTATCATTCTCGAAGAATGGAGAAGGTCCCAACAACGGCTTCAAGGGAAGTTGATGTTCAAAATTGGCTCCACTCGAAAAATATCAACTTTGAAGAAGCAATGCTGAAAGTACAATTATTAAGAATTGTCAAGGATCACAAGGCGGAATATCAAAAATTCGCCATTGACGAAATGGCAGCAAGTCAAAATAAAACTGTGCTCCGTTTACCTCCATACCATTGCGAGCTCAATCCCATTGAGCTCATATGGGCAGAGGTTAAAAATTATATAGCTAAGCACAATACAACTTTTAAATTTTGTGACCTCAAAGGACTTTTCAAAGAAGCACTAGAATTGATAACAGCGCAAAAATGGGAAAACTGTATTAAGCACGTGAAAGACAAAGTTGAAAAGAGAATGTGGGAACTGGACAATATTTTAGAGGAACAAGTCGAGCCATTCATTATTGGCATTGGTGCTTCAGGCAGTAGCGATGATGAAAGCTCATCAAGCTCATCTTTCCAATAAAAGATGTCGTTCATCAAATTCGGTAAGTTATAAGTAATTATAAAGCTACTGTATTTTTTAATTAATTATTGACATTTTTGAACCTATTTTGGCAAAACCTATCCAAGAATCTACTTTCTGACAATGTTCAACCATGCACATTTTTTTACGTTTTGAACGTTTTAATTTGGTTACATATTTACCTAGAAATCAAAAAATATACTAATCAATATTCTAAAAGCAATTTTAAGAGATATACGATTATTTTTAATTTAGGCTAATTTAAACGCCATTTTGAGATTATATTCGACTGTATTTCACCAAACATCAGACGGCATCCGAAGCTGGAAATCGAAGCGAAAATTTTGAAACCCTTATGTATATTTACATCATTATATATTTCTTACCCCACCCCACATGATCCTATATCCATCACCAATCGTATACACATCGAATTGTGCTAATTTACTACAAAGTTACGCAAAGCAGCATCTACTATCTAAAATATGTACTGCGTGACTCTTAATACGTCCCTGCCGAATGTTACAGCGTTCGATGATCACGTGGTCTTGTTTATGTCCGGTCTATCTCTTATCTGAATATACTGTAGATGGCTCTATCCAAGGGCGGATCCAGGGGAGATAGTTGCTACACTATCAGTTAGTGCAGGGAGATTAGAGATGTTCTCTATTTTCAGGAGACTCAAAACATAGCTGAGAGTATATACGAGCCTCTTCTCACTTCAGTTGGCCCAACTACTGAAATCTTAGTTTTATTCTTATCAAACACAAATAATACAAATGTAGCAGGGTGTTAAAGGTTTAAAATATTAACAATGAATATTTTGATAATATATAGTAGAAAACACCAACTTTATTACTCCCTAATCAAATTTGCAGCATAAAAATAACACATGTTGCAATTACAGCATATCAACCTATTTTCATTTCAATGCAAAATAAGTCTATAACGCAGAGGTGGCTGTGAAAAATAAAAGCCATGACAATTATTTTTATTAATCACAGTGTGAGAAATATTGTTAGAAGATATAACGTAACTGGTACAGTTAATATTAAGCCACGATATGTGAAAAAAAAGTAATATCACGAATGCCGACCGAAGAGCATTAAGAAGAATGATCGTGAAAAACAGGCGTGCCAATTATTTACAATAAAGTGCTCTGTAGAGTGACGCTGTTGGAAGGAGAATTTCGAGGTCCACAACTCATAGAGAGGCCCACAAAATGGGACTTAGCACTTGCAAGGTAAGTTTTCTTATAAAAAAAGTGAAGTAAAAACCCTAAAGTTGTACAACTTGTTTATAGGCCAAAGAAAAGCCACTATTAACTCTACTGCAAAAGAAAAATCGGCTTAGATGGGCTAAAAACATAGACAATGGACACCTCAACAATGGTGTGCAATAAAATGGAGTTCTGAGGCCCGATTCGAAGTTTGTGTTGGTGACAGTCGCAAAAAAATTGAAGCATTCCATGTTGACTGTCTGAAGAGAAAAGTGAAATTTCCGGCATCCATTATGGGCTGGGGCAGTATGTCATCAAAAGGAGTAGGAAAACTTCATTTTATTGATGGAAATGTGGATACAAACAAATATTTGGCAATTTTAGGAGAATCGCTTTTACTAGTGATGGAAGAATGTTTGACATACGGCCAAGATTTTGTGTTTCAGCAAGATGCTGCAGCGTGCCATACCTCAAAAAAGGCTATAAAATGGATGGAAGAAAATAATGTAACACTTTTGAAATGGGTTTCTAGCAGTCCAGATCTGTCACCTGTTGAAGCTTTGTGGCACAAGATGAAAAAGGTTCATCCTGCTCGTACAATCACCGAACACCGAGACAAAAGCTTCAAGAAATATGGGATTGTTTTACACGAAATTTTTGCCAAAACTTGGTTAACACGATGCCCCAAACAATTTCAGCCGTAATAAAAAATAAAGGTGGTGTTACCCAATGGTAATCTTTCAATTGTTGCTTTATTAACTTCGCGCATTTATTCGCACATTGTTTATTTGTTCAGATGTTCTATTAGTTAGAGGTCTCAGTGATTTCAAATATATATTTTTCACGACTAGAGTGTATCTAAAATGTTTTTGAGGAAATAAATCATTTTAGAAGTAAATAGTTTCGTCATAAAGGCATATTTTGGTACAAATCTTGAAGTGGGCCAACTGAAGTGGGAAGGGGCTCATAGGAGAAGAAGATCGCCTAACAGGACTAGCACTTCTGTACGTTCAGAAAAATATACCTGCCTATCTAGAAGAATTGATGAGCCTTTCCACAAAAACACAAAACATGGTCAAGTAGGTTGGACCATGTAATTTCCAAGCAATTCTGGGCAAATGAACTTTGTATGTGTATCATGTATCTAAGTTAAGTTTTGTGAGCTCTAGTATCTTTATTGTCCTATTGCTCTGTTATCTTTAATGTTCGCCAGCCATGAAAACCCAAGTACCCTAACATCAGACTGTGGAGTGGAATATATATGAGTAAAAAAGTATTGTTGATTTGGCAAACATTGAAATAATGCACTTTTTATAGTATCGGAATGAACTTTTTCATAGTCTAGTATCTTTGCCATTGGCCGGTTGTGGAAACCTTCACAGCTAGACATGACTAGGCATAATTGAAGAAGAAGTATTGTCAGTTCAATTTATTTATTTCTTTTTTCAATGATTGAGAGCAAGTTTCGCACTCCCTGGTAGCACTTGCTTGAGGAAAAGCTACTAAAAATAGATTAGATTCTTCATTCTACGAAATATCTTCATATTCGCAGAAGACTGGTGAACGTCTAATTATTATGTCACGAATAACTATTATATTCAATAAATTATATTTCCTTGGTAGTAGCAAATGGGAGTCGATGACGACCTTTCTCAGCTGTTAAGGTAATAAATTCATCGCGTGTATGCTCGCCCCCCGGCGGCGGCTAGCACTTTGTCCATATAAAAGCTATTTCTATCATTCCAAGCCATAAGGGCAAGTATATGGACAAATATAATGGGTTGTCCAATAGGGACGCAGAAAAGTAAACGTCAATTTGACATAGACACCATCTTTGTTTTCTGTCACAGGCATGTCATTTTGTTAGTTAAATGTTTACCATTGATCGCTGTGGAGTCGTATTCGATTGAAGACCGCATTAAAGTTATTCAAGAGCTCTACAAAAATGGTGCAAAAATAAAAAACACTTTTCGCGCTCTTCGTGAACATTTCGGTCGCAACAACCGCCCAAACGAAACAACCATCGGTCGTCTGGTGGGTAAATTCGAGGCAACAGGTTCTGTGGCAAATCTGCCAGGCTCTGGCCGGCCAAGGAGCGTTCGCACACCGGAAAATATTGCTGTTGTGAAGGAGAGTGTGAGAGACGATCCGAAACAATCAACAACGCGTCGATCCCAAGAATTGGGCATTTCGAGAACCAGTTTGCTCCGCATCCTCCACAAGGATTTGAATGTACACGCCTACAAGATCCAATTGACGCAAGAGCTGCGTCGGGCCGACCATTTTTGGCGCCGAACGTTCTCAGATTGGCTCCTTGAACACCGCCAAATTGATGCCCATTTTTCATCAAAAATCATGTTCAGCGACGAAGCGCATTTCACTTTGAATGGGACGGTAAACAAGCAAAACTGCCGCATCTGGGCGAACGAAAATCCTCGTGAGTATCAAGAGCAGCCGATGCATCCTCAAAAAGTGACTGACTTTTTCGAAAATGCGGCCGGGGACGCCGTTACCGTCAATTCTGAGCGATATCACGTGATGATAGAGGACTATTTTTGCCGCAACTTGAAGGAATGGATATGGACGATGTTTATTTCCAACAAGACGGTGCAACATGCCACACACCCAACGTCAATATCCATCGATTGCAGTCCTTCTTCGGTGATCGCGTGATTTCGCACAGAGGAAATGTGCCATGGCCACCAAGATCGTGCGATTTGACTCCCTTGGACTTCTTTTTATGGGAATATTTGAAAAGCAAAGTCTACGTCAACAAACCAGCCACTCTCCAAGAACTCAAAAACGACATCATTGCCGAGATAGATGCCATAGAACCGACCATGTTGCAAAATGTCATTGAAAATTTCGACCATCGCGTGGACGTCTGTAAATCCAGTCGTGGTAAACATTTGAGCGATATTATTTTTCATACATAAATGGTATAAATGAACCTTCAAAATAAAGTACCCAACTTGATTTGAATATCAATCTTTCTTGTTTTAATATTCGTTTACTTTCCTGCGTTCGTTTTGGACAACCCCATAGTATACATACCTAGAGGCCACGTAGAGTAACAACCCCCCATACCCAAACCTTTTACCCCTCAAAAAATAAAAAAAAATAACTAGGAGTCTCTGAAACGCAAAAAAAAACTTTGACCAATTTTCGCTTTCCATTGATTTGCCTTTCGTTCTATGGTCACTGGACCGATTTTCAAAAACTATTCGTCCTTGGCATTGTAGTAACCTAGAGTCAAAATTGCATACTAATCCGAGATATTACTTATTAAGTTATAGACGGGCCAATGATTAGCAGAGTGACAAACGGAAATGAGAGACATGATTTCTTAGCTGGACTGACTGAATGACTTCTCCTTGACTCAAAGGTTGTCTCTTATCTCTATCTGGTTTGATACAAAATTGGTCTCAGACATTGATTCCATCCCTAATGGAGTTTTTTTCACATAAAAGTGTGCAGTTCAGTATTTCCGAAGGTCATTATCAAAACCTGATCTAAACAGGTAATCAACATACATTTTTACCGAGCACAGCTGAGCTCTTACGAGATAAAATTCGTTCAAATTTCAGGCTGAAAGCTTAATTTCAGATCAGTCGTAGGATTGCTCCTTTGTTCATGACGTGACACAAATAAAAAAACAGGTATTTTAAATAATGCCCTAATGGATGCTTATATTCAGAGCATATTTCTACATTTTCAATCAGATTGGATCTACTCTCATTCCTTTTTTAAGTCCTGAAACTTGTCCTTAGCTTGTCTCGCTGATTCATCTGCATGATCTCTAAACAAAAATGCAGATATTGAAGAGGAACATGTTTTTGTGAAGTTTCGCGTATTACAGTTGATGAATAATATATATTATTAATGTGCAAAGCAATAAAATGCGTTTGTTATAATCGATAATGGTGGATATTTTTATACCCACATACATTTTATGATTACCCATATCTGTCTGTTCAAACAGAAAGACGGCTATTCACTGTACATATCCAAAAAGAACTATTTACTTTCATTGTTATTAATGATATATCTTCGATAAGTGTTTGTTTGAAACAAAATTGTTAATCTTTTAGTCGTCTTGAAATGTCAACATACAAAATAGTTTGTTTTTTTATCAACGAAAGGGTTAGATGTCGTGTGCTTTTCAAAAAGAAATAAAAATTATTTTTTATGGGTGTAACACTTCAAATGTCACTGAGTATATATTGGGTCCGGCGAGCCAGATGTTCCTCATTTTCCAGATGCTAAATGGTATTCATAACATGTGCGTGAAGGCTTCAAATTTTAAGTAAGCATGGGAGTGGGAAGGTAAGAGATTTGCTTTCTTTTACTGACAAGGGGGAGGACGAGAGAGTTAATTATAAAAAATCTGCTTACGTAGTACTTGAACGGCCCCGTACAATTCACTTAGATCTATGAGTCAAGCTTTTGCAAACACTTACGAACTCATACCATTTTATAATAAATTTCTCCTCGCTCCAAACAGTCAAAGTATTTCTGACCTTTTCACATTCAGTGTTTACTATGATCTATATTACCGATATGTATTGATGAATCCGTTAGTGACAGCGGGTTTCTTAATGTCCTTTTTACATCCAGAAGTACACTAGAATACACGTTTACTAAAAAATCGAGTTTTATGATATTATGGAAATAAAACAACACGGTAGGTAGTTTTAAATGACTTTATTGCTTTTCGAAGTACTCTCCACGAAGATTAATACACATCTGCATGCGGTCGAAACAATTTTCGAAGCTCTTATTCCACTCGTTTGCTGGCAGATCTAAAACGGCATTTTTGAATGCGTCAACTGCTTTTTCTGGTGGCTGGAACCTTTTACCACGCAGTCTGTTTTTAATTTTCGGGAAAGTAAAGAAATCGTTAGGACTTAGATCGGGACTATATGGAGGATGGTCCAATAATTCCACGTTTTCTTCTGTTAAATATTGCCTTGTTTTTTGGGCTATGTGCGAGCTTGCATTGTCTTGGTGGAGGATGATTCTTCTTTAGGGGTTGATTTTTCGAAGCTCGGTGATGACTTTTGGCAAACAAATGGTGGTATACCAATCCGCAGTAACAGTTCTTTGCTCGTTAAGAGGAATTATTGCAATACGACCCGCTTTTGACACAAATGTCGCGACCATCTTTTTCGAAACACTTCGAGAACGGATGACTTTTGTTGGCTTTTCTTCACCTTGGAACACCCAAACAACCGACTGTCGTTTATTTTCTGGTTCATAACAGTAAATCCAGAATTCATCACCACTAACATTTTTTGAGTTTCCGTTTTTTGACACCAATTAACCCTGGCTGCTTTCTGCTCTTCAGTCAACAGGTGGGGTATCCAACGAGAAACTAATTTTCTTACTAATAAATCTTCATGTAAAATTTTTTGAACTGAGGTCTTTGCGTTCTTCAAGGACGCCTCGATCTCGCGATATGTCACATGTCTATCTTCAATGATCAGTTTGCGCACAGCATCGACGTTTTCCTGGGTGACTGCCGTTTTTGGTGCTCCCACCCTGGTATCGTCGCTAAGACTCACCCGTCCACGTTTGAATTCTCCATACCAACGGGAAATTGTTGACTGATGTGGTGCTTCGTTGTCGAAAACAGACAGTAACTCAGCAAGGCATTCTTTCGATAATTGTCTCTGAAAGTTGTAATAAATTATGGCGCGAAAATGTTCTCGGTGGAGTTCAATTTCTTTGATGACTTGGTGACACTTAAAAATTCACTGTAGTGAGAACACTGCAAGTATTGTTGTGAAACTTTGAATTTAAGTTTACTAAAGAGTGAGGTTAAGATTCAGTACTGACTTCGATCCGCGCGGCATACTATGTTTCTATATGCAAAACTTAAAAGACATCCCTCGTACTAGAAGTATAACATTTGCCTCAGTGTTATTTTTTACAAGGGCGCCCGCAGGAATTTTCTTAAAGGGAGATCATGAGCAAGAGATACATTTTTGTAAAAGTGTACCTGCCCCCAAAGAGCATATATGAATCTGCTCTCAGAGCTTTTGAAGAGCGGGAGGTGGAACAAGTTTATTCAGGGAGTGGAGGCAAATCAAAAAAATTGCCAAAATTGTATACAATAACTTTTGGATCCAAGTGGACCATGGCCCGTCCAACATTCTCTTGCGAATTATGAATATGTAAAAAAGGGACTTTGTTTAACAGAAGACGAATGAGTACTGGACACATTCAATTGAAAAGTGCAAATCAAAACATTAAGCATCTCTACATATGAGATCATCATCATAGCAACGCTGTAATTTTACAATGCCCATGTTTTTTTAGTACGAGTCACCCAATGGCTGCAAATCAGACTAGCAAACTGGGTCATACATAAAAACAGATAATGATCGTTCACCCTACGAGTAAATTAATTTTGACAAAATTTCTTAATCGGTGCATATACTCGTAAGTAAAGATTATTATTTCCAAAAATGTCAGAATTTTATCAGAAGATACTCTTATTGCACAATGTTTTTCGTTCAGTTTTGTGACTTTAATTATAGTAATTAGTCACTGGGGAATGATTTCGTACCGTTGCGTTGACGTTGTAGATAAAGAGCAGTCGGTTTAAATATTATTTGTTTTCATACTCACGAATATAAAATGCATTTCTTTTTTTGTTCGGATAGAAAACGATTATCAATCATTCGAAGTTTTAAAATCAAATACACGGGTAAATCTGTGATGCGTGAAATATGGTAGATTTTCAAGAACTAGAACTAGAAACATTGTGTGAACATTTCATCAAAATCCGAGCGGTACTTAAAGAGAGGTCAAGAATTAGCGGACAGACAGACAGAAATAAGTGACCTGAGCATGTCACATAACATACAAAAAACAATATCTCATTTTCTTCGCCAGTAGGCGTGGATAAAATGTTAATGAAATCCCTAAATTAAGACAAACTCCCTCTAAAATTAATGACACTACAAAGCTTCTTGTATTGATAATTCAATAGCCCCCGTAAGCTGTCGTTGGTAAAGTGCTTTGGAAAGAGGATATTGCCTTTAAGAGCAATTGGGATATAGCGTATATGTTACAGTTAAAGTACTTACTTACTTAGCTTATAGATTAGCTGGATAGTATATAAACTATGCAAACGTATGGTTACTTTGATGGGAAATCAGAGTTTCAATTAAATAACTACTACTATTGTTTGGTTTGTAAACCTCCAGTTAGTCTATAAAATATACAAAATTCATCGCCAAAGTACAAACCACAAGAAAATTATAAAGATTAACCAGAATTTGTGGCTAGTTCACAAATTATCTACAATAATTGGATAAAGTGTGAACGTAATATCACCAGTAATACATAATAACCAACTCGTTGGTTACTATGTGAATTAGCCAATCCTCTTTGGCTAATTTAGTTTAGGACAGTAAAATAATGCTCTATCAAAAATATATTCTGTTTTTATTCACCACATGATAATGGTTCTTGTTTTTAGGGTGAGGTCCAGTTTCACGTATTCTCTTTATACGTTGCAAAAGTTCAGTATAATCACTATCATTCAGTAATTTTGAGTTCTGGTCATGAAGTACCAAGAGTGTTTCTTCAAATTCTTGCATTTGACTCATTTTTAATAACTAGACGCTTATTTAGGAACGAATTTCACAAGATACGACACTAAGCAATACAAAATACTTGCTAAAAACCACCTGCAAATATAACCCCACTTTTCCAATAAACTAACCAGAGGAGTGGTTAGTTTATATACTAACCAACGAATTGGTTATTATAAACTAAGTGACATATAAATCCGAACACCCAGTTTAAATGGTTTTATTTTAATAAAAGTTGGTGAACGTATTTATCTTACTGTAAATAACAAGTGAAAAAAATTTCAGCCTTATCAGTTGGACATTCCGGTTTTTATACTGCTTTTTTTTAATTCACTAACGCTCTAAAAATGAATATTTCAGCCGCAGTAAAGAATCAACGTTGGCGGATTTTGGTTCTTGACATCCTTTACGATCGGTTACGATGCCTAGAGTACGGAGACCTGTACGATTTCGTCAACTTAGTGAGTTTGATAGGGGCCGTATAGTGGGACTTCGGGAAGCTGGACTTTCTTTTCGGGCAATTGCAGTTAGAGTGCAAAGAAGTGTAGACACTGTGGTTAGGTGTTGTCAGGCATGGCTTCGAGAAGGCCGTACGCAAAGAGCAAGGGGCACTGCACGCCGCCGTAGAACAACAGACCGTGAAGATCGCCGCATAAGATTATTGGCCTTAAGGGATCGTTTCTCCACTACCAGGTCCATTGCAAATGAATGGTTTGCAGAACACGGAAGACCTATTGGCATGCGAAGTGTTTACCGACGAATGAGAAGTTTTGGCTTGTTTTCATACCGGTCACACTGGGTCCTCCCTTTAACTCGAGAACACCGACGTAATCGCCTTGAGTGGTGCAGACAACGGTCACTCTGGGATCAGGAATTGAACAGTATTGTCTTTAGTGACGAGTCTCGAATTTGTTTAGGCATGCATGATGGTCGTGCCAGGGTTAGAAGGCGACGTGGTGAAAGGAGGAATCCACAGTTTTTTGTTGAATGACATGTCCATCACACTGTTGGAGTTATGGTTTGGGGTGCTATAGCTTATGGTTCCAGGTCACCTTTAATCTTCATCAGAGGTAACATGAACGCGCAGCGTTATATCCACGAAGTTCTAGAACCCCATCTTTTACCCTATCTTGACACCCTGGCAGATCCAACTTTCCAACAAGATAATGCCCGACCACATGTTGCAAGAGTCACAATAGACTTCTTTCAACATAATGATGTCACATTGTTACCATGGCCACCAAGATCTCCCGACTTATCCCCAATTGAGCACGTGTGGGATATGATGGGTAGGAGATTGCTCAATTTGCAACGTCCTCCTCAGACTCTAGAAGCACTTCGAGAGGAGCGGGTGGTTGCCTGGAATGAGATACCACAGGAGGACATTGACCACCTGATCAGAAGCATGCCTAGGCGCGTTGGAGAATGCGTAGCACATCAGGGTGCATCCACACATTATTAAAGGTCAAAAGGCTTTAAAGCAGTGCAATCATTTTGAAATTTTTATCATTTACTTATTATGCTTCATTAAGTACTTATACAAAATTTTATTAAAACAAAACCATTTAAACTGGGTGTTCGGATTTATATGTCACTTAGTATATATTACTAGGAATGCGCTCACACTTTATCTACGTACTGTGGATAGTTTGTGAACTAGCAAAAAAATTCTGGTTAATTTGTGTAATATTTTTGAAGTTTGTACTTTGGTGCTACATCTTGTACAGTTTATAGACTAACTAACTAAGCAATAACAAGTACTTGCTACAAACTACATACAAACATAACCCCACTTTTCCAATAAATCAGCCAGAGGATTGGTTAGTTTATATACTACGAGGGATGTCTCTTAAGTTTTGCATATAGAAACATAGTAGGCCGCGCGGATCGAACGTCAGTACTGAATCTTAACCTCCCTCTTTAGTAAACTTAAATTCAAAGCTTCACAACAATACGTGCAGTGTTCTCACTACAGTGCATTTTTAAGTGTCACGAAGTCATTAGAAAAATGGAACTCAACCGAGTTCATTTTCGCGTCATAATTTATTACAACTTTCAGAGACAATTATCGCAACAAGAATGCCTTGCTGAGTTACTGTCTGTTTTCGGCAACGAAGCGCCACATCAGTCGAAACATTTTACATGAAAAATTGGGAGTAAGAAAATTAGTTTCTCGTTAGAGACCCCACCTGTTGACTGAAGAGCAGGAAGCAGCCAGGGTTAATTGGTGTCAAAAAACGCTTGACCGTTTTAATTCCGGAAACTCAAAAAATGTGTACGTACATCCTTGTTAGTGGTGATGAATCGTGGATTTACTGTTATGAACCAGAAAATAAGCGACAGTTGGCTGTTTGGGTGTTCCAAGGTGAAGAAAAGCCAACAAAAGTCATCCGTTCTCGAAGTGTTTCGAAAAAGATGGTCGCGGCATTTGTGTCAAAAGCGGATCATATTGCAACTATTCCTCTTAATGAGCAAACAATTGTTACTGCGGATTGGTGTACCACCATTTGTTTCCCAAAAGTCATCACCGAGCTCCGAAAAATCAACCCCGAAAGAAGAATCATCCTCCACCAAGACAATGCAAGCTCGCACACAGCCCAAAAAACAAGGCAGTATTTAACGGAAGAAAACGTGGAATTACTGGGCCATCCTCCGTATAGTCCCGACCTAAGTCCTAACGATTTCTTTACTTTCCCGAAAATTAAAAACAGACTGCGTGGTCAAAGGTTCCAGTCACCAGAAGAAGCAGTTGACGCATTCAAAAATGCCGTTTTAGATCTGCCAGCAAACGAATGGAATAAGTGCTTCGAGAACTGGTTCGAGCGCATGCAGATGTGTATTAATCTTCGTGGAGAATACTTCGAAAAACAAGTCATTTAAAACTACCTGCCGTGTTGTTTTATTTCTATATGCAAAACTTAAAAGACATCCCTCGTAACCAACGAATTGGTTATTATATATTACTAGGAATGCGCTCACACTTTATCTACGTACGGATAGTTTGTGAACTAGGCAAAAATTCTGGTTAATTAACAGACTAACTGGATAGCATGTAAACCAACCAATATTCGTAGCTATTTTAGTGAAAAGTTGATTTTCGATCAAAGTAACCAGACATACCGATAGTTTGTATACTATCCAGCTAGTCAAAAATCCAGCTAAGTAAGTACTTTAACCGTAATATATACATTTTATATCATTTATTCAGTCACAATCAGTCAGCACGTGGCTGTCTCTGAGACTGATGGTTATGGTTCTGTTACATCTGCTACCAACAAGAGCAACCAAAACAAACACAATCACGAAATACAGATAACTTTTATTATATTTTTTTAATGAGCAGATAAGCTGAGTTCAACAAAATCGCTCTTCTTTTCCGGTGCATGATAACTTAAGGGGATATGGTTTTACGTTTAAGGCAGGAATTGTCCTTGTGTTTCAATTTATAGAAATGCCTGGAGTTTGTGTATGTTCAAGCCGATGTAAAATCGATCATCTTGTTCAATAGAAGATTTAAACAGTCTCATATGAGTAAATTGAGGATTTCCGGTACTATTCCATTTTTCAGCAGAAAAAAAATTCTTAAAAAGTGATCATGTAAAATTGCAGGTGCGTTGCAGTTGTTGAAGATTCCAAGAAAATCCATTGTCCCGTTTTTGAGATATTTGTCTCAATATCTGATCAAGGAGCGATTACTGCCGTATTGACATTTATCCAAAATGACTCCATTTTATACAGGAAGTTAACAATAGAAATATTTAAAAAGCTTGCCATATAAAAATTCAGTAGTGTAAGGAGGTTACTAAATAATTGGAAGGTAGTCCCTAATTAGCCTTTGAAATATTTAGCAACAAAGCTGACCCGTTGTATTGGGACTGATAAACTTTCCAAATGAAGATCGAGACATGCATCTTTCTGGAAGAGTGAGTTATTATAGTGCTTTTCAGTAAGCTCCTGTATTTATTTTTCAAACGGGTTAAGTTACGAAGCTGAAATTCGGCGCAATGAAATTGACGCAAGAGTAGAAATAAGAGTTAAGAATTTCATGAGCAGGCGATTAAGCGCCATTTTGTATGAATTTTTTCAAGTGGAATGAGGGGTCGTGTGATTTCATATTTTGAAGCTCTTCATGAATACATTATAACTCTGGAATGTAAAGTCACTATCTTTAAATATGGCGGACTGGCAGACTGTCAAATTTCAGCAATTTTATAGATTAAATCGCAGACTCAACAAGTAGTTATCAAATCGTTAAAAGTATATTTTTTTAATCTTGTGTTATTGGAAGGGTGTATATGAATGTCCAATAAAATATGAGAAATTCTGTTTGAAAAGAAAATGACATTTTTTTCGAATTGAATTTTTCATTTTATTTGTTTCCAAGAAAGAATCTATAACGTTTGTGTGTGTACACAATCACCTAACTTTGACAGCCTGCCAGTCCGCCATTTATACAGATTGTCATTTTATAACCAGAGATGTAAAGTACTGATAAGGAGCTTCAAAATGAGGTATCACACAGCCGCCATCCTACATTAAAAAACCTTCGAAGATACGAAAACGAGATTCAGACTCCCCTTAAGTACTATTGAAGTTTATCTACATATTTGCTTTATGTTTCTTGTAAGGATCCAACTATAACAATGATGCTAAATCAGACAAAACATCGTTAACTGATTTGCACACGAGCAGTGCATGTGGAAAGTAAATCTGATAATTGACGTAACTTAACACTTATTTAACAGGTGATCACGTTACCACGGAGGATTGCTGATACAGATAAAAAATCATCCTAATGTAAAGTGATTCATTTAACTGCTCACAAGCTTATGTAGGCCATGAACATTATGTATATGACTTTTCAGAAATGCCTATATGAAATAATAACGATAATCGTCTTTATTTATTTATTTATTATAAAAGAGCAAAGTTTAGTTCATGTTACTATTCTTCCATGCGACAAACATTTTTATTGAGCTTTTCATAAAATTGGGCATTGGGCAGATCATGATATGCGTTGATCAGATCAATGGTAATAAATCGTTTAACGATATGATCAAGTAAATGCGCGGGTACTTCATGGATTAGCCAAGCATCTTAGATCAAATAACAATAAGAATATCCTGAGTGACAAGAAAAGGCAACACCTACGTATGTTTATCCGATTTTAATAATTTTTGGCATATATGTTCAGTGTCCCTTACTAGTAAGATGATTAAATTTTCAGCTTGATTCGTCAACTGACTGCAGAAGTTGGTTCAATAATCTGTTGAGGATCCTCGAATTTCAGGTTTCTGTAACTTCGTGAGCTGCTAAAGTCTGTGGAGGATGTTGCAAATTGAAGAACCGGCGGCCTATCATGTCCCAGACATGTTCAAGTGTACGATGACAGACGAACAAAAAAAAACTAAAACCAAGGCAACTTATACGACATGAATGGCAAGATGGGGCATGGTACAAATTATGAATTGTTATACATCTAAAAAAAAGAAATAGAAAGAAAAAAGAATGTATATGGCAAATGGTGGGCATCAATATTATTCAAATTTAAATTCAAATATATTTATTTCGTCATGAATAAACATCATAAACAAAGGAAATTCTACAATATAAAGCAATGACGAAAAAGGACAGTATCTCGATTATAAAACCGATACCCTGAACACCCTAAAAATCCTTAAACAAAATAAAAAAATAATAATAAAAAAATATTAAGCAACGGCTATGCAGTGTAGGTGAAACTGCGCTGGAATATAGATGAATTATGGTGGGTAATAGAGATTGTGCTTCTGTTCCTTCGATTGACTCTTAACCATTTTATTAAGATATTCTCGCTCATGCTCTGTGACACTAATATACTAAGTGACATATAAATCCGAACACCCAGTTTAAATGGTTTTATTTTAATAAAATTTTGAATAAGTACTTAATGAAGCATAATAAGTAAATGATAAAATTTCAAAATGATTGCACTGCTTTAAAGCCCTTTGACCTTTAATAATGTGTGGATGCACCCTGAAGTGCTACGCATTCTCCAACGCGCCTAGGCTTCTGATCAGGTGGTCAATGTCCTCCTGTGGTATCTCATTCCAGGCAACCACCAACTCCTCTCGAAGTGCTTCTAGAGCCTGAGGAGGACGTTGCAAAATGAGCAATCTCCTACCCATCATATCCCACACGTGCTCAATTGGGGATAAGTCGGGAGATCTTGGTGGCCATGGTAACAATGTGACATCATTATGTTGAAAGAAGTCTATTGTGACTCATGCAACATGTGGTCGGGCATTATCTTGTTGGAAAGTTGAATCTGCCAGGGTGTCAAGATAGGGTAAAAGATGGGGTTCTAGAACTTCGTGGATATAACGCTGCGCGTTCATGTTACCTCTGATGAAGATTAAAGGTGACCTGGAACCATAAGCCATAGCACCACAAACCATAACTCCAACAGAGTGATGAACATGTCTTTCAACAAAAAACTGTGGATTCCTCCTTTCACCACGTCGCCTTCTAACCCTTACACCGACGTAATCGCCTTGAGTGGTGCAGACAACGGTCACTCTGGGATCAGGAATGGAACAGTATTGTCTTTAGTGACGAGTCTCGATTTTGTTTAGACATGCACGATGGATGGATGGACTTCAACACCCCGATTTTTTGTAAGGAAACATGTTTGGACCATAGTTTATAAAGCAAACTAACATTAATTTTTCATGTAGATTCACGCATATCGTATTTAACCTTGTCGGTGCATAGTTTTACAAACTGAGAAAATGTCAACAAACGATTACATAAAGTCGTTATCTGTTGTGTCTGTTCTCGTTAAAAACAGGTCAGTTATGTTTAATGTTATTCTTGTACTTTTCCGAAGAACTTTTCCAGCTATGGATGGACGCTTACAAACTTGTTTAACAAATAGCATGACAACTAATTTTCATTCTGGTCGCTGGAATTCGAGAACACCAAATGTTTTGATGAAGAATGGCTATCTTAAGCATATGTCAACAGGTTGTTGTTTGTTTAAATCGTTGCACCGCTCGTCGTAAGATAAATTTATAATAATAAGAATTAGTAATAAGGTCCGTTTGGAAAAATTGCGACAAAACTTTGCTTTATGAGGTTTTCAGTATTAAGTGCTTATAATTGTAAGTTCTTTATTGTAAAATATACAGGGTGTCCCGAAAAAAGTGTGCAATATTCTACCAGCTGTTTCTAGAGCTTAAAATAGGATGAAAAGTTTATATAAACATAGGTCGACAAACGTCCCCTAATGTTGCAATAGAAATATGTATTTATGTAATATTTACCAATTATTAAATTAGTTTTTTCGTTGCCATGGATAATTATTCAAGAATTCATTCAAATTCGCAGTACATTTCCTATCATGTGACAAATTTTTTAGATTGATTTCATTCAAAAATAGCACAATTTATCGATATTCAATAAGAGTATCTTTTTATGTAGAAAACTCTAAATTTTCAAATTCTAAAATTGAATTTCAATAATAGAATCACACAAAAATTTTGGGGCTAGAATAACTTGAGTCCGTTCCTGTTACATACGCTTCCAAACAAAACTGTATAAAATTGTTAATATTTTTAAATCCAGCATACGAAACTAGGCTAGATTCCCGAATATTATGTCTTTATCTCAACACGTTTCGGAAATATTAAGGAAAAACCATCTTCAGGGAAGCCCCTTTAAAAGACCGTAGCGCCCTTAGGGGACGTTTGTCGACCTATGTTTATAAAAACTTTTCTTCCTCTTTTAAGCTCTAGAAACCGCTGGTAGAATGTTGCACACTTTTTTCGGGACACCCTGTATAGTGTCACATCTTTAGTGTCATTTAAAGATAAATGGGAGTAACAAAGAACCTAACGCAAGCAACGTATATAATAACGAAGAATTTAAGGCTTCATACAAACACCCTCTCCCCTAATTCATCCGCTTATGTCACGAACGTTAAAAAAATCCATTCTTAGTGCTTACTTACGTTTAATGAAAGACCTCTCTGCAAAACTTCAAGTTTTCATCTTCAGCGTATTAGGCTCTGCGTTGACATGTCAGTCAAACGGTGAGTTAGCGTCTCCTTTCATATATACAGGGAAGGCAAAATTTGTCTCCCTGCTTGAAGTCAATGTGTAACGACAGAAAAGCGCGAAGAGTGTTTATAAGCACATGTTGAAAAGAGATAAAAGCCGGCTGAAGAGCGAAGATCATCACGACATTGCCTAAAATGGTCGCGCAGGTTAATACAAAAGGGTAGATTACTGTCAAACCTAAGAAGGAGGTGCGTTCGAATATTCAATTTATTATTTTGTTTTCATTTTGATTATAATTATTGATTTCAATTTTGATGCGACTTAGGGCGATATCGTCAGTCGTTCCTACAATTGTAGGACGCCTTTATGGCCTCTTTGATTTTCATAGTATTTTCTCTCCTTTAGAAAGGTTGAGGTATTTCTAGATTTCTACTGTTCCGTATCAGCGTCAGCGTTCTCCCATTGTGAGGCTGTATTCTGTCTGAATTGCTAGCTATATAACAGTTGGTATAAATCAAAAGCATGAACAATTTGATGCAAATAAATATCTGTAACATAACCTCAAAATAGAGCGCTGAGACGGAACAGTAGAAAACTATAAAAATCAAGGAGGCCATAAAGACGTCATACATTTGTATGAACCATTGACGATCTTTGATTTCCACCGATGGAGATAAAATCAACACAACCTGAGTTATTGTTACATTTAACGACAGCGAGCGCTATCTAACCCGCTTCTATCTCTCTCTCTGAAATATGTGTCTATCTCTAGTACACGTTTCCAAAAAATGTTGAATAGCATATTTTTATATGTTTTGTAAACTATTTTGAAAGAATTAAAAGCTACATATAAACCCCCTCTATTCCAATTCCTTAAGGGATTCATTTTCGAAAATCCCTTCCTAGTGACAACTAACGATTCTATCAAGGACTTGTGCTAAATTTCAAGTTTTCAAGTTGAGCGGTTAAGGTTCTGCGTTGATACTGTGTCAGCGTCCACTTTTATACATTGAGTTGAGTCATTAATTTTCAGATAATGATTGTAGAAGGAAGATAAACCAAAATATGTGTGTAAAAATAAAAAAAAAATAAAAAAAAAATTTTACCTTGTTTTATAAAGTATCCTCCGGACAAGTATTTCAGTGCGGACGTGTATTTGATCGTGAGGTCCCCTGTGAGGTCTTAAGTCACCTGATTCACGAGCCCGTTGTACTACATTAACAAAGGCACGAGGGGCTGGTTGCACTCGATTGGGAAACCGATCCGCATAAACATGTGCCATTTTTAATTTCGTTTGAGCCACGCAACAGACACTATTCACACGCGTTACCGACTGACACTAACTGTATGTATAACTGAACTGAATAAAATAATTGTAAAAACACCGTTCCAAATTCTTTCGCTTTTTTGTTTCCGATGCGATGAACCGATAAGGCGGATTATATCCGTTGTTGCCAAACACGAGCACATGATATTATTATTGAGACAGGGCGGTACTCAAACTTCTAAAGGGCTATAACTTTGTTAGTTTAATTTTACCAGAAAAATGGTAAAGGAAAAAAACATTTCTTTTGATTAGATCTACTCACTGTTAAAATAAAGACTCAACTTCGAAGTCACCCTGTATAGAGATGAATGCTTGACTTTATTTACTTTCTTTTATCGGCAGACGAATCGTAGAATAAAATATACAGACAGATTAACAAAATTTCCACTAATTCCGAAGATGCATAAGCACGATGACTATGCCAAACGTTTTGAATATTGAAAGGTGATTTGTGTGAACTTTCTTAGTAGATGCCACTGTTTTGATCATTGATGTATTTGTATTTCTGAATCACTTCACTATAAAGCTACCAGAAACGTAAGAAGCAGCTTTCAAAGGTTTGGTAACCCCCAAAAAAATATTTCGGAATACGCTCAAAAGTTATTAGAAAACTACAAAACGTACAAAAACCACCGGAATTTTAATTCGTTTCTTCTGTGTCAGTACCTACAAGAGCCCCATATGTTTTTATCAAAATTTTTGCTGCCGTTTCGCGGCCAGAAAACCGCCAATAAACGGCAGACGGACAAAGAAACAAAAATTGCACGCATATATTTTTAAACTTGTTTGATGATCCGTAAACAAGCACGACTCGAGAGACGAAATCTAGCAATAAAAAAACAGATGCAAAAATATTATTTTGTAGAGTTCAATGGCCTTTCCTTGTTGATTAGTTTATGATACATTATTCTTTATTAACAATGCAATGACTAGCAACGAAGCAAAAATAAAATATAGACCATAAAAAAGTTATAAAAATACAACACAAAAGAGAATCAAGGCTATTTTCTTCACGAATATACAAGCTATTTTGGTTGATCTATACTAAGTGACATATAAATCCGAACACCCAGTTTAAATGGTTTTATTTTAATAAAAGTTGGTGAATGTATTTATCTTACTGTAAATAACAAGTGAAAAAATTCTCAGCCTTATCAGTTGGACATTCCGGTTTTTATACTGCTTTTTTTTAATTCACTAACGCTCTAAAAACGAATATTTCAGCCGCAGTATAGAATCAACGTTGGTGGATTTGGGTTCTTGACATCCTTTACGATCGGTTACGATGCCTAGAGTTCGGAGACCTGTACGATTTCGTCAACTTAGTGAGTTTGATAGGGGCCGTATAGTGGGACTTCAGGAAGCTGGACTTTCTTTTCGGGCAATTGCAGTTAGAGTGCAAAGAAGTGTAGACACTGTGGTTAGGTGTTGTCAGGCATGGCTTCGAGAAGGCCGTACGCAAAGAGCAAGGGGCACTGGACGCCGCCGTAGAACAACAGACCGTGAAGATCGCCGCCTAAGATTATTGGCCTTAAGGGACCGTTTCTCCACTACCAGGTCCATTGCAAATGAATGGTTTGCAGAACACGGAAGACCTATTGGCATGCGAAGTGTTTAACGACAGATGAGAAGTTTTGGCTTGTTTTCATACCGGCCACACTCGAGAACACCGACGTAATCGCCTTGAGTGGTGCAGACAACGGTCACTCTGGGATCAGGAATGGAACAGTATTGTCTTTAGTGACGAGTCTCGATTTTGTTTAGGCATGCACGATGGTCGTGCCAGGGTTAGAAGGCGACGTGGTGAAAGGAAGAATCCACAGTTTGTTGTTGAAAGACATGTTCATCACACTGTTGGAGTTATGGTTTGGGGTGCTATAGCTTATGGTTCCAGGTCACCTTTAATCTTCATCAGAGGTAACATGAACGCGCAGCGTTATATCCACGAAGTTCTAGAACCCCATCTTTTACCCTATCTTGACACCCTGGCAGATCCAACTTTCCAACAAGATAATGCCCGACCACATGTTGCAAGAGTCACAATAGACTTCTTTCAACATAATGATGTCACATTGTTACCATGGCCACCAAGATCTCCCGACTTATCCCCAATTGAGCACGTGTGGGATATGATGGGTAGGAGATTGCTCAATTTGCAACGTCCTCCTCAGACTCTAGAAGCACTTCGAGAGGAGTTGGTGGTTGCCTGGAATGAGATACCACAGGAGGACATTGACCACCTGATCAGAAGCATGCCTAGGCGCGTTGGAGAATGCGTAGCACATCAGGGTGCATCCACACATTATTAAAGGTCAAAGGGCTTTAAAGCAGTGCAATCATTTTGAAATTTTTATCATTTACTTATTATGGTTCATTAAGTAATTATACGAAATTTTATTAAAATAAAAACATTTAAACTGGGTGTTCGGATGTATATGTCACTTAGTATATTTTTAGTCTAGGATGATTCTAGTAATATTGAAAAATGCTGATTTTGTAAAATATGTGATTTTCTTAAAAACCAGGAAGCTAGTACAAAATGAAGAAATGCTATAAAAATCACTAAACACAAAATAAAATCAAGACAACTTCCTACATAAATATTCAGGCTACTTCGGTTGACCTATTTTTGTTTTGATTATTCCAGCGATATTGAAAATGCGGAACTTGTCAAGAAATCTATTTTTTAAAAACCAGGAAGTTGGGCATGCAGAGAGAAGACACGTTCTGGAAATTGGTATTCGTAATATTGAATATCCCAATAATTTAGAATGCATCCTTACAAAAAAATTGACGTAAAATAGGATCATGTTCAGCAAAGGAGCCCCTCTAAGAAAAAAGTTATCTATGAAAAAGTTTAATAAGATTAAATGGATCAAGTCAGTCAAACTACAATTAGTAAATAATTCCCACTCATTTGATAACGTTGCGATCATCATGCAAAAATTCGCAATTAACGTACTGACTTAATGCCTAATTTACGAACTTTTTTCTCAATGTCATTTTTTCATATTGTGTTTCATTAAGGGTGGAGTAAGCGTTGAATGTCATTTCATAAATGGTTTTATATATACTAAGTGACATATAAATCCGAACACCCAGTTTAAATGGTTTTATTTTAATAAAATTTTGTATAAGTTCTTAATGAAGCATAATAAGTAAATGATAAAAATTTCAAAATGATTGCACTGCTTTAAAGCCCTTTGACCTTTAATAATGTGTGGATGCACCCTGATGTGCTACGCATTCTCCAACGCGCCTAGGCATGCTTCTGATCAGGTGGTCAATGGCCTCCTGTGGTATCTCATTCCAGGCAACCACCAACTCCCCTCGAAGTGCTTCTAGAGTCTGAGGAGGACGTTGCAAATTGAGCAATCTCCTACCCATCATATCCCACACGTGCTCAATTGGGGATAAGTCGGGAGATCTTGGTGGTCATGGTAACAATGTGACATCATTACGTTGAAAGAAGTCTATTGTGACTCTTGCAACATGTGGTGTGTTGGAAAGTTGGATCTGCCAGGGTGTCAAGATAGGGTAAAAGATGGGGTTCTAGAACTTCGTGGATATAACGCTGCGCGTTCATGTTACCTCTGATGAAGATTAAAGGTGACCTGGAACCATAAGCTATAGCACCCCAAACCATAACTCCAACAGTGTGGTGAACATGTCTTTCAACAAAAAACTGTGGATTCCTCCTTTCACCACGTCGCCTTCTAACCCTGGCACGACCATCGTGCACGCCTAAACAAAATCGAGACTCGTCACTAAAGACAATACTGTTCCATTCCTGAACCCAGAGTGACCGTTGTCCGCACCACTCAAGGCGATTACGTCGGTGTTCTCGAGTTAAAGGGAGGACCCAGTGTGGCCGGTATGAAAACAAGCCAAAACTTCTCATTCATCGGTAAACACTTCGCATGCCAATAGGTCTTCCGTGTTCTGCAAACCATTCATTTGCAATGGACCTGGTAGTGGAGAAACGGTCCCTTAAGGCCAATAATCTTAGGCGGCGATCTTCACGGTCTGTTGTTCTACGGCGGCGTCCAGTGCCCCTTGCTCTTTGCGTACGGCCTTCTCGAAGCCATGCCTGACAACACCTAACCACAGTGTCTACACTTCTTTGCACTCTAACTGCAATTGCCCGAAAAGAAAGTCCAGCTTCCCGAAGTCCCAATATACGGCCCCTATCAAACTCACTAAGTTGACGAAATCGTACAGGTCTCCGTACTCTAGGCACCGTAACCGATCGTAAAGGATGTCAAGAACCAAAATCCGCCAGCGTTGATTCTTTACTGCGGCTGAAATATTCATTTTTAGAGCGTTAGTGAATTAAAAAAAGCAGTATAAAAACCGGAATGTCCAACTGATAAGGCTGAAAATTTTTTCACTTGTTATTTACAGTAAGATAAATATATTCACCAACTTTTATTAAAATAAAACCATTTAAACTGGGTGTTCGGATTTATATGTCACTTAGTATATTTTCCGGATCTTGGTTTCATTCGAAAAGGCTTGTACCTTCGCTCCTACCCAATGCTTAATCTTGTCAAATTAGTCAACTTTGTGGCCACTAAATGTTATGAATGTGTCACTGTTTTTCCTGTTATTAATTTTTTCAAAAATTTCAAATACAACATTATCCTTTGTTAATATTGCTCGGAAAGAACATCAAAATTATATAAAATGGTGAAAACCGCAGTTCAATGTATTTATTCGTTATGGAGATATAATGAAAAATATGCTTAAATAACAATTTTCAAGTACTCCTGAATAAAAAGGAAGACTCGAGCTGTGAAGAGTTATGTAAAATGTGTCAATATGATACGATTTCAAGATATTTTACTTGGAAACTTATTTTTACGCATTTTATAACCGATAGGGCGTCGTAAAAATCGCCTGATATATGAAAAAATACATATTTAAGTTATACCTCATATTTTAACTCAGTTGGCTTTGAAATACGAATAATTCAGGAAATACCGAGTTCTTACCGTCTTTTCGAAATTTCTAGTGATTGCAATACTTCCTCGCCAGTATTCGTAAGAGGTAAAAGTGATTATTTTTTAATAACATCAGCGTTATTTTCTTGTTGATGATAGAACATTTCCACGAAAACTTTAGCACCATTTTGCGTACATCACATATTAAACTGATTTAAAGCAGTTTCGTGTTCTGTCGTTAAATCTATTAATTAACGGAAAGCTCAAGTAAATCACAGAAGATTAATGATTTGTTTACCTAAGAGTTAATTGGTTTTGGTAACCTAGTTCTAGAGGCGGGTAGGCGACAGCAAGGAAATGCGGGATCTCGGAAGCTGCTTATATTTTAAAAGAAGGAAAGGTAGTGTAATACTTACGCTAGAATTAAAGAACAGTATAATATTAATAATAATAATAACTCAAGAAGAAACATAGACTATGTTCATGTAAAGAACCGTATTATAAATATCTACTCCATGCTGTAATGGAGAACGTAACTCACAAAATATACTGGGACCATCCTAACCTTACCGACAAAACAATTGTTGCTAATCGGCCTGCCATAACTCTAATCAGGTAACTCACCTTATTGATATAGCAGAGCCAAGTGATCATAACACAAAACCAAAGTATAATGACAAAATCGAAAAGTATATTCCTCTTGCACAAGAAATTAAAAGAATATAGAAACAAGATAAGGTAGAAATAATACCCCTCGTAATATCAGTTACAGGTATCACTCCTAAGTCATTTACAAAAAATTTAGAACGATTAGGATTAAACCCACAAATACACTCTCAGATACAAAAAGCGGTTATACTTAGCACCACAACCACAGTAAGAAAATTTCTACAATAAAATTGATTATATGAACTTGGTTTGGCCCGTTCATATATTAAAATTACCAGATTTATGCTTGTGCATTTTAGAAAACAACAGATGTAAGCTAGTTTGGGACCGCACTGTCCTCACTGACTACCACAGACCAGATATAATTGTTGTGAATAAGGACCTGAGTAAAACAAGCCTCATCGAGATCGTCATACCTAACAAAACAAATTTTATACAAAATATATGGAAAAAATCGCGAAGTATAGGTAGTTCGAACTTCAAATGAAACAACAATGGAAGATGACAGTGTTGATATGATCTCGATCATTCTATCATCAAACGTAGTCATCCCAAGAACGCTGCTGGAGAATATCAAGAAACTGGGACTCGATGGCAACATTTACAAGACGATCCAGAAAGGAACTACTAGTACGGTTCGAAAGTTTATGGGAAATGCGATAAGCAACGTCCTTACGTAACAAGCTGGGATAAAAATCATACCCCAATGAAGAGAAAATTATAAATAATAATATTTATCCACTCAATCTACAAAGAAACCTGAGTTAATAAATATATAAAAACAAGCCCAATAGAAGGCATTACCTGTGCATGGACCAATAATTTCAAGCTGTAACTCTATAATACAAATTATAAAAAAGGGCAAGAATAAGTCACGGTGGATTATGCATTTGCTGGATGTTAGCATTTGTGAGTCTATGAATTTTGGATATAGACTTTCCAAAACTCTCGCAACCTATCAAGTATGAAACTGGCATTAGACAAGCAGATTCGCAGAGCCCACTAAGATTTGATCTGATAATGGATGAAATCATAAAGAAAGTTAAAAAAAGAAGAGGATATAGAATGTTATAACTAGTGAACATGGCGAACAGAGCAGCAGGATGTCTCAACAATACAATCTGGAGAAACAAATACCTCACAACGGAAACGAAAGCTAGGATATATAAATCAACAATAAGACCGATAATGACGTACACAGCGGAAACGAGAGCAGATACGGTGAAAACACAAAGATTATTGGAAATAGCAGAAATGAAAGTCTTACGAAAAATAAAAAACCAAACTGTAAGAGACAGAGTAAGAAGTGAGGAAATACGAGCGAGACGTGGCATGGAGGAAATAAACCTGGATCAAAAGAAGAAAAATAGAATGGAATCAACACATAGAAAGAATGACAGAAAATAGAATAGTACGAATAGCAAGAGACAAATCGCCAAATGGAAGAAGATCAATGGGACGACCGAGGAAAAGATGGCCAAACAACATCAATTGAGGCTAAAAACCGCAGTAAAAGAGCCATGAGGCTATACAGTAGGAAAAAGAAGAAGAATACTTTCCAAAATGTAAGTCATTTAAGTCTTTAACTATAATTTTATAAAATGTTGGCGCTAAATAGATATATGACTTGTGCATTATAGATTTATGTGGCTGAGGAACAAGTGTACCACGAATTTTGTACCTGTTATAATTATTATGCTTAATTTTGACAAATTTATGGTATTGAGTGTAAGAAATAAAGCTGTCTTAACATATATCATACATTTGTACATCTGCGTATAATTCGTCAGTGGGATGAAGTTTTGGTTTCATCGAGCATCCTTCTTAGAATACTTATGATGAACATGCAGCTTCCCATGCTACTACTATACATGCGATGAGGCTGAATCAGTGTATGGTTAATTCCCGAATGTATCTTTGTGTCAATAGATTCGCAAGGTATTTAATTTTGACGATACATATCTTAATTCCTACAAAATGTAATTGATATGGATGTCCCAACATTAGTGAGAATCCTACAATATTCCAAGGTATTTAGTGTGTGGCACTATATTAATTTGCTGTTTTTGATCATTAATGTTGAAGGAGAGTATCTGAATAATTTAGCAAATATTATTGGCATAAGATGCAAATGCTAAGAAATGTACTATAAAATATACTAAGTGACATAAAAATCCGAACACCCAGTTTAAATGGTTTTATTTTAATGAAAGTTAGTGAATGTATTTATCTTACTGTAAATAACAAGTGAAAAAATTTTCAGCCTTATCAGATGGACATTCCGGTTTTTATACTGCTTTTTTTTAATTCACTAACGCTTTAAAAATGAATATTTCAGCCGCAGTAAAGAATAAACGTTGGCGGATTTTGGTTCTTGACATCCTTTACGATCGGTTACGATGCCTAGAATACGGAGACCTGTACGATTTCGTCAACTTAGTGAGTTTGATAGGGGCCGTATAGTGGGACTTCGGGAAGCTGGACTTTCTTTTCGGGCAATTGCAGTTAGAGTGCAAAGAAGTGTAGACACTGTGGTTAGGTGTTGTCAGGCATGGCTTCGAGAAGGCCGTACGCAAAGATCAAGGGGCACTGGACGCCGCCATAGAACAACAGACCGTGAAGATCGCCGCCTAAGATTATTGGCCTTAAAGGACCGTTTCTCCACTACCAGGTCCATTGCAAATAAATGGTTTGCAGAACACGGAAGACCTATTGGCATGCGAAGTGTTTACCGACGAATGAGAAGTTTTGGCTTGTTTTCATACCGGCCACACTGGGTCCTCCCTTTAACTCGAGAACACCGACGTAATCGCCTTGAGTGGTGCAGACAACGGTCACTCTGGGATCAGGAATGGAACAGTATTGTCTTTAGTGACGAGTCTCGATTTTGTTTAGGCATGCACGATGGTCGTGCCAGGGTTAGAGGCGACGTGGTGAAAGGAGGAATCCACAGTTTTTTGTTGAAAGACATGTTCATCACACTGTTGGAGTTATGGTTTGGGGTGCTATAGCTTATGGTTCCAGGTCACCTTTAATCTTCATCAGAGGTAACATGAGTGCGCAGCGTTATATCCACGAAGTTCTAGAACCCCATCTTTTACCCTATCTTGACACCCTGGCAGATCCAACTTTCCAACAAGATAATGCCCGACCACATGTTGCAAGAGTCACAATAGACGTCTTTCAACATAATGATGTCACATTGTTACCATAGCCACCAAGATCTCCCGACTTATCCCCAATTGAGCACGTGTGGGATATGATGGGTAGGAAATTGCTCAATTTGCAACGTCTTCCTCAGACTCTAGAAGCACTTCGAGACAAGTTGGTGGTTGCCTGGAATGAGATACCACAGGAGGACATTGACCGCCTGATCAGAAGCATGCCTAGGCGCGTTGGAGAATGCGTAGCACATCAGGGTGCATCCAGACATTATTAAAGGTCAAAGGGCTTTAAAGCAGTGCAATCATTTTGAAATTTTTAGCATTTACTTATTATGCTTCATTAAGTACTTATACAAAATTTAATTAAAATAAAACCATTTAAACTGGGTGTTCGGATTTATATGTCACTTAGTATAGTTAATACTCTATTTTCTGCTATTAAATCATCGAATAACTTTGACAAAATCATTTTATATTAAATTCAGAGATAGTAAGTGCCTCTATATATGCCTATGCAAAACTTGTTATTTTGACAACACAATTTATTTGGAAATATCGTTTAAATATATACTAAATAACAGTGGACCTAAGGCTGTTCCTTGCGGGCCACCACACTTGGTACCAAGATACCATGATCAACTGTGTCGAACGCCTTTGAGAAATCAGTGTATACAGCATCCACTTGATATTTATTCTCAAAGGCATTCAACAGAAGGTGCTCATAGGTAAGGAGATTTGAGACAGTTGATTTTCCCTTAATAAAGCCATGCTGCTCATTAATTATAATATTCCTGACACATGGAGATATTTTGTCATAAATTATGGACTCGAAAACCTTAGCAATAACTGAGATCTTAGAAATAGCTCTATAATTTTTTATATTTGACTTATCCCCTTCGTTAAAAATCGGTGTTACATATGACCTCTTCCAGACAGTGGGGAAAATACCCGTGACAAGTGACAAGTTAAAAATCTTACATAAAACATCAGATAAAACACATTTACAATTTTGTAATAAAATTGCCAGAATTCCATCAGGACCAACTCCTAAGTTAATACTCAAGGACTCAATTTTATTAAAAACTTCTATAGAAGATACACTTAAACTACTTAAATTAGTACATTTGTCAGACTTGCAATTTTGATTAATACAGGAGTGCTGCTTTTCTGAATATACAGAAGAGAAATGCTGTTTAAACATATCTGTGATTATTTGTGGATCATCTGTTTCAACATCGTTAAGACACATGGATTTTGGATATTCAAGATCCTCCTTTTTGGAATTGACAAATTTCCAAAACGACTTTTTATCATGTAGTTGGCCTTCAAGTGTTTGAATAAATTGTTTCGATAAAATGCTGCCTTGTGATCTTAATTTTGAAAACTTTATATAGTTTTCTTCTGTTTTTAAGTTTTTAAACATTTTGTGAGCCATTTTCTTTTGAGTTATTAGATTTTTTAATTCATGATTCATCCATTTTGGAAATGTAGGTGTTTTATATCTGAAAACTGGTGTAAATTGAATAAAAATGTCTTTGGATACCTGTTGACGATGGTTGATACCTGATTATAATAGCTCTTGATACGTACTCATATACTATATAATATTATCTCGGGAAATCATGCAATCTCATAAAAATATACTCCAAATATAATGCCCGTATATATAGATAATATCGCGCCCACCTCGTATGTGCGACGAGCCTAGCAACTCTGTACAACTCGAAATCGTGAGCGTCAGCGATGCAGTCATACGCAGACAGGGTTTGCAGCACGAAGAAATGAGACCGAGAAATTATTCGCGTCTGTAAATATTTCTCCAAGTTTTGAAGAAAATGTATGGGGGAATCTATGGTGTGTGAAATATGTAGAATTGCCGGGGTTGGAACGGTCACTCTGGGATCAGGAATGGAACAGTATTGTCTTTAGTGACGAGTCTTGATTTTGTTTAGGCATGCACGATGGTCGTGCCAGGGTTAGAAGGCGACGCGGTGAAAGGAGGAATCCACAGTTTTTTGTTGAAAGACATGTTCATCACACTGTTGGAGTTATGGTTTGGGGTGCTATAGCTTATGGTTCCAGGTCACCTTTAATCTTCATCAGAGGTAACATGAATGCACAGCGTTATATCCACGAAGTTCTAGAACCCCATCTTTTACCGTATCTTGACACCCTGGCAGATCCAACTTTCCAACAAGATAATGCCCGACCACATGTTGCAAGAGTCACAATAGACTTCTTTCAACATAATGATGTCACATTGTTACCATGACCACCAAGATCTCCCGACTTATCCCCAATTGAGCACGTGTGGGATATGATGGGAAGGAGATTGCTCAATTTGCAACGTCCTCCTCAGATTATAGAAGCACTTCGAGAGGAGTTGGTGGTTGCCTGGAATGAGATACCACAGGAGGACATTGACCACCTGATCAGAAGCATGCCTAGGCGCGTTGGAGAATGCGTAGCACATCAGGGTGCATCCACACATTATTAAAGGTCAAAGGGCTTTAAAGCAGTGCAATCATTTTGAAATTTTTATCATTTACTTATTATGCTTCATTAAGTATTTACACAAAATTTTATTGAAATAAAACCATTTAAACTGGGTGTTCGGATTTATATGTCACTTAGTATATGATCTTAACCCATAAACAAAAATTCTCGCCTTACTTAATTCTTACTCCAGTAGAAGTAACAAATTAAAACTGATACCAATTTTGAACTAGTTTTGAATATCAAGTAGCTTTACCTTTACTAATTCAAAATGTTACTTACGGTTCTTCTAAGACCGTCAAAATCAAAATAGCCTTGGAATACTCCAAAGAATGACCCCTATTCAAGAAGGCATATACTCAAAATGTGAATTTTTTATCAGTCAAAGTCGAGTGCTAATACAACTAATACAAAATTGCGAAATTTCTCGCTTGTAGACATTAAGTAGATAAATTTTAATGAACTATTCTGGAACCTAATCCTCCACTATTTCCATAAGCTGTGTTTGCTCTGCGTAATCAAATGGGTTATCTGGGTTATAATTTGCATTGCGTAGTTTTAGTTCGGTTCCCTTGAAATTACTCATCTATTAACTGTTACTAAACATACAAAGGCGTGATAAGGAAAAGGATTATAATGCAAGATGATATTCATGAAGAGCCATGGTGTAGGTACGAATCTACCTGTTCAGCAAACGTGGAGGAAGTTGACGACTTTTTCAAGTATTTTCTTGAAAGTGCTATACTAAAATTGCTGTTGTTAAATGGTGGCCCAATTAGCAAATCTACTTTATAATTTTTGACTGTCCGTGCTATTTTACTTTATAATTGATTTTAAGAAGTACTTTGCCTTATAAGGTAATCGTAAGAATGTTCTAAGAGCAAAAATACAAGACAGTTTTAGGTCACATTTTAACAATGTTTTATAAAGGTTTACACAACAATTTTATACGACATTTAAGCTTACTGAACAAGTTTGTTTTATGATGGATCATTATACTGGTGTTATTCAATATTAGTTTATAGGGTTGTGAACATCAATAAAATTGTTTCATTAGCCTTCTGTGGAACAATTATAAAATTAATTTTGTATCCTCACAAACATCTCCTTGTTTTATGATAATTATACAGGGTGGCGCATCGAAAACGAAACAGACGCAGTTACTGGCAGCTCAGTTTCTTTTTGGAAAAACGCTCAGACCCGTCGATTTTGTTTTCGAGGGAGACAAGTTTGGCAAAAAATCATGTAAGCACGTGCAGCCCCCTAAGCGGGGCTGGCACCACCCCCAAAATCTTAAATGGAAAGGGGGGTCGAGTGATACCTTATTTTAAAGGTCTTTCAATTCCCTTTATAGTGATGAGCTTCAGTTCAGTAGTTGTGAAGATTTATTAATTTAAAGCTTAAATAAAACCAACACTAATACATCATTATTAGTGTAGATCAAACATTTGGCAGCAAAGTAATTTAAAAATGAAGAATCAACTGACCCGTTAGGCAAGTAAATGTTGAAAATGGCCACCATGACTCTCCATGCAATAATAAAGATTTTGCTCAGAACGTTGCAGCACATTTTGCAATATTTGAGGAGTAATTTGAAGGCACTCATTCACAATTCTTGTCGCTGGTCTTGTAATGATGTTGGCTGAGTGGGATAGATTCTGCTTTTTAAATGACCCCACATACAGAAATCCAAATGTGATAAATCTGGCGAACTGGCTATTCAATGGCACCTCTTCTACCAATCCATCGATCTGGAAACGTCTGATCTAAATATTGTCGAACACGTAATGCTTAATGTGGTGGGGCATCATCCTGTTGGAACATCAACCTATTCACAATATACCGCCGATCATTCTGATTTTCATTATGGCTGTTAAGGCAGGATCTATGGCGTTTTCCAGTAATTCCAAATACATTTCACCGGTCAAATTTCCAGGTAAGAAAAAAGGACCAACTAAATGGTCGCCAAAAACACCAGCTCAAACATTTAATTTTTGTGGCTGCTGTGTATGAACCTCATCATAAATTCTATTGCTTCGTTCCTTATGGGATTTTCAATGTTGCGTTTTTTATTGGCGACTGACCCAGTTTCCCGAAATTTAGCTACAAGTTCTAGAACATATTTTCGTTGCACGTTACTGTTATCTTGTTGCTTATTAAATATTTCTGCTATTCTCTTAGCGCACTGATTATTTATTCCCGAAAAATATTTCGATAATTTCAACTCTTTCTGCTGTGGAATATACCACGGTTAATTTATGTAAAAAAGCGTTACAAGTTGTTTTAGGAACAAAGTTTGGTCAAACCAATCGTAAACTATGTACTAAATTCCTATTTAAAATAAGTACGAGATATGTCCTTATATTTCTTCAAGAAATAACCTTTTTGCCACAAAAAAACGCTCCAATAGCTATTTTCAACAACAAAATTATAAACAAACCATGGGCGTAGTGAAGAAAAGCATTTACTTATTAAGTAAATTCTTTTAGTCAAATTTGTTCTGAAAGTAGTACAAACTAATCTGATGTAAGTCTACTTTGAGCTTTAAATCAATAAATCTTCAAAACTACTGAACTGAAGCTCATGTATTTTACGTCATTATAAAGGGAATTGGAAGACTTTTAAAATAAGGTATCACTCGACCCCTTTTCCATTTACGATTTTAGGGTTGGTGTCACCCCCGCCCAGGAGGCTGCACGTATTAACGTGATTTTTTGCCAAACTTGTGTCCCCCTCGAAAACAAAATCGACGGGTCTGAGCGTTTTTTCCAAAAAAAAAACTGATCTGCCAGTAAATGCGTCTGTTTCGTTTTCGATGCGCCACCCTGTATAGTAATTCTTTAAGGTTCCATCTGAGTGCAATACGCCTAATATCAGAATGAAGATATTAATACATAAATTCTATAAATGTGTCATAGAGCGCTAATAAAACAGTTTTAGTGATGTTCGCAAACAAATAAGCTCCTATCAGATAATACCGGTGTAAATCTATCATGAAACAAATTTGTTCCGTAAGCTTAAATGTAATATAAAATTGTTGCGTCAACATTTATAAAACAATATTGAACTTATTTTGAATGTTTGATCTAAGTACGTTATTGCAACTGTCTTACAAAGCAGAACACTTCTTAAAAGTTCAGTTGTCTTACTGGCAATTTTATTAAAACAGCATTGCGTTCTAAGAGCAGTAATAAAGCAATAACAAAATTAAATAGCACGGACATTTGAAAATTATAGAATATCTTTGCTAGTTTTATAAAAAAGATGCCGCACTTGTATCCGTCAGAACGGTGGTCTTTTTGAACATTTAATGAAATGAAGCTTTGATTATCTGATTTGTTTTATTTTTATTTTTACGAAAACGGTGCACTCTAGGAGTATTTATTTGTCGCAAATTGGAGGCATGATTTGGAAAATTCTGCGTTTCGAAAAAAAAACATTGGCGTACTACTTTTATTTGATAAAATAATGCCACTAGTCCCTTGCATCTCCGCCACTGGTGTACGTTAATTTTGGGTAAAGACTTTTAAAGGTGGACAATACTTAGGTAAATCCACATACCAAATTTTAGTTTATTCCAGTCGACGCTTTTGAAGATATTAAAAGAAATATTAAAAAAGCATTCGAGAAAGAAATGTTACATAGAAGACCCCCTTAAAATGCGATACTGTGTATGATGTTTCATTTTTGGTCACGACTTGTGAATCACCCTGTATATCCCATATATTACAGAAAATAATTCTTGTTCAGTAAAATATCAACCATCAAATGGCTCATGTACATATTTTATTTGCTAAGAAAGATGAAATGCTTGCTTTTTTTGTTATATTAATTCTAATTAGAAAACAAATTATTCCCAGTGGGTGCAATTTAACAACAAAAGCAAACATTTAGTGTTAGTTAAATTAAACATCTTCTATAAAATTGTGTTATTCTAGTTCTATAATTGTTTTCAATAAAATTGTTTTATAATCATTGTTGCATACTATTTTTTATAATCACTTTAGGGACGTTTAACCTTGTATCCGGTAAAAGCTGTGTGAGCCATAATAAAATAATTTATAGAACAATATTGCTGCACAAGGGTGCACCCTTTTTTGGCTTAAAAGCGTTGTATAAACGTTGTTAGAACGTTTATAGCCGCATTACTGTTTCATAAAAATAGTTCTGTAAACATAGTAAGAACATTTATAAAAATAAAATTGTTAGTTTTGGGGGAAAACAGAGCATCTCAAACTATTCTGGTGCACAATAATTATCAATTTTTTTAGTAAAATATCCAAGTAATGAGTAAACAAAGAAGACCCAGGTCGTAGAAAAAAATCAAATCTGTATGGATTCTCAAATGCACGCTCATTGGAAAACAGGTGTTTGTCTATTTGGACGAATTAAGCATCCCACAAACCGGCGCGAAATAATCGCGGCGAAGTATTCGCAACGAAATTCAGAGTGAAATTCGCAATCTGTTTCGCCTGTTTATTCATACCAAAGCGTCTTATTCGCTCCGCGAACGTGAAGGTTTCGACAGGTTGCGTACATTTTATTTTTGCCTTTTGCAATGAGCTCGTCTTCAGAAGAAGAGGAGGCACTTCTATTTCTTGCTTTAGAAGAGGAACAAAATGCACGGTAAGTTATGTTTATTTAACGCCATTTGATAGTTGGGTATGTATTAAGTTTAACGAAGTACATAAAACAAATATTTTCAATTTTGTTTAGGAAACGAAGGAAGTGGGTACATGATATTAACTTGGAACGAAATAAATTTGGGGAATACCATACCTTGATGCCACAACTTCGGCTGGATGAACAGCGCTTTTACGTATATTTTAGAATGACTCCAGAGTGTTTCGTTGAATTATTGAACTTGGTGAAAGATGAAATACGAAAATCTGACACAAATTATCGTGAAGCTATTTCGCCAGAAGAACGACTTGCTATTACACTCAGGTAAAAAAATTATATGTATTAAAATTAGTAGGCTTATCGAATACGAAAACTTCAGGGATCGTGAAATAAATATTTTATTGTAATAATTGGACTACATGTTGCCACTAGGATTAAATGTTGCTAAATAATTCGAGGCAGAATTTGCCTCCTCTGTTGGGTATATTATTGGAGTAAACCCAGTGCCGCTTGGGAAGGACGACATACTACTATCATACATACTTGCAGAATTCTGGGTAGACGCTGAAGACATTTCTTCAATATGTTCAAATTCTTCCTGCGCTATTAATTCGGCTATTTTTAGTTTTATTCGGGCTTGACGCTTTAAGGGAAGTGTTTTCACAGTCTGTGCATGTGCCAAGAAAAGTGAATCAATGGCCTCGTTCTCTTTTTTAGGTTTTTTACCTTCAAAATAATTAATGAGCTGTTGTACAGACGAAGATGGTGATTCATAGCGTTTTCTGCTCGTTTTATATTTTGGTGTAGTTGCAGTCTGCGGAAAGGTGTGCCCTGGAGTAGTCACTGCTGTTGTGTTCAATGAAGAAGGTGGTGCTGTCTGTGTTGCCGAGGCGTTCTGTGAATCTTCTGCATCTACATCAGCATTTTCATCTTCTCCATGGCCGCGGTCTTCCAAATTTTCGGTTTCTACATTTCCAGCCCTTTCCTGATATATATTTAAGTTAAATTCGGCAGTCTCATAATGTGTGACGTCAATATCTTTCACATTAGACGACGTTTTGGCAAATGCCAAAAAAGGACGGAAAAATTCCATGTAGTCAGCCCACTGCCATTTTTTTATGTTGCCCACTGCTTGGCCGGTCTTTGGTTTGGTAGATTTTATATATTTTGCAAATGTGTCTCTGATATTCTTCCACCTTTTTTTTACTTCATCACCTAAAAACAATTTTTTTTATAGATTCCCTGCCACTGGTGACACCTTCTATACCATTGGGCATAGCTTTCGAGTTGGCTTTACAACAGTGAGTGCAATCGTAACCGAAGTCTGTGAAGCGATATGCAGACATATGGAGCATATATATTTACCAGAACCAACAGAGAATATATGGAAAAAATTTGCTGAAGAATTTGAAAATAGATGGGGATTTCCCAATTGCATTGGCAGCGTGGACGGTAAACATGTAACAATCAAGAGACCTAACAACAGTGGCTCCAATTACTGGTGCTATTTACATAAATATTCAATAGTACTTATGGCCATTGTTGGCCCGGACTATAAATTTATATGTGTTGATATTGGTGGTTTCGGAAAAAATAGTGATGGGGGTATTTTCGAAACCTCAAACATGGGAAAACGATTTGAACAAAATTTAAGTGTCTCTGCACCTAGATTTCTCCCTGGGCAAAATGAAATCTGCTCGTACGTCTTAATTGGTGACGAAGCATTTGCTTTAAAACCATACCTTATGAGACCATTTCCTTATAAGCAGACTTTAACAGACGTCAGAAAAGAGAAATACAATGTAAGACTTTGTCGAGCTAGAAGGGTCGTGGAAAATGCGTTTGGTATTTTGTCTCAAAAATGGCGAATATTTTACAGGCCATTAGAAACTAAAGTAGATACTACTATTCTAATTGTACGTACGGCATGTGTTTTACACAATTTTTTACGAAGTAAAAGTGGCGATGACAAATATTTTCAATTCTAAGATCCCCCAGAGCTTTTACTGATATAGCAAATGATCCTCGGCGGGCAGCAAGGCTAGCATTTTCTACTCGTGACAAATTCGTAAATTATTTTAATTCTGATATGCCTATGCCCAATATATAGAATGTTCGTTTTCACATTTGTGTAGACTGTAAATTATTTAACAAGTTAATAAAAAATATTAGGTACATACCATTTGTATTTAATTCTTTTCCTATTTCCATCCAAATCTTGTCTTTCTTTCTCACATTCCTGTATTCATCGTTCGACAAATCATACAAACAAGGATACTTTTTCACTATTTCTATCAATAATTCCGTTTTTGCCATTGCGAAATTTTGAAGAACGGCGTCAAAAACGCGGTCAAAGGCGAACTGAAATAGGCCGCGATAAAAACGCTGGGACAATCGCATTCGCTTCGCACAAGTCTGAGCCTGTCCGTAAACCGCCGCGTTTTAATCTGATCGCGAATTCATCGCCGCGAAATTTTCGCAGCCAAAGCGAATATTTCGCGCCGGTTTGTGGGATGCTTTAGTCAGAACACGTCGAAACAAACTTCCGTTAGAATTTGCATCCATAGTAACCCTATCCTTAGACGTCAAAACGCAATGGATGCTCGTAAAAACAGCATACAGAGAAATCCGTATACCACATAGGGGCCTATCAAGTATTACGTGAGCACTATGGGGGGGGCTTTGCTTATTTTGGATGACATGGGGGATCGGGGAGTCTAGATGTTGCTTACGTCATCGGTAGTTGTTTACTTCTTTACACGAATGGCAACCCTCACATTGCCTTTGCTTGAAAACGAAACGCGTTTAATGTCTAATTAAGATGTCGTTTCACATAGACAAATCCAAGTTATACCAAAAATTGTTTGAAAGTTTTAAAAAATCTCATACAAGTACGAAAGTACAAAATGTACAAAAGTTAGTTAACGAAGTGTGGCGAAATTACAAATTACAAGCAAAATCCGACAAGGAACTAGATATTATTGTATCTAAGAGAATCGAAGAAGAATTGCAAACGGCGATTAAGAATAAATCCAATCAACTAAATTTTTTATTCTAAGGTAAGTGACGAAATCACTTTAGGCACCTATGAGTACTAGAAATATTAGAAATCGCCAAAAAGTTTCTCTTTACTGATTGGAAAATATTATGGCCTATCTCAAAGTATAGAGGTAATATTCATTATATTATAGATTTATTTCTTATGATTGATTCCGTCAATTGGTCACAAAATACAGGATGTTAGTTTTATACATATACACAGAAAACTAACACCCTGTATTTTGTGACCGGAACGAATTGCTCGTTTAGACATATTAGATTTAAAGCATAGGATTTTGTATTTACCAGATATATTGCCATACTTTGTATTTATGTAGCTTAATAAGAGAATCTTTAGCAGAAGCCATTTAAAGTTTTTATTTTTAGGCAACCTGTAAACCTGCAGAAAAAACACAAATTATACAGTCAGCTTCAAATATTAAAAAAGAGGAAGAAGATAAAATAAAACCCGGTAATGAATCACAACAGCAATGCGAAATTAATGAAAATACAGATAAACAGAGAGCAAAACCTTCTCAAGAAGCTATGAAAAATAAGATTGCCCTACTCGAAAAAATCTGAATGCTTTGTATTCTGCCAGAGATACTATGCCAAGCCGTGCTGAAGTTGATAAACAGATCATTAAGTTGCGCGAGGAAATAAAACCAGCAAAACGGTCTTTAAACAGGAAGGTTCAACACGCAGTTGCCCAGAAGAAGCACAGGGATGTTATGAAAAGAAATCTAGAAGATATTTGTCATGAAAATCCAGAAATAAAAAGAAATATCTCTAAGGACTCAGTGGGACGTCCTAATCTTGAAAGCAATCAACATTCACTATTGAAAACAATCATGGACATATCTTTATTTGGAAGTGCAGCAGATGATAGAAGTCGAACGGAATTAATTCGCAGCGTTAAAACTCTTGATGAACTCACACAAGAATTACCTAAAATAGGATTTGGCATTAGTCGCAGTGGAACATATCTTCGTTTGATTCCCAGAAAATCTAATTCTGCAGAGGGACGAAGACATGTATCGCCAGTCCCTGTTAAGCTCATTCGGGCTCAAACTGATCACCACAAGAGCCACTTAGATAGCAAGTTCGCTGAAACATCAATCCATTATTTAGAGAACATAGCATCCATACCTGGACCAGATCAAGTATTTTTCATATCTCAAGATGATAAAGCTCGAGTCCCTATTGGCGTAAGTGCGGCAAATAAGCAAGCACCTCTTCTAATGCACATGGAATATAGAATCAAATTGCCTAATCACGATTGGGTAATCGCTGAGCGTCATAAATTAATACCATCTGTTTATGCTGGCATCAAAATCACTTCCAATATGCTAGGACAACTGCAAGCTGTTGGATATTCTGGACCAACATACATCGCTATTCGAAGTGGAAAGCATAGTTCATCTACTGCTAATACTCATGCTCAGGATTTCAAGACGCTTCTCGAACTTGAAGAGTTTCGACCATTAGCTAAAACTGACCATGGACTAGTAAAACGAGTGGTAATCATGACGGTTGATGGAGGGCCAGATGAAAATCCACGTTATCAAAAAGTCATAGGGTTTGCTATACAACACTTTAAGCGTCATGATCTCGATGCATCGTTTTCAGCTACCAATGCTCCTGGAAGAAGTGCGTATAACAGAGTAGAGCGCAGAATGGCTCCTCTTAGCCGGGAACTGGCTGGTTAGTATTGCCTCATGACCATTTTGGATCTCATTTGGATGAACGTGGCGTTACAATTGATGAACATTTAGAAAGATCTAATTTCGAATTTGCAGGAAATGTATTAGCTGAAGTATGGAGTTCAATGGAAATTGATGGCTATAATGTTAATGCAAAATATGTTCTTCCTGATTTTCCAGACATTAATGGTATTCAGAACATGTGCGTGAGAGGCAATACTTGCTTCAAATTGTAAGTCACTAAATCGTTAAAAGTTAGACCTGTAAGAGTCGCTGCTCGTCGTGCTAATGAACTGATGTGCATTATTCAAAATTTAGAGCACCATGATGTTGAATGGCTCGATAAGAACGACGTAGACATTCCAAAATCCGATGAAAGCGAGCAAACTCACAACACTGAGCAGCAATCGAAGCAATCCAATGTCATCGAAAACTTAGAATCATGAATTCGGGTTTCATGGCTGAAGACTGTTAATTTGAATTTAATATATGTACCAAAAATTTAAAATAAGTTTGTTATGTTAATAAGGTATAATAATATGTTTGTCCTGTACTCTATGTTGAATAAAGTATAATCTCTATCCTAAATCTATTTTCTGATTTTTCAAATTATAATTATAACATTATAATTATAATATTAATTAAAACAATACATTAATTGACAAATGTTTACGTAAACATGGGGGGAGGGGGTAAAAGCTTTGCTTACTTTTGCTGACAAGGGGGATGGGGGGTAAATAATTGTAATAAACCTGCTCACGTAATACTTGAACGGCCCCACATAATCTGTTAAATATAATCTGAAGCGGCGAGAAGCTAGTAATACGAATGTTAGAAAGAAACAGAAGCACCACGTTGCCTAGCAACCCGAGTGACGAGTCCACGGTCGCAGTTGCGGCTTGCCAAGTTGCCATCGGTGCACTCTTTCTAACATACGTATTGCACGTTTCTCTCTCGAGCACATTATCTCGTCAGTCATGTTTGGATTTCTCTGTGTATTGGCGTGTAGACGAATTTTTGCCAAGCAACGTAAACAACCAAAGCGTGAAACATTAGTCATCAGCATGGTTGTTTAGTATA
This sequence comes from Acanthoscelides obtectus, assembly GCA_963669975.1. Classification (NCBI taxonomy): domain Eukaryota; kingdom Metazoa; phylum Arthropoda; class Insecta; order Coleoptera; family Chrysomelidae; genus Acanthoscelides; species Acanthoscelides obtectus. The sequence goes on from CAVLJG010000006.1 coordinate 8,937,944, forward strand.
AATGAACAACAAAGAACGCTTTGTGTGGATAATTTATCGCTACGATTGTTTAATCTGAATCGCACCCTTTTGTTTAATTATTATAATAATCCAAACAAGATTAACTAATCGTCGGTATATATTTTGTGTTTGTCGAAAAACAGTGTCGTTCAAAGAATTTAAATTTGCGTGTTTACTTAGTTTGCATAATTATTCGTGATAGATAACTTAATATTTCAAAGAATTCCCGTTCACTGTTTATAGGAAAATTTTACTATATTCTGTATCACAGGTTATCAACAAGTGGTGATGAGCTTTTTGAGACGGCCTTGTAGTTTTATAGATTATACGGAGAATCCAAAATTTAACGCCAAGGCAAAAACTGATGTCAACTCAGTCATATGATGTAGTCTTGAGAATTTGTTGTTTCATAGATTATACAGGAAATTCCAAAATGTAACACCAAGTCAGAAACTCATATCAACTCAGTCATGTGATGTAGTCTTGATATGATGGACCTCCAACACGATTGAAAAAATCTGTCCAATTCCATTAAAGAAATGTAGATAGAGTGCTAAGGAAGTATTTAGGTAAACCTCAACGGGTGATTTTTTTCGCGGAGAAGAACAGTTTAAATACGTAATACTTTGTTTACGGTATTTTTTTGAAAATGCTCATTGTGGTAAATATATACTAAGTGACATATAAATCCGAATATCCAGTTTAAATGGTTTTATTTTAATAAAATTTTGTATAAGTACTTAATGAAGCATAATAAGTAAATGATAAAAATTTCAAAATGATTGCACTGCTTTAAAGCCCTTTGACCTTTAATCATGTGTGGATGCACCCTGATGTGCTACGCATTCTCCAACGCGCCTAGGCATGCTTCTGATCAGGTGGTCAATGTCCTCCTGTGGTATCTCATTCCAGGCAACCACCAACTCCTCTCGAAGTGTTTCTAGAGACTGAGGAGGACGTTGCAAATTGAGCAATCTCCCATCATATCCCACACGTGCTCAATTGGGGATAAGTCGGGAGACCTTGGTGGCCATGGTAACAATGTGACATCATTATGTTGAAAGAAGTCTATTGTGACTCTTGCAACATGTGGTCGGGCATTATCTTGTTGGAAAGTTGGATCTGCAGGGTGTCAAGATAGGGTAAAAGATGGGGTTCTAGAACTTCGTGGATATAACGCTGCGCGTTCATGTTACCTCTGATGAAGATTAAAGGTGACCTGGAACCATAAGCTATAGCACCCCAAACCATAACTCCAACAGTGCGATGAACATGTCTTTCAACAAAAAACTGTGGATTCCTCCTTTCACCACGTCGCCTTCTAACCCTGGCACGACCATCGTGCATGCCTAAACAAAATCGAGACTCGTCACTAAAGACAATACTGTTCCATTCCTGATCCCAGAGTGACCGTTGTCTGCACCACTCAAGGCGATTACGTCGGTGTTCTCGAGGGAGGACCCAGTGTGGCCGGTATGAAAACAAGCCAAAACTTTTCATTCGTCGGTAAGCACTGCGCATGCCAATAGGTCTTCCGTGTTCTGCAAACCATTCATTTACAATGGACCTGGTAGTGGAGAAACGGTCCCTTAAGGCCAATAATCTTAGGCGGCGATCTTCACGGTCTGTTGTTCTACGCCGGCGTCCAGTGCCGCTTGCTCTTTGCGTATGGCCTTCTCGAAGCCATGCCTGACAACACCTAACCACAGTGTCTACACTTCTTCGCACTCTAACTGCAATTGCCCGGAAAGAAAGTCCAGCTTCCCGAAGGCCCCTATCAAACTCACTAAGTTGACGAAATCGTACAGGTCTCCGTACTCTAGGCATCGTAACCGATCGTAAAGGATGTCAAGAACCAACATCCGCCAACGTTGATTCTTTACTGCGGCTGAAATATTCATTTTTAGAGCGTTAGTGAATTAAAAAAAAGCAGTATAAAAACCGGAATGTCCAACTGATAAGGCTGAAAATGTTTTCACTGGTTATTTACAGTGAGATAAATACATTCACCAACTTTTATTAAAATAAAACCATTTAAACTGGGTGTTCGGATTTATATTTCACTTAGTATATTTAGGCAAACCTCAACGGGTGATTTTTTTCGCGGAGAAGAACAGTTTAAATACGTAATACTTTGTTTACGGTGTTCTTTTGAAAATTCGTATTGTGGTAAATACAATAACTCTCTAATCTATTTCTTCAAAGTTTAGAGGTTTAGTAGATAAAGAGAATCGTCAAAGGTTTATACCAGATCGAATAAAAAAACATCTACAATGCAAAGTAAAAATTGAACGGATTTATATCTGGTCACCTGACGACAGTCATGACAACTTATGATTCCAATAAAACTTTTAAATGAGTTTTAGTTGAGATTAAAAATGTCCTGGAAAGAAGTTAAAAACGAATCTGTATAAGAAAGGAAATCAATGGATCAAGTCAGTCAAGTAGTCCCGAACAAGTAGCCTTCAGCCCCCCTGATGCGTTTGCGGTCTCAGGGATCCAGACCTTCTGTTTTCGTTCGTGTGTTATTAAGAATGGCACATTTACAGGGAAATCTATGCGTGAAGTATTTATAAAAGGTTGGAACCGTATAAATATGCTACCGCCACTCCTCTTACATTTTTTAAAAAATGATCAGTAAATTGTGAAACCTAAAACAAAAAATAAAATACATTGGGTGTGACGACTCGGTTCTGGAATGGATAGATTGCTATTTAAATGAACGATGTCCTCATACAAAATAAACTTTCAGACAAAAGGCCGATTTGTTCCGGCGTGCCTCAGGGATCCATATTAGGTCCACTTTTATTCCTTATATACACCTTTGACATTTCTAACACCCTTCAACATTGTTCTAGCCAATCATATGCTGATGATATGCAGGTTTTTCATAATTTCCGTCCGAGCAACTACCATTTAGCTATCAACCTTATCAATCAAGATCTGCAATACTTATGCACATATGCTGCAAAACATAATTTACGTCTAAACGCATCGAAATCGACAGCTATACTTTTTCGATCCAAGAAAAAACGTACTTTCCTCAAATCAAAGTTAAATTTATCACTAAATAATAGTATCCTAATATTTTCCCATTCTGCAAAAAATTTAGGTTTGTACTTGGATGAAGATTTCAGATTTCAGGAGCATGTTGGCTATGTGTGTAAGTCTAGTTATTTTAGACTCAGGCTTCTATATGCAAGTAAAACTGTTTTAAATAGAAAAAATAAGAAAATGTTATGCGAGTCACTCATACTCAGTAAAATCGCTTACTGCAACATGGTTTATTATCCCTGTCTGGATGAAATCACAAAATACAGACTGCAAAAAATTCAAAACTCATGTAGTCGTTACATAAATTATTTAAGAAGGTACGATCATGTTTCTCACTCAATATCAATGAATTGGTTGAAAATTTCTCTCAACTTTGTTACATTTGTCGTAAAAATATTAAAAACCTCTGTTCCGGTTTATCTTATGCAAAAGCTTGTTCGTAGGAATTTAATTCACAATTTGAATACGCGCAACATTAATCTCTTGACAATGCCACAACATAGGACAGCCATTTTTCAACGGTCTTTTACGTATAATGCGGTGAAATTGATCAACTCTTTCGAACAATCTTTAATCAGCAACTTTTCTAAATAAAATATAAGAACTACTTATTGAGCTCTTAGGTTATTGTCTTCTCTTTGAATCGTACGTATTATGTTTTTTGTTCTAATCGTACGCATTGTCATATTTATTAATTCTTCTTTTACTATTATTCTTCTTTTTCCTTTTCTTTTCCAGTTTTTTATTTTATTTTTAAGGTAGTAATAAGCATTGACATGACATATCCTTATAAATGGTCATTGGCCAGACTTCGCCATTTGTAAGGATACATAATTATGTATGTGTTACAATAAAGTCCATTGAATTGAATTGAATTTGAAAAAACAACTAACGTTGAGTATTTTTTCCCTCTTTTTTGCCCCTAGCTGAGCCGGCACTGTATCGATTTTTAAAAACTGCAAAGCTTTTCCGTTCTTGGCATAGCGTGTGGTTATCCCAAATTGTTGAGGAGTGAAGGATTAGTGGAAAGACAGGCAGACTGGGCTGGCCTACGGAAATGGGTTTTTTTTTCGTAGACATGTAACATCCTAAAAATATATTTTTTTGCACCGAAGCAGCCGCGCAGGCTGAAACAAAGGTTACTAAAACTGTGAAAAGCCTGCTCTTGTAGTTTTGAAGACGAAACATTACCGTACCCATAGTTATAAGAACGTTTCTTCTTGTAACCACTCAAGTATGTGGTCATGTACTTTATCAAAATCCTGTATATTGCACAATGCCAAGTTGGATAAGATTGAGTTAAAACCAATCTCAAAAATGCATGTGATATCCATTCAATTCCAGTAAACATCTAATTGTTCTACTATTACTTAAGATATCATAAGTATTTCAAGAGCATACACTTCCATTGACAACAACTGCGCCTTGCTACCTCTTGACTGATATATGCCATTAAAAATTCCGACAAATACAAATTTCGAAAATGATTCTGCTCTTAGGGATTGTGCAGGAGATTGAAAGAGAAGTAAAGTTAGGAATGAATGATGCCATGTTAAATCTGTCCAATAAGTCTGAATGAGCAATAGAGCTAATGGCAAATAACATAATTTATTACTAGGTATAAGTAGTCGTAAATTGCAACACTAAGAACTCGAAGAGATGAGATTGCATAAAAGCTAAACATTTCGTGATAATACTGACGAGCACGAGGGTGTTTCAGTTTATTGTTGCATAACTTTATGACTCGATAGAACTCTTAAAATTAATGTCTATATAAACATGGGTCGAAAAATGCATGGCTTCCGAAATACAGGGTGTTGATTTCTAAAATAGTTTTTTCAAATATTTCGAATAATATTTGATGTATAACAGTGAAAATTGGTGTACAAGGGTTTTTTGGTACGACAAAACGAACCATGGGCATAGTTTTACTGTAGCCGCTAGAGGGGGCTCTCTGGTGTACCTGTAGTGTATTAAAATGACCGACATTTTTTTCTTAGTGCAATATTTTGCTTTTTGGAATAAAAAAACTGATTCTTCGCACTTTTCAACATAAAAAAGCTCTCTTGTGAATTTTCGTTATAGTTAGCCGTTTTTCAGATATTTCGATTTTTAAGGTTCGATGCATTTTTAATTATTTATGATAAAATAACGATAAAAAGTCAGTATCTCGATAATTTTTAGAAGTAGGCTGTGCCTGCAACTATTTTTGAAATTGAAAGCAGAATAAGGTTAAACGTCAATTAGTTGACAGTTAGTTTTGTTGTCTGTTGAAACCTGAAACGTTTTTTTGCAATTGTGAATGCACGAAATTTAGTTTCTTTTACCTGATTTTTTTTAAGTTTTATAAAAATGCCATTTTATTCTCCAATCAAGAGTTAGCGGATATTTATTTTGTGTATGGCTTTGTAAATGGAAACGCAGCAGAAGCAGCCAGAGAATACGCACGAAGATTTCCAGGCGACATCCAACTCGCTCAGTTGAGTGCATCGCCAAATAATTGAAAATGGTTTTGGAAATCTCCAAAGGGATCAAAACATAAATGTTCGTCAGCGCAGATTTACCCGTATGATTCTGCGTGAGTTTGATAGAGATCCGACCACAAGTGTTAGGAGAGTTTCTGGTGCCTTGGGAATTTCAGCAAGCCATGTTCAGCGTGTGCTTAGAAATGACTATAGACGTCCTTACCACTTGCAACCTTTGCAAGGACTACAGCCAAGGAGCCAGGGGACGGAGAATGAATAATCACATTTTGTCAGTGGATTCTTGTTAGAACTGATAATAATAGGGAGTTTTTAAGTAACGTTTTATGGACCGATGAGTCATGCTTCACTAGACGTGGAGTGGTAAATTTTCATAATCAACATATTTGGTCGCATGAAAATCCGCATGCAGTTCGGGAAAGAAATGTTCAGCATGAATTTAGTGTGAACGTGTGGATTGGTATCTACCGACTATTTGGACCCTACCTTTTGCCTGCAAGGTTAAATACTGCGACCTTTATATTGCCTGGCCTCCACGATCCCCTGACCTAAATCCATTAGATTTCTTTGTGTGGGGATTTCTAAAAGAAAAAGTGTACCAGACTCCCGAAACCACAAGACATATGCTAATAGACAGAATCAGGAATGCATGTGATGAAATAAGGCCTTATTTGAATAATGCTATACCACGTTCGATCATTCGTAGATGTGAATTGTGTATTGAACAATTGGGTTTACATTTCGAGCAACTACTTTAGATTTTGTATGTTTGTCCTAACCATCCAACAGCATTTTAGTTGTAAATAATTAATTTAATTTGTTAAAAATAATATTGGGAAATTAAACAAATTAATATTCTGTTTTTTGTGTTTATTTGGCGTTAGGAATTATTGCTCTGTTTAAAAACACAATCTAAACGATCATCTTAATTACTTGTAATGCCCAAATCAAAAATGTGAAAAAAATATTATTTTCCCATAAATAATTAAAAAGGCTTCGAACATTAAAAATCGAAATATCTCAAAAACGGCTAACTATAACGAAAACTCACAAGAGAGCTTTTTTATGCAGAAAAGTGCAAGAAATTGCACTAAGAAAAAGTTTTCGGTCATTTTAATACACTACAGGTACAGTAGAGAGCGCCCTCTAGCGGCTTCAGTAAAACTATGCCCATGGTTCGTTTTCTCGTCCCAAAGAACCCTTGTATACCAATTTTCACTGTTATACATCAAATATTTAAAAAAAACTATTTTAAAAAGTAAATTCAAACACCCTGTATTTCGGAAGCCACGCATTTTTCGACCCATGTTTATATAGACTGTAAGCATTAATTTTAAAAGTTCTATCGAATCTTAAAGTTATGCAACAATAAACTGAAACACCCTGTATAACTCTGTAAAAAATTGATATAAGTCTCTCGTGAAATTACAGAAAAAGATGATCGTGCATTAAAGAGATCCATTTTTCATTATCTTTGTAGGCTTAATATCGTTTTAAAATTAGGCGAACGCGCACAAAGCTTTTTTAATCAAAACCCTAAAATGCATCAGCCGTACGATGTAGGCCTTATAAAATAAAACAGGGGCTACAGATATCTTCATGTACGTTATTATAATTAAATACTTATAGAGAAGTTGTCCTCTATACAGAAGGTGTGCCCCATACAATAGTTGTATTCTAATAATATTAACTGAAAATATTTGCACAATGTACTGCGGACAACGTAAGAACATAACAACTAAATTCTAAACAATTGTTGAAATGACTTGTAGCGTATTTCTCATAAAAGCAGTACAACCTTGAAGACATTAACATAAATATGATAATCATAATAATAATAATAATGATCCGTCATCATCATCATAATATTTATTTACTTCTAAAACATAATATTAAGAAGCGTAAATAAATATGGAACAAGGGTCCATTAGAGGTATTGCCAAGCATTAGTGTTGCAATTGTGCATATTATTGAAATATGAATAAAGTTACTCGTACGTCTCTCAACGAATTATACTAAGTGACATATAAATCCGAACACCTAGTTTAAATGGTTTTATTTTAATAAAATTTTGTATAAGTATATACTTAATGAAGCATAATAAGTAAATGATAAAAATTTCAAAATGATTGCACTGCTTTAAAGCCCTTTGACCTTTAATAATGTGTTTATGCATCCTGATGTGCTACGCATTCTCCAACGCGCCTAGGCATGCTTCTGATCAGGTGGTCAATGTCCTCCTGTGGTATCTCATTCCAGGCAACCACCAACTCCTCTCGAAGTGCTTCTAGAGTCTGAGGAGGACGTTGCAAATTGAGCAATCTCCTACCCATAATATCCCACACGTGCTCAATTGGGGATAAGTCGGGAGATCTTGGTGGACATGGTAACAATGTGACATCATTATGTTGAAAGAAGTCTATTGTGACTCTTGCAACATGTGGTCGGGCATTATCTTGTTGGAAAGTTGGATCTGCCAGGGTGTCAAGATAGGGTAAAAGATGGGGCTCTAGAACTTCGTGGATATAACGCTGCGCGTTCATGTGAGCTCTGATGAAGATTAAAGGTGACCTGGAACCATAAGCTATAGCACCCCAAACCATAACTCCAACAGTGTGATGAACATGTCTTTCAACAAAAAACTGTGGATTCCTCCTTTCATCACGTCGCCTTCTAACCCTTACACCGAAGTAATCGCCTTGAGTGGTGCAGACAACGGCCACTCTGGGATCAGAAATGGAACAGTATTGTCTTTAGTGACGAGTCTCGATTTTGTTTAGGCATGCACGATGGTCGTGCCAGGGTTAGAAGGCCACGTGGTGAAAGGAGAAATCCACAGTTTTTTGTTGAAAGACATGTTCATCACACTGTTGGAGTTATGGTTTGGCTATAGCTTATGGTTCCAGGTCACCTTTAGTCTTCATCAGAGGTAACATGAACGCGCAGCGTTATATCCACGAAGTTCTAGAACCTCATCTTTTACCTTATCTTGAAACCCTGCCAGATCCAACTTTTCAACAAGATAATGCCCGACCAAATGTTGCAAGAGTCACAATAGACTTCTTTCAACATAATGAGGTCACATTGTTACCATGGCCACTAAGATCTCCCGACTTATCCCCAATTGAGCACGTGTGGGATATGATGGGTAGGAGATTGCTCAATTTGCAACGTCCTCTTCCGACCCTAGAAAGACTTCGAGAGGAGTTGGTGGTTGCCTGGAATGAGATACCACAGGAGGACATTGACCACCTGATCAGAAGCATGCCTAGGCGCGTTGGAGAATGCGTAGCACATCAGGGTGCATCCACACATTATTAAAGGTCAAAGGGCTTTAAAGCAGTGCAATCATTTTGAAATTTTTATCATTTACTTATTATGCTTCATTAAGTACATATACAAAATTTTATTAAAATAAAACCATTTAAACTGGGTGTTCGGATTTATATGTCACTTAGTATATTTGATGGTTGCATTCACTATTATCAATTTGTGAACATCTGCTCTTGCCAGAGAAAAAATTTATACTTTTAGTTACTTTCTTGAAATGATTCCCAAAGTGCAGGCCTTTTATATCGTCAGGTAAATTTACGTATAATTTTGGTCACAAATAACGGTATGATCCTTGTGTTACAGATTTATTTGGTCTAGGTACAACTGTTCCTCTTAGTTTATGCCTTGTGTTTAATTTTTCAGTCGTTATTAATAAATTTGCCACCGAATAATTTTAATATATACTTTTTAAATGAGACCGATCTGATGATTAATCAAACTGCTGAGTTTTAATGTGCAGTGCAGTGAACCTAAAACGGTGGGATGCCACATTTGATAAACATTTCGTAACTGAAAAATTGAGATCCTTTAACGGATCGCTGTCTGTTGCATAAGTAATTTTCTAGCAATAACTACTTTTTTCCTCCAAAGCCAAATATCTCAATGTGTCTAACAATAATTGATAGCTTACTGTGTTGAAAGCTTTTCATAGATCCACAAAAGTACAAAGACAAGGAAGTTTGTTATCAAGATTTCGGTGTATTTGATTAACAACGTCTGATATTGCGTCTGATGTAGATTTCGCCTCAGTAAATCCGTATTGATTTTAACATAAAATTTGATATTTAGTGAGAAACTGGCAGATATTATTTTTTCAAATATTTTTATTTATTAGTATCTGCCCGATCTTCTGATTGATGATACATTGATGCTAAGATACGAGGGATGTCAGTACTGAATCTTAACCTCACTCTTTAGTAAACTTAAATTCAAAGTTTCACAACGATACGTGCAGTGTTCTCACCAAGTCATTAGAAAAATGGAACTCAACCGAGAACATTTTCGCGCCATAATTTATTACAACATTCAGAGACAAATATCGCAACAAGAATGCCTTGCTGAGTTACTGTCTGTTTTCGGCAACGGAGCGCCACATCAGTCGACAATTTCCCGTTGGTATGAAGAACTCAAACGTGGACGGGTGATTCCAGGGTGGGTGCACCGCAAACGGCAGTCACCCAGGAAAACATCGTGCACAAACTCATCATTGAAGATAGACATGTTACATATCGCGTCCTTGAAGATCTCAATCACCTCAATTCAAAAAAATTCACATGAAGAATTAGGAGTAAGAAAATTAGTTTCTCGTTGACTGAAGAGCAGAAAGCAGCCAGGGTTAATTGGTGTCAAAAAACGCTTGACCTTCAATTCCGGAAACTCAAAAAATGTGTACAGCATTGTTAGTGGTGACGAATCGTGGATTCACTGTTATGAACCAGAAAATAAACGACAGTCGGCTGTTTGGGTGTTCCAAGGTGAAGAAAAGCCAACAAAAGTCATCCGTTCTCGAAGTGTTTCGAAAAAGATGGTCGCGACATTTGTGTCAAAAGCGGGTCATATTACAACAATTCCTCTTCATGAGCAAAGAACTGTTACTGCGGATTGTTATACCACCATTTGTTTGCCAAAAGTCATCACCGAGCTTCAAAAAATCAACCCCGAAAGAAGAATCATCCTCCGCCAAGACAATGCAAGCTCGCACACAGCCCAAAAAACATATATTTTATTTCCATATGCAAAACTTAAAAGACATCCCTCATACCTGTTTTTAAATATGTGGTGTCTACCAGATTCAAAACATATTTGCTATATCCTTAGCTATAATTATTTTCAGATGCTTACGTTCTTAATACCGTCAAATCCTGAGCCTTTTCAATTTTTCAGAGACATATTGTAGTGACTTCACGCTATTATACTTTATCTAAAACAAAAGAATTCAGCGATCGTTTTGTCTCGTGAAATGTGAGACAAAGATGATCGAGCATAAAAATCCATTTTTCATCTTCTTGATAGTCCTGAATGTCCTTTTAGAACGAGAAGTAAGACGTAAAAAGCTTTTTTAATTAAAATCCTGAAAGACGTCAAAGAAATAACACTTACTCAAAGTAATGAATGTATGTTTTTATGAGAATATTTGTACAAAAGTAGTCTTCGAAAAAGCTGACCGTTTTTTCATAAAATGTATTGACACGTCAAATTTTCCCAACACTAATTTATCCTCCTTGCTTGTTCTACGTTCCTAATAGATCGTATCATAGAATAAATATTGAGTTTACCAACCTGTTACTTTCCGGAAAGAGATATGAAGCCAATCACACCACCATTGATGCACAAGTGGTCGTCAGTCTGGAGGGAAACCCGCTTATAACAGGAGGGAAAGAGAGATGAGCGTCTGTAATCAGATCGATTCCACGTGAATTTTCCGACGCTGTTTGCACCGGCTATGACCTGGCTTTCCAGCTGTTCGCGACGCACTGCTTTGATGAAGAGATCAGCGTCGAGACAGCCAGACGCTATGTGCTCATTCGAGATAAGAGCTTTCCACCGCTGCCGAAATTGCGATGAAAAAATACGACCACGCGCCATTCGGCATTCGGCCCTTTGTGATGCCTTCTGTCTCTGTCTGAGTGCGGGGGCGGATAGGGTTGCGAAGGACGCAAAACTAGGATTATATAACCAGACGGTGTACGGGGGGACAGCGCGAGCTTCCTATGTGCAACAGAGCATCGTAACCAAACATTGAAAGTCATGTACGTAAGCGACGACAATGTAGCTTGAGGTATTGCATAGAGCGTAGTATTCACGAGATATCAGATAGATACCTCGAGATTATACTAAGTGACATATAAATCCGAACACCCAGTTTAAATGGTTTTACTTTAATAAAATTTTGTATAAGTACTTAATGAAGCATAATAAGTAAATGATAAAAATTTCAAAATGATTGCACTGCTTTAAAGCCCTTTGACCTTTAATAATGTGCGGATGCACCCTGATGTGCTACGCATTCTCCAACGCGCCTAGGCATGCTTCTGATCAGGTGGTCAATGTCCTCCTGTGGTATCTCATTCCAGGCAACCACCAACTCCTCTCGAAGTGCTTCTAGAGTCTGAGGAGGACGTTGCAAATTGAGCAATCTCCTAACCATCATATCCCACACGTGCTCAATTGGGGATAAGTCGGGAGATCTTGGTGGCCATGGTAACAATGTGACATCATTATGTTGAAAGAAGTCTATTGTGACTCTTGCAACATGTGGTCGGGCATTATCTTGTTGGAAAGTTGGATCTGCCAGGGTGTCAAGATAGGGTAAAAGATGGGGTTCTAGAATTTCGTGGATATAACGCTGCGCGTTCATGTTACCTCTGATGAAGATTAAAGGTGACCTGGAATCATAAGCTATAGCACCCCAAACCATAACTCCAACAGTGTGATGAACATGTCTTTCAACAAAAAACTGTGGATTCCTCCTTTCACCACGTCGCCTTCTAACCCTGGCACGACCATCGTGCATGCCTAAACAAAATCGAGACTCGTCACTAAAGACAATTCCTGATCCCAGAGTGACCATTGTCTGCACCACTCAAGGCGATTACGTCGGTGCTCTCGAGTTAAAGGGAGGACCCAGTGTGGCCGGTATGAAAACAAGCCAAAACTTCTCATTCGTCGGTAAACACTTCGCATGCCAATAGGTCTTCCGTGTCCTGCAAACCATTCATTTGCAATGGACCTGGTAGTGGAGAAACGGTCCCTTAATGCCAATAATCTTAGGCGGCGATCTTCACGGTCTGTTGTTCTACGGCGGCGTCCAGTGCCCCTTGCTCTTTGCGTACGGCCTTCTCGAAGCCATGCCTGACAACACCTAACCACAGTGTCTACACTTCTTTGCACTCTAACTGCAATTGCCGGAAAAGAAAGTCCAGCTTCCCGAAGTCCCACTATACGGCCCCTATCGAACTCACTAAGTTGACGAAATCGTACAGGTCTCCGTACTCTAGGCATCGTAACCGATCGTAAAGGATGTCAAGAACCAAAATCCGCCAACGTTGATTCTTTACTGCGGCTAAAATATTCATTTTTAGAGCGTTAGTGAATTAAAAAAAAGCAGTATAAAAACCGGAATGTCCAACTGATAAGGCTGAACATGTTTTCACTTGTTATTTACAGTAAGATAAATACATTCACCAACTTTTATTAAAATAAAACCATTTAAGCTGGGCGTTCGGATTTATATGTCACTTAGTATATTTTTAAAAAAATTATATTTTTCAAAAAATTTTACAATATTGTTATGATGTTAATAGTACAAAGTCTTAACTCTGGTTGACTGTAAAAGGTACCAATGTAAAAAACCTGCTTACGTATTACTTGAATGGCCCGGAAGACTCAAATTCAAATTGGGCTTTTACGTTAATATCTCGTGTGTTGACTGAATAGGATTGTTTAGCTGTCTATCTCTGCGACTATAGCCACCAGCATACAAAGTTGTTTCGTTCTTTTCAGGAATCATCAGTACGGTATACGTCTAGTCATTCGGAGTCAGATGTCAAAAAGCAAACAATATGAGTCTACTGAACAACAAAGTATGATAAATATAGATTTTCATCTTGTATATACAATGTGTTTGGTCACGACATACCGATATTTAAGGGGGGTATTTTTCAGCTATTTTTATCGACAAATCCATCCCCCTACAATGTCCTACCTCACCCCCCTTGAAATGGCAGCCATTTTCATTTTTACGTTACGATTACGCTAGTCACAGAATGGTAAATTTGGTGTCATTGGAACGATAACATGTTGTTCTAGCGATTATTGAAAACCTTTTATTGATACTAACGGTCAAACATACTTAAAAACAGACAAAAACAGAAAAAAAATGCAAGAAAATTGTACATTTCCGTACACCATTCAAAAAATAGTTTGTGAAGTTGTACTTTGTTTGTGCTAATTCTACAGTTAACTATGTTATCTACAAAATGACACCAAATTTCTTCTACGTTCAGTAATAAATGCCATCTAACATGGGTCAAAGTATACATAAAAATGACAAATCAAAGTTTCTTATAAATAGTTTGGACATGTTTAATGTCACAGAAGCTGTTCAAAATGGCCTCCATTATTGGTTATGCAGATCGTAGTTCTTAAAACAATGTGTCGTGTTGAGCAGCGGGTCATATCCGTTCGCAGCGGTATGGATCCTTTCCACGAGCTCTTCCCGAGTCGTCGACACATGCTTCATTGTGTCCCAGAAAAAATAATCTAGGGACGTTAAATCGGGTGATCGGGGTGGCCAAGCGACAGTGCCTCCACGTCCTATCCATGGAGGATGTTGCCTATCCAAATTTTCTAGCGCAAAAGCGTATGGGAGCTCCAACCATATGTTGCGGCAGTTGATAAGTTGCGTAGATCTGAAAACTCGGTTCTCAAGAAGTCCAAAAATCCCTGGCCATCTAACCTTGGAGGTAGCTCAACTGGGCCGATTAAAACTCCATCGATCATTCAGGCCCACATGTTTACATCAAATTCCTGTTGGAAAGTACTCAGTCGAACAATAAGTGGTCGTTTCTATGGTTTATGATACCGTGCCTCGTAAATTTAGCTTCGTCCGTCCATAGAATTTTTTGTGACATTGAACTATTTATAAGAAACTTTGATTTGTCATTTTTATGTATACTTTGACCCATGTTGGATAGCATGTATTACTTAACGTAGAAGACTTAGGATAACAAATTTGGTGTCATTTTGTAGATAACATAGTTAGCTGTAGAATTAGCATAAAAAAAGTACAACTTCACGAACTAGTTTTTGCATGGTGTGCGGATATATATATATATATATATACAGGGTGTCCGCAAAGTTGGGGTTGTCCTTTTCAGAAACAACTACCCTTGAAATAACAAAGGTAATGTGTAGTGAAACGAGGGCGACCAAGTAAAAAAAATAAAGGAAAAAGTACTCACTCTCCAGTTGACGAGAAGGGCTAAGTACGTCTCTGCCCGAAATTATACCGCTCCAAGAGAAAATGAAAACAGCTGATGCGCTACCGAGCAGACGCAGGCGGTGGTGCAGACCACGAACAGAGGTAACAAATATGACGGCGTTGCCGCGTTTTCAGTTTTTAGGTAAACGTACTTTATAGGTCTTGTTCCAAGTTATCGCCGTTTGATTCAAAAACACGACGTAGCCAAGCATCGGTGCAGGCTTTGAGAATGGAGTCCCTCCCCCGAATGAAAGCACCAGCTTGTTCAATTCTGAGACGAAGTTCGTCAACCGTATGCACTTTAGTTTTGTACCCTAAGCGTTTAATTTCTCCCCAAAGAAAAAAATCACATGGTGTTAAGTCTGGAGATTGCGGAGGCCACGCTACGAGTCCATTACGTCCGATCCACCTATTCGGAAATAATTCATTCAAAAACTCACGCACTTCGCATCTAAAATGGGGCGGTGCACCATCGTGCGGAAACCACATTGATTGTCTTACACTTAATGGCACATCTTCTAACAAGGAAGGCAAAATGTTGCGTAAAAGGTCTAGGTATTGCATCCCGTCCAATCGATTTTTGAGAATAAGTGGTCCAATGAGCATACCGTTCACCATGCCAGCCCAAACATTCATCGAAAATGTTTGTTGAAAATGTGCCCGACGGACAGCGTGCGGATTTTCTACTGACCAAACATGAGTGTTGCGGAAGTTATTCACCCCATTACGCGTGAACGTAGATTCGTCTGTCACCAATATGCACTTCAAAAAGTCCGGATTATTGTCATGTTGATGCAACAACCACTCACAAAACCGCACTCTTGCTGGAAAATCGTCAGGTTGAAGGGCTTGTACACGTTGGACGTGAAACAGATACAGCCCCTCTTCACGCAGCGTTTGCAACACTTTAGTTTTTGATACTTGCACTTCTCTAGCCACGTCTCTAGTGCTTGTTGAGGGATTCTCGTCTACGCGATTACCTCTACACGCGTGACCGTAACCATCGGTTGAAGGTTGCATACTGACCTGACACACTGACCCCGACCCATTTCTGTCGTCGGGTTGAGCCAGTGACCTTGTACCAGTCGGTGATGTCGCGGCTACAGGACGGTATTCAGATATTTTTGATGTTGCAGAGCCCTTTATCTCGGTTCCCTTAAGACATTGGTGTATATGGTACTAAGAAAAATTGCTTATGTTTTCAAGATCTACACGTCGTGTAAAGGAAAACCCCAACTTTGCGGACACCCTGTATATATATATATATATATATATATATATATATAAAATTGTAATTGTAGCTTGTATTTAGATACCTTTCGTTTGGTATCTAAGTATTTCGTAAATATTATATATGCTAAAATACCACGTTTTTATTAATAATTACCTATGCATTTCTTCACATAACGCGCCCTAGTCTAGCGCCAAGAATATGTATTACAGCTAATGCTGATTGACACAAGGAAAGTTAATTGATCTGATAAACAAGAATCGAATTCTTTAGATAATATTGGAATTGATATAGAAAATAAGTCAACAGTCGAATCTTCTTACATGTTCTTAGAGGACTGTTTCCTCTACTGCAAGTGGCGATAACAGTAAAAACACACGATCAACTGGCAGCACCGCTGACTTGACATTGAAATACCTAAGTAATAAAGATACCAGGTTAAATAGCATAAATATTTATCCTGAAATAAAAAAAAAATGTTTTTCAAATATGGCAAATGTTGTCAAATTCTGCTCTCTCTATTGGGGGTATGATAAGACCTCATTGAAGAAAAATGTTTGGTTAAAACCTCAAACGTATGATATTTTGCCACATTTGTGCGATACGCATAAATAGTTCGTGTAATAAAATAAACTAAATAAAATGTCGTTTTTTGCAAAAGTATTTTGTATTTCAAGTGTTTAAAAGCTATGTATCTAAATTAAACATTTATTTATTAGCTACGCCGAGTTCGAATCGTGATCACTACCAGTGGCGGCTCGTGGCAAAATAAAACAGGTGTTCTGCAAATCCGAACTTACCTATTCTTTATGTCAGTTCGATCGAAATTTTCTATTGTCGAAATAAATTACTTTTCAATGGAGAGCATCTACAACGCTGTAAGGCGATCGTGAGTCATAGTATTTCGAAGAAAGGTCTCGATTCTTTTCAATGTTGAGAAATTTCGGTCAGCCTCTGATGTTGACATAGGAGTTGTAACAATAATCTCTAATAGCTTTTTTGGTTCTTCTAGTGTTTCCTTCAAACTATTTTGTATCAAAAATTTCAAAAGAGACAGAGTTCCATGTGAATGTCGGCAATCATTCCGTGCATAAATAACAGACAACTCCGTCTGTAAACGACTTTTTTCTAATTCGGGATAAGCCAAGCAGGTAGTTTCCAACTTGTCATCAGGAAACTTATTACCACAGTATTCTCCTAAGTGTTCGGGGGAAAAAAGGGATGCGGCTAGCAAATGATCTTTGATTTGAAATCTGTCATTTGCAGAATTCACTAATTTTCGCATACTTCTAATGCGGCAACTCGGTGATCGTGACTGCTATTATTACGTCGTCTCCTTTTGTTGCCTTGGGGTTCAGTGCAAATGCTTTTGGCTTCATTTATTATGTCATCAATTTTATTTCTCACATCGACAATACATTTTCCAAAATTATCGATAGCCGTTTTAACTTGCGCTGGATCGGTTTTTCTCTTCTGCAACTGGTTGAACAAGATGTCGACGTGAGGCATGACATGATGAAAAAATGTCAACCACAACACGAAAACAAAATCGTTTAACATACGGCGAATACAGCAAGCTGACTTGCAAACGGTTTCATTAGTGAAATTTTCTTCTATTTCTTCCATGCATTCAATGAGTGATTGTCTGTTATCAGACACTACATTTATCGTCCGAATATTAAAATTCCAACGAGTTGTTGCTCCTTGGGGAATCTTTTTCCCCATAATTCTGTTCAGTACCTATACGCGTTGAGGAAAATTATTAAAAAATCCCGGAATATCTTTCAAATCCCCAAAGAACACCCGAACTTGAGCATTTGTGGAAGCAGCTTGGGACATAATCAGGTTTAACTGATGCGCATAGCAATGCACATAGTGAGCAAATAGATATCTTTGTTTAATTTTTGCCTGTACTCCAGCATTATGTCCGCTCATTATCACGGCTTCATCATAGCTTTGTGAAAACAGTTTGTTCAAATTTTAAGCCACGTCACGCAACAAGACCAATATGCCAATACCGCCGAGGACCGAGCACCGACCGACCAATCAGCTATTGTTCTTCGCATTAGATCTGTACGGATCTGTACAAATTGCAGCACATACTTATGCTTAAATCGCGCATTTGATTTTGTAGAGAGAGACAAAAGCAAGCGCGTTCGGCTTGAGTCGAAGTAGTGCACGGACCCTTTTCAAGTGGCCCATGAATAATGTTACGCTGCGGTCGCGACGAAAATGACAAGTACACAATTGGTCGATTATAACGCTTTCTCAGTACAAAACAGACTCGACGCCGTGTCTTGCTGGGGCAGCGTTGCCGGTATTGTTTCTATTTGTGTGATAACATGGAAAATAAGTAATGATCAAATTTTATTCTAAATGTTTGACATATTTTTACTTTGTGGATTCTCATCCAGTGACTTGTTATCCACATAATTTATATAAACAATATGACCAATAAGTTATCAAATCAAATCAAAACTCATTCAACCACCCTCGTTAGCTGACTTCCCTCTACTTCTCAACCTAATGAAAATCCGCTTCTATATACGGCGCCAAATTGTTTCATAGAAAAGAGTGCACGACTCCGTTACTTTTGCGACGCTGTAGATTCAAGTTCAAGGAGCTCTTCACAACTAGAGTCATTAACATTTCAACTCATCTGCAACGCACTTAAAGACACGCGCCACCGGCTCTCCCGACGTTCTTATCTTTTTTTTACTTTCATCTTCTCACGAGATGCTGAATACTGAATGAACGAATGAAGAGAAGCTTATAGCCTAGGCGACAAGGTCAACGCGTAACGGTGAGGTCAAATTTTTTAACCTACACATGGTGTAAAGTATGGATCAACAAAGATATTCGATGACTTGAATCTAAGGAATCTGCGTTCTTCTCAAAATGCCTATCAGATTATTCAACAAGTTGCCAATACTGTTCAGAGCCGTCACCAATTTCAATGTTTTCCAACGCCGCGTTAAAAGTATACAAGGTGTCCGCAAAGTTGGGGTTTTCCTTTACACGACGTGTAGATCTGGAAAACATAAGCACTTTTTCTTAGTACCATATACACCAATGTCTTAAGGGAACCGAAATAAAGGGCTCTGTAACATCAAAAATATCTGAATACCGTCCTGTAGCCGCGACCCGGGACATCACCGATTGGCACAAGGTCTCAACCCGACGGCAGATCTGGGTCGGTGTCAGTGTGTCAGGTCAGTATGCAACCTTCAACCGACGGTTACGGTCACGCATGTAGAGGTAATCGCGTAGACGAGAATCCCTCAACAAGCACTAGAGACGTGGCTAGAGAAGTGCAAGTATCAAAAACTAAAGTGTGGAAAACGCTGCGTGAAGAGGGGCTGTATCCGTTTCACGTCCAGCGTGTACAAGCCCTTCAACCTGACGATTTTCCAGCAAGAGTGCGGTTTTGTGAGTGGTTGTTGCATCAACATGACAATAATCCGGACTTTTTGAAGTGCATATTGGTGACAGACGAATCTACGTTCACGCGTAATGGTGTGAATAACTTTCGCAACACTCATGTTTGGTCAGTAGAAAATCCGCACGCTGTCCGTCGGGCACATTTTCAACAAACATTTTCGGTGAATGTTTAGACTGGCATGGTGAACGGTATGCTCATTGGACCATTTATTCTCCCAAATCGATTGGACGGGATGCAATACCTAGACTTTTTACGCAACATTTTGCCTTCCTTGTTAGAAGATGTGCCATTAAGTGTAAGACAATCAATGTGGTTTCTGCGTCTGCTCGGTAGCGCTTCAGCTGATTTCATTTTCTGTTGGAGCGGTATGATTTCGGGCAGAGACGTACTTAGCCCTTTTCCTTTATTTTTTTTAATTGGACGCCCTCGTTTCACTACACATTACCTTTGTTATTTCAAGGGTAGTTGTTTCTGAAAAGGAAAACCCTAACTTTGCGGAAACCCTGTATTTATGGTAAACGCTTTTTACAGCATTGAAGAATACTTATCATCGGGCTTCTGAATTGAATAATTATTTTTTTAAATCTGTTTTCAACATGTTTATTCGCAATTTTTTGTTTATTCGCTATTTATTAATTTCTCTTTAATCTGTTTGCTTATTTATGTTGATACTTTTTGTAATTATGTTGGTATTATATAATTTATTGTAGCTTTGACAGTAGAATCGCAACTTCTTAAGTATTTTTTCATTTTATGTTCCTTCACAATTTACCAATACTCTTTTAATTCAAATGGTAATAAAGATATCTATCATTATTATTTTATACCCAAGCAGCTGTCACTCTGAAGTCCTGCATGTAGAGTGCTGTCGTCAGCAAAGCTGTGGATGTTGTTAATACCTATCGAATTTGAATCCTATATGTATACTAAGTGACACATAAATCCGAACACCCAGTTTAAATGGTTTTATTTTAATAAAATTTTGTATAAGTACTTAATGAAGCATAATAAGTAAATGATAAAAATTTCAAAATGCTTGCACTGATTTAACGCCCTTTGACCTTTAATAATGTG
This sequence comes from Acanthoscelides obtectus, assembly GCA_963669975.1. Taxonomy (NCBI): domain Eukaryota; kingdom Metazoa; phylum Arthropoda; class Insecta; order Coleoptera; family Chrysomelidae; genus Acanthoscelides; species Acanthoscelides obtectus. The sequence continues at coordinate 8,958,544 of CAVLJG010000006.1, forward strand.
TGGATGCACCCTGGTGTGCTACGCATTCTCCAACGCGCCTAGGCATGCTTCTGATCAGGTGGTCAATGTCCTCCTGTGGTATCTCATGCCAGGCAACCACCAACTCCTCTCGAAGTGCTTCTAGAGTCTGAGGAGGACGGTGCAAATTGAGCAATCTCCTACCCATCATATCCCACACGTGCTCAATTGGGGATAAGTCGGGAGATCTTGGTGGCCATGGTAACAATGTGACATCATTATGTTGAAAGAAGTCTATTGTGACTCTTGCAACATGTGGTCGGGCATTATCTTGTTGGAAAGTTGGATCTGCCAGGGTGTCAAGATAGGGTAAAAGATGGGGTTCTAGAACTTCGTGGATATAACGCTGCGCGTTCATGTTGCCTCTGATGAAGATTAAAGGTGACCTGGAACCATAAGCTATAGCACCCCAGACCATAACTCCAACAGTGTGATGAACATGTCTTTCAACAAAAAACTGTGGATTCCTCCTTTCACCACGTCGCCTTCTAACCCTGGCACGACCATCGTGCATGCCTAAACAAAATCGAGACTCGTCACTAAAGACAATACTGTTCCATTCCTGATCCCAGAGTGACCGTTGTCTGCACCACTCAAGGCGATTACGTCGGTGTTCTCGAGTTAAAGGGAGGACCCAGTGTGGCCGGTATGAAAACAAACCAAAACTTCTCATTCGTCGGTAAACTCTTCGCATGCCAATAGGTCTTCCGTGTTCTGCAAACCATTCATTTGCAATGGACCTGGTAGTCGAGAAACGGTCCCTTAAGGACAATAATCTTAGGCGGCGATCTTCACGGTCTGTTGTTCTACGGCGGCGTCCAGTGCCCCTTGCTCTTTGCGTACGGCCTTCTCGAAGCCATGCCTGACAACACCTAACCACAGTGTCTACACTTCTTTGCACTCTAACTGCAATTGCCCGAAATGAACGTCCAGCTTCCCGAAGTCCCACTATACGGCCCCTATCAAACTCACTAAGTTGACGAAATCGTACAGGTCTCCGTACTCTAGGCATCGTAACCGATCGTAAAGGATGTCAAGAACCAAAATCCGCCAACGTTGATTCTTTACTGCGGCTGAAATATTCATTTTCAGAGCGTTAGTGAATTAAAAAAAAGCAGTATAAAAATCGGAATGTCCAACTGATAAGGCTGAACATTTTTTCACTTGTTATTTACAGTAAGATAAATACATTCACCAACTTTTATTAAAATAAAACCATTTAAACTGGGTGTTCGGATTTATATGCCACTTAGTACATATTTACTATGCTAGCCTGTTAAGATCTCATTATGAAGTATTTTCATAATATTGTGTAGTGCATCTGCATGAACGTCTGCTGAACCAGCGATGTTATTAAATAAGGAGCACAACATGCTTATCCTTATGGGAGACTTCCATCGTTTTGTGAAGGAAGATGTTTCTAATGATGTATTGAAGAGTTGTGCAGCGGGGCTAGCTCCAGTTCTTTCGTATCTCTTCCAGATATCTTAGGAATCTGATTCTTCCTCAGAGAATTGTTAATTCCCTCATATCCAGCTCCTCCCAAAAAAGGGATCTAAAGCCGACCCTCACAACTATAGACCTATAGCTCTGCCTTGTGACGTCAGAAAGGTGTTGCAGAAGTGCATCATAGGGAGCAGCGATCAACGGGAAACCTCCAGTCACATAGTGAGGCTCATGTCGTTGCTCTTGACATCATGAAAGTATCCTATCGGCTGTGACATTCTTCTCAAGCTTCCATCTTAGAGTCTCCTCAAAAAGCTTTGCAGATGGGTGACTGACTTCCTCTCCGACCGCAAGATATCCGTAGTGATTGTCGGGATCTGCTCCTCGTCAAGATTTCTTTTTAATATTTGAAATAAACGTTCTTGAGGAGTGAAGAAAGAATGTTTAGATCACCCTAAGGAAACGATTTATGTGAAGTTGAATCGACTATATTAAAGAGTTTTTTTTGGGTTCTGGCATAAAGGTCAGATGACGAGTATGGATCGGGGCGTTTGACGTCGACGCGGTTTTGCCGACTTTTTTCCGGGTTCGCGAAACGTTTTCTCGGAAGGCGATACCGTTTCGGAAACTAGAAACTCTGCGCTTTAAGGTTGGGGAGAGCCGTCGAGGTAAGAGGAAGAAATACGATCAAAAACGGCGGTCAAAATCAAACAAATGGTAGATTTTCGCGTAGTACGAAGACTTTTTTATCAGCCGTCTCGACGTTTATCAAAATATCGACTCGAGATCGGTCTCGTTCGATAGCTAAATGATGGGCGTTTCGGTTTTTCCGGATTAGCTTTTGATCCGCATCTTAGTTTTTTTCTACGGATTTAAAAAAGAACCTGAAAAATGACTAACGGTTCGTTAAAAAGCCGAAAGGGATAAGAAATTCCGCATAGCCAATTTTGTACATCTCGATGAATACTATAAATTACCGAAAAAGAGTTTTTTCCGTTTAGGGCACCCGTTTCGAATAACCAATTTTCAAACGTCGGAATATCGGCTTTCTTTGGATCAAACGTGCTGTTCGATGTTCAATTTCTATCTCCTCCGAAGATAGTGGAGCTCGGGACCTAACGATTTTTGTGTGAGAACTCCAACCATCGGACATTTGAATAGCATCTTTTTTTATTTATTTATTTCGTTAAATAGCCGAAAGGGTCAAGAAATTCCGCATAGCCCATTTTGTACATCTCGATGAATACTATAAATTACCGAAAAAGAGTTTTTTCCGTTTAGGGCACCCGTTTCGAATAACTAATTTTCAAACGTCGGAATATCGGCCTTTTTGGGTCAAACGTGCTGTTCGAGGTTCAATTTCTATCTCCTCCGAAGATAACGGAGCTCGAGACGTAACGATTTCTGTGTGAGAAACTCCAACCATCGGACATTTGGATAGCATCTTTTTTTATTTGTTTATTCCTTTTCGTTAAAAAGTTTCATTTTTTTAAAATTCCTCCACTATATGTTACTTTTCGTTACACGACAAGCATTAACTTCTTCAGAAGTCAATAAATATGGATAATGTAAATATAACGTACGTGGCAAGTCTATTAAATACGCAACTCCGAAAACTTGGCAACCAGTTATTTCTTCGAAAAAAGGATAAGAAGTTTGGAAAAGGGATTTATTGGTGACCTGTTAGGTAACTTAAATAGGGAACTGAGAGGTAATTTGGAGGTCAACTTTGTACATTCAAATAGCAGATTCGCAATTCTCCATAAGAATCAATATTAATCAAATCAGAATGTGCTATCTGTGGTCATTATCTAATTTCCTATTTAACCTTCTAAAACTTTTGTTCGAACATTTTTTTCGAACAAAAGCACGGTTGCCAATTTTCAGGGTTGTTTGGGTATAGTCAGAATCACGAAAGATGACTATTACGTCATACCATAACTTGTAGGTACTGAAGTAATCAATGGATGTCGATTACAAAATCACGATGTCAGGAGTAATGACAACAAATTTATATTACGATTTTGCGAAGTTAGGTTGTTTCACTGATTATTTTTATTTTCATGGTTTTGAGTAATAATCTTAGTGCGGACTTTTGAAAAAAACAGTTATGATTAGAATACCTTAAGACAGAAACACCAAAGACCGAAGTATTATTCGAAAACAACTTAACCTGTTTTAACATAACCTAATTATTTACCTTTCAAATATGATCGATCATGCAACATGAAAATATCATCTATCTTTGTCGGATATATGCACATTAGCAATACAGTTTGTTTAGACAATAAAATTCTGTTTGTCACTGTCTAGCATATCTGAAACTTCATTAGAAATATTCACAGATCGCTGTCGTTTGTCTTTAGTACAGACTAAAATGATGACGTAATCGTCATTTTTCGTGTTTTCGACTGTGTAGTAATACATAGACATGAACATATAAGAAAAGTGAACCTGGAATAATCAAATGGTAATTTTGAAATGAGACATTCCATCGAAAATATCAGTTGTATCAATTTATCTCTCATGTTATCACTCAATGTGAAAGGTCGTTAAGACATTCAAAATTGTAAAGTTGAAGATGTTTGAGACACTCAAAAAATATCGCATATATTTTTCTAGAGTGCGTAAATACAATTCCAACAACTTGTACGTTGGTTAGCACTTATCTGTTTAACCTCCTGGATTGCTTTTGGAAGTACTTTTTGACCTAGAAATATAGCATCTGCTCCTTGATCGCTCTATAAAAATTAAGGCAAAATAAAAGAAAACAACGATATGGATTTCAAGAGACATTTATTGTATTGCACTATGAACACCTACACACAGTAGATATGATAATAATGATAAAAGCAAATATAGAGAAACATCACCTATTATATAGGTATGCGAACAATGTTGTATATGCTGAGCTCAAAAATAAATATACAATAACTTAAATATAAATATATAAATATGACACGAATTCATAATTAGGAACTAATAATAAAAATTATTTTAAACAGGCATTGCATAATATAAAGATTTTTAGCACCTCACTTAGAGCTTTCTACACACTTTCCGACTTTTAGGGGAATGAGTTTTTTGAAAAAGGAGAAACACTGATCAAGGTGGTTACTGGTTATTGCCTCACTAGGTATATTTTATTACGGAGAGAGATAAAAGATGAAACCACGCCTATTTCCAAAACCTCTACTATCATCTGTGTTGAAGAATTATATCAGTATGGTTTTAAACGTTCGTTTGAATCCCTGAATTTGTATTCTAGGATTGAATCGCGCACGAGATGGAGATCAATAGCGTTAGGAAACTTACCAAAATAACATCCAATCAACATGGAGCAAATACCTTGAAAATATTTATAGTGATCATCAGCAATATTGCAACGTTTTTTATATAGTCACTACGTTTTTGACATAAAGATATCTGTATTGTTGGTGGTTAGTAAGTATACTCACAATTTTGCTAAAATAAATCTCCTGTCCCTTTTATTTGTGACCACAATCATACTATTCGTCATTATTCGTGATTAACTACTATTCGTCATTAGACCACAATCATTTGTCATGTACTGGGTTTCGAGTAGGAAAGTTCGCATTTCATTACATCGAAACTTGGAGACATTCACTGGCCTCCTAGGTCACCCGACCTGACACCATGCGATTATTTTTTGTGAGGTTGTCTAAGGTCAAAAGTGTATTCCAATAATCGACGAACACTGGAGGAGTTTAAAGATAATATTCGACGAGAAATAAACATCACTCACTCTGTAAGAGAGTGTGGCAAACATTTGGCCAGAATGATATTTAAGAAATAAAACCGCCGTATTTACGAACATGTGGATAGTAATAAATACTTTCTTGAGATTAAGTTTGTATTTTTTGCTTAAATCAAAAAGTGAACTTTCCCATTGGACACCCTGTAAATAAACCTGCAGACATTTCATATGCAAAGAATATTTTTTAACATAAATTATTAAATATCCCTATTATGACAAGCAGCAAAGGAATAAAAATTGGGACAACCTCAAATTACGTGATCACAAATGTTGGTTCAAGACCGATGCATACATATATCACACACAGTTCATGTAAACTTTGAGCGTTTATTTAAATACTTCTAAGTTTAAGTCATTCAAATGTTCACGTATATATATATAGAACGAGATATTTCATAATACAAAGTACGTCTCTTAAACGTCAAACGTCTTAGTGTAATTATTACTTCTTCCACAAAACGCCACATTTCTATACCCTATTCGTAGTCCATTTACGCCCCGACACAACAAAGATGCAGCGCGGCAAAGCGGCGCAGTAGTTATTGGACATTCGGTCATAAAACTACGAACGAGTACAGGGTTCGATAGGATAGAACTAAGGCTCGGGGTATCGCCGGCACGCCGACGCCAGCAGTTGCTGTTCGTATTCGGTGCATACACAGCGTGTGCTTATACGTTAGCAAGTCGACTACAGATACAGCAGATAAAGCTGAGAATATTTCTCCCAATACTTCCTTCAGCCATGCTTCCTCTTCAGTGACGTCTCCTCCCCGAAAACGTGACAAGAAGGGACATTTGAATATTCAAGCAAAATAAAGTGTCCTTAACGTTTATAATAGCGAAATTTTCGGGCATCCCGAAATGCAAATTCATGATATTGAAAGATGTGTGGTGAACAAAACATGCTTATGTCCTAAGACAATTTTCAACATTGTTAAAGAATATATAAAAAAAAAATTGTTTCCACCACACAACAGGTTACACGAAACTGTTGGATACAGTTGATAACTTTGCGGAATGCTATCAGTTGCCAAGTCCAGCAATTTTTTGAAGGCAGGGGCCTCCCACCATAGACAAAGTATTTGTTTGTTAGTTTGTTTCAGATTTATTTAGCATTAATGCTACAATGTCCATAATATCTCTATTACACAGTCTATCACAAAATATATTATGTCTTCAAGACTACATATTTTTATGCAAAATTTCACTACTATGAATTCTGGTTTTCCATGAAATATTTTTTCAATTTCCCTTTGAACGTTTTCAAACTGACACACATCTTGATATCATTACTTAATTTATTAAATACGTACAATCCCTTTTGACATACTGACTTGCTCGTTATATTGCTACTTCAGTTTTGTAAATGAAAATCTATACTTCTTCTAGCAGAATAATTGTGGTACTCATTGTTCAATACAATAAAATTTTCTAAGTGATTTGGTAGATGATTTTTTAACTTGAATATGAAAATGAAAACCAAGTATGCTATGAAACTTTTGATATTTAACCTTGTAGTTCTTTCAGCATAAAATTTATTCTACTATATTTATTTTTATTTAAGATGATTCTCATAGCTTTATTTAGTAATATTTGTAATTTTGAAAATACAGTTGCATTTACAGTGAACAAAATAGTCGAGCAATATAACAAATGAGGAAGGATAGTGTTGTACACAATTTTTTTAGAATAAACGCTTAGGCAATGCGAAATTCTATAAAAGTAATTTATTTTCTTGGATATTTTTGAAATAATATACTCATAGTGCCCTTCATATTTTAATTTACGTCTACGTATATGCTCAAATATTTAAATGATTCGATTGACACAATTTTTTCATGAGTAATTGTAAGATTTCTCGTATTTTGATCTAAATATTTTCCTATTAGCATATATTTTGTTTTGTTTGTGTGTAGTTTAAGTTTATTTACATTTAACCAATTTATTACGTTTTTCATATCATTATTTAACAGGTCTATTGCAGTTTCAATGTCTTCATTTAATATATATATATATATATATATATATATATATATATATATATATATATGTATATATATCAGAAAATAGTTGAATTTTGCAGTGATGTAAAATATCAGGAATATCGTTAATATATAAGATAAATAGTAATGGACCTAATTTGCTACCCTGTGGCACCCCTACCGAAATGTTTTTCATGTTTGATAATGTATTGCCAATTTTATTTCTTTGACCTCTATTGATTTAATTATTTTTTAATAAGTTGAATACTGAACCTTGAAATCCATAGAAATGCAATTTTGTTAACAATTTCTTCCTGCCAATAGCCTCAAGTGCTCTTTTGAAATCTAAGAACAATGTTACTGTAAACTTTTTTCATCCGTATTTCGTCTCCATTTTTTTACTACCATTTGAATTTCTGTATCACTAGAATACTTTTTTCTGAATCCTGATTCATAATGATAAATATCAATCTCAATATTTTCAATATCTTCTGTAATATGTGTTCCAGTCAAGCAAAGAACTAATGGTTTTACTAATATTACAAAATTTATAACTTCATCCCTGTGCGATAAAAATCCTTGAATATTTATATGGTATGCACTGTTAGAATATTTTTTGGCCTGTAATTTGCTATTTGTCACTATAATAAACTTTATTTTTTGATTTTTCATATTAGCCTTGGACCATGCTGCAGGTATAGTGGAAGGATGAGAGATTTATATCGAAATTTGTGTTGTACTTCAAATTTGATTCCCTGCAATTTGGACATGTTATTTCATCTTTTGATATCGCACAGTTCTGGGCCTGACGATGACTATTACCACATTTTAAACAAATACTGGTCTTGGTGCAATTCGTCGCTGTGTGGTGAAATCCGCCTCAGAAGGTTAATGGTGATGAAGACTTACCTACTTTCAAAAGGACCCCATTTTATGGCTTACTCAAAGAAATTCATTTTGAGTATAGAAAACGGGGTATAAATACTATTTTTATGGACAGCCAAGAGATTGTTTTATGGAGAAGAAATTATTTGAAATCAATAAAGGAATACCGCGACAAGGGCAGGAAGATTTCTTACTTAGATGAAACCTGGATAAATGCTGGACATACAAAACCTAAAGTATGGGCTGACTCTATAATTAAATCAGCAAGACAAGCCTTCTTAGATGGACTAACCACTGGGCTAAAGAATACGTCAGGTACGTGTATCTGATTGTATCAACCCACGCTACACTAAACTTAGCTATTTTTGGTAGATTTGGAACCAACACCTGTTAGAGACTGTGCTTCTATTATTATTAGTTTTCTTGAAGACTATACAAAATAATTACTTCCAGGGAAAAAAACGATTTGTTATGTGATTTTAGATTTTTCGGAGTGTTGAGCCGTGGTCGTGTTGCATTTGGTCCATAGCTTTCGACTACATCTGCGGTATGTGGATGATACCTTCGTCGTATGGAGCCACGGAAGAACAGCAGTGTTCCTAAATCACCTAAACAGCATTCACCCCAAAAACAAATTCACAATGGAGATAGAAGAGGACAATCAACTGGCCTTCATAGACGTATTGGTGGTCAGACGAGAGAACTTGAAGGTGGGTCACAGGGTTTACCGCAAAACAACAAACACCGACAAATATCTACACAAGGACTCCAGCCATCATCCTGGGCAAAAAAGAGGTGTCATTAAAAATATGATAGACAGGGCACATCGAATTTGTGAACGTCAATACCTGCAGGCGGAACACTTCCACACAATCTTTAACTATAAAGGACGGGATACCATCTAGACCAGATGTCATCTTATCCTTTAGTGATTTAATGGCCTTCCTGACTTCATTTTCCTCCATTGGATGAAAATGGACAAATAAATTACTATGATTTAGTGAGGCAGTATTATGGGGCTTGTGAGTGACATAGACGCTGCTGAAAAACTCACTGAATGCGTTTACTATATTCTGAGGCTGATCTATAGAATTATTTTGAAATTTCATTATCCCTGGGATTCGTGATGTGTTGCTTTTGGAGTGAACTTATGACCAAAAAGCATTGGGGTTAATTGTTAAAGAATTCTGGATAGTTTCAATATATTGATCATACGCTGATTTAATCAATTTTAGCAGACCTGTTGATTTTTTTCCTAAATTTAGCTTTAAGTTTAATGTTCTTAATAATAGCTGAGTGAAACCAAGGCGGGTATCGGTGACTGTAATTCTTATACAGAGGTATGTGCCTGTCAAAAATTTGGAAAATGTTGGCATAAAATACATCAACAATATAATTAACATCAGAAGAGCAGAATAAAATATCCCAGTCAAATTGAATTAGCTCTTGATACAGGTTGACAAAGTCAGCCTTTCTGTAGTTATAAGTTATTTTACTATGATTGAATGTAAACTTAGGCTCTTTAATGAATATGGCAGTCAAATCAACAGCTACTGCCGGGTGGTGACTATCTTCTGGCACTAGAGGTAGTTCATCATGCTTAACAGTACAGGGTAATTTAGAAATTACCAGATCTAGCGACCGACCAAGTTGATTTAAGACATTATTTGACTGCTTATAATTAAAAATGTCCAAAAAATGATGGATAATGCGTGTCTTAGGGTCTAGAAGATTGCCATTTACAAGTTGAGGCACATTAAAATCTCCTAGAAACAGGGAATTACAGTCGTGCGAATAATCCAGTTGATCAGCAGCATCAAAGAACGATTCAAATTCATCAACAGCAATTTTGTCAGGAATGTAAACAACAGCCACAAAAAATGTCTTATATGCCACATGGCATATCACTATTAAAAGATCAATTGATGGAAATTGTACATCAAATACAGCAACATCTATAACCTCAGATTTAATGCATTCCTTAACAGCTAGAAGCACTCCACCGCCACATTCCTTATCAACCAATGTAAACTTACGGTCCTTCCTATGAACAATATAAGAGTCAGGAATTATTTCAGCACTCAAAACATTCTCATTCAACCACGTTTCACTTAATGAAACTAAGTCATAATTCACTATCACTAATAGCCGGACTGATTATATGTAACTTACTATTCAACCCACGAATATTTTGATAGTAACACAACAAACAGCGCGAGCTCGAACTAGCGAAACTGCTGGAACACTTCAGTTTAAAGACTTCACAATTTTTGGATTCCCATTAATATATCTAACCCTGAACTTCTGCGTGCCTTCAGCATTTCTTGCATTCACATCCTCTTGCAACTTTTTGTAGTGGTAGCATGAAAGAAACTGTGGACTGGGACAAACTGATAAATCAGCGGTGGCCGAAAACGCACTCCAAAACGGCCACAATGTTCTGTTCGACTAAACTGAAGTCCTAGCAACATCCACCCACTACTCAGCCCGAACGTACAAAGAATCAATTGAAATCTATAAACACAATGATAATTTTAATAGAAAAGAAGAAGGTCTTGCTTTAAACAAAACGTGGTGCCCGATTCTAAAAAACACAGCGTAAAAGCCACGTCACTCAAGAGACCCGGAGTACCCCCACCAGACAAGTCAGTCTTCAGTACGCCGATCGCCTATAAAACCGCACGATCATCCAGTTAGCCGATCATCACGACGTACCAAAGACAGCTGACGCAATGCTGGCCCTATATGCAGACGACACTGCTATAGCCGCCAAGCATCGACGACCCGAGATCATCCATAGGAGACTACAGGATAAACTGGACCACATCCAGGACTGGTGCGTGAAATGGAAAATCCGCATCAACGTCCAGAAGACGCAGGCAATCTTCATCCAACGAAGACGGATTGCCAGATCTCTCGAAGCATCCATCTTCGACGAAGATATCCAGTGGAGCGACAAAGTCAAATATCTGGGGATCGTATTTGACAAGACCCTCACCTGGAAAGACCACATAGAAGCTGTCATCGCAAAGACCAGAGCAGCCATGGCCCAACTCTACCCATTACTGGGTAGACACAGCCGGATGCCGCTAGCGACAAAGCTACGGCTGATCAAGGCCATCGCCAGACCTCAGCTCGCTTACGCCTCCGCGGTCTGGGGGTACGCTGCTCCCAGCTACCGCAAGCGACTTGCTGCTCTATAGATGAAGCTACTCTGGATCGCCACCAGTGCACCATCCTACGTAAGAAACTCAACCTTGCGTAGAGACCTGTATTGGGACACCATTCACGAGTACATGAGGAAAAAAGCGGAAAAGACCTTCCAGAAAGCTCAGGGACCACCCGAACGTGCAGCTACGATTCCTCATGGACTACGATCCGGACGAGAGCCCTCGCAACCGCAGAACCAGGTACCCTAGACCAAGGTCCCAGTTGGCACCCGCTAACTGGAACCTTGACTAGGAGGAGACTAGGAGAACCCGCGGTTGCTCACCCCCCCCCCCCCCACACGGCGTGGAAGCAGAGGACGAGGACCAGGACGACCAGATCCCACCAGAACCAGGTAACATACTAGTAGTAGAGAACATGAAACTCTTGATTTTTCGAAAACAAGAGTTTCAAGAGAACATAGCAAACCTATATCGATGCTCGCTTAACGACATCGATAGAACTGTGCGAGGTAAAGGGAACCAACCCGGCGTTCCCAGAAACTGAAACACATGAGGAGACGTTGTAGCAGACCGCAGGTCACGCACAACACATGGCCTACCGAGACGCTGATGAGTTGGGCCACGCGGAGGTTAGGGTTTAGGTTTAGTATGGTGCGTAAACATTAGAATTAGCCGTGAACGCCTCCATTCTTCGATTTGTTATCTGTCATATTGACAGTGAAGATGGCTTTGTGCTCACTACCCTATGGGCATTTGAGTCAAAGAAAACGACCTTTCCACCATGAAGAAATGAACGGGAGTTCATTAGTTTCGATGAAAATATGGTTAAATCAGAACTTATTGATCTAGTAAGACAGCACAAATATAAATATAATCTTAAAGTTATTGACGAAATAAGACTCGTATCACTGCGAATTAAATCCCATCGAAATGATTTGGTCAAATATAAATAACTATGTGGCTTCAAACAATCGAACATTCAAGATTTCCGACGTGAAAAATTTGTTTTATGAAGCTAACAACACAGTGATGGCAAACCATTGGGAAGATTGCATCCGTCCCGTTCAAGAGACAATCTAAACAAAGATGTGGGATCTGGACAATGTGATCGATATTCAAATTGAACCTGTAAAAATTGATATCAACTATTTGGACGATGATTCAAGTACATCTAGCAAATAAAAAATTGTGGAAAATATGTGCACTTCTTTCTATAAAAATATTGATTATTTCAAGACCATTGAGGAAAATACGGACCTGTACAATCTCGCTTTTGGGTATGTTGTGTTTTGTCTAGGCGTAAATGGACTGCGAATGGGGTATAGAACTATCTAGAATTAATTGCTTTTAAGCTACTAAATGCGATAACTGCTTTGTTAAGCATAATACAAAAAAGAAATGCAATATCAACAGCCGAACATATCACAATATAAAAATTGAAATTAGTAACACCACTGTAACGAGCTTATATCAAGTGCTTAAGTACTGCTGCGGGATAGCAAATTAACTGAACTAAATATGTTTGTTTTCCGTTTCTGTAATCATGACCAACCATAGACAGCGCTGTTTGGTCATGGAGATAGTCAAACGGAAAGCAAACAGGTGGGTGCGATCTTTTGAAAAACTCAAAATGTTGTGTGCAAATAGGTGAGATTGCTTTCACACATAGTAAGTTACACGACAACTCGGGGAACAATTCATCGAACACTTTTTAGTGCAGGTTCTTCGTGTCCGGTCTGAAAAATATTGTGATCTAGATTTGTTTCATATTCTTACTCGGAAGGATCTTTTCTAACGAATCTGCATGTTGCTAGACCCAAAATTGAGTTTTTAAATGGAATTCAGAAAATGTATATTTTCGTTTCGGCCGTTTTTAGGCTTTCTGGGATATTCTGAACAAAAGAATGTGCTTCAGAACATTTTTCGAATTTTGATAGTTTTCGAGATGTAAGCGATTTTGATATTTGAGAATATGTAAAATATGCCACAAAACAATATGAAAAAACATGTATGTAATTCCAGAGCGCTATGAAGGGTATTGTTATTGTAAGCTGTTGTTACTTCCAAGACGCCTATTAGCGAGAAAGCATTGTTATCACAAAAATTTCGATATTCAGTCTGATGGTATTAAACGAAAATACCCCTGGTTTGCGAAATAATTGCAAAGTCTGGTTTTATAGCTGCAAGTTGTCCAGGGGAGTATTCAAAACATAAAACGGGTACAGAAATTTTTGTGGGAAAAATTTTTATTCGTGTTTTCTGGAATTCAATCGAAAGTGTCGGCAGGAACTGAAAAATTCTTCATATATGATTTTTGAGACCTACAAAATGAGATCACACGTGAATAGTTCCGACTAATAGCAAAAAAGTTATGGCCAAAAACAGGCAAACTGCAGGTTTTGGCACTTGTTGGTGATGCGACGGTGGTTTCTCGCAGATACTTGAAATTCTTCAAATCCCTAGGATTCATACTTATAAATCACAACAACAAAATTGGAGTAGATTGGTCAAGTAATTTTTTTGAGAAGTTCTAGTTGTTTATTCCAAAACACCTGTTTTTCGGCTAGCACTACTAGTTTATTGAGCATATACAGGGTTATTTCAAAGGGCAAAGGATGGGTTACGTTTTTTCTTCTAAACAAATTCAAAAAGTTCGTATTTGTGAGTGATTCGCAACAAAAGATGATAGACAATATCCGCTTTATTGTAAAATTTGTATAGTCACTTATTTTTTCGAATATCGTAGCGCATATTTTCAATTACTCACAAATACGAAATATTCGAATTTGTTTAGAAGAAAAAACGTAACCTTTGTTTTTTGCATAAAAATAACATTTATCTTTCGGAATGGTTTGTGATTCATATCAGCAAGGTAAGCACTTTAATGATGGCCGGAAAACAGGTGTTTTGGGATAAACAATTAAAAATTCTCAAAAAACTGCTTGCCAATTTTGTTGTTTTATTTAGAGGCATGAATCCCACGGATTTGAAGAATTCCAAGTAGTTGCGTGAAATTATCGTTGCATTGCCAACAAGTACGCCAAAGCCTGCATTTTGCTTAGCTTTTCTTGGCCATAACATTTTTGCTATTAGTCGGATCTTTTTACGTGTGGTCTCATAAAAACCTGAAAATGTTATCTGAAAAGTTGTTTCGTTCATGTCAAAACTTTCGCTTGAATCGCAAAAAACACAAAACACACTAACAAAAATTGGTGTACCCATTTTATAGGTCCATGTTTTAAATACCCCCTTGAACAACTTGCATCAATAAAACCAGACTTTATAATTATTTCGCAAACCAGGAGTATTTTCGTCTAATATGATTAAACTAATTCACCAAGAGTGCCGGATGAGAACCCATTTGGAGTTTTGTATTGAGAGTTGTGTAGTTAAATCTGATCGGCCACCATGGAAGTTTGAGACGGAGATTACCCTACTCAAACCAAGGCTAATGGTGGTCAATCTCAATGCCAGCTCTACTGAATTTAATAAAAAATTACGATCATAAATTCAATCCTGCCATTACTTTTTATTCGCGTCATAAAGGCAGTTTCTAGAAATTTGACGAGTATGCAAGATGTTGAACAACAATGGAATTAAGTAAACAAATTTTTAAAGTAATTGGCCCATTCTTTGCTACTTCAGGCTGCCAAAGTTAGACGTATAAATTGATTTTCATTGAAGTATTGCATTAGAATAATTCTCCTGTGGATGTGGTGTACCCATTTTATGCGTCCATATTTTAAATACCCCCTTGAACAACGTGCACCAATAAAACCGGACTTTACAATTATATCGGGGAAATTTGCTAATATGATCAGACTAACTGAGTTATCATGTTTTTTGAAACACGTAGATCACGAAATATGTTACAGCCAAACAGTCGCTACCCTTAACACAAGACTGTAAGGTTGTTGCTAGACCTATCAAAAGATAAATAATATAGGTTGGAATAGCCAGTCTAATTTTTACCCCACAAGTTATTCTCGTTACGATAAAGAAACAATCGCACATTGTATTCCATAACTCTCAATCGATCCATATGCGCAGGGTGTCCCAATATTGCGCGGACCATGTATATTTAGACTCAAAACGAGTCGACTGGACATGTTTTAAGGAAGTGTTTCGTTTGTCCGTTAGATGGATACAAAGTTGTCTGTTTAAAACACAATTGCAGGGTTCGGCAATGAAACGGGAAGATTTGGGATAGGTTTGCCGGGACCCAGGGCCGTATGCTCCGCTGTTCGATTTTCGTCTGCCGGTGCGCATGACGTCACGCGGAGAGTGATTATCATTTGGTTTGATATGGATAACGTGCATATTTTCACCTACAGGCCAAACGGCAGGACGGATTTTCACATATGAGGTGTCGTTGGATTCCTCTTAGCGGTGTGAGTGACGCTAGTTACAGTGAAATTTTATAAAAAATAAAATGGTGGATTTTAATAAAAAGTTTTAACCTTGTAATCCATATTTCATAGGCTACAGCTCAAACGGCTTGATAGATTTTCACATATGAAGTGTCGTTGGATTCGTCACACAATCTACACTAAAATTTTATACAAAACAAAATAGCGGATTTAAATAAAAGATTCAACCCTGTTATTCCTATCTCACAGGCTATAGCTTAAACGGCTTTCTAGCTCCACAATAGAGCGTGTATCGTCACTTTATTGTAAAAACAAGATTTTTCTACATTACCTATATTTTGGTATGTTCTGTGGAGCAGGATTAACATGCGCATAACGTTAATACTGCACTACATTTATTCATCCTTATTTCACAGAATATCCTAAGTAATAACTACATGTAAGTGTGAAAATGTACGCAAGTCGAAAAGTAGAAAAATTTAGTCATCACCTTTTTGCAGTAAGCTGACAGTATGACAATAAATGGCAATGACTTAGAAGTCACAATTTTTCTCCATTTCTTTTCACGATTTTTCTGTTGCTGCTGTTCAACAGAAGTTCGCCTACAAAATTTTGCTTTTCTGTCGCTATTGAATATAGTAAACACCTTATTAAGCTTCTCAATTTGATTCATGAAAGCCGTGGAAGGTTTTGATAATCCACTCTCACTAAGATGGTTTATGCAGGAGTAAGTTTCAGTTGAGGAACTTTTCAACCTCTCATCCTGCAATTTATGGCGAGCAAAGCCGGCCAAATATTTCAGAACATCATACTCGAGCTCATCCATTTCTTCCACTGAAACTTCCTCGTTATAGTCAGCTGATACTTCAGGTGCATTCAGTTTATTCGTTAATGATGCGGTTAGTCCCAAGTATCCTCTTCCTCTACGCTGCTATACTCTGAGTATGCGCCTTCGCTTCGCCCCAAAATATATGACTCTATTCTATACTTAAACTCTAGGGGATAAGTTGAGCCCTTTGCCTTTTTTCGTAAGCACTTTTCCGCTTTTCCTCTTCAACAGATGTAGGTGGTCCAGGTGATGATCGACACTTGGGTAAATTTTCCATAGGAATGGCATCATCTTTTAGAGCACGATATGTTTCAAATTGACCTTATAGGCACTTTCACAAAAATGCTTCGAGCAAACCCTAGCGCTTTTTACATCGACTTTGTCTTTCCTTTTTGTAAGATGTAGCCATTTTTTGCTAAGGTTTGGGTCTTGAGGAAATCTCTAGAACTCCATGTCTTTGCAAGGATTCCGTTGCATTTTTAAAAATTTATCAACCACCCAGGCTATATAAAGTATGTATAACAGGTCACAAAACCACCAAAAAACACCGACAAATCGCACTATATAGTATTAACCACGATACACGTGAACTGCAGTAACCTTACGACACTCGTACTGCTGATAACCACGAGCCGACAACTCTCCGGGTGACGTCACGAAGCTCCGCCCACATGCGCAATATCATGTCTTCAGTGTAGGGTAGAGTGGGGTTAACTGAACAGGTAGGTTAACTGAACAGATCGATGTTCCTGCCATCGAGTAATGATAAATTAAACTTGATTTTGCCCGAAAGCGTCTTTTGTTACGTGTTTTGACACTGTTCGGTGCAGATTTCTTTTAAGTCGGTTCTATGATGGAAAGCTTGCCAGCTTCTTATGGTTTAGTGCCCTGAATTTTCCATGCATGGCCATTTGTGCTGTTTAACAATTTATGACAATTTTATTGTATATTTCTATCAATTAAATAACAAAAATGGCGGCGCATGAAGATTCCAGGGCACTAAATCATAAGAAGCTGACAAAATTTCCATGTAGAAAGTGTTAAGTAAAAGTAAATTTAAAAAATATATCTTGTTTGTACCTCTGTTCAGTCAACCTGCATGAGTGGTCCAGTTAACCTGACAGGCAGGTTAACTCGACAATTTGATAGGTTTTAAAAAAAGTCAATCTGTCATACACATAAATTTAAATTTAACTTTAAACATTACGTTTTCCAATTACTTACATAACTTCCAAAGCATGGTCATAAAGGTATTTTTTTAGCAACGATTTTCTGGTCAAAAACGAAGTTTAAATTTTTGATTGGTCCAGTTAACCCCACTCTACCCTATGTGTATCGTGGCCGGGACCCGAGTGGCTTGCCATTTAGTCTACAATGGAACGTTGGACGGGTGACCACCGCGGTTAGGCAATTAATGCTTATTATCAAAATGACGAGAGTTTAACCATCCGATTATACATAACCACCCGCCATATTGGGCAAAAATATCGTTGGTTTGGAAGAAGAATGGCACAACTAAAAAATTGACATTTTTTAGTTTGACCCGCTAACCAACTCAAAAAGGTAAACTTTATTATGGGAAAAATAGTCACAAGTTGCACTCGTGTAGTTAACGCTAGATGGCGACTTATGACAGTTTGACTTTGTGTAACTCGTGCATTTATTTGTATGGAATAGCGGCACATTATTAGTTACGTCTCAGTTGTTGTGGAAGTCACATCGCGTGTTTTCGAGTATAGTGTCACAAGTGAAAAAGGAACGTATTTTTTGGTATTTTGTATTTAATATTTTATGCAAGACAGTCACATTTCGATTTAGGTAAGTATTACTCATAGGATATGTGCTTTTAAAATGAATTATTATGTGCAACACAGTCACATTTCGACTTGTGTCAGTATTCCTCATAGGATATGCGTGTTTATAAAGGAATATTATGTGCAATATCGTCATTTTTGACTTAGAACGGTATTCTTCAAAATAATCATGACAATGTCAAAAGTTATTTTATTAGTTTGAGTGCTATTTTGATATGTGACATTTTTCTACATAAAATCTACTAATGATTCATTGTTTTTTTTTTACTTGGAACAATATTCGTAAAAATAATTTAAAATTCTCGAAGTTATTTGTGCAATTTTCTGAAATGTACGTATTTGTTACTTCACAGTCTATACAATGAGTTCCCAGCGAGCGAAACTTATATTAAAGTTAGCAAAAACCAAAGCAAGAGTAGAGAAGAAAGAGAATGGTGCGCAGGATAGTTGGAAAATTTCGCAGCATAATAATATTGGCAGTACCAGCAGTACTGCAGAGGAAGCTGTTAATAGCGTCACGGTCAATAAAGGTTTGTTTTTCTATTGTTAATAAAAATAAACACAAATAAATGTTCATATAATTTTAGAGTCCCAAAACATGATTGAAAGTAATAATATCCGCAATAGTTTAAAAGAAGCCAAAAATGCAACCGAAGATAAGAATAATATAGAGTCTGTAAATCAGATCGATCTGCCAAGCCAAAACGTTATCTCCCAAACGACAATCATTCCTGGTATCATCTTTGATGAGAGTTCAGAAGATATTGGAGGTGTTACATTAATAAATAGAACTCGATATCAGGGCTTACTTAGAGCGCATGAATATGAAGAATTCCCTAGCAGTAATGGTCCTAGCAGTGAGCTAATAGAAGAAGGTGATTTAGGTAGTCATAGCTAGTTAAAAAAATGTTCCTCTAACACAAAATTTATTGTTACAGAAGCCACTTCTGCTAAAGTATTTTCTGTTGAACCTGCAATTCAAACAGATAACAATTCAAGTAGTAGGTCCCCAAGTGATTCGGACCCGACCAGTTCTGAAGAAGAACCTTTTGGTTCTGGCTTCAGAAGAAGATCCTGATTTTGAACCAGAAAACATATTGTCTTCCAGTGAATCCGAAGTAGATGGTATACCTCAAAATGTAGCTTTACAAATACGTCGTTCAGTGCACTATCCTTCTGAAACAGAGAAGCAAACTAAAAAACGAAAAAGAGTCCCAGATGAATGGCAAAAGAATAAAGCGAAACGTCTTAGAAACACAGATAAAAGTTATGAATCCATTAGAAAAATCAAGAAAAGTGATGGAAGTATCGAACGGATGAAAGTAAAGGGAGAAGAAAGAAAGATGTCCGCGCCCTGTGGGGAAAAATGCCGCTTAAAGTGTTCCACCAAAATCTCACAAGATCAGAGGCAAAAAATTTTTGAAGAATATTGGCAATTAGGAGATGTCCTGCAACAACGTGGATTTATAGCAGGCCGAATGCTTACTATTAAGCCAAAATATAGATATCAGAAAGGCGAAAATAGTAGACGTCTAAATTCTAGTTTCTTCTTCGACCTTGATGGACAAAATATTCGAATCTGCAAACAATTTTTTATGTCCACGTTAGGTATTAGCAGTAGAGTTATTCGAACGGTTACAGAATTTCCAATGGCATAAAAGAAGATATTAGAGCCCACATCAATTCTATTCCAAGAATTCCCAGTCATTATTGTAGGTCGCAAACTAAAAAGGAGTATATTGAAGGTGGTAAGACTGTGAGAGATTTATACAGGGATTACAAAAATATCTGTCAAGAAGATAATAAGCCTTACGCAAACTACTTAATGTATTATACTATTTTCAATCAACAGTTCAACATAGCATTTTTTATTCCTAAGAATGTGAATGTGAATTACGTTGCGTACACAAATGCCAACCAGGAGGAAAAAACCCACATGAAAAATAAATACGACACTCATCTGAAAGAGAAAGAATTATCTCTATCAGAAAAGCAAGCCGATAAAGTTTCAGATAAAGTAGTCGCTGTGTACGACCTCCAAGCGATATTACCATGTCCAATCGGTAACGCCTCAAGTTTCTATTATGTGTCAAAACTTAATGTCTTCAATCTAACAATGTTTGAATTGCAAACAAATCAAGCATATTGTTATCTCTGGCACGAGGCAGAAGCCAAAAGGGGTGCTGATGAAATAGGTTCATGCGTGTGGAATTATTTACGAAATTTGCAAGAAGACGTTTCAAACTCGGACGACAAATCGAAAGTTTTAGATATAATTTTTTACAGTGACAATTGTGCGGGACAAAATAAGAACCGATTTATCATGTCTTTATACACTTATGCAGTTTCAAATTTAAAGTCTGTACAATCTATAACTCACAAATTTTTTATCGCTGGGCACACGCAAAATGAGGGCGATAATGTACATGCCATTACTGAAAAAGCAGTTGCCAAAATTCGCAAATCTGGGTCCATCTATGTGCCTGAGCAGTACGCAACAATAATCGGACAGGCAAAAAAAACTGGGAAACCATTTTCTGTTAATGAAATGTGTCACAAAGATATCCTTGACCTGAAGGATCTTTCTTCTCAGCTCGGCATGAAACCTAATTTCAAAAATGAAGAGGGTGAAACCGTTAAAATCACCGACTTAAAAATGTTTATGGTAAAGAAAGAGTGCCCGGGAGTGCTATTCTACAAAACCTCTTACAATGAAAAGGAGTATTCACAAGTCAACATTTTACATTTGAGGCGCCAAAAACCAGATTTCTCTTCGGTGAAGTTAAAAAATGCTTACAAGGCAAAAGTCGGTATTACAGAAACTAAAAAAAATCATTATCATTGTTTAATAAAAAACCTGACAAACGAGTGGTCCCAATGTACTATTTCGATTTTTATGATAGATTATAGACTTTCTACCTACATATTTTCTGTGCTGTTCTTTAAATATTTTTATTTGTTTATTTCTGTAAATTTAAATAAATAAAACTGTATTTTCGACCATAAATTACTCCATTGTTTTATTTTGTGTCAAACGTTTCAATCAAAAATGTTAAAGAAATTTTGGGAAAAACTGTCACAAAGGCTAATTTCAGGTAGAAAGGTGAGGACAGGTAATGTCTTTCTATTATATTTAAGTGATTATAACGGGACCCTTAAGGTTATAAAATATTTTACCCCTTATTTTTTACCTTAAAAAAATTATGATGAGAACTAGCACATTGAAATTTTAAAACATCTCTCCTGAAAATTAATACTTTTCCACTTGTGACAGTGTTCTTCCAAACCAACGATATTATTCCTCTATTGAAAATTGATTAATTATGCTGCAGTTCAACATTACAGATATAAAGTGATACACATTAGTGTAATTGTGTCTAAATATAGGATTTGTGGAAGATTCAACGCAGATAAGTTCAGTTTTTCATCTTAAAAATCTAAACATACTTTTGATCATTATTAAAATATGAATCAAATACGAAGCCCGTAGAAATTTCGTAACTACTTTGCACGATAATCACAATAAAATTTGCCGCGCAAGTAATTGAATAGCCCTATATCACCGTCTAGAAGTTTATCGTATACCTTTGTATGAAATTCACAATGGCCGATATGTAAGTAAACCAGATGACTGTAATGTTTTAGTTATATATTCTTTACTTCGCCTGTACAATACATAAGAAATAGTTTGGTTGCAATAAAGTATGTAACAGAATAGTTGTTTAGTTGACAAAAACTGAATCTTGCACTGACGCAAATGTCCTATAGCGGCTGCACTTTTGTTGTATAACTGTTACCTGCAGCCATTATACAACCTCTTAAATCACTGAAGAGTCTTATTAGGTGTGGCCATTCCGCTTATATAGCTGTTCTAAGAGCGTTTTGCCAATGTTCTTACAGCATACAATGCTGTGTAAGGAACTCTGTATAATCGTTCTTGCAACTCTAATCGGAGTGATAATTGTTAGTTGGGTTCGAATTAGTGACAGATTGGTGAGAAGGATACTCCATCAAGATCTTCGATATCACCCGTATAAAATACAGGTTGTTCAATCTCTTCACCCGGGTGATTATCAACAGCGTCTCATATTTTGTGAGGTTATGCTTACCAGGTTGGAAGAAAATGATGACCAAGTTAACAACTTGTGGATAAGTGATGAGGTACTTTCACCTCTCCGATTTTGTTAACAACCAAAATTTCAGGTACTGGGCGGAGGAGATCCCTCGTTTGCTTCATGAATCACCTCTTCATGCTCAGAAAGTGAGAGTATGGTGTGCAGTGTCTGCCAATGGAATGATCGGTCCGTATTTTTTTGAGGATGAGGCTGAAAATGCCGTTACCGTTAATTCTGAGAGATACGTTGCAATGATTCGGAACTTCCTTACACCTCAACTTCACCGCTTTCCAGTTAATGAAAACACACTTTTGCAACAAGACGGTGCAACAAGCCACACAACGAATTCGTGACGAGATTGCAGCAATACCTGTTGATATGCTGCGAAGAGTTATGCAGAACTTTGGTGTCAATGGAGGACATTTGGCAGATGTGATATTTTTTTTAACATAGTATATCAAATGGCTACTCTTTTATTTCCCATTAAGGTATTACTAATTACAAAAAAAAATTTTTCTAAATAAAAATTATTTACGAAATCTTCCCTTTTCATTGCCGAACCCTGTATGAAGCTTGTTGTCAAAAATAATCTGACAGTGACATAACATGTCCGCCAACTAGATTACTACCAGATTTTAACGCTGGATGTGATAAGAACATTGTTTAGAAACCAAATCCGAAAAACATTTTTTGCGAGAGCCTGTTTTTATAAGAGACAAAAAAGAGTCGTTGGAAGGGTTGCGAAAAAGTTTTACTTTTTTTTTGTAGAAGTCAAATATTAGGACGTCCAGCAACACAAATTTTATTCAAATCAGTCTATCGGTTCCAAAAATATCTGCAAAAATGTACTTGCACATTTGCATTGAAGTAAATCACGTAATTTTGTGTCTACAAACATGTCCACGGAATGTTGGGACACTCTGTATACTGTAAACCGTAACACAATCATTGTGGTGCTAATATGTTTGTCGCGATCGACAGCAATTTGTGCATACGTGTAATAACCCTACATAATACTCAACCCATGATGTCATGCATGCATATTAAAATTGCAAATATTGAAATACATGCAGCTATAACAATGCGCAGCGTCGCACTTTCCTCCTACAAACGTATTACACGAAAAAGAAACAACTTTAAAATTCCATATTTCAATGTTAATCGTCGTCTTCGTCTTCGTCATCAGAAATATACTTCCTCTGACGTTTGTTCCTTTTATTGCCACTGTTCCCACTGCTGCCGCTACTCGACTTGTTCTTGCTTTTTGATATTTTGATTTTCATCTTCACTGTCGAGTCTGTATCACTTTTAGCTGCTTCTTCCTTATCTTCCTCAACTACAAAAAAAATAAGTCAGAGTAATACGTTGTTGGCCAAGTCCGGCTTGAAGAACCACAATGTTGAGATGGAAACCAAGATGATGGACGGAGATGAATAAGAACACCACCTGGCCCCTTTTCGTATAGCTTTTAATGAGCATAAACACTTTGTAAGTTATAATTACAATAAGGTTTCGCAATATACTAAATTTAACTCAGATAATTTGAGGTGTACACCATTTTGGAAGTAAAATCTGAATCAATAAATTAGCAAATAACTAAGCAGGTATAGCAATAAAGACAGTTCGCCGAGATTATCTGTGTTGATGAAAAGAATTCGGAAAAAAATTCGGGTTTTTGTCAAGTTTGGTTGTTGCCACGTCTAATCGTCCGAATTGCTGTTTATGTTGGTAGTTTCCGTTTTAAATTATAACCAATTGTAGATTTGGAAAACAATATCATGCAACATTTTGAACACTTCAAGATAAAGAAAGATTTTTCTAATTTTCTCGAAAACGAATCAAGCTGTTTTAAAAAATTAAAGGACTTCGAAACACCTTTCAAACAAGCTATTACTCATTTTAAATTTTTAAGGGGATGACCCTGGGGGCAGAGGGTGAAAGGAGGTGAAGTAGTTTTTGGTAAAAAATTTCTCCCCCTTGACAAATCTTTTGACGTGTCGGGGTGTTTTTTCTTTTAGGGTTTCCGATAAATGCGTGATGGGAAGTTTTTCAAATGAACACCCTGTATAGACTTCACTAGTGTTCGATTCACATACTGCTTTTACGACGATTATGTTCTTCAGAGGAATGTCTGAAAAATGCTAATTACCATCAGAATCCCCATCTGCTTCTATCCGTTGTTTTGCCTTGGAAAAAACTGACTGTAGAACTATACTGTCCTCGTGTATCAGGGATGCCTCCTCGTTGTAAATTTGTGCATTTTGGCATAACAGCATGAAATCACGTTCCAAATCAGCAAAATCAGTGTACTAAAAAAAATTATCATGTACGTTTTGAGTTTAACCCTTAAATAGTAACTGAACGTTCAAGGAGTGTATACGTAAGTTCAAATAAAAAGTATAAGTGTTGAGGCTGACGTCACTGCCCCATCTCTTCATATACGCTTGAAAAGGCTAGTCGATTTTGTATCAATCCTATTACATCCTGCTGTATTTTACGTTCTGACTTGCAGTTAACAAAATACGTTTTCCATATTTTTCTTATTATTTATTGTAAGCGATAATTTTTATGTGATTCGGAAAATATGGTAAGGTCTGTCGGGGCAACTGAACCCGAGAGGTAACTGGGCCCATACCCCATAATTATTTTTTATATTTATTATTTTCATATTTTGTAGAGAATGGCACGTACGTATAGTTTATCTGAAGTCACTTGAAATAGCATAAAAACCTTTGGCCGGCGCGTCCTTTGTAATTTCATGACGTATCATAGGCGTGCGGTTATTTATTTAGAACGATAATAATAATGTTTTTATATCACAATAAATGGATTTTACTATCTTCTTATTTTTTTGATTTGGGATAAAAAATACTTATATTGGGAGTTTAATTTATGTTGACTGAAAGTTAAGAAATGGAAAAATTACAGAATTCCAACGTTTGACATAGGCAAATATTTACATAGCAGGTAGTTATATAAAAAAGGTATATAAAGACTTACATTATAGGTATTTATATATCATCCTCGCCTTCGGAGCTGTCGCTAGAGTCATCTTGTAGAGGAATTACAACGGGATTTACAGGAGGCAAAACACAATATTCATTTTCTTTTTCAATAATATGCCTAGAACACTGCTTCCATAGGTCTGTGGCAGCAATATGAGATACTGCATCTCATATTGTGGCCAATAGCGATTCACTTAATTGAGGGGTCTGATTATGTTTTCTTACTTTTTTTTTAAAGCAGCCCAGACCAACTCAATCGGGTTAAAAATGCAGTAATAGGGAAGTAGACGTAATACTTCATGGCCATTTTGCTGAAGCAGATTGTCAACAACATACTCTTTTTCAAATTTTTATCTTTTAATAAGATCCAATAATATGGCTTTGGTTGATTTTTGTGGTATTTCCATTCCCTTATCCTTCACAAAAATGTCTTGTTTTTTGTGCCTGTATTCGGAATTTTGTTTTTCTGTCGGGAATGGTATGGCGCATTGTCCATAATAATCACTGAATTTGGGGAAATGTTTGGTATTAACTACTGCTCTATCCACTTTTCAAATAAGTCGGAGGTCATGTCCTCATGATAGTCGGCACATGATTCTTTGATATTTTTGGCAGATAACAGCAAGGCATTAGGTATAAATCCATTTTCACTGCCAGCATGGAGAATAATGGTTCGTTTTCCACGGTTGCATGGTGTATTTAAAATGCACTTGTTGCTGTCGTCAACCCAGCGGTACTGCACAACATCATGGGTATCATACCACGTTTCATCCAGGTAAATCAGATTTCTTTTCTGCTCTCTATAGATTTTAACTTTGTGCAAAAATTCTTGGCGCAATTCAACGATTCGAGACGACTCCATAATCACCATTCTTTTATCTAATTTTTTGTATTGAAAACCACACAGTTTTACAATACAGTGCAGTGAGTCTAAGCATTTGTAATTATAAAAATCTTCAGGATAATCTTTTAATTTATCCCGTATCATTTCCAACGTGGGCACCAAATTTTCTTTATAAAATCCGTATATTATACGACGAATATCTTCCTGAAAACCCACGTCTATTCTTTTTAATTTTTGCCCTATGCGCTTTCTGTGGAAGGAATGGTTGACTACATCTCCCCTTTTTATAACCCGATAAATGGTAGACCGACTGATTTTTGTCAGGATACAAATTCTGTTTAAAATTTGATTTTGCGACGAATCTGGATTTTCGTTTTTCAGACAATCATACATATTTAGGATTACTCTTTGGGTCTGTTCCTCTAAATCTTTATGAAAGAATTCTGCCTGCATAGGTTCATCAACCATCTCCTCGTGGCTTGGAGCATTTTCCCAAGGTCTCCAAAGAGCCATATTTAGGACTCACAAGAACAATCAACACAAAAATTAAATCAACAAGTAAACCGAGTATTCAAAAGTCAAAAACACACAAACTAATAAAATCTATGAAAAAACACGAACAGACTAAAGAAAACACGTTTATTCACCGCTACACGACACTGGCTAAACTGTTTCAATTTTCAGTAGCCACCTGCACTTGTTCAGAGCTCTGAAATACACGCTTTCTCATTGGCTATGTCCACGCATAGGCGTGCTTTACTCCACGTGGACCGGTGAAACTGCCTTTGATCTTATACGGGGGATATTCGCTGCGAAATTTGGCGATTTTTGCAGCAACAGAGCGTGTTAAATATAGATATATAAAACGCACCCGGTATTTCACAGTGTTTCAAGTGACTTCAGATAAAGTATACGTGAGAAAGACGGCAAAAGGAGCGGGTCCAACATATTCCACAGAAGATCTGCAGAAAGCTTTGGATGATGTAAAAAATGGAAATAAAAGCATTGGATTAGCAGCCATATTTTACCATATTCCAAGGTCGACCTTAAAGTTTTTTAAACGACTCGGTCAAACCATGAAATTTTTAAAGACATGATAAGTTTCAATACTGATCTCTGTGACCTAACCATGTTTTGATTTTCTAAATGTTTTATCATATCTCTTGATACGTACACACTAATTGGAAAATTGTTGTACCTTGTTGGTTTTGTAAAACTCAATAAAACCTTTAAAATTAAAGTGTTTTTTTATTAGGAGCATTTTTACACGGATCCTGTACATTGCCCACAGTTAGGGTTTTTGTTATATGTATAATTCTTTTCCAAGTTATATGTTTGTGTAGAAATAGGCCCAAATACCCCAGTTAGCTTTAACGTTAAAGGAACGCTGATGCACATGTATGGGTCCAGTTACCCCCTTTAGCTGGGGTAACTGGATCCACATGTTCTTGTTGTATAATATACTTTTTTCTAAAGTAATAAAAATAGTATCTGCTGCTTAAGTAGAAAGTAGTATAAACATGCCATAAAAATTATAAATCATTATTATTATAAATTTAGTAGTATGTTTTTAGGCTATTAATAAATGACTTCAAGCATTAGAAGTTGTAAAATCGTGGCCCAGTTACCCCGACAGACCTTATGTAGTCTTTTTACTTGCTACTCCAAAACTGCGGAGGCAGTATTGTAACCCCGAACAATTTCGAAATAGGGATACTATGTTTTTTGGATTTTATATGACATGTACATCACGAAAACCATGTCACTCATTTCCATCGGTCTGTCTATCTGTCTGTCCGCTAATTTTATAACTGCCTATAGCTTAAGAAGTAGCGCCCGGATTTTGTTGAATTTTTCACGCAAGGTTACTACTATGCCACAGATGAAAAAGCTGTATAGTTTTGGAAAATCGGTTTAGTGGTGACGGAGCTAGAGACAAAAATACGAAATGAATAAAAATCTCTTAAACTTCGCTGTCGCTGTGCAATGGGTAGCAACCTCCAACTGGTCTGCGGTGGTGTCGTCACTGGCACGCCGTTGCATAAAAAATATTTGTATATTCTACCAATACTTGGATATTAGACGTTAGCGTTTTGCATGCTTTTCTAAATGATGACTTGACTGTTTTTATATTTGCACATTTCGCACCCATTTCGCCTAACCTTCAATTTGTCTTGCTCAGTATATGACGTTTCTCTTATATTTCGTCAAGTAGATTGACTCAATACTTATGACGTATTCATAAGAGTATACAACAGACATGGACTGAGGAACCGACATATATAAGGAACACGCACTTGTGTGATGCATATAACTTTAAGCAACAGAAAACTAGTCAACCGAAGTTCGAATATCATCGCGAGGCTTGCAAGATAAAATGTTCGAAAATTTTCAGATCCGTCTCTGTTCTCATGCCTCCGCTTCTCGGGTTTATAGCCGTTCTATGACTATAGGCAAAAAATGTAAACGAATACAATATCGTTGTCGTCTACGATACGTATGTCTAAAAGTCGTATAAAATCAGTAACCTGCAATTTTTATTTTAGTAAGTATTTAAGGGTTAATAAATAGAACCATAGCGACTACTTTTAGCACTTCACTCACTATCTATAACAAATTCGAGGTTACCAAGAGAACACACAACGGGTGATTTGAAATTAAATCATATCGTTGTTCTAACAACTAAGTGTCATCTTTATCCTGGTTTAAGTGCATCCCTCGTTATACTTCCTTGAGGTCCATTTGCATCATTCTCAGTATGACTGAAAGGCTCGGTTTTTAAATTGCAAGTTAACTGTGATTTTAAAGCTAACCAGAAGTAAACTCTTAAAATGTGTTTTTCAATGTCAGGTTTGTCCTAAAACGGTAGTTAACATCAATCAGAAGACCATCCACTAGTTAGCTAGGAAGTTGTAGTTACCCCGCAATTCCTAAAATTTTTTTCTTGACAGTGACATGAGTGGTCGCGGATGACACGACACAAGTAGGTAAAATTTACTCACCTTTCCATCTTCAATTCTGTTAAGGATCTTAGTTATGTCTATAGGCTTCTTGATTATTTCATAATAATCGGGATAGTCCTTTCTTGGTGGTAATTTCATGAAAGGTTCACTTAATACTCGACCGTCACTGGAAGAATAAACATCAAATCAATCACTTAAACACGATAAAATAATAATTAATGAATATGTAGCATCAAATAAGCTAAAATTACAACTTATGTTGAAAATTAAAATATGAAAAGTACAGGGTGGCCGATATGTGACTGGTTTGTGTCTTGAATATTTGTGAAATGAGATAAAATACGTCCATCTTTTCATCTCAATCTTTTATTAAAACTTAGAAATTATGTATGAAAAATAATATCTGACAAATGACCGCATCTAGATTACATTTTCCATCATTTTTTGGTATGTTTCGGGAGGAATATTTTAAATGCAATATTGCATGACTGTATTCTCAGCGACTTTCATGATCACTAGGCTGTAGCTCTTGGGTTAACAGAATTTTGTATAGCCGCAAATGCAAGTCTTTTTTAAAATAGTGCATAGTTACGGGCGACGAATACCCAGTTCTTGAGAACGATGTCTGGTAGACGTCTCAGGGCGCTCCACTACACTTTCACGAACTCTCTCGATATTTTCCGCAGTAGGAACAGTTCGAACTCGACCCGGCCTTGGCAAGCCTTTAACGTCACCTGTTTGTTAAAATTTCCGCACAAAACTGACGAATTGTGTTCGATCGAAATCTTGTCGTAGCTTCCGAATCGTTGCAACAATCGACTCATTATTTACGTAAAACGATTTAACAGTACGAACGCGTTGTGTGATGTGTAGAGCTCCATCATGAATTGGACATGTATGCTTTGAACAACTACTACGACGCCACGTACTGAAATGCGTGTATAAAAAATGGCGCGCAATTTAAATCAGTCAGTTATATATTGGCCACCCTGTATAATAGCTGAGCAAACATGTCCACAGCAAACTGTAATCTCGAAGTACTATGTTAGTGCCACTATAAAACTTCAATGACAATACTGACACTAAATCAATGTTTTCAAAAGCCACTCACCTATCTGTATACTTATTCACAATAGACATCAACTTTTTCATTTGCTTCTTCAGTTTAGAATCTACCACAGCCTGACTTCTGCTTTTTCTCTTATTGCTGCCTGAGCTCACTTCAGTATCGGACTCATCACCTTTCTTCCTCCGTTTTCTTGTCTTTTTCTTCTTTGCCTTCTCGTCCTCGTCCTCTTCTTCTTCAAACTCACCAGTTTCGTCGATAGCCTAAAGACAAAGAAAACATCATCCAAAGAATGTGGTATGAGAAAATTAATTTTATTTATCAGGTTAACAGTATATACGATATTTAGTTATTGGAAGTCCACTAAGTGCACTAGCAATCTCCAAGCATACGACTGAAGGCACTTGATTAGATTATATTAGAATTCCCCAGTTTTCTGCTCTGAATCTCAAAAATCCAGCGTGTTGCTGGTATTTTTTGATACTTGCCTTTAACCACTCCTTCTCGGTCAGGCTATCAGTGTAATCAACTTCCTTCCTATGTCTTGTGCCTCTACCAAGCACGCTATCGTTATCTTCATAGTTCCATGGATCAACTTCATCATCCTCCTTGACGAGCCAATCAGGCAGCTCGCTGATCTCCATCAATCTAGCTTTTCTTGCCGAACCCAACTTAGCATCTTCTCTCCTCCTCTCCAGGTCCATCTTTTGAAACAGCTCGAATTCAGCTTCAGATCTGGCTACCATTTGGTTGACCGTTTCGTCGTCTGGTACCTCGTTTTCTTCCTAGAAGTACAATAAACCATCGTTATCTATCGATGAATAACTGGTTCAGTTATTAATTTCTAGATTCTTTCTTACTAACGGGCGTTGCTTTGATTACATTTTCGTGCAAAATCATGTATTCATAACTTGGACTACCATAATTTCAAACGAAATGCTTCTTGTTGAAGCTCGAGCATTTAGTTAGTTATTTGATGATGAGGTTTTTCGCTATAAACCGATGCACCATTTATCCTTCTTATACGAAAGTTTAAAAAAAGTTCTATACAACAGTTATGGGATGTATATCATGTAGTGTCCTTTAAAATTATAGATGTTTTTTATGATTTCAATTTTTTTTTCTTCAGTCAAAAACTTTACTGTTGTATGTCATTTAATCATAGATTGAACAGGCGGCGAGGTATAAACTTGTTTTGATGACACACAAAGTTCAACTTTTTGACTGAAGCAATAAAAAGATCTACAATATATATATGGCAAGGTACACTCTTTTAACTTAAACTGAAGCTTTCGACGGTCTATGCCATCATCATCAGGAGCTAAAAGCAAAATTTTGGAAAGCAGCAACAATAAGCAATTAAAAAGGAGTATTATTACTTACTAAGTAGAGGTTATTGTTGGTTTTGTTCTTAGATGAATTAGAAGAGAACACATAGTCAACGAACAAAACAATGGTTTGTTGGGGTTAAATGAGGAAGAATTTGTAATTGTAACTTATTGGTAAAACCATAGCTATGTTTTTTCTCAAAAAACTACTAACGGATTTAGAAGAACTAGAAGATTTATTTAACTTAAACTCAAGCTTTCGACGGTCTATACCATCATCATCAGGAGCTTAAAACAAGATTTTGGAAAGTAGCAGCAATAAGCAATTAAAAAGGAGTATCATTACTTACTAAGTCGGCAAGATTGTTGCTGAAGTTGTTCTTAGACGAAGTAGAAGAGAACACATAGTCTACGAACAAAAAACTGGATTGTGGAGTTTAAATTGGGAAGAATTTTTAATTATTACTTATTGGGAAAACCATAGCAATGTTTTGATCTCAAAAAACTACTAACGGATTTAGAAGAACTAGAAGATTTATTAACTATTGAAAAATCTCTCGAACAATCATCTTTTCCGGAAACCTTGTTCGAATAATGTCTAATAGTTAATAAGTCTTCTAATTCTTTCAAGTCTGTTAGCATTTTTTTGAGAAAACACATAACTACGGTTTTACCAATGAGTGATCATTAAAAATTCTTTCTAATTCAACCTCAACAATCCAATTTTTTGTTCGTTGACTATGTGTTCTCTTCTACTTCGTCTAAGAGCAATTTCAGCAGCAACCTCCCCAACTTAGTAAGTAATGATACTCGTTTTTAATTGCTTATTGTTACTACTTTCCAAAATCTTGTTTTTAGCTCCTGATGATGATGGCATGGACCATCGAAAGCTTGAGTTTAAGTTAAAAGAGTGTACTTTGCAAAACTGTGCCTTCCCCCCAAAGAAATTCAAGGATACTTTGTCCTAACGAACTAAGGCAACTTAATTATGAATATATATTTGAAATCAGAAAAAGCTGCTATCATTGTGGTCAAAGGTGTCTAGGGTATAGGGATATAATTTTACAAATATATAATTTTATTAGATCGATAGTACACAAAAAACGCGGGAGATGACCGATTCATACCGGGACAACTTGTACCATACCAACTACAGAAACAGCGATTCGATAGTCTTTTTCAATCTAGTTATTTATTGTACTATTTTCTTTACCTCTTCGTCATCACCATCTTGATGCAATATGTGCTGCAAAAACTGCTGTCTCTCAGTTCCAGTTGATTTTTGATCAAACATACCAGCTTGAATCACTTTTTCGTCCATGTTCAACTTATACCTGGCAGCGGCAAGAATTCTTTCTTCTACGGAATTTACCGTCATCAACCTCAAGACTCGAACCTCGTTCTGCTGGCCAATCCGATGAGCTCTGTCTTGCGCTTGGAGATCCTGTTACAACCCATTTTCCAACATTAATTTTTGTCAAACTTTATTACATAATTACCTTATGGAGGACTATAATCAAGAGCTTGAATATCGGTATATTTCTTCCAACTTATTTTTGAATTTCGGAATTTACAAAAAATTTTAATACTTCCCATTTTTTTTTGTAAAAAATTTCCAGGTCTCCAGATTATTTTCTAATTTTCCGAATTTTCTAATTATTTAACAAATTTTCATGTGAAAATTTCAAAATTCAATTCAAATTTTTTTTAAAATCCAGATTTGATTTTTTTCCAATATTGTATTGTCATTGTCCCTTGAACACTGTGCAAATTTTCAAATTAATCACTTCTTGAAAGTAGTGAAAATTAGGTGGAAATGTTCACCCACATTACCTACATACATTCATACACACATTCATACACACATTCATACATACATTCATACATACATTCATACATTCATACGTACATTCATACGTACATTCATACATACATTCATACATACATTCATACATACATTCATACATACATTCATACATACATTCATACATACATTCATACATACATTCATACATACATTCATACATACATTCATACATACATTCATACATACATTCATACATACATACATTCATACATACATTCATACATACATTCATACATACATTCATACATACATTTATACATACATTATACATACATTACATACATTTATACATACATTACATACATTATACATTCATACATACATTCATACATACATTCATACATACATTCATACATACATTCATACATACATTCATACATACATACATTCATACATACATGCATACATTCATACCTACATTCATACATTCATACATTCATACATTCATACATTCATACATTCATACATTCATACATTCATACATTCATACATACATTCATACGCATACATTCATACATACTATCATACATGCGTGTTAAAGTGTCTTGCACAAAATTTAACAGTTTCATTTTAGATAAGATTTTTGAAAGCCCATATTCCGATGAACGCTTTAAGAAAGTTTCAAAATTCATTTTGAAATGGACTGTATGCAAATAGTATCCATAAACTTACTTGATGCGGGTTCCAGTCAGAATCAAATATAATCACAGTATCAGCGCTTTGTAAATTCAACCCCAGACCACCGGCTCTAGTGGACAACAGGAAGATGAAATACTCGCTGTGCTTATCGTTGAACTTCTTCAACAGATCTCCCCTGTCTTCAGCCTTTGTTGTTCCGTCCAGACGAAGGTATCCGAATCCACGGTAACTCAAGTAGTCTTCCATTATAGTCATCAGTTGCGTCATTTGACAGAAGAGAAGAACTCTGTGGTTGGTAGCCTTAAGTTTCGGTAGTATTCGGTCCAGTAGCTCGAATTTTCCAGACGCTCGATATATATCAGGTCTACAAAATAATCAATTATTGATGAGAAGTACACAAGCATTTGCATCTGAAAAATATCAAATTACTCGTAGTTTTGTATGTTTAGTTGTTTAAGATTTAGTAAACATGATTACTATTATATTCTTTTAACAACTACAACTATTACATAATATACGTATACAAATATAAAGTCAGTCAAAACTGGCATTTTAATTTTTCCACCCAGGTTTGTGGAAATAATCAGCCAAAAGTGACGTTCACTGTGACCTTGACCATGGCCTTTAAGATCAAGTCAAAACTTGCAAACAAATTATCCCATTTTTATACTCCAATTGAAAAAGCAGGAAATTTTAAGACGTACAATTTCCTGATGTTTGAACTTCTAGAGGTCTCAATTGGTAATATTGGACAAGCTCATGGTCAAGGTCAAAGTAGTCGCCAAGGTCAAGGTCATTGTCAAGGTCATTGTGAAGGTCATGGCCATAGACAAGATCACGGACATGGTCAAGGTCATTGTCAAGGTCAGTGTCAGGTTAATGATCGTTGTCAAGATCCTATTCTAGGTCATATTCAATGTCATAGTAATTGTTCATGGTCAAGGTCATGGTCACGGTCAAGATAATTGTTATTGTCATGGTCAAGGTCATTATCTAGTTCGTGGTCAAGGTCATTGTCATGATCAAGGTCACAGTCATTGTCAAGGTCATGGTCACCTTGCGTTATCTCCACAAGCCTCATGAGTGATTTAACCTTGAAATGGCCTTGAACGAAAAGATCATAGACAAGGTTATTTCCAAACGTTTAATTTGCTTCCCTTTTCAATTACGTTGCAAAATGGGATATTCTGTTTAAAAATATCCACTTGGCCTTAAAATGACCTTGAAGGTCGTAGTCAATGTCATTGCCAAGGTCACCCTCATTCTGCATCCTTGAATGTTATCAAAATATTACCCAGATATTACGCCACCAGCAATACCGACGTGGTCACAGTACTTTTCTTCAATATTTTGGAACATAAACGGATGATTGCACAGTTTTCGCAATTGCACAATCGTGTTCATAAGTGCTTTGGCACCACCTTTGCCCTTGGTTCCGCGTTCAGAACCATCTGTGAGTAGAACTCCCTTGCCTTGCATATGCCTGGAAGAAAGAATAGAGATAAGGATTCGGAGAATAGAGTACATCCAGAAATAATTGTTTTGAATATATTTTAAATAATGTTAGCCGTACTTACTTGTATAATACTTTCTGTAATCCGGACATGTCACATTTTATAATGTACTCTACTTTGTCAGGAAGCTGTGACTCCACTTCCTTTTTCAGTCTTCTAAGTAGGAAAGGCCTCAAAACCTTGTGCAATCGACGGATGATCAAGATAGTTTCTTCTTCATTTAATTCAACCTGAAGTGAAAAATTGTATATTGATTTGTACCAAACAAAATCCCATCTTCATTCCTCCGATAAAAGTTAAGAAGAGAGTTTTTCTCCAAGCCTTACCTTTTCTCCAGTGGTAGCGAAAGGTGCATTAAACCATTGCTCAAAAGTGGAGCAGCTTTTGAATATTGAAGGTAAAAGAAAATTAAGCAATGCCCAAAGCTCTGGTAGCTTATTTTGTAGTGGAGTACCAGTCAAAAGTAAACGATGAGGTGCGAGATAATGAGTGTTCAGAACTTGAGTCAGCTTACAGTGGTGGTTCTTCATTCTGTGGCCTTCGTCTATGATCATATATTTCCATGGTAACTAGAACAGAAACGAAGGAAATGACAAATTTAAAAAAATCCTGCCCAGCATAATTTAAATGCTTTGAGGAAAAAGTCAGTTACAGTCATGTGCAATAGGGAAAAATTAGTCGGATTTAGCCAGTCATCATTATTTCCCTGGCCGACCGGTAGTTACTGTCCATCTGGCAACGTTGTCCCTTTCTACATCTGCGCGGCACCACCGCAGCGAGTTGTTCATTCCGTGCATGGTCAGGGCATATGCTTTTTTGCTTTGCAGTAAGGATAGATCAGTCAGCCCGACCGGCTCGCCGGGCGGTGAGCTCAAGTATCAGGAGTACGCGGATCGAAAACGTTTCTCTATCATTCTGGGTTTTAAAGGACAATGTACGGGGGACATGGCTTTCCATATATCATCATATAACACATCCAAAAACCACAATGACTCAACCCGATTACAAAATTGGAAATTCATTTGTTATACATACCTTGGCAAGAACCCCCTTGTCCTTGATAACGTACTCGTAAGTGGTTAGGAGTACGTTAAATTTAGTTGACCTCATTTGACTTTGGACCTGTCTCCTACCAGCAGGCGAACCCTTGTATGAGACTACGAGCACAGATGGCGCCCATTTTTCAAATTCTAAGACCCAGTTTGAGAGAGTGCTGAAAATAAATAAATCCAGGATCTCACATTCGACCTGTTAAATATAGTCATCGGTAAGGTGATAAAAGTACGTGGATACGTTAATCCAAAGTTCTATCGTTCATCTTCGGCCATGAGCATCCAAAATTTTGAATTGGGGCCACCCAAAATACAAATTTTATGAGGTAATGAATGATTGAAAAGGAGTAAGCGCACGGCAATATAACTCCAAACACAAGTAATTTTCAATGTGGATGGCGCAAGATGAGTCTGCATCTTTACAAATAAGTAGTTAGACAGCTTCCTTTCCCTCCTACTTATCCTTTGAACGCGGTCATGTTAGCAACCTGAAATTGTGGATCATCTCCTATTTTCTCTCAAACCTTCATTTATGTTTTGATTTTAATCACAAAAACTGTTGGGCGTATATTGTTGACGAAGACGTACCAGTACAACAAATTTGGAACCACGTCTCACAGTTGTCAATTTATTCGAAAACCTGTCAAAAATTGAACTTCCGGAAATGAATGAAAACTGTCGTTTTTACGATCCACAAAAACTTCCACCATTTTTGCCAATTGTAATACTAACACGATATCCAAAGTGCATACAACTGAAGACCTTATCATATTATGCTGCATTAAAAACATTATACTTTGCATACAAGGTGTTCATTTAAAAAGTTCCACCACCACGCATTTATCAAAAATCAATGATTGAGGAAAAAAGCACCGAGGCACGTTAAAAGATTTGTCAAGAGGGACAACTTTTTAAAGAAAAGCTACTTGACCCCCTTTCACCCTAGGACCCCCAGAGTCATACCCTTAAAAATTTTAAATGACAAGGGGTAGCGAGTAACAGCTTTCTTTCCCTTGGCAACAAATGACTAAACAGATATAACAATAAATACAGTTCACCCAGGATATCTGTGTTGATGAAAAGAATGCGGAAAAAATTCGGGTTGTTATTTGGTTGTTGCCACGTCTAATCTTCCGAATTGCTGTTTATGTTGGTAGTTTCCGTTTTAAATTATGAAACGAATTGTAGATTTGGCAAACCTTAACGGGCTACATTTTGAGCGCTTATTGAAATAAAAAGTGATAGTTTCATGTGTTTTTGTTTTCTAACTGATCAAATTAAGATAAATATTTTTCTAATTTTCTTGACAATGAGTCGACCGTCAAAATAAATGACTTCGAAAGACCTTTTAAACAAGCTATTACTCGAAACCCCTTATTATTTAAAATTTTCAAGTGGATGACCTGGGATTAAGTGGTTTTTGGTTAAAAAATTGTCCCCTTGATAAATCTTTTGGCGTGTCTCGACGTTTTTTCTTTTAATCACCGTGGTTTTCGATAAATCCGTAGTGGGAGGTTTTTAAATATATTATAGGGTGTCCCAGAAGTCGACGTCAAGCCGAAACCGGGTGATAGGCAAAGTCATAACAGCTATCAGAAAAATAAAAAAAATTTATGAATGTGTTTTGAAAATTATAGGTCTTTGAAAAAGATATAGAAACTTCACACCATACGGCAGTCTGTCAACTCCTGTTACTACAAATATTAACTTTTTTTGGATTTTATTTTTACAATGTAATGATGAATAATGCATCTTCAAACTGGTGTTTCAATCTTACTGCCAACTTTTCTCGTTCAGGAAAAATTGCCACTTATTTCCCAACCAAGTATTCCAAAGTAAAACTTTGCTCAACTTTAACTGGCTGTACTGGAAAAAATGTACTACGAGAGTTTGGCAAGTAACCTTAAAAGTTGGCGCATTTAATAACGATTCCAAAATGGTATAACACTTAGAAGATTACTCGTTAACTTATGCACAATTTTTATTTGAAAAAAAGCTGATGAAAATTTTTCAAAATTTCCTAATTAAACAGCGATTATGAAAACGCACAAGGACTCTTAAGGATAACTGTTTGCACAACAGTGGGCGTCAAAATGCTGCTGATGATGATTTACCTTTACAGCAAATGGTCAAACTGTTTTCCTTCAGCCGCAATACACGCTCGACATCTTAAAAAAGATCGGGTTGTTAAACGAGCGAATCCACGGTTATTAACAAACTCAGCTGCTTCCAATAGTCTTTGCCGTAGCTCAGCTGCATTTTGAATCGGCTTGAAATACACTTTTTCTTTTACAGTTCCCCAGTAAAAAAATCTAAAGGATTCAAATCAGGTGATCGGGCTGGGCACGGTATTGTACCAGACCGCCTTATCCATCTGCCTGGAAAGTTTTGATCGAGATACTCTCTCACTGAGAGTGCATAGTGCGCTGGGCAGCCATCATGCTGAAACCACATGTCCCTGTAAATACTCAGTGGCACGTCCACCAATAAATTTTCTAAATGATTTTGCAAAAAACCTAAATAAACCTCAGCAGTCAAAGTCTCTGGGAACTCAAACGGACCGATTATTTTACCATTTAAAATTCCTGTCCAATGGTTTATCTTGAAGCGATATTGAGATTTATCTTCTCTCATCAAATGTGGGTTTGCTACGTGCCACTCGTGTAAGTTATGCAGGTTCATGTACCCATCTTTCTTAAATGTGGTCTCGTCTGACCATAAAATTTTTTCAAAGAAAAAATGTAGCTGAGCTACGGCAAAGACTATTGGAAGCAGCTGAGTTTGCTAATAACCGCGGATTCGCTCGTTTAATAACCCGATCTTTTTTAAGAAGATGTCGAGCGTGTATTGCGGCTGAAGGAAAACAGTTTGAGCATTTGCTGTAAAGGTAAATCATCATCAGCAGCATTTTGACGCCAACTGTTGTGCAAACAGTTATCCTCAAGGGTCCTTGTGCGTTTTCATAATCGCTGTTTAATTAGGAAATTTTGAAAAATTTTCATCAGTTTTTCTTCAAATAAAAATTGTGCATAAGTCAACGTGTAATCTTCTAAGTGTTATACCATTTTGGAATCCTTATTAAATGCGCCAACTTTTAAAGTTACTTGCCAAACTCTCGTAGTACATTTTTTCCAGTACAGCCAGTTAAAGTTGAGCAAAGTTTTACTTTGGAATACTTGGTTGGGAAATAAGTGGCAATTTTTCCTGAACGAGAAAAGTTGGCAGTAAGATTGAGACACCAGTTTGAAGATGCATTATTCATCATTACATTGTAAAAATAAAATCCAAAAAAAGTTAATATTTGTAGGAACAGGAGTTGACAGACTGCCGTAGGGTGTGAAATTTCTATATTTTTTTCAAAGACCTATAATTTTCAAAACACATACACAAAATTTTTTTAAATATTTTTCTGACAGCTGTTATGACTTTGCCTATCACCCGGTTTCGGCTTGACGTCGACTTCTGGGACACCCTGTATATATATCATATATTTTCAAAATTGGAATATACTTCGTTGATTTGGAGTTCCTATTCTAACTTATATAAATCAAATCGATCATGCTTAAAGGGAATTTTTTATGTATCTGGTTTTCAAGATTGATTCAGTTTACCCTCAGCGTGGATCGGACTACCAAGTATTGTTGGAAAGATTCCAGGTTGCTTACTTGAGTCACTGAAGAAAACACAACTCCGTCATTTTTTTAAATAAACTTTTACATGGTATTGTTGATCTTCAGACCTGTTAACCCAGCTCCAATTTCCAACTCATCAAATTATTTTCCAAATGAACCAAATCTGTTCGTGGATCGTGGATACTTTTGAACATCTGCTAGCGACTACTATATATGGTTAAGTGTAGGAGTAGCAGCATACTAAACTTCGCCATGTGAGTCTAACATTTGGCTATACTACAATGTAATTGTGGATAAATAAAGACGCCTATTATTATCATTATTATTATTATTATTATTATTATTACTATGTATTAAATTTCCGAATTAGTTTCCAAATTTTCAAATACATTTTTTCCAAGATTATTCAATAGTCTCCGGCTCTTGATCCATGTATAAATTTTCAATTCAATCAGTCTTCTACAGACCACGGTAATAAAAGCATCTTATAAAGCAGACAGAGGTGGTAATACTCTAGGTACAAGAAACACCCACGTACAATGCTGCTTCCCTGATTCCTAGGACGAGCAGATGCACCCCAAATTCTTCATTGCACCGAACACGAACCGAGAGAGAACAAAAAAAAATAAAGGTGGTGGTGGCTCAGGTACAAAAAACAACCCTACTACAATTCTGTTCTACTGATGATTCCTAGGACGAGTAGACGCAGCTCAAATTGAGACGCTTCGACAGTTCACTGTATCGAACGCGTACAGAGAGAGAACGAAAGGAAAGTAAAGGCGGTGGTGGTTCGGGTACCGAAAATAACCCTACTACCATTCTGCTGCCCTGGTAATGATGCTCCAGGCGAGTCGACGCACCACATCTTAAGACGACTCCGACGCAGTGAGTTTCAAGTCATTTTACAAGGGTTCACCTGCTTCAAACCTGACACTCCATTTTTCAATAATTTTGAATGAAATTCATACAGTATGTTGAGAAGACAATTAATTACCCCGGGTGCTATAGGAGCACTTTTTGAAATGTTGTTTTTGCACAAGTTTTATGATGTGTTGAAGTGCGCAGTTTTTCTGTTCAACTTCGCGATTTTTTTAAAAAGAACCTAGTGGAAAACAATTAAAAAGTCGTTCTATAGCACCCTGCGGGGTTTTGCTTTCAGCACTCTGTGAAAATTTCATCCAAAAATATCAAAAAGTAAAGCGTCAATTTCTAAGCGCGCAAACCTCTACAAATCGTAATTTCGACGAATTTTGTCTACTGTTTCGTGCGGCCAACCCAAGCGTTGCGGCGCAATGTACGGACTAATAAATCTGAATAATTTGGTGGCCCTATTTCATATAATATCGCTGATACTCCTCGATTTTAAAGCCGTTTTACTTCCCACGTCATTGGAGAGGAAGTATTGTAATCGCGAAAAATTTCTAAAATGAGATTTTATTTTTTTTTAAGTCATATGAAAAACTGTATCACTCCTCAACTTGGAAATAACAGATTTTTATGAAACTTCCACACGGGGTTACTAGTATGCCGAAGCTTTGTAGTGTTAGTCCAGTGGCAACGGTGCTATAGGCAAAAAAGAAAAAGTAACAATTGAAGGGTCGGCCAGCACAACGTTGTATGTAACAAAAAAGCTCAGTGGCCGAAATTAAGAAAAACAAATTTGATCCATTTTTTCAAATGACTGCCTCTATGGTTGGCCAGCACAATAAAGGAACAATAGTTATACAAGGTTATAGTGATTTAAAAATGTGACACCTATTTTGCAGCTGTGGGAACCATTTTTATGGAAAACGCATGTAACAAGGTTGTATGATCACGTTACTTACAACGTTGTTACAGGGAGGCTTTAAATGACTATGAGCAAAACAAGTATTTTCAGCAGTTCTATTTATTAAGGGAACCAAAGTACACAGTAACATATTTTTAATAACAAAATAATACGTTCTAAGTTCATCAACGTGTTTCGAAACCAAAACTGAAACTTAAATAAATATTACTGGGTTGCAGTTAATTTCTCATAAAATGTTACATACTTAAGCGGAATATAATCAGTCATATCTCGCAGGTTTTTTAATTTTTCAGCTTTGATTGGAAGACGGTTGTGATACATTATAGGTAATTTTTCAGATGATATGATATCAGTGGCAAAAGTCATTGTTTCTTTTCTTTAACGATTGCTTATGGGAAATGAATTCCAGGGCTGCATAATATTATGAGATTTTCTCATTCTCAAAGTAGCTGGAGAATCAGCGGTAAGTTGCAGCCACAATCCTTCTGTAATCTTACATTTGGGGTATTTCCATATACCCTTTTCCAAAGCTGTTAAATTCTCAAAGAAGGCTTGGTGCATCCAGGCAACTTTAAAAGGATTTTTAACTTTGGCTTTAGCAATGACATCGACCCACTGGAATGGTTCATAAACCATAGATATTCTTTTTTGTTTACGTACATACAACGTTCTTACGCAGAAGACTGAAATAGCGCGCTTTACAAATTCGATCACAGTGACTGATGCGAGTAAACAGGTGGGTCTATGTTCTCAACGGGTCCCAATAGGCACATACTACGTTGTTTTATAGAAATCTCATTTTATAGAAAAATGTTATATACAGCGTTGTTCCGGTCGACCCTTCAATTGCTGAAACTCCGTTTTTGACGTTACAGAAATCATTGACAGAAAAAAATGGACTGCTTAAAAAAGGGGGGTTGAAATCCGCGAAACACGTTCTATTACTAAGAAGCTTCTGATCCCTGTGATTACAGGAAATTTAAGTATCGAAAATCCGACGAATAATGTGCTAACGATTTCAAAAAATCGGTACCTGCTCTATAGGTTTGACACCAACAGCCAACAGATCTGCAACTG
This sequence comes from Acanthoscelides obtectus, assembly GCA_963669975.1. Taxonomy (NCBI): domain Eukaryota; kingdom Metazoa; phylum Arthropoda; class Insecta; order Coleoptera; family Chrysomelidae; genus Acanthoscelides; species Acanthoscelides obtectus. The sequence continues at coordinate 9,001,727 of CAVLJG010000006.1, forward strand.
CCGACAGTAGGGAAGAATAAATTCGGATATCACTCCAGTCAAGTATATGGGAATTTAGCGTGGAACTTTAAAATTATCGATATGTCAAGGAAATATGTTTTTGAGAACGATCATTTGGTAGATTTTATACCTGCATTTTCATTTGAATTTCATGACCCGTGAAATGTATCCATTTCGCCGTTACGTTCAATTTGTGTTCTGCAGTTTGTGATGTTTTTCTGGGTATAAGCAGGACATAATTGCCTAAGGTGCTATCAAAGCGTTTTACAAAATTTTGTCTTTGCGCAAGAATTATGGTGGGTTGAAATGCGTACTATTTGTGCTAAACTTCTTGATATTTTAAAAAGATCCTAGTGGATAAAATCGAAAAAGTAGATCGTTAGCACCCTGTGGCCTCGTTTTTAGCACGCTGCAAGAGTTTCATTTGGAAATAATAAAAAATGAAACGTAAGCTGTGAAGTGCAAATCGGTTTTTGGGCGACATTCGTCTACTGTTTCGTCCTGCCAGTCCAAGCGACGCGACGGTGCGTTCCGACTAAGAAAAAATGTATTCAAATAATTTGATATCTTTTCTAAAATAAATTCAAGAACTCAAATTACAATTCGTGAGTTAACACAATTATGTTTAAAAGGGTCATGTGGTACATGGTAACAATTGAATGAGAGTCATAAAAATATGTTATCCCGTAAAAATAAGAGGAAACAGTTAGGTAGTTTTTGCAAAGCAATAAACAGGTAGGATTATACCTGGATTAAGTACATTTCTTGTCTACTGTAATAGGTAGATGGAGGCGTTGCTGCCAGAAATGGATGTGTGTGATCAATAAACAAACCACAAGACTGAACTGCGGTGTCCAATGATTTTTGTATTGCCCTTTTTATTGCGTTACTAGAAAACACTGTTGTGTTTATGATGGAGTTTACTAGAACTTTATAGCTTCTTGTCTGCCTTCTTCTACAAACTTCACCAAACCTAGACGCTGTCAAACTTATCCTCCGATGAAGGCGAGACAAAGTAGAGTCCTGTGATTTGGTGACTTGTTCGATCTGCAAAATCTCGTCGTCACTTTTTTTAAGTTTCCCTAAAAATGTTCGCTTAGCAACCTCCAAATCAATGTAGTTAATGTCAGGTTTTTGACAGAATTCGCCATAAAACTATTCATTTTCTTTGGACTTGTTATCCGATTTGTTAGTTATTTTTATATCAGCTTTTTTTGGTCTGAGTTTATTTTCAAGATTCTTGCGTTTGAGTCTTTGTTTCATCTTAGTGATAAGCGAGGTTGGATTAAGCTTAGAACGCAAATTTAATCAGACTACATATACAGGCCGCTGGGTATTGTGGCTCACTACAGCTGCAGCACATCTTCCATAGTATGACTTCTTCTTGCAATAATTTATTCGCTTACCCCAATGTATTTTGCGATTATAGAGTTGAACTGCTCCACACTATTGTTGACCTCATCATGAATTAAACTCACTGCATTCGTAATTAAAATGGTCGCATATGACCCTTTATTGTCCATTACCAGCCTTGATAAAAAAAGGCACTCGAGAACAATCACACCAGCAACAATTCAACAACACAATATCGACGAACAGTAACAAGGGGAGAAAAATACTAAATGATCACTTGCTTAGTACCCAAATAAGAAACGATTTACATTCTAGATCGCTAATCGAAATCCGAATCTGTTATTATAAAAATTTACCTTGGTATGCACCCGCAGTCATCCTTTCCTCTTTTAAAGTAACGCCGACTACCACGTCGGCCCAGCCCACCCTCGTTTCCTTTTCACCCCCCCGATACCTCAGTAGATGATGCTCGTGATTGTAGGAGCCCCGTTAAGAAATGTACTCGCTGTAACGCAATAGAGAAATTAAGCGGATCAAGCGCGTCAAAGAGGTCCATACAATTAGACCATAGACACTCTTTCCCTGCCCTACTCGTAGTAATGTCCATCTGGCAACGTCGCCTCTCCCCAATACCTGATCGTACGGTGCGTCAGATGCGACAGCGCGGCGGAGCGCCAGTCGTGCAAGGACACTTATGAATGAATGAATACAGGGTGTCCGCAAAGTTGGGGTTTTCCTTTTCAGAAACAACTACCCTTGAAATAACAAAGGTAATGTGTAGTGAAACGAAGGCGACCAAGTAAAAAAAAAAGGAAAAAGTACTCACTCTCCAGTTGACGAGAAGGGCTAAGTACGTCGCTGCCCGAAATCATACCGCTCCAACAGAAAATGAAATCAGCTGATGCGCTACCGAGCAGACGCCGGCGGTGGTGCAGACCACGAACAGAGGTAACAAATATGACCATCGTGCAGAAACCATATTGATTGTCTTACACTTAATGGCATATCTTCTAACAAGGAAGGCAAAATGTTGCGTGAAAAGTCCAGGTATTGCATCCCGTAAAATCGATTTGGGAGAATAAATGGTCCAATGAGCATACCGTTCACCATGCCAACCCAAACACCGAAAATGTTTGCTGAAAATGTGCCCGACGGACAGCGTGCGGATTTTCTACTGACCAAACATGAGTGTTGCGAAAGTTATTCACCCCATTACGCGTGAACGTAGATTCGTCTGTCACCAATATGCACTACAAAAAGTCCGAATTATTGTCATGTTGATGCAACAACCACTCACAAAACCGCACTCTTGCTGGAAAATCGTCAGGTTGAAGGGCTTGTACACGTTGGACGTGAAACGGATACAGCCCCTCTTCACGCAGCGTTTGCCACACTTTAGTTTTTGATACTTGCACTTCTCTAGCCACGTCTCTAGTGCTTGTTGTTTTTTGAAACGCAATCGATTATACGAGTTCGTTTACCTCTACACGCGTGACTTTAACCGTCGGTTGAAGGTTGCATACTGACCTGACACTGACCTGACACACTGACCCCCAGTTCTGTCGTCGGGTTGAGCTAGTGTCCTAGTACCAGTCGGGGATGTCGCGAGTCGCGGCTACAGGACGGAATTCAGATATTTTTGATGTTGCAGAGCCCTTTATCTTGGTTCCCTTAAGACATTGGTGTATGTGGTACTAAGAAAAATTGCTTATGTTTTCAAGATCTACACGTCGTGTAAAGGAACACCCCAACTTTGCGGACACCCTGTATTAATGATTGTTTATTCTCTTAAATTTGAACAAATTAGTCTTTTTTTAACGTTATACCAGATTTAGATTCCTTGTCCTGTAAATGGAACTTATGCACTCGCATCCTGATTACTGACTACGTAATTTTGAATCAAAACAATTGTACACTAGCTCGTTCTACCTAGCCGGAATTCATTGATTCAAATCCTCAAAGTTGTATGTATCGACGGTCGAATAATTGTTTTAAAACATCAATATATGTACTTACGATAGTGGTACAATGATCAGGTACGGACCATTAACCTTCTTCTTCTCCATCAGATGCGTGATCAGGGCGATGGTTTGTATCGTCTTCCCAAGACCCATCTCGTCAGCCAAAATTCCGTTCAAATTGTTGTTGTACAAAGAGACCAGCCATTCCAATCCCTTGATTTGGTACTCTTTCAGTTTTCCGTTGATCATTATAGACGCTTGTTCGGTGACAATTTCATGGACTGTATGAGCAATGCTGTAGTAAGTTTGATCTTCGATAGAGTTTTTGTGGTATTCGTCATCTTCAACTCTAGCTTTCTTTATTACGTCTTTCGCTTTGTCCGCTTCGGACCTAGGCCCGTGGTGAGCTACAAATGAAACATTATTTATTCATTAAACTTATTACAGGTCTTCGTTCCTCAATAAAGGTATAAAGGGTACGTATATTGAGCAGTCTGTTTTTTAGTTTCCATTACTGAGATAACAGGAAAATAGCTTCATCTCTTCTCAAGGTCAATAATGTCAACCTTTTTGCAATAACTGCACACAAAGAATATTGGTGGGTGATTTTACGTGGAAAACACAGGAGATCCAAAATAAGAACACAGAAAAGTAAAAGGTGTTTTTGAAATACCCCCGTAGATGCATCAAGCAGCAGTGTTGGATATTGTAAAATGTTCCTGTTTTGGATAAAAAAAAAATATTTGCAAGAACATGAAACATAGAGTGAAGTAGATAAAACTTGACAAACTCATTCTTTCTTAATATCAACGTTTTCAGACTCCCAAAGAATTTGATTAGGCAACGAACATCGGAGAGCTTCAAACGTTCAAATTTCCAAGATATTTTCTTGTATAAGCCGAATGATTATAGGAAATTGGACCTATCATACGTGCAAAACTTGTTAAAAGAACGTGAACACCTTACTATAACACGCATTAAGTGTATTTGACGAAGGACCTTTATCATGGTATGAAGGCGGATATGATATAACTCTATACTTCAGAATAGATGAGAGTATTGTAAGTTTAATAGTAATACTTGTGAAATGACGATAGAAAAACAGTCATACTTGAAATAGGAAAAATAAGTGTATTCAGTGCATTTTACCAAGTACAAGGGTTCTATAATGCCAGAACTGAACCAACCACCCTATTACTATTCTGCTATCCTGATAATGATTCGCAAGGTGAGTCGACGCTCCCCATAGGTGCAGCCTGCATCAATATATATATATATATATATATATATATATATATATATATACCCACAAAAAGTAGGCAAAGGCGGTGATATTCTTGATACAAGAAACACCCCGTTATAGTGCTGCTTCCCTGATGATTCCAAGGACTTACCACCCCTGAATTGAGACCCTTCGAGATGACTTACACTGCACGTATCGAAAGATTACATACAGTTAAAAAAACTGAAAAAGCGCGCTTTAATGCGGCTCCGACGCAGTGAGTTTCAAGCCATTTACAAGGGTTCAGCTGCTTCAAAACTGACACTCCATTTTTCAATATTTTTGAATGAAATTCATACAGTATGTTGAGAAGATAATTGCCCAGCGTGCTATAGGAGCACTTTTTGAAATTTCGTTTTTGCACAAGTTTTATGATGGGTTGAAGTGCGTACTTTTTCTGTTCAACTTCGCGATTTTTTTAAAAAGAACCTAGAGAAAAAAATGTAAACTCTATAGCACCTTGCGGGGTTTTGTTTTCAGCACTCTGTGAAAATTTCATCCAAAAATATCAAAAAATAAAGCGTCACTTTCGAAGCGCGCAAACCTCTACAAATCGTATTTTGAACGAATTTTGTCTACTGTTTCGTGCTGCCAACCCAAGCGTTGCGGCGCAATGTACGGACTAAGAAAGGACGTATTCAGATAATTTGGTGGCCCTATTTCGTATAATATCGCGTAGATAAGTCGTTCTGCAAATAGGTACTCATAATCGCGATCGCTGATACTCCTCGATTTTAAAGCCGTTTTACTTCCCACGTCATTAGCGAGGAAGTATTGTAATCGCGAAAAATTTGTGAAATGAGATGTTATGTTTTTTAAGTCATATGACATCTAGATCACGAAAAACTGTATCACTCATCAACTTGGAATTAACCGCTCGGATTTTAATGAAATTTCCACACGGGGTTACTAGTATGCCAAAGCTTTGTAGTTTTAGTCCAGTGGCGACGTTGCTATACAAAAAAGAAAAAGTAATGTAAATCAAAGAGGCCATAAAGGCGTCCTACAAATGTAGGAATGACTGCGGATACGGGCCTAAAAGGTGGAAAACAATTTTTGAAGTGTTTGTTACCGCAACAATGAAATATGACTAATTAATTTGGAATAAAAATTAAGATATGAACAAAAAATTCAATGAAAGTAAAAAATCGTGATATTAAATTTAATAGTACTACTTGTGAAATGACGATAGAAAAGCAGTCATATTTGAAAAAGGAAAAATAAGTGTATTCAGTCAGTGCATTTTACCAAGTGAACAAACAAGGGGTTCTACGAGTATAATGCCAGAACTGAACCACCCTATTATTAGTCTGCTATCCTGACAGTGCCGCGCAACGCGAGTCGGCTCTCCTCATAGGTGCCCCTTCACGATGCACTTTGGTGCAACCTGCACCGAAATAGCAACAAAAAGTTGGCAAAGGCGGTGATGTTCTTGATATGAGAAACACCCCGTTATAATGCTGCTTCCCTGATGATTCCGAGGACGAGCACCCCAAATTGAGACCGTTCTCTTATTTATTGCATGCGTATCGAGAGAGAACAAATTACAGTTTCAACAACTGAATAAATAGTCCAACAATCAAGCATGACTGATTAGCTCATTTGGAATAAACATTAAGATATTATCAAAAAATTCAATCAAAGTAAAAAATCATGGGGTGGTTGATATTAAGTGTTAGAATTACTTTTTTAGTTGTTATTTACAAAATTGCAATTAGGTATTATGGAAATATAGTTAATCGCACCCTACCATTTTTTACTGTACCTAATTGAATTTTTTGTTAATACCTCAATTTTTATTTTCATCTTATTCCAAATTAATTAGCAATACTTGATTGTTGGACTTTCTATTAAAGTAACACATTATTATGTTTTTAGTTAGATTTGCTATTAAAGCGTGTTTTTTAGTTTTTTAAACTTTAATTTATTTTCTGAATTTATAGATTTATCGACAACAACAAAAGTACCTATAATCAAGAGCTTCGATTTTTGGAATATCTTGTATGTGACAATAAATCTAAATTTACAATTTTTTCAAATATCGTAATTTCCAAAATACTTCCAAAATTTACAAATCTTTTTAAAATCTCCAAATCTTCAAATTATTTTCTAAACGTTCCAATTATTTTCTAAATTTTCAAATAAATTTGTTTCTTTTTTTTTCAATTTTCAATTTTGATTTTTTTCCAAGATTATTGAATTGTCAACTGCTTTCGACCCCTGTATTCCTTTTCAACCTAATCAGACTTCTTGAAATTGGTGAACATTTATTCGAAAGATTCCCTTACCTACATCAGGGTAATAAAAGCATGTCATAAAGTAGTAGACAAAGCTGGGTGATACTCTAGGTACAAGAAACACCCCCTTTCAATGCTGCTTCCCTGATGATTCGGAGGACGAGTAAATGCATCCCAAATCGAGACCCTTCACTGCACCGAGCGCGTACCGAGAGAGAACAAAAAAAAAACGTAAAGGTGGTGGTGGTTCAGGTACAAAAAATAACCCTACAACATTTTTGCTGTACTGATGTTTCCTAGGACAAGCAAACGCACCCCAAATTGAGACCCTTCGACCCTTAAGTGTACCGGACGCGTACCGAGAGAGAACAAAAGGAAAGAAAAGCGGGTGGTGGTTCAGGTACAGAAAATAAACCTACTACAATTCTGCTGTCCTGATAATGATGCTCGATGTGAGTCGACGCACCACAGTTAAGCCCTATCGAAATAAAAGAGCGCCCTAGACCTTACGTCGTGGATACTATCCACTGGATAGAGGACAGTTGCTATGGTTTCATTCGTTGTGCTATTGAAATGTCAAAAAGCACGAAACCTATTCATGGTCGGACGGGCGAAAGATGCATGTTTAAGTTAGACCCTCTGAGAAAAAGTTATTTACGAACATGTATAACAGAGAAATTACACGGATCAAGCCCGTCAAACAGGTCCACAGATACTTCTTCGCTGCCCTACCCGCAGTAACGTCCATCTGACAACGTCGCATCTCGCCAATACCTGATCGTACGATGCGATAGCGCGGCGGAGGACACTTATGCCCGCTACATACGTAACGATATATCGTAGCGATTTCAGACTGTGCAGTTAAATCGAAATACCTTAGCGTCTCCACACGCCACCGATATCTGCGTCGATCTTCAGTTCTCCGCAGAAGTTCACGCAAGAAACATGTCATCCATGATGGAAGATGATGACGCACTAGCGTTATTGGGCCTGGTTATGTTTTTAAAGAAAAAAAAAGTAGCGGAGTGTGTGGTGCAAAGACAAAAAGTTAAGGTCAGTGTACTCTTGCATGGGATCGACTTCGAAATTGTGAAAAACATCAGCTGTTCCATAGAAAAATTACAATTCAATCAAGCGAAATGCGAGGCAAAACGTATTGGACAGCTGATTTTTTTTCACGACTCCGAAGTTGGTCCTATACAAGGAGTTGCTCGTATACATGAGTACATTGACCTTAACTTTTTCGCGATGATCGAGAGTCACCCTATACAGGACTTTGAAGTTGAGTCATTAATTTTCAGATAATGATTGTAGAAGGAAGATAAACCAAAATATGTGTGTAAAAATAAAAAAAAAATTAAAAAAAAATTTTACCTTGTTTTATAAAGTATCCTCCCGACAAGTATTTCAGTGCGGACCTGTATTTGATCGTGAGGTCCCCTGTGAGGTCTTAGGTCACCTGATTCACAAGCCCGTTGTACTACATTAACAAAGGCACGAGGGGTTGGTTGCACTCGATTGGGAAACCGATCCGTATAAACATGTGCCATTTTTTATTTCGTTTGAGCCACGCAACAGGCACCACTATTCACACGCGTTACCGACTGACACTGACTGTATGTATACAACTGAATAAAATAATTGTAAAAACATCGTTCCAAATTCTTTCGCTTTTTTGTTCCCGATGCGATGTACCGATAAGGCGGATTATATCCGTTGTTGCCAAACATGAGCACATGATATTATTATTGAGACAGGGCGGTACTCAAACTTCCAAAGGGCTATAACTATGTTACTTTAATTTTACCAGAAAAATGGTAAAGGAAAAAAACATTTCTTTTGATCAGATCTACTAACTGTTAAAATAAATGACTCAACTTCGAAGTCACCCTATAACCCAATAATGACGCGCTAAGCTTTGATTATTTCTTGATTGCGTATTTGGATAAATAGAGTTGCTATGGAAAACGTACTACCTTAATATCAAAAATGCATAAATGTATTTAGCATGTAATAATCACACAATACCTATTGGAATATGTAACAATAAACAATAAATAATTTCTGAGAAATAAAGCCTACCTCATTTTCGTCCTCATCCATGTTCGATATCGATGGTCTCGGTTCCTTCTGATCGTATAAAAAACTTAGCAACTCGAAGAACCATAAGTGAGGAGCATAAATCTCGTCAGTTCCTGCTCCGGATTTATGCGATTTTTTTATTTTATTAAGCTCTTTTTTATATGCATTATTAATCTTCTTAACCACTATGTCCCTGTTGGCATTTGGATCAATGTTTTTGTATTTTTCGACCAGCGTGTGGTAGGCGGCATTTTTTTTGTTGCGATCATGGTGCTCCTTAGATTTTGTCCGCCAAATACGATAAAACTGTGCAAACGCGATCGACAACGATTTATCTTATAGAAATTGTAACTGCCGCCATGAACGATAAATCTGCAATGATTTTTCGTACACACGATCGATAAATCTGCGCAAATCGGTTTGATTTGATGAATCGCTACGATATATCGTTACGTATGTAGCGGGCATTATGAAGACAGGCACGCCAGCCGGTGAAGCCGGACAGCAGACGCAGGGTCACGTGTGCAAAACATTTCTCTACCATTCTAGCTTTCTAGTTTCAAGGGCAAATGTATGGGAAAACCTATGCGAAATATGTCTAATCGGTGAGTAAAATTATCAGGATCTGAAATGTGTTAATATACTAACATCAAAAAGTTGCGATATTCCTTGAAGATGACCTGAACCGTCAAAATTATGGTTTGAGCGATTTTTATTATCCTCGTGTTTTTGTTACTACCTCTGCCGCCACGGAACCGATTCTCAAAAGCTAAAAAGCTGTTTCGCAATTGGGATAGTATTAACATTGTATGAAAATTTCATCCAGATCCGAGCGGTATTTTTCAAGTTATAGACGGCCCAAGGATTTGCAAACAAACCGACGGGAACGAATGACATGGTTTTTCAACATACAGCATCCAAAAAACTTTTTCTTACTACTTTGATCACTTACTAGTAATTTGAATTTCTCTTTATTAATGGCAGAGTGCCTATTCCTAGGCCAAACCCTTTCCAATGATTTTCTTTTGGTAAATTTCATAGTTTATTGATTGTATTATTTCACACGCATTATATCTTTCTTTCTCAGAGAGTGTTTCGTATCAGTCACTATCCTCCTGAGATTGTGGTGTGTGAACTCCAGATTCTGGGGTATTAGGTGCCGAACACCAGTTTGTGGAGTAGCACCTTACGTTTAGTTGTTTTGGTTTGGTTTTGTTCACATCAGGGATTTTTTGCTAAGGGGAATGGGTGGCTTCCGGCAATATGAGCCCGTAAGAAAATGGACGGTGTAGCACCCAAACCAAAACATCTACAATATGAAGAGGAACTACTCCACAAACTGGTGTTCAGCACCTAATATCCCAGAATCTGGAACTTAAACAAATGGCGCTCACACCACAATCTCAGTGACTGACACGAAACACCTAACTTTATAAAGGAAGGTTCAATGAGTGGCCCTGAAGAAGATCTGGAAGAAATAATGAAGAAAACCCACAGAGTTTTATTTTCAACACAATACTGAATCACTGAGAAAGGAAGATATAATGCGTGTGAAATTATACAATCAATAAACTATGAAATTTACCAAAAGAAAATCATTGGAAAGGGTTTGGAATAGGAATGAGCACTCTACCATTAATAAAGAGAAATTAAAATTACTAGTAAGTGATAAAAATAGTAAAAAAATGTTACGTGATTTTGGCACGTGACACATTTTCGAAATTTTCCCCGATTACAACACATCCTTTCCAGTAGGCGTGGACGGTAATAACAAAAAAGATAAAAGCGGCAGTCGGTAGTATCAGACAGTCTGTTATTCACGACCCCCTGTTGGATAAGGCTTTGAATGGAAAAAAGAAAAACGATTGACCCAATAAAAATATTTGGTTACTACATCCAAGAACGATAGCTTAATGAATGTCGATTGGCACTCTGAAACAATTAACTACACTCTTAAGTTGACATAAACTCGAAATACTTGAAAAAAGTTTGATGGCGAACTGCTAGCTAGCAACAAAGAAATAAGGTAAAAGCGAATATCCACTTGAGAGATTCTACAGAAGTCGAGTCCTAAAATATGGCAAAGCGAAGTTTTTTTCTGTTTCCAGTGCAAACCTCTATGTCCTTATACCGATTCTAGAAAATGTAGCAGCAATAACAATTATTCCAAAACACATCTTTTCCGAATATTATCGGAATCAATTCAGCGTCGCCAAGGTCAGATGGGAATCATTGTAAGTTTATGCCGAAACTTATTCTTGTGTTTGACAACGGAACTCACAGTCATCATCTTCGTCAGAGTCTTCATCTTCAGTGTCGGCAACTTCCCAACCCGGATTCTGCATCAGCCACTCTTGCAGTTGACTTAGCATCGGTGCATCATCTCCGGTTAGTTTCTTCCCCGTGGTGATTTCTATCACGCTGATCGGCCTGTCAGAGCCTTGAGAGCCATCATCATCTTCCGGGAGTCCGTCCGGACCAATCCTTCTCCTTTTCTTCTGAAAAGTATCAAACGTAATAAATAGTCCACGCTTCGAGTGAGATGGAGATAAGGTCACGGGTTGGGAAATTGACTTAAGCAGGCTTTTGTGGATTTATTTGCTTGGTACAGGAGTTATTTAATATACTAAGTGACATACACCGAACACCCAGTTTAAATGGTTTTATTTTAATAAAAGTTGGTGAATGTTTTTTTTTTATACTCCAACTACCACGAAGGCCTAAGGCCTAAGCACCCATTGTGTACCGTGGAGCTATAGGGGGATACATGGGAAAGGGGGAACGCCACACAGACTCTGGCGAGGGAACACGTGTACATGCAACATGCACACATTCTGGCTCCGCCTACGAGATCCGCCGGGTGGTACCTCCGCGTTCGACAGTCAGAGACCGTCTACCACCTACGGACAATCACGACATCCATAGCCAAGAGAAAAATTTCTCCTGGGACGGGACTCGAACCCGCACAGCGCACGGCGACTGATCAGGAGACCGAAGAGTCTACCATTGCGGCCACCGCTGCTGCCTAATTTCAATAGAAAAGAAGAAGGCCTTGCTTTAAACAAAACGTGGTGCCCGATTCTAAAAAACACAGCGCAAAAGCCACGTCACTCAAGAGACCCGGAGTACCCCCACCAGACAAGTCAGTCTTCAGTACGCCGATCGCCTATAAAACCGCACGCTCATCCAGTTAACCGATTAGTTTCAGCCGACCCGCCAAGCCGAACAGTTCGTTCTCGCCGACAGCGCCACTGAAAATGGCTACCGCAGACGTAGCCGAAAGCTATGGACCAAATCCAACACGACCACGGCTTACATTAGAATTAGCCTTGAACGCCTTCATTCTTCGATTTGTTATCTGTTATATTGATAGTGAAGATGGCTTTGTGCTCACTACCCTATGGGCATTTGAGTCAAAGAAAACGACCTTTCCACCATGAAGAAATGGACGAGAGTTCATTAGTTTCGATGAAAATATGGTTAAATATTTATTATTATATATTATTAAATTTATCTTATTGTAAATAACAAGTGAAAACATTTTCAGCCTTATCAGTTGGGCATTCCGGTTTTTATACTGCTTTTTTTTTAATTCACTAATGCTCTAAAAATGAATATTTCAGCCGCAGTAAAGAATCAACGTTGGCGGATTTTGGTTCTTGACATCCTTTACGATCGGTTACGATGCCTAGAGTACGGAGACCTGTACGATTTCGTCAACTTAGTGAGTTTGATAGGGGCCGTATAGTGGGACTTCGGGAAGCTGGACTTTCTTTTCGGGCAATTGCAGTTAGAGTGCAAAGAAGTGTAGACACTGTGGTTAGATGTTGTCAGGCATGGCTTCGAGAAGGCCGTACGCAAAGAGCAAGGGGCACTGGACGCCGCCGTAGTACAACAGACCGTGAAGATCGCCGCCTAAGACTATTGGCCTTAAGGGACCGTTTCTCCACTACCAGGTCCATTGCAAATGAATGGTTTGCAGAACACGGAAGACCTATTGGCATGCGAAGCGTTTACCGACGAATGAGAAGTTTTGGTTTGTTTTCATACCGGCCACACTGGGTCCTCCCTTTAACTCGAGAACACCGACGTAATCGCCTTGAGTGGTGCAGAAAACGGTCACTCTGGGATCTGGAATGGAACAGTATTGTCTTTAGTGACGAGTCTCGATTTTGCTTAGGCATGCACGATGGTCGTGCCAGGGTTAGAAGGCGACGTGGTGAAAGGAGGAAACCACAGTTTTTTGTTGAAAGACATGTTCATCACACTGTTGGAGTTATGGTTTGTGGTGCTATAGCTTATGGTTCCAGGTCACCTTTAATCTTCATCAGAGGTAACATGAACGCGCAGCGTTATATCCACGAAGTTCTAGAACCCCATCTTTTACCCTATCTTGACACCCTGGCAGATCCAACTTTCCAACAAGATAATGCCCGACCACATGTTGCAAGAGTCACAATAGACTTCTTTCAACATAATGATGTCACATTGTTACCATGGCCACCAAGATCTCCCGACTTATCCCCAATTGAGCACGTGTGGGATATGATGGGTAGGAGATTGCTCAATTTGCAACGTTCTCCTCAGACTCTAGAAGCACTTCGAGAGGAGTTGGTGGTTGCCTGGAATGAGATACCACAGGAGGACATTGACCACCTGATCAGAAGCATGCCTAGGCGCGTTGGAGAATGCGTAGCACATCAGGGTGCATCCACACATTATTAAAGGTCAAAGGGCTTTAAAGTAGTGCAATCATTTTGAAATTTTTATCATTTACTTATTATGCTTCATTAAGTACTTATACAAAATTTTATTAAAATAAAACCATTTAAACTGGGTGTTCAGATTTATATGTCACTTGGTATAATAATAATAGACGTCTTTATTTCTTTTCAACATTGTAATGCAGCTAAGGTTAGTCTTAAATGGGGAAATTTAGCATTAGCTAGTCTTACATTAACCATAAAAGTCAATACCATTATTCACAACAAATTTAAATTTCTAGCAATAAATTATTACAATAAAGCGAGAACTTTCCAAAGTACACTAAAAAGTAGAAAATCAAAAAAGTTTGGGAAAGTAAAAAAAGCATGAATGTGTAATCAAGTCATTGAATGATAATTGCACTTTTTTTCGGAAAGCTGGTACTAAGTATTGCTTATACAATTGTGGTGAAGAATTATATACAGTTTGCTCATTTGCAAACTGCCCACCACGGATTTATCGAAAACGACTGATTAAAAGAAAAACACGCCGAGACACGTCAGAAGGTTTGTGAAGAGAGACAACTTTTTAACCATGAACTACTTCACCCCCTATCACCCTCGGCGCAGGGTCATTTCCTCAAAATTTTTAAATGAAAAGAGATATCGAGTAATAGCTTATTTGAAAGTACTTTTAAAATCCTTTATTTCGATGCTTGATTTTTTTTAATCAGTCCATTCGTTTTCGAGAAAATTTTTATTTATCTTAATTTAAATTAAATTCTTTCTTTCCTTTACCAACAAACAACTTAACAGGTATAACAATAAGAACAGTTCGCCCAGGATATCTGTACTGAAAAAAGACGCGGAAACTCGGGTTGTTATTTAGTTGTTACCACGCCTAATCTTCCGAATCGCTGTTTGTGTTGGTAGTTTCCGTTTTAACTTATAAACACATTGTATATTTGGCAAACCCTAATGGGCAACATTTTGAACACTCATTGAAATAAAAAGTGATATTTTCGTGTGTCTGAACAAATTAAGATAAATGAAGATATTTATAATTTTCTAGAAAACAAATCGACTGATTTTAAAAATCAAACATCAAAACAAAGGACTTGGAAAGACCTTTCAAACAAGCTATTACTCTATACCCCTTGTCATTTAAAATGTTTAAGCGAATGACCCTGGGGGCCGAGAGTGAATTGGGGCGAGGTAGTTTTTGGTTAAAAAGTCAAATCTTTTGACGTGTCTCGGCGTTTTTCCTCTTAGTCAGTGATTTTCGATAAATCCGTGGTGGGAATCTTTCACCCTGTATGTATGAGGTTCGGAGTAGGTCAAATTTAGATTTACTGCTCAAAAAGTGTCAAAAACCGGTGAAAAAAAGGATTTCCTTGGCGATTTTCCGGGCAGAAATTGATGATCTTGAGAGTTAATCTAACAAGAACGCAAGGAAACACTTATATACAATAAGTTACCTAAATAAATTCGATAAAAAAATCAAGAAAATACATTTTTTTTTTCTTGAACCGTAAGTTTCACAAAATCACGGTTACGTAGGATGCAACGGTATAGCGTCGGTAATTTTTTCGAAAATGCCTATGCAAAATTGAGCCCGTAACAAAATATCTTCGAAAAAACACGTATTTGAGATTAAGGGCTCCTAGGAGCCACCCTTGATTTGAAAATTTGACTGAGATGGATTCACCCAATATACCTTTGAGGATAATTATCATATCTAGTTTTGTCTACAGCCTTTATCTCTATTTATCTCGCAAACGGTTGGCCGTTTAGAATAATAATAATTTATTCACATCAATTACACCTTGAATGTGGATATCATACTAACACGACATACATAATATCACATAGCAGTTATAATAAACTCATAGAACAAAAAAACATTCTGTATAACCGTAATATGTACATTAATTTTGGAACGTAGACTAAAAATGAAGAAAAGATATGTGTTAGTTTTTTATAAATTACATCATGTTTATATCAGTTTTCAAAAGCCACTCGTATACATCTATTTTTAATACTGATATTCTGTTTTTTCTAATATATGTTGGTGAGTTATATTATTATGATAATTTTGGACCTAAGTAGATTTCAGCATTTTTTTTTTGTGTTGCAATAATTATTTGTTTTCATTTTTAGTATCATATTAATAATTTTTATAAACGGTTGAATGTCTGTTTTTATGGAATTCTAGTATAACATTATATCAAAACAATTTCTTTATATCTAAAAGTTTCGATATAGCTATGACTTATTATGAAATTTTTTTTGTAGACTTTCTGCTCTTATATTATCATAACCTGGCGTTTTTTTTTAAGTTTATTATAGTTATAACTTCGTTGTCATCAGTATTCATTAAGGAGAATGAATTTGTGTGGTGTGTATTTTTTCTGTAGAGACTCACTATACGTTGGGCCTTTTTGAATTTTATTCCCGAGTGTCCCACCTATATTAAAAAAATATTTTACAAATCTGTTTACGATTTCTACTTTTGGTATATAAATTCTAGTAGTTCAAATGGAATAACTTTGCATATGATACTACTATGTATACCTGAAATTGATGTGTACTTAACGCATATTATCAACTGCTGTTTAGAGAGGGGATATTTCCCCAATCAGTGGATACGCGCCATAGTTATTCCGCTACCTAACTAACTATGGTCAACTGAGACCGATCAGTCTACTGCCAATTTTTTCTAAAGTATTGGAACGCGTCTACTTATATTCTAACAAAATTATTCCATCTAAACAATCTGGATTTCGACAAGGTCATAATACAGCTTCGGCACTCTGTGATTTAACAGACAATACGTATAATAATGGCTCTTGATAACCAAAAAGCAGTAGCTCTCATACTTCTTGATTTTACTAAAGCATTTGACACCATTAGTCACTCACTTCTTGTCTTTATTACAGATGTTCTGAAAAACCTCTTTCGTTTATTCAAACCTACCTTGAAAATCGGTATGAAAAAGTTCGTCTAAATCAACAGTACTCTACCGAACAAAAAATTTGTTCTGGTGTACCACAGGGATCAGTCTTAGGACCCCTATTATTTTTATTATATATCTCAGATTTAGAAAGAGGTAAAATCATGCAGTATACAATTTTTTGCAGACGATACTCAAATTTTCTATTCATTTAGGAGTAATGACTTGGAAACAGCAAATAATAAAATTAATCAAGAACTTGCCCAAATTGAAAAGTTCAATAGTAGTCATAATCTTCGTTTGAACCCTTTGAAGACAAATATGTTGGTATACGCAAATAGAACAAAAAAGAATACTATAAAAAAGGACATAGACGTACATTTAAAAGGTAATAAATTAGTTCCTGTGGATCATTCGAAGAACCTAGGTATTATAATGGATGATGATTTAAAATTTGTGGTACACGTAAACTATCTAATTTCTCAATTCTACGCTATTCTCAGAGCTTTATTTGCAAATAAGGCTATATTTCATAAATCTGCGAGAAAGCAATTGTGTGAATCTTTCTTGTTTTCAAGGATATAGTATTGTTTAGTGGTTTACTAGCCCTATTTAGATATTATAACAGGAAATCGTGTTCAAAGTAGTATTATGAATACATGTTGCAGACTTGTCGAATGCCATTAATGAACTCAAATGGATGACAATTGATAAAATGTATAAGTACCAGCTCCCAAATCTGACTCATAACGTTCTTTATTCAAAAACACCGTCATATTCAGTAAACAAATTCATACGTAGAGGGAATATGCATGGCATTAATATTAGATATAGATAGATTTTTTCAATTCCTCGCCACAGCATATCTCTATTTCAGAATACATATATTTACAATGCGATCAAATCATATAATTCTTTAGACCGCAGTTTAAAAGAAACCAATCCATTACCCAAATTCAAGAAAAAAGTGAAAGTTCTACCTGATCAGCAGCGAAATCTGTTGTAAGTGGCTTCATAAATTTTCCTTATGCGTTTACTTAGATTATACTTTATTCTGTCGTTATTGTATACAGGTATTAATTTTCAACAAATTCTGTTTTTTTACATATCGTAGTGTTAAGGGGGTTAGAGGGTAGAATAGCTATATTATCTAAATCTCGCCTCCTGTAGGAATATTACAAATAAAAGGCGTTAATTATTATTAATTATTATATGTTTTTCTTCATCTTTCATAAAGTTAATTGTGGTATCTTTCTTTTTTGCTTCCTTTTCTTGCAAGGCATTCCATAGTGATGTTAAATTGTTTCAATTTTCACTAATCTTTTTTTAAATATAATCTGTTTTGGCTTTTTTGATTTTTTAGTTAGATTATTTCTAGTTTTTTATAATTATTTATATTTTCTATTATAGGGTTATTAATCATTGTTTTATACATTTTGTCTTTCTATTTCATTTCTTTCAGAATGTCATTGTTAATCCATTTTTTCTTTTAAAACTGCACCTTTTTAGTTTAATTTTATTAGTGCTTATATTAACATAATATTGAATTTTTTGCTTGAAGGTATAGGTATCTACCTAAGTCTATGTTTCCAGCATTTAATATATCAAACCATCTTTCGTTAGTCATGTTGTTTATTAGTTTTGTTTTATCTAAATAATATTTATAATGGCTAGTGTTTCGTGTGTTAAGGTTTTTATTATTTATAGTGGAGAAATGATCAGTTATGTTAGTTTCCAAAAGAATTGGTATATAACTGAATTTTTCTTCTCTAATAAAGATATGTCAAGATAGATTTAGAGGTACCTTGTATTCGTGTCGCAGTGTTCATATAAGAAACGATAATTCACCCTCCTGTAAATTAATTTCCCGACCCTGGTCTCCTCTTGTATTTTTTTTAAATATATGTATCTGTTGATAATTACGATATTAAAGTTGTCTGACAAGCAAAAACAATAATTTGTGTTGCTGCAAAAAGTAGTAGCAGATACTTGAAGCCTTTCAAATGAATTAAGTGTACGTATACTCAAAGTACAGGGTCTTAAACAAACCTTCTTTCGCTTTTCCTCTTCTTGTTGCTTTCTCTTTTGTTCTAATTTGTGTTGTTTCACCATTTCCGTCAGATTGCTGATATACTCGTCAGTCTGTGACAGCAAGAAAGCCAATCGTTTGTCTTTCTTTTGATCGATCAACTTTCTATAACCTTCTTCATCCTCGGCCATCAATCTAAAAAGACACAGCATTGCATGATTTTAGTATACGTGTCGGTATGACAATAATTTCAGAAACACTTAACGACTCGGGAAGAGATTACAAAAGAAGCGTAGTACACGAAGCGTGGTTCATCTCTGAAAGTTCATCCGATTGATGTACTTTTGCTAGTGTCCAAAATAGCCGATGTAATGAAAGTACGTCCATACTGCTCAAAACATTTGAAATATGTGTTTAATCTAAAAAATGTCTCGGGGTATTTTCATGAAATTAGGAATAGATCGGAATCAAGTTCAAAGTAGCTCGATGATATCTGTTAAGATTTTTAATAGAGTGCAAATTTACTTGGCCAGGAGGAGATTTTTAAATCCATTTTGCTTTGGACATGTTTTGCCTTCAGTTTCTCATACCTTCTCATTCGCTCCTTTTCTATTCTCTCCTGTTCTTTCTTTTGCTCTCTCTCGGCGTTTGCGTGGTAATTCATGACAGCCTTGTTTAGTCTAGCAAGTTTCGCCTGGTTGTTTCTGTGGAAGTCTTTGAAGTCTTTCCCGTGTTGCAGCACCGAACTCAAGAACTCTTGGTGTTTCTGACGTTTCTTGCGTTCGGCCTCCATTTTTTGTTGCTTTTCTAATTTTTCAGTCGCTCTGAAAGAAAATTAAATTATGTAATGGACCTATTTCCACGATTTTCACATATCGGACCCTTGCATGGCATATACTTCGAAGTTGAGTCATTTATTTTAACAGTGAGTAGATCTGATCAACAGAAATGTGTTTTTCCTTTAACATTTTTGTGCTAAAATTAAAGTAACAAAGTTATAGCCCTTTAGAAGTTTGAGTACCGCCCTGTCTCAATAATAATATTATGTGCTCGTGTTCGGCGACAACGGATATACTCTGCCTTATCGGTTCATCGCATCGGAAACAAAAAAGCGAAAGAATTTGAAACGCTGATCACGATGTTTTTATTCAGTCTGTGTCAGTCGGTAACGCGTGAGTGAATAGTGGTGTTTGCTGCGTGGCTCAAACGAAATAAAAAATGGCACATGTTTATGCGGATCGGTTTCCCAATCGAGTGCAACCAACCCCTCGTGCCTTTGTTAATGTAGTACAACGGGCTCGTGAATCAGGTGACTTGAGACCTCACAGGGGACTGCATGTCGGTGCTCCAAGACCTCACGATCAAATACAGGTCCGCACTGAAATACTTGTCGGGAGGATACTTTATAAAACAAGGTAAAACAATTTTTTTAATTTTTTTTTATTTTTACACACATATTTTGGTTTATCTTCCTTCTACAATCATTATCTGAAAATTAATGACTCAACTTCAAAGTCACCCTGTATAGTTACTCCAAGGTGGCACGTCCCTTTTTTAGATTTTTTTTAAAACTTTCTATTTGCAGCAGTATCCTAGATCCTCTTCATCTGATAATTTCATGGTGTGTATAGATATGACTAAAAAACTATGTTTATCATTTTTTTTTGTCAAAAAGCATTCTTCAATCGGAACTTCTTAACAAATACAAGTACGGCCCTGAAATTGTGTGTGAATATTCCTCTTTTATGGAAAAGTGAAACAAGTGATTACTTTGGTCCTTATCACTTTTCTTTTTCAAAAATCTTTGATTTTCTTGAAGATTCGTCTTGCAGCAAGTTGAATTTTCAAGAAAAGCAAAGATTTTTCGATGTTTCATTGATCCATAAAAGTGGAATATTCACATACAATTATAGAGCTGTACTAATGTTTGTTAACAAGTTACGATCGAAGAAAAAATCCACAATAAAATGCACAAAATATTCATTTTATGACAAAACAAAATTAAAAATGATGTTTTTTAGTTATCTCTATACAGGGGCCTTAAGTTCTGCTGAGTTGCAGAACTGCCACAACTTTTGTCTTAACAGAAAAAAGCAGTAGTAATTTGATCATTAATTTTTCATGTTATCACACAAATAGAAACAATACCGGCCACGCTGCCCCCGCAAGACACGGCGTCGAGTCTGTTTTGTACTAAGAAAGCATTATAATCGACCAATTGTGTACTTGTCATTGTCGTCGCGACCGCAGCGTATCATTGTTCATGGGCCACTTGAAAAGGGTCTGTGCACTACTTCGACACAAGCCGCAAGCGCTTGCTTTTGTCTCTCTGTACAAAATCAAATGCGCGATCTAAGCATAAGCACGTGCTGCAATTTATGCAGATCCGTACAGATCTAATGCGAAGTACGATATCTGATTGGTCGGTCGGTGCTGGGTCCTCGGTATTGGCATATACCTTGTCGCGTCGAAGTTTGAATGCGAACAATTTTTATTCAGGTATTTTGGGTCTTACGTTGAGTGCCTAGTGACCCACGGACTGACTGTAGCTGTGTAGCTGAGCTGATGGCAAGTTGGAAACTACCTGCTTGGCTTATCCCGAATTAGAAAAAAGTCGTTTAAAGACAGAGTTGTCTGTTATTTATGCGCGGAATGATTGCCAAGATTTACATGGAACTGTCTCTTTTGAAATTTTTGATACAAAACAGTTTGGAGGAAACACTAAAAGAAACAAAAAAGCTATTAGAAACTATTGTTACAACTCCTATGTCAACATCAGAGGCTGAGCGAAATTTCTCAACATTGAAAAGAATCAAGACCTTTCTTCGAAATACTATGACTCAGGATCGCCTTATAGCGTTGTCGATGCTGTCCATTGAAAAGGAATTTATTTCGACCATGGAAAATTTCAACGGGAAGGTGATCGACAAATTTAGGTAAGTTCGGATTTGCAGAACACCTGTTTTATTTTGTCACGAGCCGCCACTGTCTCTATATACATCATGAAGTAATCAGGAGAAGAGGATTTAGAATACTGTGGCAAACAGGTCGTTGAAAAAAAAAACGAAAAAAGGGACCGCCTTAATGCCGATTTCTTGCGGTACTGCTAAAAACGTAATCGAAAATGGGTACCGTCGATTGGGGTGACATTGATCTCAAGGGGCGAGTTTGATCACCAGATCATTTTCTCAAAAGTTTGAGTTTAGCGCCAGAACTAGCGAACCACTCACAGCGAAAGATAGTGCGTGCATGAGAGGAAACATTGAAGGTGTCGGTTTTGGGGCATGGAGTAACAATCTGGAAATTTGCCAGGTAAGTTAAAGTGCTGATCTCTATTTTTGTTTACGTCATACTAGGCATGTTTGTTGATATTTTGAGGTTATGGTGTAGTCGAGCGGGAATGAACAGTGCAGTGCTTTTCATAATATTGAGATATTTAATGGGTGGGGTCAGATTGTTCGCCTAGACGGGGCGAGCTTGATCAATTTTCAGTGATCAATCACACCCCATCTAACAATATATGTATACGTACATTTATTTTCGTATTGTTAATGGAATTATGATTAGATTTAGCTATAGTTTTATTGTTTCTTACAGTTGAAGGGTCCAAATCATGCCGAGGAATTATAAAAGAACACTTGGATCACGCCGTTATGTCGATTATGCCCCAGAGACCCTAGAAGCTGCTCTCAAAAAGGTGGTAGAAGATGGATGGTCCCTCCGTCAAGCATCGGCTACACATAATATCCTTTTGGCACACTTCGAAGTAAGTATAAGGGAATCAGAATTCTGAAATCTGGAGGTCTAACAGTTCTTTCAGCTGCCGAAGAACATGCCTTCGTAAAAGCAGTAAATATCTGCTCAGATTGGGGGTTCCCACTCACGCTGGTTTGCGCTATATAGCTAAAATCTATCTTGATAGTCGCGGTCGCATTATTGGGAAGTTTAGAGCAAACATGCCTGGAACAGATTGGGCTCGTTCTTTTTTACAACGACATAAGAAAGATATTAGCCAAAAAGTTGCATCGAACATCAAGTGAGCTCGGGCTAATGTTTCAAGGGAAGATATCGTCCAATATTTCGAAAATTTGAGTGAAACATTAAAGGATATCCCAGCTTGTAATATATTCAACTACGATGAAACAAATGTGCAGGATGATCCCGGAAAACAAAAGATGCTGTTTCGGCGTGATACAAAATACCTTGAAAGGATATGCAACTTTACCAAAACTGCTACTACCATAATGATGTGCGGGTCGGCTTCTGGTGTGCTGCTTCCACCATACGTTATATATAAGGCTGAGAAAATGTGGAAGCAGTGGATTGAGCTCGGTCCCAAGGGCGAGCCTTGCTGCAACAATAGATGCCTCAGTGTAGGATCGCGATATAATCGAACCCAACATGGATGGATGGATGCTCAAATGTTTACAGATTGGTTTGAATCAGCTTTTCTTCCTCATGCAAAAACTCTTCCTGGTCGGAAAGTGTTAATTGGAGACAACCTGCCGGCAGTGTAGTAGAGAAAACAATGTTGCTTTCATTTGCCTCCCAAAATGTTCGACCAATCTCACTCACCCATTAGATGTCGGATTCTTTCGCCCTTTCAAGATAGTTTGGAGGTCTTCCCTAACAAAATGGAAGAAAGCTCATCCCCATCAGTCTACTCTAGATAAAAAGGATTTTCCCATTGAATTAGCTTCTACCCTTGTAGAAATAAGCCAAAAACATGAGAATGCTATAAAGGAAGACCTGATAAGCTCAATTCGTGCAACTGGTATAGCTCCTCTGGATGCTGAACGAATTCTGCGAAAAATTACAAGCCAAACGACTGATACGAATACTGAAGACTCGCTGGGCAACGTTCTTGTGGAATATCTGCAACAGCAGCGTTTTACGGTAGGACCATCAAGAAGAAATATGAGGCGTCGAAAGCTTTCGGTAGAGCCTGGAAAAAGTGTTCCAGATGAAGAATCCAGTGACTCAGAAACGAACGACGATCCTCAAACTAATGATAGCTCTAGTGAAAACTTATTAGAAACCATCACCGAACTGAAAACTAAATACTTTGAACCAACAGAAATAGATATACTTCCTGGCAATTTTCTTCTAGTTAAAGTATGTGGTGGATCTAGAAAAAAAAACAGTTTATCGATATGTTGCCATGGTGCAAAATGTGACCGAGAGTCAAAATGTTCGAGAATTCGAGGTGTTGGGATTAAAGTCTGTAGATGGATCTAAGAATAAATTTAAAGCTCCAGATGGCGACGAATTTCTAGTGGATTTTCCAGACATAGTAGCTGTGTTACCGGATCCTGTCGTGGAAAATCCAGACGGGCTTATCACCTATCGTTTTGAAAATATGATAGATATACTCGAAATGTAGTTTTTCTTTTTTATATTCTACCTCAACTGTTAGGAGACTTATTTAAGTTATTTGTATTAGTTATAGATATGGGCAAGCACCTATTTCAAAATGTGAAAATATTTTTTGTGAGGTATCTGGAAAAATAAAGGTTGTTTATCAACCAAATAGGTGTTTTTGGCCCTTATTTACTGGAACACGTACAATAAAATACAGTTGATCAATCTCACCTATAGCGAACAATCTCACCCCACCTACATTAAAATGCTGTAACTCTGTAACCAGTTGAAATATAATAACCAGAGTTGAGGTTATTCATTTAGGAGCCTGTACCCTCATTTTAAATGCAATTGATACTATGTGAACAATCTCGCCCCTTCTTTGCATCTGCTGTGCCATTCTTACCCATAATATGTATCAGATTCGATCATTATAGCCGAATAAAATTTTAACACAAAGAAAATAATGCGAAAAATTTTAATATTTTGATCAATTTCCCCCCAAATGACGCTATCAACTGTGTTTTTTTTCTCTTATTTTTCAAATTGAGGCTTGATGCTTCTTAATTCCTGCTAAGGCCAAGCAGAACGTAAGTCAGTAAATTAATAAAGTTATTGCAAAAAAACTGTTAATGATGTATCATATCAAAATTACTTACATTTACTTCAAGAACAAACGGACTTCAATGGAGCTATTTTCCTCCTGTAACTACAAAATTATTTTGACTCGTTTTCACTTACCTGGCTTCTTTCAAACCTTGCCGCTTAGTGCGCTTATATTGCTTAGCATTCATAGCCGATTCTAGAATAGTATCTCTTCTGGTACAAGCAATAATTTCGGTCCTCAACTGCCTCTGGAAATTCAGACATCTCAGCGCTCTCAGTTCAATTTGAGCTTGTATTCTAAGTTCTTCAGACATATTTGATGGCAGATTCGTTAGTTGTTCCATCCTAGCTGCGATTCTAGCTGCCACCCTGGAAATACATACATAAAATTTCAACTTAAAAATAATGTATACAGGATGTCCAAAAAACCATGGAAAAAACGAAAGAGGGTGATAGAGGGGGCATTTGCAATCATTGAATCATATACAGGGTGTCCCAGAAGTCGGCGTCAAGCCGAAACCGGGTGATAGTCAAAGTCATAACAGCTATCAGAAAAATATTTAAAAAAATTTTATGTATGTGTTTTGAAAATTATAGGTCTTTGAAAAAGATATAGAAATTTCACACCCTACGGCAGTCTGTCAACTCCTGTTACTACAAATATTAACTTTTATTGGATTTTATTTTTACAATGTAATGAATAATGCATCTTCAACTTTTCTCGTTCGGGAAAAATTGCCACTTATTTCCCAACCAAGTATTCCAAAGTAAAACTTTGCTCAACTTTAACTGGCTGTACTGGAAAAAATGTACTACGAGAGTTTGGCAAGTAACCTTAAAAGTTGGCGCATTTAATAACGATTCTAAAATGGTATAACACTTAGAAGATTACTCGTTAACTTATGCACAATTTTTATTTGAAAAAAAACTCATGAAAATTTTTCTAAATTTCCCAATTAAACAGCGATTATAAAAACGCACAAGGACCCTTAAGGATAACTGTTTGCACAACAGTGGGTGTCAAAATGCTGCTGATGATGATTTACCTTTACAGCAAATGCTCAAACTGTTTTCCTTCAGCCGCAATACGCGCTCGACATCTTAAAAAAGATCGGGTTATTAAACGAGCGAATCCAGGGTTATTAACAAACTCAGCTGCTTCCAATAGTCTTTGCCGTAGAAATACACTTTTTCTTTTAGAGTTCTTCAGTAAAAAAATCTAACGGATTCAAATCAGGTGATCGGGCTGGCCACGGTATTGTACCAGACCGCCTTATCCATCTGCCTGGAAAGTTTTGATCGAGATACTCTCTCACTGAGAGTGCATAGTGCGCTGGGCAGCCATCATGCTGAAACCACATGTCCCTGTAAATACTCAGTGGCACGTCCACCAATAAATTTTGTACATGATTTTTAAAAAAATCCAAATGAACTTCAGCAGTCAAAGTCTCTGGGAACTCAAACGGACCGAATATTTTACCATTTAAAATTCCTGTCCAATGGTTTATCTTGAAGCGATATTGAGATTTATCTTCTCTCATCAAATGTGGGTTTGCTACATGCCACTCGTGTAAGTTATGCAGGTTCATGTACCCATCTTTCTTAAATGTGGTCTCATCCGACCATAAAATTTTTTCAAAGGACTGTGGATCTTTCCTGTGTCTTTCTAACATTGTGCGACAAAAAGCAACTCGGGGCTCATAATCCCGGGGCAGAAGAGCTTGAACACGCTGTACGTGGTATGGATGGAGCCGCAACATGATTTGGGTAATAGAAGGATTATGGAAATCCTGCCATATTACCTGATCAACCGGTTAATAAAAACAGGTAGATAGTATGAACCAACATGGGTACTACAAAAGGGATTTGTGGATAATTCATTTCACTTATGAGCTCGTCGCAGAAGTATCCCCGGTTCTATAATGCATATTTATGTGTGTTTGCTCATACATACCTATTTTCTCTCTCCTGCAAAAGCACCAAAGGATCTACCCCCGCTGGTTTTGGTAAAGACGTGATCCTATTTTGCTTTGAAGTAGGATGATGGTGTTGCTGTTGTTGTTGTGGGGGTGGGGGATGATGGTGGTGAGGCGGAGGAGGATGATGTACGCCTCCTCCGTGACCCATGGGCGGCACCTGCGGGTGTGGTTGGGGGTGGTGCTGACGCATGACCGGAGGTGGGCCCTGCACAATGTCAGATTGAATTTACCAACTAGTCTAATCATATTGGACGAAAATACCCCTGGTTTGTGAAGTAATTGGGAAGTCTGCTTTTATTGCCAAAACATGGACGCAAAAAATGGGTACTCCAATTTTTGTGGGAAAACTTTTTATTAGACAACAAAGAATGAGAAAACGAGTTTTTTGGGATTCAATCGAAAGTGTTGACAGGAACGAAAAAGCTCTTCATACAGGTTTTTAGGTATTTATGAGACCTGCAAAATGAGACCACATGTAAAAAGGCCATTACCGAAAATCGAGGCAGACTGCAGGTTTTGACACTTGTTGGTAATGCGAAGATGGTTTCTCGCAGGTATTTGAAATTCTTCAAATTCGTAGAATTCGAACTTCTAAAATAAGCCCAATGGAAAGTGTTTTCGTTCCTGTCAGCACTTTAGATTGAATCAAAAAAAAACACGTTTTCTCATTCTTTGTTGTCAGATAAAAAGTTTTTATACAAAAATTGTGTACCCATTTTATGCGTCCATATTTTAAATACCCCCTGGAACAAAACCAGACTTCACAACTATTTCGGGGAAATTTGCAATATGATTAGACAAAACGTTTTGAGAGTGTAAATGACCTTTTGAGTTGGGAAGGACATATCAACTATTTATACAGCAGACCTGGGTGATATTCGGATACTCGGTATTCTGAGCCCTACTGGCAGGTATTCGGATACTATTCGAATACATTTCAGTATTCGGTATTTCTTATTTAACTGAATATTTTTTGATCAGTACTTGGGATACTGGTTTCTGAATCCCAATATCCGAATACCCACTTTGTATTCAAATCCCAGTATTCGAATTTCTGTCCGAATACTGTTTAGCTATTTTTAAAATTATTGCGTCAAGCTTTACGAATTTTAAACGTATTGAAACAAGTTTGCGGTGGTTGATTGCTCAAGGAACGAGATTAGGTTACGTATGCACTTGTGGTTCTCCTATCGCATTCAAAAAAAATAATACCTGTTATAATTTGTCTCTTAAACTATCAACCTTATATAAAAAGTGCTAGGGCCACTTTTATGTAGAATCAAAGTTTCCGGAGTTTTGATGCTATACAATTTTACCTCACGGCCAACAGTTTACTGACGGTAACTAAATAAATACCTGATGAGGTTGTTGAGGCATTGGCACCTGTTGCTGTTGAGGAGGTGGACCCACGTTCACTGGAGGCGGTCCTGGGTGCGGTTTATATGGCTGCATTGGTGGCGGTTGTTGCATGTGAGGCTGGTGAAAAATTTAAAAACCTTGTAATCTTAACATACTATATTGCCTTTCTCATTATATTATGGGAATTACCTCGTGTTTAACAAGGAAAAAACAGTAAACCTGTATAGGTCCTCTTAAAATTAATATGTTCTTACCTGAGGTGGCATGTGGACAGGCGGACCTTGAGGGGGTCCGGGTGGTCCCACAGGCTGAGTATTAGGAGAAGGTCTCATCGGCTGAGGTTGAATTGGGCCACTCTCAGACACTGGGGGTTCAGGAGGTTCGCCAGGAGGCATACCAGGCTGAAAAAGAAACATAATTACAATTACAATTACAATTACAATTACAATTACAATTACAATTACAATTACAATTACAATTACAATTACAATTACAATTACAATCGTATTGACCCGCTAGATTACTTTAAAATACTTGTTCTTATGAACGACCCTGATCAGAAC